>OZ017741.1:48152892-49352892 GCA_963969285.1 Odontomyia ornata
GCGTATGATCAGATTTTATTTTCTATTATTTTTAACATTATATCGTACGCCGTACCAAGTAGTGATATGCCTCTATTGTTTTCGCATTATAGCTTGTCACCTTTTTTATGGATAGGAAATATAATTGTTTGACTCCACTCGCTCGGCATTTCTTGTTTCCAAATGCGCAGGATTACATTTTGGATGAACACCACTGCCATCATATTTAATGAGCTCTACTGGAATCTCATCGATGCCAGGCGCTTTTTTATCCTTTTGGGTTTTTATGGTGGAACGAGCTTCATCTAACGTTATTGGGGCCAATGAAAGGCTCCGATGTTCTGGAGCTGTGCGGAAGATTAAGGAGAATCTGGAAATATGAAACCCATCTTTCCTTAATTCTGCTTTCATCAGCGTTCCCGATATAATCACGGCAGAACGCGATCTTGGGCTGATATAATCCTTTCAAATTTTTCACTGCTTTATAGGTTTGTCTTATGTTGTTACTCGTTAGACGTACATCGATGCTTTTCAATTGGTCGTCATAGTTTCGCTACGATTCGGATATTTTCACAATGTTGCCTCTTTGTCCTGGTTTTTCTACTTAAATATTATTTGTACGCTTTGATTGTCCAACGCATCTTGACACTCATCATTGAACCAATTATTTCTTTTGTGCCGGGCTTAGTGTCCTGTTGTCTGTACTGCCACGGTCTTAATTGTCGCTATCACATCCAGCCACAGTTAATTACTTTTTTTTCAGCGATATGTCTGATAGGATGAGAGCCAGCTGATTGTCGAGGGTCTCCGTGAAACTTTTCTGCAAAGAACTGATCTTCGCCAAATACGCCTTTGACATACGATATCAAAAGATTGATTAGATCTAGTAATAGTCCGAGTTATAATTGGTTCCTCGGTATGTACGGATGTCAAGTATGCTCGAGCCCCATTTTTGTTGGATGAGAACATATCGACAGATTTTGGATGTTGCCATCCGGTGATATCCAGGACATTTTATGTCTGCGTCAAAGTGGGAAGCAAGTCGTCGTATGACTAGGTTTCTGCTAAAAGAAAAATCAATCAGGCGCTGGCCGTTGTCATTTGTTTCATTGTGGAGGCTATATCCTCCAGTTGTCCCCCGATGAGATTGCTCATTGCAAACCTTAGTATTGCAATCAGTCAGAATTATTTTGGATCATTTGTAGACAACGAATCGAACAGTATTTCCAGGTGATTGTAGAACATTTGCTTCTTTTTTTCATTTTTTTTCTTATGTTGAGGCATGTACGTTTGTAATAAAATAATTACGCAGCCGTTGAAAAGAAGAATTCCACAAAACCAATGTAATAAGAGAGCAGACCGGATGTCAGAAATGCATATCCGGGCGAAAAAGCGAACAGGATATATAAAGGGTTTTCCAATAAAAGGTGTTATTTTGATATTAAAAGAAAAATGCCATTTTTTAATATAAATGATCGGATGTTTATTTCAATATAAAGATGTTTATTTCATTATAAAGAGTGTAATAGTGGAAAATAACATCAGCCAAATGAGCACCACGCTTACAGGACCATATCCTTTTCATGAAATTTTCCATAACCAAATCGCAAAGTGGCTTCCCCATGTCCTCGATAGCCTCACGAATTCCATCTTTGAGGTCTTGAATCGACGCTGGGCTGTTGGCGTAGACCCTCTCTTTCACGTGGCCTCAAAAGCAGAAGTCGCAAGGTGTTAAATCACAAGATCTCGATGGCCAATTGTGATCACCTCTTCGAGAGATAACACGGTCCAGAAACTTTTCCCGTAAAAGATCAATGGTTTCGTTGTTTGTGTGACACGTAACGCCGTCTTGTTGAAAGTGAACGTTTTCCAAATCAATACCATCCAATTCCGGCCATAAAAAATCATTAATCATCTCTCGATAGCGCAATCCATTCACTGTAATTGTTGCTCCAGCCGCATTTTCGAAAAAGTAAAGTCCAATGACTCCGCCAGACCATAAACCGCACCAAACAGTCCCACGTTGAGGATAGAGAGTCTTTTCAACAATAACTCTTGGGTTTTCCAAGCCCCAGATGAGACAATTTTGCTTGTTGACGAAACCACTGAGGTGGAAATGGGCCTCGTCACTCAAGATGATTTTTCGATGGAATTCCGGATCGTTTTCATGCATTTCAAGGACCCAATCAGCAAAGACAAGACGTTGTTGATGGTCGACCGGCTTGAGTTCTTGCGTTAACTGAACTTTATAAACCTTAAGACCAAAATCTTTATGCAAAATACGGTGTAATGACGTTTGTGGAATGCCTAATTCCAAAGAACGACGAGGAATGGACAAACGTGGGTTTTCTTCAACATTTTCGGCTACAGCAGCAAAATTCTCGGCTGTTCTTGAGTGACGTGCATGGGTTTTAGTCTCCACATCACTAAGTTGTCCCAACAGCTCGAATTCTTCCACCAATTTCTCTATTGCGGTCCGACGAGATGCTTCACGACGACCCAAAAATGTTCGAGTATGACGAACCGTCTCTGCCAAATTTTCACCATTTTTATAGTGAATTTAAATGATTTCAATGCGTTGTTGAAGCGTGTTTTGTTCCATTTTTATTAATGGCGTAGTTTTCACTTGTCAAATGTCAGAAAATGACAGCTTCAAAAGTGGCATCTACCGAAATAGCGGGCTATTCAAAATAACACCTCTTATTGGAAAACCATTTATATATCGCCAAATGTGATCTCAGGTTGCCTCGTCAGTTTCCCAGCGGGAATTTTTTTCTTGTTTGATTTTGTAGCCTTATGTTAAAATTTCAATTCAGAATATAATTTATACGTTTAGTAATGCAGATGACTAGTGAAAACCTATTTACATTTCTTATGACACATTTTGTTTGTAAGGGCAATTGAAATCTTTTATTAGTTGTAAGTTACGTTAATTTTCAAGTAATTTGTAAAGTAGATAAATAGAGATAATATTAATGGCCATTAGTATATATTTATACAATATATAATTCTGAGGGACTACCTGAAGGACCGAAGGCTATTTCAACACGACACAGGGCCAACGAAAGAATTAAATTACATCGGGTGTTGCCCAGGGATCTATCCTTGGCTCAGACCTGTGGAACGTATCTTACGACGGACTACTGAGACTGGAGATGCCAGATGAGTCGCGCTTGATCGGCTATGCGGATGATGTTGCGGCTCTGGTCGGTGGACGCACCGTTGAACAACTTAGGCTAGGTACGCTAATGCGCCGAGTGAGAGACTAGATGACTGCTCGTGGGTTCAGTCTAACACTGGAGAAAACCAAAGTGGTCATCTTAACAAAAAAGAGAATCGCTTGAGTAAGGATGATCAGTATTGGAGACATACTAATCGAATCGAAGCCAGCGGTGAAGTACCTGGGGCTACTGATCTACTTGAAGATGAGTTTATCTGAGCAAATCAGGGCAACGGCTGAGAAGGCTGCTTCAAGAGTATCGGCTCTGAGTCGACTTATGGCCAACGTAGGGGAACCAACCTATCAAGAAGTCACTTCCTGATGAGTCATATAGGGTAAGTGCTACTGTATGGAGCAGAAATACGGGGGACGCTCTCAGTAAGGAGGTATACCGAAAACGCTTGGCATAGGTACAGAGAAAAGGAGCACATAGGATTGCATCTTCGTATCCGACAGTCTCTGATTCGGCGGTGAGACTTATTGCAGACATAATACCTGTTGCCTTCCTTGCTAGAGAGCGCCGCGAAATAAATAGAAATAAGTCTCGTTGTCACCAATGGGAGTAAACCAGGGACCTTGTGCTTACCGGCCGAGCACTCTAACCACTACATCACGCGGACTATATTTCTTCATGCATTAAAAAGTTGTTTTTTCTTTTTAAACTTAGATGGAACTATCGCTTCTAGCCCATAATCAAAGCTTCGCAGGCTCGTCGCTGAGTAACAGCGCGACTTTTATTTGGTCCTGGTGCTACGAGCACCACTCCAGATTGCTGGTCGAGTTACAAACTTTATGATAGAGGATTTAAATTTGTTCTTCCAGCGGTTTTAAACCAAATAAATAAGGCAGTTCGCTGTCTAAAAACCCATGTTGTTGAAGATGTAAGGAGCCTTATAGCCGATGAGGGAATTATTTCTTTTATAGATTTCATGGTTTGCCAATGATGCAAAACATTAGCAATTAAAAAAAATTTAAAGAAATTTAGAGGAAAAAAGTATAATTTTAAAATATAGGAATTGAGAAAGCCGAGGCGTTAATGATGGGTGGGTCTACAGATTTTCAACATTAATGACGGCGGTCTCTGCAGATTTGCATAGCCTGTTGGAGTGTCTAATTTGTTTAATTTCAAAATCCTAAATTCTTTTTTATTGTGGTTAAAATGAAACGTAAATCACATTACCTAGGCGTGAAATGAATGCGTATTACATTAAACTACTTGAAAAACTCATTTATAATTCACAGGAAGAGGCTAAATTAATAACTGGCAAGAAATTGAATACTTAATCTAGATATATGTATGACAATACAGTCTTAATGGTTAATTATATGCAGTTCCATGCAAAGGTGGTACGAGTACTCAACTGAATATAAAGAACTGTCCCGACGCCTACGACCAGGGCTCCTATGTTTTTAAGGTTATCAAAAAAAAATGAATATACTAACCGACAGTAAAGTTGACTTGCATCGACCGATTTATCCAAACCACAAGAATTTGGGTTGAGTTAATAACTTTCGTTTGCTCTAATACGGAAGACTCGATTTGATCTGCACTGAGTTCCTGCAACAGTCACTGTTAGATCTAAAATTAATTTCAATCTAAAAGTGTTGTCTTACGATAATCTCCCAATCCTTTGCCGACACTGGTGTTACGTAGACTGATCTAATTGGAAACATATTCTCAACCAAAGCCACTTTGAGCAAATCATTTTCGGAGAGTCCTGCATTAAAAGACATTTCATTAGACACTTTCTTCCTAATTTCTAATTAGAAACTTACCAATTTCCTTAGCAACTCTCGCATTCATACCAATTTCCGTATCCTTAATAGTACCGGCATGCGGCATCCAAGTCACATAGTGAAGAACTTTTCCGCATGATAAACTCAAACATCCGTTTTCCTGCAACAAATTCAATATCCAATTAGACGTCCACCAACTAAACGCACATTCGACAGCAAATTTGATAAAAATAGCAGCACAACGACCGTGAAATCCACTTTTAAGACATGTTGAGCGCGCGATGATTTTCCACAAAATGCACGTTCATCGCGTGCATTGTGAAATATTTGCGCGGGCTGCTACGAACACATTTGCACAATCAACTTACGTATGATGAAACCAAATCGTAGTAGTGTTGAGGCAGCAGGACGAAATTATTTTTCATAGGACGATATGTTAATTTAAATGTACGACGGAACATTTTGGCTGAATGAAGTTGAACGGAACGCACTAACTCATATGTTGAACGATGAACTAAATGCAACTAGACGTAATGAAGGTAATAAATGTTATCTTGCGAGATGAGAACTAAGTGCCTAGTTTTAACAGTACGCGTAACACCCAAATTCCCTGCAGAGCAATTGCCGAAATGTCGATCGGCAAGGCCGACTAATGACATATATCAATCAGCTGTTTGTTTATGCGTGCGATTGACGCTAATTAGATATTGGATAGTTGATGCTCTGTCTTTTTCGGTCTTGTTGCGTGTGGGCTAGCAGCTGATTGGTAGGGGTAATTGTTTTTGTTGGTAGTTCGTGGAATACATGGTAAAGTATCGAATGGCGCTCGAGTAAACTCAAAGAAATATTGCCTTGGGTTGTTGTATTTGCTTGCTGGAAAAGATATTAGATAAGTTTTTATTCACTGCAATAGATGAAAAACAATAATAACATTGTGGTGTTAAGGCAATAAATATTCACCGACGCGGTGCCCGGAATAAACTACCCGAATTCAAAACCGAAACAATCTACTCTAAAAAACACAAAACCAAATTACAGTGCCGTGTACCGACTGCGACCTAAAACGGACCATTTGCGGATTACCGAAACCCTACCTACTCGGCGGTATACTCACCTTCGCCGTCGCTTTCCTTTGAAAAAGAATGGGTTTGCTGAAAAGAAAGACTATGTTTACAAAGCAATTCCTATTTATTTTCAATTGATAGTTCTAATTGATTAAAATAAATGAAAATTATTTAGATTCCCTCTTTAGTTTTTTTTTATTATTTACATTTACCTTAATCGAATGTATATCCTAGGAAGCTACTCGTTAATACACAAATAAAAATAATCAATGAAAGAGCTAGTCCTTTCCGTGTGGGATATATTGATTGGCAGATATGATATTAGCTGGATTTGGGTCACAGTTATAATAAGGCTCGAGTGTTGATGATTTTCAATGAAAATTTAGTTTAGTTTTTCTTTTAACGAACAAACTATGACTATGCCAAGTTTTAAATAATACAAATTTATATATGCTAACAGTATTGCATTCAATATTACCTACTAATAACTTTCCTATTCTACTTTACTCGTTGAAGAAATCAAAATGAGAACATTTTTTAAAAAAACAGAACTTATTTTGAACTTTCTTTTAACGTTTCTTGAATTTTTTTGCAATTCTATTTTCACTTTCTATGAAAATTTATCACAATTTATTAAATTTCATTCAGTATATTAGACAGTCGTTTTTTGCAACTACTTTAATGTAATATAGTATCAAAAATTTATAAATTTGATTAGATAGGACTAAATGTAAAACGGGATTGAAAATACGATGTAACAATGATTGATGAAGACGTTAAAGAAAGCTTTCAATATTATGGATACAACTAGATAATAGAGGCTTCACAATTTTTAAATTATTTATTTAATGTTTCAGAATGGCAGAATGGGTATTGAATAAAACCAATCGAGTTCAACCAATTTAGCTTTTTTATTTAATTAATTTCTCTCCGTAAGCAACACACGTCTACTCGGCTTGGCTGGCGTGCTCGACTGCTGTATTTCACGACTGGCATCCTGTGTTGCCAGTTGTCCAGTTTCTCCAGTGTTGACAGCTCCGCCATCCTGGAGTGACTCGTCCCGAGACACATCTTCAACCAAGGCGGGATCGAAACTAACTTCTGATTCGTCATCCATTGATTCATCGTCGCTGTTCGCTTCTCATCCCAAGGAACATCAGGGTTTCAACCGCTCCGCATGGAATACAGATTGGAACGATCGTTGATTCCGTTGGCAATCTTCTAAATCTCCAATGAGGTATCAGTCGCAATTCAATACTAATACCAATACTTGTAGCGTGGCTGTAATTTTCAAGATTCTCCGGTCGCAGAAGGTACCCTATCAACCATAACCAGATCGTTAACCGCTAATTATTTTGGTTGCCCGTGTTGTTTGTCGAAACTTTCTTTCCATATTTGCTTTTCGATGTTAATTCTGTTCGCGATTTCGTCATAGCAAATTTCCGTGGATTTAGTCCCATCTAACTCGTGTAGCGCTTCGAGCAACTTATTTGGAAGAATATCACGTAGCTGGTATCGGAATACAATCGCATTCGGCGTGTGACCAGTAGTCGAGTTTGCTTGGGAATTTAAAACAAACTGAAGCCTTTTAAGATTTCGGCCCCATTTGCGTTCGTTATCTGTTGAAGTTCACAAATATAGAAGAACAGAATGATACGCTCTCTCAATTTGGCCATTTGCCCTGGGGGTCCTAACCGCATTTAAAACATGGCTGATACGTTATCAGCACAATAACTTTCAAACTTTTTGGAAGTGAAGACTGCGCCTTGGTCTGATATGATTCGTCGCGGAATCCCAAAAAGGTAGTTAGATCATTTAGCGCATGAATTACTGGGAGCATACTTGCCGACTTTACAGTTTTTACCACCATATATTTCGAAAATGAGTCAGTTTTTCCTACCATGTATTGGTTTCCAGCGGTACTTTTAGGAAAGGGTCTCAGATGGGCAGCGTGTATCGTTTCGAACGGGATAGTGACAACCGGACTAACTGACTTCGCAGCAGTTTTGTCCACCCCAAAGTGTCCTCGGTCATCATGAGCTTTCTTCACAACTCTCCAGCGTACAGCTTTTGGTATGAATCTCCCCGCACTTTCCGATGTAGTTGGTAGGATTCCAGTTCGTAATCCTCCTGTAACCGCGTCAGCTGGTCGAGACACTGTTCGCATCGAATTATTCACGTGATATTTTGAAGTGCCTCGTCCTGTTGTTGCATTGTAATCAGCCAGTCTTCGTCGGTAATGTTGACTGTTAAAATCCTCTCTACAACTTCAGTGGTGTTTTCGGTAGTTGCACGACTTAAGGCATAAACATGCTGCATCCCAGTGAATTAGTTTAAAATCATACTCGGACATCTTTAGCCACCATCGTGCTATCCTTGGAGGTAGGGGCTTTTTTAGCCGCACCGTGGTGACTGCAGAGCAATCTGTTGCAGTCGTGAAAGGCTTCCCTAACACATGGATTCGGAATCGTTCCAACGATTCTACGATAGCGAGTACTTCTAGCTCATACGAATTGTAATTTTTCTCTGCCTCGCTACAACAATGGCTATAGTAGCAAACCGGTTTAATCTCACGCGAAGATTCTTCCTGGAACAACACCTCGGCCAGCTCTTTGGAACTCGCATCTGTATGGATCTCATAGCGTTTTATCTGATCGTACAAGCACAGAATAGGCTCGTTGGATAACATCTCCTTCAGACGGCTAAATGTGGCTTCTTGATCAGCATCCCATAGGAAAGTTGCATTTTTCTTCAGTAGGTGGGTGATTGGTCGTACTATTTCGGTAAATTTTTCAATATTTAGTACTTCCGGAAAAATCCGGATAACCCTAAGAATCTTCGAACATCGTTAACATGTTCGGGTGTTGGGAAATCTTTTATCGCTGCTACTTTTATCTCCCCAGGTGCTATACTGCTGGCGTTCACTCGGTGACCCAAAAAGTTAATCTTACTTTCCAAAAATCTGCATTTTGAGCGGCGGAGAGTAATTCCGACTGCACGAATCACTTCGAGTACCTTCCGCAGCTTTTCCATGACTTCAACAAAATTTTTGCTTTTGATCATTAAGTCGTCGAAAAATGTAATGAGTATCCCAGGGGGCAACATACACTCAATTTTTTTCTTGGAACACAGCTGGTCCATTTACAGCTACGAATGGCATTCTTAGAAATTCAAAATTCAAATGGTGCGTAATAAAGGCAGTATATTTTCGTGACTCTGGTTCGACTTCGATTTGGTAGTATCCTGATAGCAGGTCCAGAGTTGTGAACAACTCAGCATCTGCAAGTTGTGCTAGCAGCTTATCCACTACAGGCATCAAGAAGGGACGTTTCACCGTAATGTTATTTAGTTCTTGGTAGTCCACACATAGTCTATCTTTTGAATCTGATTTTTTTTTATAAGTACCACCGGAGAAGCATACGACGATTCACTCGGCTGAATGCTTGTTTCCAATAATTCGTCTATAATTTTTGTCACCTCAGGTCTTTTCGCAAAAGCAATGCGATGAGGTCTGTGGTAAATGGGTTTGTCTGATATTAACCTGACTTTCAACTGCCCCAGATTACACTTCCCAATCTCTGATAGATTCTCGGCGAAACAATCTTTGAATTCGCATAATAGTTCATCTAACTTGCGATACTCGTCCTCGTTCAAGTTCTTTTTCTCTTTGATTTTACAAACTCTATCTCCAATGATTAGGTTTAGACGTTGGCTTTTTAGGGAATCGGCTCCCACTAGAGCAGCACAAGACAACATTCCATCTTCGACGATATAGAATGTGTGAACAAAATCCCTATTATCAAACTGCATTTCCCTTCGGATTTTTCCCGTAGAGCGATATTTTCCTCCACCGAAGCCAGAAAATTCGTTTTCAGTCGGTTCAACTGGCCCAATGGTATCAGCAACGGATCGAGCTAATAATGAACGTGAGCTTCCTGAGCCTACTATTGCGAATATACTTTTTTCCTCGACTGTTATTTTTTTCGGCGGCAATAGCGGTCCAGAAACAATTGATAAATTTTCCTCCTCCTGTATTTGCAATACGACATCTGACTGCTGTGGTGTAGATCCTCTCGATTGTTGAGCTCTGTCAAGGCATTCGCTCGTTCTATGTCCCATACGACGGCAATGATCGCAACACGGACGTCGTTGTGGATGCGGACACCGCACTGCCAAATGACCTCGCTGACGGCAATTAAAACATGTCGGTCCGGTTTCGGGCATTTCGACTTGCCTAGTATTCGACACTCGTACCGACTGGTGGCGTAGCGGCAGATATTCACTACGTGATGCACGCATCAGATGCGTATCTATAAGCGGCATATCATTCTCCTCGAAGCGGCTAATCGCCATGTGAAATTCTTGAAGTTCTGCAAATAAACTTCCCGCAAGAACATTTTGCAGTGCTGGATGACTGAGGCCTCGTCGGATATACTTTATGATTGCTGCGACTGACACTTCTCCTCGTCGCCCAATCGCTGTCATTTTATAAAAGTATTCGTCCAAACTTTCCGAATTTGCACGAATCGTTCTCATCAACTTTAAATGCATACCGGCTTCGTCAATTCGAGTAGGAAAGTCGATCACTAGTTTGTTCGCAAACTCTGGGAAACTTTTAAATACTTGCATTTGCCCGTCGTTCCATATTTTTGCATATCCGCACAGTTTTAATTGTGCTGCAAACAATACCAATTTATCGTCCCAAGCGTATACCTCCTTCAACTCGCATATGCGCTTGATAAACTGCTCTGCCGTCCAGTCTCGCTTGTTCGGGTCGAAGCTTGGCAACATCTCCGCAATGTCGCGGACGGAGAAAAACATTCTCGTTTGCCGACATGTTGATTCTAGGAACGCCTGCTCCCTTTCCAGCAAAGTGCGTTCACGCTGTTGAAGATTTAATCGCCGTGGCGCCTCATGCTCATGCATCACCTCCTCGGCTTCTCGGGGTGCGCCCGTCTCCTCCGTTAGGGTGATTTCTTCGTCATGCCCACTCGCGTTGCCAATCTCGCACAATTTGAACTTCGGTCATCTGCCTTAGAGTGCTGCTTGCTTCAGGAAAATCTGATTGCACTACCCTTTTGACTAATTTGGGTTTATTTCCCGTCGGCAGCCCACGCTCGCGGCACAAGTCCTGTATCTCTTTTTTCGTTTTAATCGCGTACATGACTGATCCCACTTCTGAACTGTCAAAATGGCAGAATGGGTAATGAATAAAACCAATCGAGTGCAACCAATTTAGCTTTTTTATTTAATCAATTTCTCTGCGTAAGCAACACACATCTACTCGGCGTGGCTAGCGTGCTCGACTGCTGCATTTCACGACTGCCATCCGTTGTTGCCAGTTGTCCAGTTTCTCCAGTGTTGACAAATGTTTAAAAAAAAAGTCAAATAAATAAAAAACATTGTTTCTAAATAATTAAGAATATGTCAACAAAATATAGAAGAGATATATGATTAAACAGAGATGATTAAATAATTACCATCAAAAATGAAAAAAAATGAGTGAGCGATATAACAACTAAAATTGGTTTCATTTAACTCTAAATATTGACACTGATCTTCTGATAATAATGTTACTAAAAGCTCATAACGCGCTTTGAGTACAACCCCAAGCCATCAGTATGACATCAATCAGCAAGTAAAATATCCTATTATCGCAGTTTTATGATCATTGAGCACATCATGCAATGATCGCAATGTTAAGCCTAAATGGTAGCTTTTGGCATCAAAATAACTTCTCCCAACGATTATATAGTATTTTCTACGTCGAATGGCTGTGATTTGAGACGTGTAAATAAAACTATTTTAAATGCTCGTGGAAAAGATAGTACACATAATATCGCATGACCTGTTTCGTTTTTTATTAGCCTGTGGCGGCACAAACGCGATAATTTCCAACCGAACCGAAGGAATGGCCGACCTCAAGTCCCGGCTCAGTCGCAGGGATCTGTCATACAACCTTATCAGCTAGTTGGGAAATTTGTATAGGGATGACAGATCTCTGCGGGATATCGGCGGTTATTACAAGAGCTTTTACAACCGGCCAATCAATATTAATTAAAGTTGCTGGCAATACAGGAAAAGAACTGGACTGAAAGCGATATTCAAGACACGATATCGCGCACAATATTAAAAAGTGGGAACCATGCTGGAAAAAGAGAATTCCAAGTTGCCTTTATTGTCGATAGAGAATTCAAATCGCGCGTTGTTGACTTTAAGCGAGTGAATTGTGATGCTTTACAGGGATATTGAAAGTCCGCAAAGGACATGCAGCATTGGAGTGCTGCCTCAGCAAGCTAGAAGACTGAGCTCTACTGGAATGACAAGTCCTAGGGTTGCGTACGTTTGCTAGCAGCTAGCTCTCTGCAGCATCATGGGGTGGGTCCTTTTCACTAGACCCACTACAAAAAATTTCAAAGGTGCATCTTAATAGATAACAATTTGAAGGTCAAAACATCCAGGCCGGAAATTAATGACAGCTGTCAGTTTTTTTACAAGAGACCGAAAAGAAAACCTCCTAAATTTCCCGCACTCAACCACACGAGATACAGAACTCACTTTTTCCTTACTAAAGGAAGTCGTTGACCATGTTTAGTACTCGAGCAGCCCGCCTAGGCAAACAGCTTGAGGGACCTTCACGAACAACAACAATTTGATACGCAACTTATTAATATTATTATTACTAACCCGAAATAAACCCTACTACTATCACCGCTAACATTATCGATAAAACGTTTTTCCGATCCCTACTCAATGAGCCTACAAGAAAATTTCAATTCATTAACAATAATGTTGCGAGCAACAAAATCAAAAATTGACTTACGAATATACCAGTTAGTCTGAAAAGCGGCCATAATAAACATGGAATTGAATTTCTAAACCAGTTTAGAAAATCGCAAACAAATTGAACGAATAACGATCTGACCAAATAATGCATCACCATTGGTACGCTATTTAGTGAAGCAATGGCAAGATTCGACTTAGACGAGAATCTTCCGTTACCGCCATCAAGAAACTCGTTGAGGGAGACAGTAAATGGAATGACAAGAAAGGGGACTCGTATTTAGAACAACCAGCGGGATAGCCATCACGTTAGGGAGTGCAATTCAAATCACTGTGTGAACAGACGGAGGGTCCATCGCGGACTTCACCGGGATTGATAGAAAAAGTGTTCAGTTCATGAAAAATTCATTAAAAAAATCTGTATTGATCGTGCGACCCCTTTTCGAATTAAATACATGCATGACATTTCCCCAAAACAACCTGTAACGAAATAACATTCGTCGCTTTAAAATATACGTGTGATTCTTTGAAAGAATATGTATTTGCACAACGGTTATTTGCGGATTTCATTGTTACAAACATCACTTTGTGTTAGATTTCTGTGCCAGTTAATCGCATTAAACGTATAGTTAAAGTGAACTAAAAACGAACAGTTGGACGAGTGTGCAATCGGCTTGCATAACATATCATACCCTTCGAATGATTTATAAGTACGAAATAAAAATTGGAAAACATGTGAGGTGGCTCATACCAGGTTCTCGTATTATATGCAGCTATAGCGGCTCTATGGTTTGTTCGTAGTGATGTGAGTGAGAGATAGAGAGAAGAGTGAGGGTTGGAAATTCATTCAAGCAACTAATTCGTTTCGTTCTACTGCTTCATGTAATTTATTCTCCACGCCGAATGTATTTAATCATTGAATGTATCAGTGTAATAATATATGACAAGAAATTTAACGGTTTTGAGAAGAAGCAACTGTAGTTAGGGAGTGGAAGAGCTATCTTAAATCTACATTCTAATTGTTCAGTGAAATCTAAACTTCAAGTATCTTTAAATGCCATAACACGAGAAATTTAAGCAATTAAAGTGATGTTCCCAAGAAAGTCAATTCAATACAAGAGAAATATGACCTAATCCTGCTACGCTTCGACGATTTAATAGATGCAGAAGGCTTCACGGCTTATTTCTGTGAGGTCATTGGTGATGTGTGGTCATAACGTTCAATCAAGAAGTCAAGAGTTTATTACGAGTTCGTACGCATTAGATGTTCATTGGGCTGAAATGACGATCGCTAAATCGCGAAGTGCAATTATTAACCGAACAAGTGGCAGATCACTCAGTCACTCAACAATTTTGCCTATTAACTGATATTTCCTTTCACAAACCAACACAAGAAAAATTAACGTTTTAAAATAAAAAGTGAATTATGAACGTGGATACATCTTTCGCATGTATCCGAAATGAAAAATGCCAAAAATTAACGAACAAAAATAGGGGGCAACGCTTCCAGCTGGATGCTCCACTCTTAGTTTGGGGCCGTAAATATCAATTGTAACGATGTAATCCTCTCGCGTCCCGCGCGCGTTAATCAGGCTCCGTCAGTCACGTTTCTTTACTCGATTCCTTCGGTAGGTTACCTCGGCCTCGACACCGTCGAACCGAGATACTTGTAACGTCTAATTCGAGAATGCGATTTTTTTTGTGGTGGGCCCTTGTGCTGGAAAAAAGAACCCACCCCGCGACACCGCAACGCTAACCTTCAAGCGCATTCACGTGTCCTCAGACAGCAGACCATCGCTGCAGTCCTCAACAAACATTTAAAATCACTTTCTATTCACTACACAGGTGAAAAAATAGGGCATCAATCGGAGTTGGTACACCCTCGCACTCCTCCCAACTGGACCGATAGTCCTGATGGTGTGGGTCAAAATATAACGACTCCCTATTCCTAGGCAAAAGCCCCTACAACGCAAAATGAAATTGAACTAAAACCCGATGGCTGAGTTGTTGGTGTAAAATTTGGCAAACATTGCGGGTTTCATACGTGTGGAGACCTAAAAATGAGAAGACCATATGATTTTTTTTCTTAATAATCCGTTATTATTTTGGCATTAAGGACCAATATACAAATATTTTTGAAAAACAAGATCCTATGTAAAATTACTACATTCGTTTAGAAATGAAAATACATTTCAAAAAGAATGAGAAAAGATATACATATAAAATCTTTAAAAAGTTACATAAAAATTAAAAAGGTTTCAAGACAAGATATTTAAAATGTTCAACTGTTTTTTGCCCCTAATTTTAAGGTCGAGTTTTGTTGATTTGCAACGAAATACTGCACAAAACTGTATATTGACAAAATACGATACAAAACTGTATTCAAGAATTTCATTAACGAATATTAGTCCATATTCTCGTAAATTTGCTTAAAATGTTCATTTTTTAAATTTAAATAAAAAATAAACTGTGAAGGAAGAGGTTTAAACTTTAAAAATAACCTTTGAAGGGAAAGGACCTTAACTCTTCTGAAATTTCGTATTTCAGAAGAGTTTGTTATATGCTACCTAGTCAAATGAAAGTTCCATTAACTGTCGCTTATTCTTAAAAACCAGTGTGCACTTACCCATCAAGTAAGTAACCAAACGAATTCGTCAAAATTTTAATTTAAATGTACTATAAAGTAAATTTTTGTTGCAAATATAGCATGTGCTAAAAAACATGTACATATGTTAACATCATCGTAGATACTAACAACAACGAAAAATCAAACGCACAGAATATTTTACCAATTAACTTTATTTTGATTGCATAGTGTATGTCACGTCTATGTCTATGTTCCATTGGAATTGCAACATTGGAAGTCCCATGATAAAAGAACTAATGCCCGTAAAGATGTTTGAAAAGTGTAATGATTTTAGCTTTTCAAGTTCGAACGCGGAACCGACCTCTCATCGGTTCTAGACGTTAAGTCTGAGTAGTGCCAATGGATGGTACCAACAGGTCAACCAATCCGTGCACCGTAACCCATTCACGCGGTGACTGCTTGTCGGCCAGCTAGTTCGGAGAGGATTTCGGTCGCGGGTCTCCGAATGGGTTACGCTCAATTACAATATTTCAGTCACCTGGACATGCCCGTTTTCCAAACGCGTCAATAACTACTCATCCAGAACGGGAAACCTACGTTACTTTAGTTCTGGATGTGATCTCTCCACAGATCTCAAATCAAAACTCTACAAAATCCTATAGGCGCGTTACCGAATCACCGACGCGGTACCGAAAAATATGCTACTCGAAATTAAACCGACGAAAACTACTCTAATGAAATGACGAAACAATCAAAGGTACCGCGTACCGCGCGCGACGCGAAACCGACCTCAGCGGATTTGTCGAAACCCTACCCTCGCGACGGCATACCTACCCTACACTCTCTGTTCCCACTGAAAAAGAACGAGTCACTGAAAAGGAAAGTCGTGGGTTATCTTAGCAATTCATTTTTAATATTTATTTATAATTCAAATGCTACCTAGCAACAAATGGTAAAAGTAAATATTTCTTAGCAATTAATTAACATATTTAGTTGCACTTTCTCAATCTTTATCGATTTGTAAACGTCAAAATAAGAATCCAAAAATTATATTTTTAACGAACCACTAATACCTATGTATTGAAAATATTTTTCTTGAATTTACGTAAACTTAAACGCGAAGTTTGCCAGAAAAGCTTTGCACGTGACTTCAGTAACGTTCTTTTTTTTTTTTTGCACTTACACACTAAATTGTGTTTGCTGTAGATCAATGCTATAGCGTCCTTTAAACTTATTTGTACTTAAAAGAAGTGATTTTTAACCATCTAAATTTGTATCTTTTCACAATGCGAAAAATAAATTCAAGTTTAGTAAACCTTATGTCATTTCGGCAAATTTTCCTACTATTTAATCTACTCTTAATGTGACCTTTTACAAAAAGATCTGAATTTCTTACATGTATAATTATGCATGTATGAATGAATGGATATGTAGAGACAGTACAAAAGTATCTTAAAATATATCATATGATTTAATAATAGTTTCTGCTAGTTTAGTTTAATGTAAAATAGAGCTAAATTTTATTTAATTAGAAATTCATAGTGACTTAAACATTTACTGCTTTAATGCAGAGTTTCAATGTACGAGTCTTAACAATCAACAAATTTTAAGAATTTTTTTTTTTCTTTTCAATGTTTGAATAATTATTCGTTGAAAAATTTACAGTTAATTTAAGTAAAGTACGTCTGTATAATTCTACGTTTCTTGGCACCATGCCAACAAAATTAATATCTAATCAAAGTTAAAGTTTTTTTGATAAATCATTTGAGTGAGAAGTAAAAGCTGTGAAATTTCAAAGGAAATTTCTCAGCGGTGTTATTTTATCCTTGTTGGTTTACTTGCTTTAATGTTATGTAACTAGCAATTTTTTTTTTTTTTTGTTTCTACTCTTAAAACTACTCTGTTGCAAGTATTCAATAATAGCGGTAGGTAAGTTTTATTTTGTGATAGTTTTGTATCTTTGACTTTAATATTTTATATTTGAATGGAAAAAGTACCAATTAAGGATAGTTTGGAAGCGGTAAATGTAATGCAATGGGAAAATGCACACAGTATGGATAAACTTGTTAAAATACCAACTTGATTTATTAACAATTATCAAGAATTAATGATTTCCGATACAAAACACAAGGTTTATTAGGCTAAATAACAATACATACCCTAGCAACCGCCGGAAATAATTCCATTCTACAATAAAACTAGGAGCAGCAAAGTGATTTTTTCAGGAATGCTTGATCAGTGTGGAGTCTATGTTGGTATTTTATATAATTTATCAACTGCGTTGCTTTCTTGAAAAGTTAACAATGTTATTAGTTTTTCGTCACCTCGAAATAATCTTAACGTTTTGCGTTTTAATGGAAAACAAAAAATGAAGTATGGTTAATTCCCAACTTGCAGCCTCGACTCATAGCGTTAACTCACTCACTCGTCATATAATTAATATAAAACCTATTAAAAACCGTCAGTTATCAAAATGGTAACAACCGACAACTGCATGATTTTTCCTTCAAAAAACTTTTATTTACGAGTTAGCTGAAGAATATCGTGTTCATAGTGTATTGATTGAAATTGATTGAACGTCTTAAAATAAGTATACTCCACTTAAAATTGCCGAAATTCAAAGTGCTTTGAAGTATAATGCAATGATAAGATGTAAGTACCTGAACCGTGTTATCTAAAAAATCGGCTGTTTTCAATTGTTAAATAAACTTTTTGCATCTGCTCAACTTAATTTCATTATTCTTGTAGATTGAACTTGTACAAAAAAACAATAAAGTTTTATTTCGTGACATTAATTCCTGGTTGAGAAATATATTTGAAATAGTTTTCGTTTCTTCAGCTTACTGGTAGCAAACCATAGATAGAAAATTTTATTTCTTATTAATATGAATAAACTTAGTGTCAATAACTAACTTAAATTTTAACAGAACAAGTTGGAAATAATAAAATAGTATTTAAAATGAACACGCATACCAAGTCTGTATTCTCTAATACGTTGTACTCGTATTGTAGTGTTCCCTTTTCTGTTCACAGTCTGTATATTAAAATCGCATCGCAACCGTAGCAGAGAACCTTCCTCTTCCCTTTCCCTTGTAATGTGGATGAACTAAAGCGAACAGTTCGTTAAAGGTAATGCACACTTTCATTCGAACAGCAAGAAGATCCCTTGATCATTATCAACCGTCTATGGGTCGCCTTAATAGAGTATCGCCCAACTACTCTGTTGATGGCGAAGAAGGACAAAGAGGGAGAGAGTACAACCACGTGCGAACCCCTGTACGAGCGTATTTTGTTTGGGTAAAATTTTCCTTTTACATATTTGGCCTGGTAATGACATTTGGTCTGCGAAGAGGTTGCCGCGTTGAAAAGGATATGCGAGCAATCAGTTACGCGTATTATATTGTAATTGAGGCAGATTCGGGACAATAAATTGTACTCTGTATGTCTACACCTTTTCATAGCGGTAAAGGTGAGAAATCCAATAACAAATTGAACGAGTCGTCTGTACGTGCGAGCTTCGGAAAACAAATAAGTATCGCGAAATCGTTCTGCCAATATGGCCACTCAGGAAAGTGTTTCGCGACAGGCAACTGCAACACCTGGTAATGATAAAGCCGATCACAAAGCCAGAATGGATGGTGGACTAACTGGCTGCATCCAATTCGCGCACGCAAAATAAATTTACAAATTGCCTTTAACTTCTGCCACTGCTGATGGTTTTTCAGCACTGCTGCTTTCACCCGCATGGTCACCTTTCGCCTGACTATTATCGTCTTGTGCCTTTCCGCTCACCTAGACAAAATATTGCTAACACTTTCTAAGTCTTTCTTAACTAAACTAACCTCTTTCATAATTTGAGCCTGTTGATCTTCTTTCTGATTTTGACAGAGTTTCATGTTCTAGCCTGAGGCAATGTTCCGGTGAATTTCTCAAGTGTTTGATGTTCCATTTGCAGTTTTCTTGAGTACGTTTCGCTCCGACCAAATCCTACACACAAACGATCGTCAACGAAAGTATGTTAAGAGGTAGAAAAGCACTTGAAATGTTCTAGACAGCACAAAATACGATCACGAACCATCGATCACCACAAAAGTTCTTTTGTTTCTCCTTCGCCTCCATGTGGCTGTCAAAATCACCCGGTTGTCACATCGGACAAAACAGCTGTGTGTGGAATGGCACGCCATATGGCGGCAATGTACCTCTCCAGTTGTCGCCAGTGGCATAGTTTTCTCGATGGCCACGGTGGAGGGGCATTTCCAGATGGCTATGTCTCGAAATGTGCCGGGGTTTGGATTAATTCTATATTTCGAATATTTATATCCACAGATCTAAATATTTGGACAGAAAAAAAATATTTTCTGCGCAACGATATCCGCACGACAGATGAAGTCCGCTGGCACTTCGAGGACATATCCATCTGGCCGGTTGCAAGGGTTCGGGATCGGAATCACTTCGTTTCCCGGGCGTAGGCGTCACATTACAAAAGACTCGTCAATGTATAAATTTCAATGACAATTCCTAAAACTTGGTCCGCGAGCATCCGGAATTCGATAGACTGTTCAAACTTAGACCACTCGTTCAAAAATTGAACCAAACCTTTGCCAGATCTCCTTTAGAGCAATATCTTTGCCTTGATGAAAGATTATGCTCTCCCAAAGCAAGAGATAAGTTGAACAGATACATCCCGAAAAGACTCACAAATGGGGCTATAAGATTTAAGTTCTTAGTGGAGTCTCTGGATTTGCATATATTGCTCAGAAAAGGTGATACTGCTCGATGAATCTGATCTGGGCATATCTTCCAATGTTGTCATGCGTGTATCATAAGAAATATTTCACAACCAAAATTACAGGCTGTATTTTGACAATTATTTCAGAAGTTTATCATTGCTAGAATATTTGTCAAAAAATGGTATACAAAGTCTTGGTACTAACGTCAAAACAGGATTCTAGATTAAAATTACCTACAGACAAAGATATGTCCAAAAAGACAGAGGCTATTCTGTTGAGTATATTGTTGATGTCAACGGTGTGGATCCAGCAACCGCAGCCCGGAAAGATAACAAGGTGGTTAATTCGGCATCGAGTTTTGTAGAAGAAATGCCAAAAGCACAGGTTAGGAGATATCACAAGAAGACTAAGCAGTACCTATCAACTGATCAAAAAAAAAAAGTGGAGTCTACAAGGTATCGTGTACGAAATGTAATGGATGTTACATTGGACAAACGAGGAGATCACTAGGTGTCAGATGGAATGAACACTTAAGGAAAGCAGTCAACAAAAACAAAAAGCAGGATGCAAAAAACTTCAAATCAAAAGTAGCGGAACATATAGTCCTTGAAAAACATGACATCACTGCGGACAACGTAAGCATGCTGAAAACGGTTACAAACGGATGGAAGCTTGATGTAGCAGAAAGCTTGGAGATATTCAATCGGAAGACGCAGGACATTTGGAACGGCGACCCAGGTAACGGATACACCTGGCTATTCAAGCTTACAAAATAATGAAGGTAGTTAAGTAGTAATTAAGGAAAAACAAATTTTTGAATGGTAAAGGATCAGGTAATTAGAGATTAAGTAAAAGTACTTTGAGGGATTAGATGTAATTAGAGATTCATATTAAAACGTTAATGAGTTTAGTATAAATATTAGGACACTTATAGTTTAGGGAATAGTAGTACTGAGGAAGTTCTCAAGTAGAGAACGAAACAATTGTATACTAAATTTAAAATAAATAGTAGAATTAAAGGATATATACTTTCTTTCACTTTTTTTTTATTTGAAAGTTCTACTAAAGGCGGAATATTTTTAACTATCAACTGATCGTCCAAATATTGTTGGAGAATATAATCGCCACATGGATGGCGTGGATGTAATCGATAGCTTCATGGGATGCTACAAAATACTGCTTTGCGGCAAACGTAGCAGGTTCGCCTGCTTTACCATTTATTGCATTTAAACATGGCAAACGCATAACTTCTTCACAAAAGAATTCATAGCGAAAAAGGCTTGCAGGATAAATATTTGAACTCGCCTGACTTTCGGCTTAAAGTTCCGACAACTTAATATAACTTTAATGTAGCATTGAAGATGAGAAATCGTCTATGCATCGAAAATCAAATTCAAGCAAAACTACATAAAGGTACAGCGCAGCATGCTCCTCCAATGACAATTAGGCAAGAGCAGACAGGACACTGGCCTGTTTTGACAGAAAAAAGAATACACTGCAAATTTCCTAAATATCTGGTGTCTCAGAAAAAAAGTGCAAGAAATGTGGCGTTGCTCTGTGCTATAATAAACGCAACAATTGTTTCAAACAAGTTCACCTAAGTTGAGTTAACTTTATGATATGGTGTGACATTTATGTCTCACTCCCTTTAAGTTTGTTTTTATTTAAATAATCAAAAAAATTAGGTTTCTTCCATAAACATATGTGTTTTTATTTCTTTCGATTTACATTTCCCATAACTTATTTTTTAAATTTACTATCTTGAGCTACAGAGGGTTAATCTTTTTAGGATTACTCTTTCTAAGAGCTTACCTAAACCTGGTAGTAAGCTAATGGGAGAGTGCAGATCTCTTCCAGGCTTTAGGATAGGTATAACTAGAACTTGTTTCCAGTTGGATGGACAGAAGGAGAGCTTAAGGAAAGCGTTGAATAGGAGGCATATGAAGAATATTCCTTTTTTGAGTCTTCGTTGTTATTTATTATCGAATATGGTAACGTATGATACTTTCGTTTAAAAATTCTATTTAAAAACCAAATTTTACGCGAGTTGTAGTCCAGATTTGTTAGCATGTTGCTCCATCGGAGATTCCGGAGCTCCTTAATTTTGTTCCTAATTGCTAGAGTGGACTATTAACACCAATTTTGAGAGACCTAATGCGGGTTTTTCGCCATTTACGCCGCAAAGAATTTCGTTTTCTTATTAGATCGTAAGTTTCTTCGTCAAATTCTAAATTATAAGAAGCTTTTGATCGTTTTGGGATGCTACACTCAATGGGCTCTTTCACACGGGAATGGTAAAAACCCATATCCAAACAGGTTTCGCGCTTACGCCCTTATGTTTACACGTTGCATTGTTCAGCCAACCTATTTTTCTATACGATACACGTCTTGCGAGTGTATGTGTCAAAAGGGTCATTTGATGGTTAAACATCGTGCGGACAACATAAAAGCGAAGACAGAGAGATAAACGATTGAGAATTGATGTTTTAGCCTCGAATTGTGCACGAGGTAATAAAAACTGGAATGAAAAATATACTTTGATTGTTAAAGTTTGTCGATTCAAACTTCTATTGGATTTATTTGAATCCTCCGTGTTTTTCCGCTCTCTGAAAAATATATTCCAAATTTGAATATCATTTTAGTCGCATATTTTTCTTGATGTGTTGTAAACTTGCTTATTATAATGTGATTCTATGAAGATTATGCGTACTGTTAATTTTCTAAGGATTTACAATAAGAAATTTAACTTTATAAAAATCGCGATATTCGTCGTGTTGTTTCCTGAAATTGAAAATGGCATCGCTTTTATAAATTTATTAAATAACGCGTAGCTTCTCGCGTCCACGCATCCATTTTTGCATGCAATTTAAAGAAAGGCAATCGTTTCATGACGACTACCTTCTTCACCGAATGTTCAATTCGGAATGATTACCTGCGTTTGTATAAAATTTCCCCCACCAAATGATCAACAAAATGCGTTTGTGTATGTGCGTTACGCTCGTTCACCCTAAAAAATGTTGGCTTGTTTTTACCATCAGGTCCCCTCAATGCCTCTCACTCTTCTTGCTCATATAACCTGTTTAACGCTCACTTTTAACGCTGTGTCTGAAAAAGCCCAATAGCTTGCCTGATAATGTTTGCGAATTCTTCAATTTGCTCTTCACATACTAAGAGAGTATTGAGCGATTCCATGGTTCTTGATGTTAAGTTCACTCTTTCATTAATAAAACTCCGGAATTCAGACCATTTTGCTTTTTTATACCAGTAGTATGTTTTTGGTACATAACTATTACCTCTCGGCGTTTCTAAGGAAAATATTACAGGTAGATGGGGAGATGAGAGGGCTTGCAAGACACTCAACTCAGAGGGAGTAATATTTTGGTCACTAAGAACCTCATCCAGAGTGGAACCAACTCCTCGGGGAGAGAGATTTTGTTGCTTCGTGTGAAGTTCCAGTGCCAATGTCTAGCGTTCAGGCCTCCGCAAAATAGATACCTTTGGTTAGCCTTGACAAACCATTTCAGATCTCTTCTGAATAATTCATAAATAAAATAAAATTTAAATAATGCGTCAACGTCAACGTCAAAAGCGCTTTATTTAATACTCATCGTTATAAATTTTAAAAGAATATAAAGCAAATTCCAAATAATAACAATCAACAAACTTAATGGCCCAAATGGCTCTCTAAATTTGTACGTTATCATAAACTCATTTCATCAAAAAAAAAAAAAAAACTATAGCAAATGCAATTAATTACGATTATTACATATTTTTACAATTCAATTGGAAAAAGAAGAAAAAACCAACCAACACTATCCAAAAATTATTTATAATTAATACACAACAGTGAAACTTTGATCCTACACCTAATATGTTGTAACTTATTTCTAATAAAATACAATCAAAAAAACTTTATCTTATACTAAAAATACTATAACAATGTTCCTAACCTAAGTGTTTAATCTTATCTCTAACGAAATATAGTAAACATTACATATACCTAACCTATACCTGATTTTAACAAAAATATATAACAATACTAAATGTAGCAATAATGAGCTGAAACTCAAAAACTGAATAACGAAAAACACCAAAACTGAAAACAAACACGAAAAATTTAGACATTGTCATTCAGCCACCAATACCTGGATTGCGCCGTCTCAACTCGATCAGCTTCAACGAATCTAGCAAATGAGTATCTCCATTGAAATCGTTGGTCTCGTGAACTCAAATTCGGAGGATATTTTATCTTCTTATCGGTGGCCCGTCGATATATGTGATATATGACTGGGACGCCGTCAGAATCAAAAACATATCCATTCATGTCCAAATACACGAATGCTTCTGGAGGAATGAAGCCAGTAGCGAGGCAAGTCGCTATATACCCGTCTGTAGGGTGGAACGGCTGTGAAATCCAAGGGTTTTCACTCACAGTCACAGATCTTGCGATATGATTCCGAAGAAGCTTCAATATGAAGATATCGACTCTAGTCACTTCAGCAGTTTGATAAATTCTTCTATTCGATATATAATGTTTCCAATCCGTCTCAGGCTTTCTGTACAAACCAGTACATGCACGAAGACATTTCCTTTCGAAAACTCTTAATTTTTCCATAGTACTAGCACTCTGGTTGTACCAGATCTGACATCCATAGGTCAAAACTGGTCTAACCAGTGTCTTGTAACAGATAATTTTGACCTTTTGATCAATGTATCTGGAATGAAAGAGTTTTCGAAGGGCCATGACTACTTTAAGTGCCTTACTGAGCATGATTTTCACATGTTCAGTATAGTACAGATACTGATCGAGATAAACACCGAGGTATCGAACACAGGATTTATGTGGAATTCGTTCTGAACTACCCTCGCCAGCCATGATGTGGAAATCTTTCCAATTACGTTTCAGGTCTTGACTGACCCCCTGCAGCGTTGTCCGAAATAAGATTGTTTCACACTGCTGCACATTGATTTTCATTCGCCAATTGTCAGTGTACAGCTGTACATCATTGAACATTTTTTGGAGATTGCTCTGAACTATTGTAGCTTTTCGGTCAGCCGTGTAGATGATCAGATCATCAGCAAACGCTACCAATGATCGCTTTGGCGAGACGTTAAAATCAAAGCCGTTCAATAGCTTGCGAATAAAGATTGAGAAGAGCAGAGGCGCAGTAACTGTTCCCTGCTGTAGACCATTCAAGACCTTGAACTCGCGCTTTGTTGTCAGATTTCCATCAGTTACAACAAACGATTTCCCGTATAACATATTACACATCATGGCGACAAGGTGTCTGGGGAACTTGTCCTGAAGAAGTTTAAAAATAAGTCCATCTAACCATACCGTATCAAAGGCTTTCTCCATATCAATGAGACATGCTCCAACACATTGTCTATCATTTAGTTTCCAACAGATGTCTGAGGTTACTTTCGTTATTGCATGTGTGGTCGAATGCCTGGCACGAAAACCAAATTGGCAATTCGGCATCAACTCATTTTCCTCAATGAGGGCGTTTAATGCTCTGTTGAGTATCACTTCAAACACCTTGCTGATGTTAGGCAGCAAGCTGATTGGGCGATAGCTTTTCGGGCATGAAGATTCTTTTCCTTTCTTCAAGATCGGAAATACCTTAGCCTTTTTCCACTCATTTGGGAAATATGAATTGCTCAACATGTTGTTGAACAATATGCAATAGTTCCTAATAGCAACCTCAGGCAAATGTCGGAGAACTACATTTGGAATACCATCATTACCACATGATTTCTTATTGTTTATCTTGCGAAATATGAAACACAAGTCTTCATAGCTGACAAAATAATCAATTAGATTCAAGCTCGGTATGAGGTCAGATGTTAATGTTTCATTGAAATGAAGAATTGATTGGCCGTTCAGGCTTGATTTGAAGTCGGAAACTTTTGCTTCAACGACCTCTGAAAAAATTTCGTTCCCTCTCTCAGGGTTTGGTAGATGAACCAATTCAAAATGTGTTCCAATCAGGGCAAGTTTATCCAATCCTTCACAAATAATCCTGTTTCCATTTCTATCCGGAGTCGTACTATCAATTTCGATACCAGCCCTATCGAGAAGATTTATCTCATCACTAGTGACTTCAAGATTCGATACCTTCACTCGAGACTTCTTGCGGAATATGCTATTCACTTTCGCGAACACGCCGTCTGGGTCCTGTGGGCTAATACCCCTCAATTTTTCCGCCCATCGATTGCTGACCTCACTCCTGAAGTATGACCGGATTAAGTTCCGGACATTCTTCAGATGTAATTTCAACAAAGACAACGAGGGATGGTTGTAGTCCAAAAATCGTCGATAAATATTGTTGATGCGTGTGAGAAGGAGGCTTTTCAATCTTTTCAACCTTGCGATGGTTGGTGTTTCATATCCTTCCATATTGTTTCGATGTTTAATCTTGGGAACTACTTTCTCAATCGTGTCCAACGTCAGCTTCTCTAACTTCGACAAATAGACATCTATTTCATCGTTAGTTAGATTTCTGTCATTAGGAACCATTGAGCAAGAGTTGCCGCCATCAGAAGGGGGACATTGCTTCTGGTACTCCTGATTAAACTTCTTTTGAAACTTTCCCCAGTCTGTTTTTTTGAAATTCAACCGATGATTTTCATGTTGAACTGGAATGAGGAAGAAATCATCCCTGTGATGATTGATTTCCATTACGATTGCGTTATGGTCGCTATCATAAGGAAGCACCTGCAGTTTCCGTTGAGGACTATTAAAGTTGAGTTTGAGTCTTGCGTCAGCAATGCAAAGGTCCAAATATGAATTTGTCCTAGGGTATGTTGGGAACTCCGACCCATATAGAGTGCACCTGTATTCAATTTGGTTCTCTGTTATCCACGATTTCAGGAATACACCTCTTGGATTATTGGTGGCGTTCAGCCATGATGTATGCTTGGCGTTCAGGTCACCAGCAAGAATATAATAGTTATGCAGCCTGTTCAATTCGAGTATTTCGAACAAGGAATTGAGTTCCTCCTTGAGCTTGAGAACAGTTCCACCAGTTGCATAGGCAGAGATAACTAAGAGGTTATCCCCACCTGGCAGTGAGATTTTGATAACGGACACTTCAAGAGATTCAAAGCTTTTGAATTCGACTTTTTCAATATTTTGGAAACAATAGGGTCTTCGTACCAATATCCCGGTGCCACCTCCCCCATCACCTATTACCCTATCGTTTCTTACGAATTCAAAATCCTTGAATGTCATGAAGTGCCATGAATTGAGGTGGGTTTCGGTTAGAAGCAGGATGTCAGGCTTTTGTCTGGCAATGAATTCAAGGAGATAATCACGCCGATGTAAAGTAACAATGGAGTTGACGTTGATCGAGATGAGACGAATCCTATCCGTGGGAATGTGGCTGGATGACAACTTATTTTGAGCCATTTGAAAGTCCTAAACGCTGAAAAACAATGTTAATTTTCGAATCTTGTTTATCGATTCGCTCTGATAAGGAATTTAATTGTTGATAAATTTTGAGAAGCAGCTCATTATTGCCACTTACATTATTTACCCTATTTTCCGCATTTTCTGCTGGTCCTCTAGCGGCGAGTGCAAATGATACTCCGGGCTTGACGAAGTTTGGAGCTAAGACACTGCGGTGTATTTGTGTTTGTTTTGGGGCAGATTTCAATCTTGCATCCTGATATCGGGAGCATCCTCGATATGATGCCGGGTGACCAAAAACACCGCAGTTCACACAATATAACTTCTCTTTTGGCTCCGTCTGAGCCAATTTGCACTCACCGGGAGCATGCACGTCTTTGCATTTAACGCATCGGTAATGCATGGCGCAGTTGGCAGCCGAATGCCCAAATCGTTGGCAGCGATAGCACTGGTTGATTTCTCGCTTCTGGAGGCGTTCCCACCTCACCACTCGAAAATTTAAATACCTGATTTGCTGAAGAGCGCTTGGACTGCTCTTATTTGTTATTTGTACCAAATAAAGTGGTAAGTTTTTTTTTTCTACCGTCGACCTCCTTGTCGCGAATGTTTTCACTGAGATAAACTCGATTTGTGGCGCCGTTTCCTTGAGAACCTGAAGAAGATCGACGGTATCTTCTCCGCAGTCCAAGCCCTTCAGCAAGAACGTCTGGTTCTTCTCGCTCTTGGGGGTATAGGTGAAGTGCGGAACCTCCCCAGAATTCAAAGCATCTTTCGCTGATTTGAAATCAACCAGTGATTTCGTTCTAATTGACAGCTTCTCAGAATTTACTCGTTTGATTTCGAAATTTGTCAATTTGTTTTCGGCTGCCAACAGCCGAACCATGTCTTTTCCGCTTTGCCCGAAGACATTAATCGGCGGAACTTTCTCGGTATTCTTGGCTACTTTTTGAGGAGGACCAGCAGAACTACGGGCTGGTTTCTTCTCCCTATTTCTACTTTCATTATTTTTATTTTTTAAATATAAGATAAAATTATCGTCTTTGTTACCTTCGTCTACCTCCATGTCCTGCTGGAGTCCATCCAGCGCCGCAAAGTAGTTCTGACTTTCGTTCGTGCCACCAGCACTTAATACCTCTTCAGTTATTATTTGAGTTGCAGCTTTCTTCTGTTTTTCGATTCTTCGTATCGGACCACTCTCTTGAACTTGTTTTGCCGTCTTGAACATTTCTTCGTATGTTTGAATTCTTGCCTTTAGCTCTTCGATTTCACTTCGAAGGCGACATACTTCCTGTCTATCTTCGAGCACTTGTGTTTTGCGACCGGCATCTGCGGTATCCTGGGTGCTCGTGTGTCTCCGCTTGTTGACGCTTGCCAATTTCACACCGTCACTCTCCCCGGGGCCCCCCAACGGAGGGAAGCCGTCGGGCTCCTCCATACAGCCGTCCCGAGTTGTCTTTGATTTGTTGCCTTTTTTTGCTTTATTGGTATGGTTGGTCGATGCTTTCGACGATTATCTCTTCCCCAATAAAATCAAAACTTGCTTTTGACTGACTCGTACAAAATTAATTCAATTATTTGAAACTGACTTTTGTGAAAAATTAATTAATTTTTAAAATTAATGACAGGAGCGATTAAAAACACGTCTACACGCAACGAGTGCTAGACGTAGAATCAAAATTTAAATAATTATGTAAATTATATTAACTTTTTTTTTGTTAAATATATATAAAATATTATAACAAAATAAATAAAAAGTTCTCATGAAGACCTTTCATTCGACACCCCTCGATATGGGGGGACCCCCCTTGAAAACCATTGAAAAATTTATTGATACCCAAACTTTTAAGGAGTCATCACTTTTGATTCACGCATCAAGTTTGGTGTCTGTAGCTACGATAGTTTCGGAGAAAAATTGCTGTGAGGCAGACGGACAGGCATACAAAACCGATTTTAATAGGGTTTTGGAAATAGTACGAAACCCTAAAAAGCGCAAAAAATATATGTATGAAAATGATACTCCTAGCTTTCTTTCCTGTTGAAGTCGATTAAAAACAGTTGCAAACAGTATGTGATTCGCTAGCATTGCTACTAATTAATTCATTATTTCACAGTTCGTTGGTAGTCTTGATTTTTTGTGTAGTACTTCAAGGCTTCATCTTCAAGAACATATTCTTTCCGGCAAGTATTTATAAATTTATAATAATAACAATCCATCGCACAACAGTCCAAATCCGAACCGAACCTCATTCCATGACCGTAACGGAGTTCCAGGTGATATGGTCGATATCACGCTCAACGATGAGATTATTACCTAATTTTTCAATTAGTACCCATCACAGCTGGGAGGGCTGATAATCCGACAGCAGCATCTGAAGCTCAAACTCAATGCCGTGACCAAGGATTGAACTTGGGAGCTGCTTCGCAAGCGGGGTGTGCCCTAACCCATTGCTCCACATGGACTACGGCACTTTGAAATCGTTTCAGGTGAGTTTTGGACGTTCAAAGTCAAAATTTTTAAAATGTTTACCGTTTTTTAACCCTAATTTAAAAATATTATGCCCGCAAACGCATGCAAATTTCTGGATGGAAGTTAAATTTTTTTAAAATTTTTATAAAATTCAATCATTTCTGCGGATTTGGTCGCCCGCCTAGAAGGCATGAAAGCAAGTTTCGTTGATCTGCCAGTCGTGATTGTTTACTGTGACCACAATTTCGATCTGCAGCCTCAGATCTGTAGTAATTGAGCAGTCACACAATCAAATTGCTCGAAAACCTTCCTATCTCCTATTGAAAATTTTAATGGCAGATTTAGGAAAATATTTAATTATTTCCATTCATAGTCGTAATTTGTAAAATAGTTTTCTTTCTTATTATTATTTTTAAATGTAATTTTATATCAATTTTTCTTGATATTAAATTTAAATGTTTCCCTTTAATTATATTCATCATGAGATTTAACTTTTATTGCTATTTAGAATCTTTTTCGTTTCCTTTACTTCAGTCAGAAACATTTTAAATCTGCCAATTAAAATTTTGAACGTGGGAACACTGATTTAGTGCACCCCAGCGGTGTATTACATTACCGAAGGCAATCGCACGCGGCTGAGTGAGCAGCTGATGCGATTTACCGTATACACGCGATGAGAAAGAGGAAAGACGAGTTTTGGGGACGGATCGTGGAGTTTTACTTGGATCGCACCATGGTGAAGACGCGAAAAACGATTGCCATATTTTCTTGGCCGTGTTTTAAAGTCGGAAATATTTGGGAAATTACATTATATTAGATTTCAAAATCGTTTTAAAGTTTATAAAACGTACATATGTGCTGTAAAATTGATTGGTTTACTGCGTAAAATGTTCAAGAGCACCTCTTTCAACGTGAAAATTTGCGGCTCTATTTGTCTTCCGTTCCGCATATAGGGTCTCGACACTCCACTCGTGAAATCCATTCGAAGTTAGATTCCTGGTTGCCTCCGAATTCTTAGTGATAATTCATTATAACGAGTGAAAGTGATGTTGTTAGAAAACAAATGCGATGCAATTCTAACCGGCAAACATATCACACTACAATTCTTAATTTCCCGTAGTCGTGGATTACTGTGATAGAATTTCTACCAGATCCGTGATCGTGTTCTCTTGAAAGATTCAATTTTCCCCAAATTAACTACCCATTAACAAAACTTCAAAAAAATGTGTTCCTTTTCTTCCTATTAAAATTTCAAGAAAAGTAATCGAACCGATGATGCATTGATACGAGGGCGGTCCCAAAAATACCCGACCCGACGAAGAAAACACGAAACAATGAACAAGTGGAAGACAATTAATTTGGGATTTCTCTGCCAGTGAGACTCTAAAGCGTTTATCAGGAACAGCAGCGGAACCGCAGCAAGAACTTGATGAAGAATTGGTTCGTGCGACAGCTAAAGTTAGCATAGCGGAGTTAGTTAATCAAATTTGCGAAGAAGAGTTATTGTTTTCAGAAAATGGATTGCGGCTACAAATACTTCCAGTGATAATCGAAATACATTTATGACAGTTTGTTCGAAGTTATGCGAAAGTCACATGCCATTTTAATGAATATTCTAACTCACACCGCCAATATCAAGATAAAATACCAATTTATTCGAGCTAAGCTACAGCAGTGTTACTTTTCCCCTTTAAAGAACGGAGTACTATACTGAGGTTGCTGCGATTAAGACAGGAGTATCGACGTGGAAGTGTCCGAATATGCAGTACTGCGGGGCAAACTCATTAGAAACTTTTGTCTGAACTATATAAAGTTTCTTTACAAATAGCTCTTCAAATTCAGTGAGCCTTGACATAAATGGAGACACGATAGAATGCATGGTAGTTACAGTCGCGCTTTCAACGAGAAGTGGTGAGTGATCGCTTTTAATTCAATTTTGCTGTAGGATATCATTGGGAGAAGCCCTTAGCCGAAAACGTTCATATTCGAAATCGTCAATCTAGAACCGAACTGCATTTTATTAATATCAACGTGATCGGATTGGCGTGCTTGACTAAGGAAATAAATCGATATCAACGTCTCGTGGATGTCTTGCATTGCGGTGAATGGATCGTATCGTAGTTTTGGCTGAGGATAGGGTCTTCTCAAAATCAAGTATGGCACAGCAACGCAATTAGTGAGAAGGGAGTAGTCAACCATACTTTTATAACCTTGCCAAGTACATGTATTAGAGCGAAGCATTTGCTGGAGTTTCTCACTATAACTAGCCTTCAATTTTATCACAAAACCATTGTGATTTTGGTAATGCGTGGTTGCACAGTCGTCAGATACCGGAAGCGTGTATCTACGTATAGGTAACGGTGCCCGAATAGTCTTATTTTTAAATGAAACGTAGTGGCGTTAAGACCACGGATTGCAAAAATTTATATTTCGAATTGATAAAAGTTAACTCTTAGGCAGTGAATCGCTAATTATACATTCGAATTGTATTTGGTTTTCTTTTGTCTATCACGGCATTAGAGGATCGAAGGTGATAAATGCTCAATTATATAGGAATCAAAACGAAACCCGCAAAGGTATTACTAAAAATCATCCTGCGCCGTGGGAAATTCTTGCTCAAGCTTCCGTAGAGACTTAAGTTCCTACTCTTCCTATGAAAATCATCATTGCTTGAACCTGCGCTACAATCACTTCTTGACAATGACATTTCATTTGGCAGAACTAAAAGCGAAGTGAAAGGTTTTTCAATGGTTTGTCCACTGCAAAAGGTATTATTGTCAAATTAATGTGCTAACGTCTTTCTTAAAAATAACTTGGAAGATAGCTAGCTAATATTTTTGTCCCTAAAAAATGTTCAAGTTGCACCAATATTTTTGATTTTTTTTATTTGCACTCCTAAAATAATTTCACAAACATAAACTCAAGTTTTACTGAATCCAACTTGAAAACCTGTTAAAATTTCTATTAGGCTAAAATATTTAAATAGGAAAATACGTTGCAAGAAGTAAATGGTATTAAATTTACGAACATTTTTCTTTTCTTTTTGGCCAAAAAACACACTTAGCATTTTCTAATTTACAAAATTTATATTTTCAACAATTAATCTTTATCTCATACATATTCGTGAATATAAAATATTGTTTGTAATGTTGTGACTTATGTTATGTCGTACTTTCGGATGGAAAATATATAAAAGCACATGCTAATGGAAATGTAATGCGGAAGTTTAATCAATAGATATCAAGTCAGGAGCATTAAATATCTTTATTTGATTTATATTTAAAAATAAAAATGTCTATGTTATAATCCTTAAAAGTTAAATAGATAAAAATAAAGAGTAGTCCGCGTGGCTTATTGGTTAGAGCACTAAGCCCGTAAGCTGAAGGTCTCTGGTTCAAGTCTTGTTGGCTTCAACGAGATTTAGTTCGAGTGGTTCTTCGGACGGACTATTTGCCTGTTCAGTTATGATACATGCTGGTTTAAAATCAGAGCGTATCGCAGCTGGGTGGACGTAAACACGGCCAAAGGATGAAAATGGTCATATCACCCTGTGGAGTGCCGATACATTCGATCATGACAATGAGATACTCTAACTATCTCTAAGCGAAGGCCCGAAAGGGGATGTAGGGCTACAAAGAAGAAGAAGAAAGAGAACAATAAATGGAAATCAGCATATATACTCGTATAGAAGATCGACATGTAATTATTGTTAAGTTAATAAAAACCATGAATTGTTAAACCTTACCCGACGGTTTTTCCATTTCTCTCGACCTGACCGGGTATAGGACCCGCAATGATGGCAGACTCCTCCTATACCATGGGCTAGCCATCGGGCACACTCCTCCGTTTCTTTGTTTAACAGGGGCTCTTGCCGGGTAGAGTGGCTTTTCACTCGCATGCCCTTTTATGGTATAGAGTTATGTGATTCCATCACATAATTCTATAACATAAATTGACCACGTCTATATTTCTCATTTGATGGGAAAGTTCATGCAAATTATGTTTGTATGAGTTTTCCACTCAAAAGTAAAATATATGGCCACGTCTACGTTTGGATCTTGATCCAGTTTGGAGGGTGCACCACTTCCATCTGGATGCCGCACTCTTATTTGTGGGCCGTAAGAATCATCGGTAACGACGTAGTCCCCTTAAGTCCGTCTGTCTTCCCCAGATCCAGTTTGTCCTTTGCGTCAGCAATTTCCAACCCTTAGTTGGTTACCTCCTTTTCGACTTCGGTCGACATTTTGTTGACCCCGGAATTCGTGGATGCGAAATTCTTTTTGTAGTGGGTCCTTGTGCGGGGGGAAAGAACCCGCTCAACTACAACGCAACGCTAGCCTGCCAGCGCTTTCACGCGTCCCCAGACAAGGCCAATCTCGGTGGATACTACCATCCTCTTCCGCCGAGGCAGCAGACCATCGCTGCGGTCCTTAATGGACAATTATCTACCCACATCACTACAGATCTTGACCTTTTCTTGAAGGCTACACTTTCTAGTTTCTTTAGGTACCAAATTATAATTTTTTTCGGCACTGTAGTAATCGAAATTAGTCTGCTACAAAGTAATAACTTTTAAGGGAGTCAGTTGTTCGGCAGTAGTTTCCTTTATGGTATGCTGTGACCACAATTTTCGTCCACTCGCTAAAATTTTAGGCTCAATGGACTGGCAAGAGCTTGTTCTTATGTCAAGTATAAATTTTTGTCATTTTGCAATAGTTTCAGGGGAGCTTCAAAAGTTTAAAGACGAAATACGACGTGTGACAATTAAGTAATGAGACTGATTCCATGAAAACCGTATATTTAAAAATTATTCTACAACTCTGCCATCCCCTTCAAAGTAGTCCCCCTGGGCAGCTATACAACGATTCCAGCGTGTTTTCTATGCTTCGTAACATTTCTGGAACGCTTCAACTGGGATGTCCACGAGAATCCTCTTCACGGCCGCCAGGACCACCGATTTTGTCCTAGGGAACAAAAAAAAGTCACAGGGTGACATATCGGGCGAATAAGGCGGCTTTTGCAATACGGCGATCCCTTTAGAGGCCAAATACGGGGACACGCTGAAGGCTCCTCAGAAAGATTCTTTGGAACCATCTTCGCGCACAACTTTTTCATCCCAAAATCGTCGGTTAAAATTTGTCTGACTGTTTCACGGTTCATACCAATTTCCGAGGCCAACATTCGAACTGTTAATCGCCAATCTTACGGATTAGGGCACGCACAGGCTGCACATTCGCGTCAGTTCGTACATCGGCCTCGCCTCGTCTTCCACGCTTTCACGCCCCTCCTTAAACTCTTTATGGCATCGAAACACCTGGGCATGACTAAGAGCACTATCACCATGCACTTTTAGAATTATAGCGTACGTTTCCGAAGCTGTTTCGCCCAATCTGGCGCAAAATTTTATCGCGACGCGTTGCTCTTGATTTCGTTTCTCCATTTTCGTGACGACCACCACGAATACCCGTCTATTCAACACGGCACAGCAGGCGAACTAAACAAGCTAGAGCGATGGTAAATATATCAATGGAGAGGGGAAGGATGCCGGGGAAGGGGAAGGGAATTTCAAGGTATTTCAAATGTTCACCTATTTTTTCCCCATAATTTTAAGGACGAGTTTCGTTGATCTGCGTAGATCTGCCTGCTGTGGACACAATTTGCAACAAAATACCGCACAAAAATGTATATTAACACGTTCAAGAATTTCACAAACGAATGCTAGTCCATATTCTCTTAAATCTGCTTAAAATGTTCAACATTTCTTAAATTTAAACTTAAAATAAACTGTGAAGGAAGAGGTTTAAACTTTAAAGGACCTTAAATCTTCTGAAATACGAAATTTCGGAAGAGTTTGTTATATTTAAGACAATTTCTGCTGCCTAGTCAAATGAAAGTTCCATTAACTGTCGCTTATTGTTAAACACCACTGTCCAATTAGCTTATCCATCAAGTAAGCAATCCAATGAATTCGTCAAAATTCTAATTTAAATGAACTTACTATTAAGTACATTTTTGTCGGAAATGTAGCATGTGCTTAAAAAAAAACCTGTGTGTGAACACCACCGTAGATACTACCAACAGTGAAAAATCAAACGCATAGAATATTTTACCAATTAACTTTATTTTAATTGCATTTATAATAAAAACTATACAAAAAATCTCAAAATAACATAAAGCTACTTTCCCATTCAAATTAAAAATATATTTACCATTTTCACGATCAACTATTATCTTGCCTAGCTTATACAAGAAAATAGTTTAAAAGGTGGATAATTTTAAAATAAAAATAAAAAACAACTATTTGCTAAAGAAAATTAAAAAATTAGATAAAAAACAAAACCAAACAAAATATATTAATAGTCTACCAGTATTCAACTATCCAAGCTGGCCATCCAAACAAGGATACACATTGAACTGGTTCACTAAAATAAAACACAAATTTAAAAATACTTTCTCAGGAAAAAAGCATCGACTATTCACAATATTTTAATAATTATTGTTACTAAATATAATTATATAAAAATTATTCAATTGTTTTGACTAACTTATTTACAACAAAATCATTTTCAATTTATTCAATAATAAAAATAAAAAGTAAATGATTCTACATTATGACAGTATAAAAAATAGTTTTTATAAAATACACATAGATATGTAAAAGAACTATAACAAAACCAAGTCAGCTTAGTGATCTGAAAGAAAGCCTTAAGAAACATTTTATATACATTTGAAGAAATCTTAATATGTTTATAACAAAATAAAAACTTAAAAAAGAAAACTTTTCAGTATTAATATTTTTACATAATATAATATCTCATACTTTCTTTTAATCTTCCATTTTGTATCATTTGTTTTCCTTTATTTATTTATCTTTTCCCTATTTAACATCTATATAAAATGGCAGACTTTCTGTTGCTTTTAAGATAATTCTATTCTTTCTGCATATCAATTTATGTTGTATATGAGTCATTTCTAAAGCTATAAATTGTATATAATAATATAATATAAAGAAAAAGCTGAGGTTTGTTTTTACTATTATTGTTTTCTTTTTTCTATATACGAATATGTATACGTGTATATATAAAATTGTAGAAAGAATTGCAAGAAAAAACATTATTTCGCGCAATATATCATAAAAAAGCTTATTTTGATTTTTAATATTGGTTATGTTGACTATAATAAAATCTGCATTTAAATATCTTTATTATTTAATGTGCAGTGTTTTGATATACACTACTTCGGTTCATTGCTACAATATTATCAATTGTGTTGTTTAAAAATATCGAAAAATTCTGTATGCGTGTATACAGTGTAATTTTTCCTTCAAAAAAAATCATATCAAGGCCTCGGAACATTTTGGTAGTTTTTTGTCTATTAATTTAAAAAAGAAACTTGAACAAAAGTAAATTGCATTCATATGTGCGTCATTGCATTTATTAGTAAAATTTGTATGCATTAAATTTGAATAAAATTTTATTAGTTAAAACAGCTTTTTCCTGTTTATTATTGGTATAAAAAATTGCAATTTTTATATTATTTAGAGTATACAAAAGAGTACAAGAATGTATAATCCAGTCTAGAAAGTGAGTTGATTTTTTTTAAATAATTTGTATTTCATCTAAAAGCTCGATAGCAAATAATAATTTTAAATGCTAAGCTTGTGGGGTTTAATATTTCTTGATCTAAATTTCAAATCGATAATAATCGCAATATATTGAACATATTTCCTATTATATAAAAAATATACAAGGTCTCTTAAAAAGGGAATGTAAATACACAGTTAAATACGTATACAAAATAAAAAGAAAAGGAATATTACTATATTACATTCACTTTATTTTTATCGTTATATCAATACATTGGTATTTCGTTTTAGAAACAAATATAATTTAATTTTCTTTTCCATCTTTTTTGAAAATAGATTATGATATGCGTGAGTGCATTTAAATCGTTTATCCAATTTTTCTTTTTTTAAAACTTAATGAAATGCGAAAAGTTATTTAATTTTCACTTAACTAGATCCTTTGCTTTGCATCGATCGCATTTCTCTTGCCTAAAATATCATAATGAAAAGAATTTTCCTTTAATTTTCTTTTTCTACTTGAAACGAGTTAGAATTTGATTTAATTTCATACATCTAACTCTTCCATTGTTCGTGATAAGCGATTATTATCGATTCGACGTCGTTGACTACGTCGTACAGCATCGGCTCGCCGATATGGTTCGCTCTTTAATCCGAGCAAGATGTCTTCTAACGCTCCATTGTAGACTTCATCCTGATGCAGGAGTTTCTTTTCACGTACAGCATTGGTTTTAGTTTTCAGCTCATTGATGACTGCCTCCTGTTTATAGTTAAATTAAATAATTTAGAGAACAATTCCATTTCGATTGGTTTGGATAGGATTTCTAGGCCAAGTGTTAATGGGAGAAGTATGTGTATATATGTACATCAATATTTAGTTGGTGCAGATATTTTTTTATATTAAAACACCAAACCCAAATGATTAAATACTTGTTTAATATGGAAATAAATGAAAACCAGAAATTCACAAATAAAAAAAAACATCAACAAGAAGCATTTCAAATCGATTAATATAGAGGGAATAGATTAATTATATTGAGACATAATTTGATTTACTAAAGTAAATGTTATTAACGTTATAACATACAATAGAATACATTTAATTTCAATACATATGTGCAAAGAACAAATAACAATGAATAAAAATAATTAAATTTTGTTTAACAACAGCCAGGATTTGTGAAAATCATCGGAAAATCCATGGGGGGTAGGAAAAAAATTACGGAACATGAATTAAAACCCGGCTGGTCCGAATCGCTGGTATAAACGTCTTAGTATAGTATATATTTAGAGCCCACAAATACGATTATAAAGAATTGATTCATCAGCTATGAGCATTTAGTGTGAGAGGTTTACGGGTGATTTTTTCAGATTGAAATCTTTCATTAGACGGCTAGTGAATACGCTGAACGCAATCTTCACTAGGAAAAGGCCACAAATACATAATTGTGGGGTGGGGCCTTTATAGTAGATAAAAAGTACAAACAACTTATTCACTTCGACATGCTTCAAAGTATATTGTGTAATCACGTTCTATAACGCGTAACTACCACATTGTTACGGAGGAAAGGGATGATGCTATGACGGATATTTAAGACTCCTAACATTGAAAAACAATAGACACTCAAGTCCAGCCTCAATGATGACTCCAACTTGAATGACCAGAGCTCATCGACTTCATCACCCGATAAAATCATCTGTAGTCATATTTTATCAATGTTCAAACATGTTGGACAGGCGCTAATTTGTCTAATTTTTTGTCCTATATTTAAGGGGTTGTCAATCTTGATCTTAACCTAAAGTTTGGCAATCGTAGACTTTATAATTATTGAAATAAAGTTGTCATACACGGATGGACACACAACACTAATTTAAGAAGGACTGCTCATATATAATGTCGGCTAAAATTGAACTGATGCCCCCTGGATTTCCAGCCAACGTCGGTAGTAGATAGGGTAGGACGCCATATTTCCGCATACCATGCTCTCTTGTAATGGACGTGGGTATACAGTATACTGGACGTCCGAACATCCCACGGAGCAAATTGGGACTGGGACCGCTACTTGATAAAATCAACATTTTGATGTCACCGGTCATAGGCATTATTGTGGTTAGGAGTGTCAGTCAGTCATTTACACACAGAGTGTGGGACTCCCATACTCGCAAGAAGGCGACTGGACTACCCATTAAACACCTCCACTGTTAACCCGAGAACACAGCCTGGAACCGTTTGACACATTACTCCGGGCCAGGTCTCGTTTTGTTACGCCGTAATCCGCTTCAAGCTGAGTGACCCCTCTTCTAACGGGAGGGGAGAGGAGTAATCGCCAGACAAGCAATCCCCCAGCCCTAACGTCCCCGGCTGTTGTGTGCCCCTTTTATCTTTTAGGACTACACGAGCTACCCGGTTCCATTTGTCAACCGATTCGATCATCACCGCGACTATATTATCCGGGGTGAGCTCTCCCGTCTCTCTGTACAGGTCCCGTCGTAGCCTGCTCCATTTTGTCCACACAAAAATTATGTGAAAGGCATTGTCTTCCTCTTCTGGGCAAAACCGACAATCTGGGGACCGTGACTTACCAATCTTGTGCGGGTAAGACTGAAAACATCCATGCCTGCTCAAAAGCTGGGTCAGAAAGAAGTCAGTCTCACCATGCCTTCGATTTCGCGACGGTCTCACATCCGAGATGAGGTGCGCAGTCCACATTCCTTTCGTGCAATTCACCCAAGACTGCTGCCAATCGTCGAGTGAGCGCTGTCTACCCTCGCGGGCGACCATCTCCCTCGCATCTTCGTTTCGACGCAGGTAAATAGCGCGGCGCTCTTTAGCAGGTATTACGACTGCACTAACTCTCACCGCCGAATCAGAGACTGTCGGATACGAAGATGCAATTCTCAGTGCTCCTCTTCTCTGTACCTGTGCCAAGCGTTTTCGGTACACCTCCATATTAAGAGCGTAGGCCCATATTTTTGATCCGTACAGTAGCACTGACCCTACAGCACTCATCGAGAGGCGTCTTCTTGATGGGCTGGGTCCCCCTACGTTGGCCATAAGCCGAATCAGAGCTGATACTCCCGAAGCAGCTTGCTCATTCGTTACCCTGATTTACTCAGAACAGGAGAACAAAAGTTCGGCATCGAAAAGCTCTAAATAGCATCAGTTGTTTATCGTAGAGAACGAATGCTGGATGGAGATGAAGGCAGCAATTAAAACTGCAGCAGTACGATCGATCGGGTATGTAGCTGGTTCGAAGAAACAATTGATTTGATGATGAATGCCAGAATGCGTTTGATAAGGAAAATCAAGCGTACAAAAAATATGCAAAAAACGAAAAAAATCCTCTAAGTAACAAAGCAAGCAAGAAGCAATTTATCTTCCTCTATAAATATAAAATAAATTATCCTAAGGATTTAAATAGAACATAACGGTAACTAAGCCTGACAAAGGAAATGCAAACACGTGCAACTTCACAGTTTGGGACGAGGCAAATAATGGTACGCGCTGTACAATATAACGCTTGATTTTTCGGGTATTTCCCCTCCTGTTTTGAAAATTTCTCATCGAGACCTTTTATTTGATACCGATATCGGCTATGTTTGATGAAATTTTTTTTTCAAGGGCCATTCACCTGTATGGGGAAACCCCTCTTAAATACCTTAAAAAATTTTTTGTAATTGAAGTTTGAAGAGAGCACCACTTTACACCTACTTACAAAATTTGATGCTTCTAGATTAAGTAGTTTGTGAGAAAAATTGCTGACAAACGAACGGACGGATGGACAGACAGGTCCGATTGAACTCAGGTCTCAACAATGATATTGTGATCATCTTCTGAATCTGTCAATAAAATATTTCTTCTTCTTCGCTGACTTGTTAAACTGATAATACGTGTTTCATTTTCCCTGCTGAACTCTAATAGGTTATAGGTTTTGGAACACGGCTTTCATTTGACTGGAGCAAATTTCCATTCGAACCTCTACTAGTTTTCTATTGTATTTAAGTCAAGTGAGTAAAAACCGAATGATTTCTAATAACTTACTATTTCCTTTCGAGAAACCGCCTGGCCGTGAAAACTATGACGTATGGAAGTGACATGCAAAATCGTCTCTCACGCTCGCAAATACTTAAAGGGCGGATTTACAGAATGTGAAGGTGGTGCATTTCAAATGAAATGTTTACTCTCCAATAGCAGCGAACACATGGCCACTAATCAAAACTGTCCAAACTGGCTTAAATACAAACACGAGGTCGAAGCCAGTTCAATTTTAAACGTCACTAACAAAGATGAAAGAAACGTAATTAATAGAAACAGATATGATGGACTAGATCTAGAAGATTTCACTAACATGGATTTTCCGCAGCTGTGAAGGGACAAATTTACCAACAAACGTAACCCTGTTGAAGATGTAAGAAAGTTAATTATGAAACATACGTATGCAAAGATTGTGGCCACGCGTCTCAAAGACACTCTCTCCATTCAACCACCTAGAAATAACGTTTTTCCAATTGTGGAGAAAATACAATTGGAACCCAAACCGATACGCTCAAATCCGCACAAAACTCCCGAGGTAAAAAGGATAATCGAGGACTTCAAAAATCTCCTATTATCTTTCGACCGCGCTAGCATGGGAGTGGATCCACATTTTTTAAAGAAGTTAGTCGAAAGCATCTCCACCTTTCAAAACAATATTGAGGGAAACGAGAAAAAAGGCGGTGCGAATTGGGCTGCCCGAGACTAACCCTTACATACGATAGGTCACATCATACAAGATATTTGCATAGAAGGTTATTCTGACACGCTCTTGCATCAATTTTTTCTTTTATATATTTTATATATTATTTATTTATATATTTATTTATTTATATATTTATCTAGGTATTTATTTATTTATTTATATATTTATTTTTTTCAGTATTTTTTTTATTTATTTTATATATTGTAGTTACTGCAAATAATTGTAGGATAATACGAGTACAATTCGAAGATATGGAGCCCAGGAGCGCTACACCTCCCAGATGAATACCATAACCAATCGCCCAAACCACTTGTTCAAAAATTTTACAATTAAACGTCCACAGCTTAAAAAAACATGAAGACAACATCGAAATACATCTACCCAGGTACAATTATGACTGTGCGCTTCTTCAAGAGGTGCTAAGTAATTATAATTGTAAGGCCGAATCCTATTACTCAAGGATATCAAATACAGGCAATCAGTTTAAACACCAATATGGAAGCGGTTGCAATGCAAACATTGAAATTCAAACCCAACATTATCCTTGTCTCGATATATGCTCCGCCCAGCGTCTTTGCATCAACTTTTAAAACTGGAATGGATGAAATCAAGCACCAATTGGATTTTACCAAATGCATTGTCATCGGATGTGATCTGAACACGAGACACTTTTAGGGGTGATAATCTCTCTAATTCCAAAGACAAAGCCTATTTTGAATGATTTAAAACTTTGGGATCCACAATACTCAACATCCGAATCTACACTTTCAAAAGAATAACGGTCGATGGCAAATGGACTCGGTTTTCGCCAGACGTTACGGTGTCAAGCGTACCTTTCTAGCTGACCAGCTAGTCCGAGGACAAGGATGTGCAACAGCGGACATTGTCCCATTTAGATCACGATTAAAATTAATTCGAGCACTTAGCGGCTGTGTCGAGATAGGATTGGAAATGATATCGCGACTGGATCCTTCAACGAAAATTTTGAGGAGATCATAAATGAACTAAGCCGAATTCATCAAAACAATAACACCAAACGCAAAAAAATTAAATATAGCAACAAGTACTGGTGGTTGAAAGAACTAATGAAAATCTGGAGCAGGAAAAATGTGGCTTTAAACAAGTTCAAGTGATTGATGAGCGTGGAGAACTGGTCTGCCTTAAATAAAGCGATATATGAGTGGAAAACGTTGTTCAAAGAGGCCAAAAAGAAAAGGGGGGAAAAGCTGTACTTGACGCTTCGACAACGGCTACATTAAAAATCACAAGAGTAGAAACCGGAGTGACCAAATGGACGAAGAAGTAAGTTTATCATTCTTTCAGAACATTAGGTGCAAGCAACATCCTTGCACCAAAATCATCAAGGACGCTGTTACCGTCATTAACCCCGATCATCTATTTCAAGCTGAGATAAGATCTTCAACGAGCAAAGTGGGCCTACGATACCAGGTGTCGACTCAATCCATTACAACCTGCTAAAAATCCTTGCTTCTAATCACCTTCAATGTCTCCTTGAGGATTGTAATAAAGCCGTTGCCGAGTGCAAAGTATCTGATGCATGCAGGACAGTTAGAATCGCCCCAATACTAAAACCCAATAAGGATCCAACACATCTCAGTAGCTACAAACCGATCTCGTTAACAAGTGCATAAATTAAAATGATAAATAAACATAAAAATTAACTCAACCTCGACGGCCTTATTGAGGAAAACAACATCTTGTCCCCAAATTGCTGTGCATATAGGAAAAATAAGCCGACTTTAGCCTGCCTTAACACTCTGATGCTCAAACTAGAAAAAGACAAGGGTTTTAATTTTAAAATGGCTATCATTCTTGACACTACCAATGCATATGAACGCGTGGATCTAAACCTACTTAAGCAAACTATAATCAACGTCGACATAAGCACTCTATACAACTATATTATCGAACTTTTTAATCCAAGAATCCTGTTGTTAAATAATCAAAGGGTCACGGCAAACAACGGCCCACCACAGGGTGACTTTTCAAGCCCCCTCCTTTTTAACGTGTATACAATTGTTCTACATAGCCTAGAAAACGATAAGACCACTGTTCTGCAATAAGCCGACGATTACCTCATGTAACAGAAGGAAAAAAGCTCCTTGACGCCGTGGATGCCGTACAAAGCAAGTTAAATGACTTTAGCAGAGCTTGTGACTCACTGCGTTTGAAAGTAATCCCTTTTAAAGCACAAGCGATAATCTTTTCTAGAACAAACATCATCAAAGTTCCCTAAGCATGAATGGAAGTCAGATTGCTTGGCAAAACAGCAAATAGGACAGGATCCTTTAAAGAATGGAGCGACAAAATCATCAGCAAACAGAACTAACAAAATCTGATCCGCATGTTGTGCAAACCTATCAACAATTTCAAACCAAATACCGCCTTAAATTTATAGAAAGCTATAATTAAATCGAAACTTGAATACGGAATTACCATCTTCGCAAATACTTCAAACTATTTTTTCGACAAAATCGACGCCGTCAAAGCAAATGTCCTAAAGCTCTGCCTTGGACTCCGACGTAGTTTCGCCAACGTGCAGGCATTCGAAATTGCTGAAGAACTTATGACCAAGGATAGAGCTGAATCGCTCACAACAAGAGAACTAAGCAAAGCCTTTTTTAACAACTTCCCAGATACTGAGTTGGCGGAATTAAAGAACACAGCCTGCAGCTATGCCCACGTATAACAGAAATTCAAGGCCTCCTTCAACGGAATTATTCCCACGGTCGCGGTCACTTTAAGGTATTTCTAGAAGTTGGAAATCCGATGTGCAACACAAAACGACCTCAGCGGCACTGAACTAATGGACAAATTCATCTGTTATGTGGAGAAATTAAAGAGTATGTCTCAGTTTAGTATTGCTAACGACGGAGCTAAAAATACGCCGGTGTTGGTGGTGCCTACATCAACCTCACAAATAAGGAGGATTACTATTTAAGTCTCAATGACCACGCATCTGCACTCAGCGCTGAATTGCACGCCATTTTGGCAGCCCTGAAGGGTCCTGCTGTAACCTCAACCACCGCGTTGAATTTGTTCTCAGATTGCAGGGTCGCACTGATGAATATTTAAAGTAACAAAAGTAATCTATGACATCTGGCAGGTCATCAACACCAAACCGAACCTCAAATTCAACTTTCTATGGATCGCCGGGCATAAAGGGATAGAAGAAGAAGTTGATTATTATGCTAACGAAGGGGCTAAGAGAGGCCTTTTGGAACACACCCACTAGGAGCATGATGATATCATGGATATTATCGCTTCAAGCGAAAAACAAACCCATTACAAATTTTACTAAATTTCATTGCCACTATTGCAAGCAAGTAGGACACTTCAGTAAATCATGTCCGAACATATATACAATATAAATAAATAAACCTGAAAATTTGTTCGCTGCATTGTTTCTTGCTGATAACGAAAATTCGGGCTAGTACGTTGATTCAGATGCGACGGCGCACATGACTCATTGTGAAGAAAACTTGTTGAAAAAATAAAATAAAGGATGGTCCAACCATAATGCACGATGTTAATTGCGAGTCCCACCTTAACGTCAAGTTTTTCGCCCAACTTGATTTGACATTTCGTTGTTTCAATGTTTGAAAAATTCAACCATGGAGAGCTACACAATTGAGCAGCACGTTAAGGTTGATGAAGCCTTTTATGAAAATGAGCGTTCAAATCAAAATGCATTTTGTGCACTTTGTGATTTTTTTGGTCAGCATAATCGACCAAATGGGTCCACAATCGGGAGAATTGTGCGCAAATTTCAGCAAACCGGGTCCGTAGGAAATGTGCATGCTCGCGCAGTTGGTTCTGCGGAAAACAATGCTGTTGTTCGGGATAGTGTGGCAGAAGAGCCGTCAACCTCGACTCGTCGTCATGCCCAACAATTGAACATCTCACGAACATCACTGATGCGAATTTTGAATAAAGATTTGAATTTACACGCTTACAAGGTTCAACTGACTCAAGAGCTGAAGCCTACTGACCGTTTCAAACGTCGGCAATACGTCGAATGGTTGGTTAAACAGACAGAAGGGAATGGTGAATTTACAAACAAAATCATCCTCAGCGACGAGGCACGCTTTCGCCTCAGTGGATTCGTTAACAAGCAGAATTGCCGCATTTGAGCAAATGAGAATTCACGAGTGATTGTTGAAAAGCCGATGTGTCCACAAAGAGTGACTGTTTGGTGGGGTTTGTGAGCTGGCAGCTTCATTGGGCCGTACTTTTTCGAAAATGAGGACGGCCAAGCAGTTGCCGTGAATAGTGTTCGCTATTGCGAAATGATAACGGACTTCTTGTGGCCAGAAATTGAGGTTATGGACCTGGATGATATGTGGTTCCAACAGGATGGTGCCACTTGCCACACAGCCAACGAAACAATGGCTCTTTTGCGCGAGGAATTCAATGGCCATGTTATCTCACGTTGTGGCGATGATAATTGGCAGCCTCGATCATGTGATTTGACACCGTTGGACCTCTTTCTCTGAGGATATTTAAAAGGAAAAGTGTAGGTCAATAAGCCAAGAACAATTCAAGAGCTAAAGGATGAGATAATTCAGCTCATTAATTACATTGAACCTCAACTATGTCTCAGAGTCATTGAAAATATGGATCATCTGATACAAGTATGCCACCATAGCCATGGCAAGCATTTGGGCGATATTTTGTACATAATTGTCAGAGATCCTTCTATTATAATAAAAAATATTAGCATAATCATCTGAAAACTTTTTGTTTTATTTATAATTAACATCATGCGTTTTGGTTGGACCACCCTTTAGTTAACAAGGAAGTAATTGCTGCAAATAACCAAAAACTTTCTTTGAAATGTGTCGTTGATGTTGAGTTGACATTGTCAACTAGTCGCGAGAAAATGTAGAACTCGTTCCGGTACTGTGTAGTAATTTATCGTCTGTTCGACAAATGACTGAAAATGGCAACAAAATTGTGTTTGAAGCAGACTCTAGCAAAATTTTCGACAGGCATAATCACTTAATAGAACCGCGAGTATAGTAAATAGATTATATAACCTTATTCGTGAATCGGGTTCGAACGGGAAGTCATCCGAAAAGGCTGTGTCATTAAAAACCGATTCGGTTTTATAGTATCGCAGACTAGGTAATATTTGTAATGAAAGTTTACAAAAAATGAAAAACGCTTTATTCAGTGTTGATTTCCATAAAAATAACAATGGAACATGAGTTGTTTGTGTAAAGGGCAAGCAAAGAAGAGCCCCGTTTAAAAATATACGAACACGTGCTGAAAATTTATTGGACATGGTACATTCCAACATTTGTGGCCCATTGAATTGTATATCATTCTCGGGCGCTCATTATCTCTTGACATATGTTGCTAACTTTTCACGTAAAGTGTTGGCAATTCTTCTTGAAAGTAAGTTGGAAGTTTAAAATGAATTCAAAGTACTAGTGGAGAAGCAGTGTTCGAGGTCATTTAAAATTTTACGTACGGAAAAAGGCAGTGAATACACCTCTAACAATTTTAAAGAATTTGTCAACAAACACATTATATGTCATCAAAAGTCGTCACCAGACACGCTTGAGCCAAATTGCGTAGATGAAATGATAAATCGCACAAGGATCGAAGGCATGAGATGTGTAATAAACATAAGCAGTCAAGCAACCCCGTAGTAATCAGGAGTGGTTGCTCCTGAGGAGATAAGCTGGTCACCACGTCGAAAGTGCATAGTTTGTAATTTGACTAGATTATAGTCAACTACACTCGTCAAGTTTCCACCATTTAGGCAGGGATGAGTAGTTCACTTCAGCCACTTTAATAACATCTTTCGGGTGGAAATTTCCCATGCAATGCAAGGAACAGAGGTTTTTTTTATTTGATGTTTGCATTCGTCCCAAACCTTAGAGAAACAAAAATTTTGAATTACTGTAGAGTAGTTTGATTGAGAGATAAAAAGAAATTTCTAAAGATAATAAAAATTTATTGGAATGTCTTGTAGAGTAGAGTACGTGCGATAAATGTTTTGTAGTGAAGCTTCGTGGCGCTACAAATAATCTGGCCTATATGATCCCACAAATAGCTAGCCGACAAGCAAGTGTACGCGGCCGTAAAGCGAGGTTAGTCAGCTGAGCTCGGTCTTGTTTAAAGTTCGCTGATTCTTGTGCACCCGTGTCCTACACGGATTTAAGTACTCCGAATCACTACAATGGCACCCAATGTGACGCCAAAAGGGGAAAACAATAACACTCTCCTTCGAGTTCTCACATTTTTAATTTTGCTGTCGGCAGACAAGTTGAAATGCAAGATATGAGAGAGGTTTCATCCATATTGGGAATACGAATAAGCCGCAACAAGATCGATAAAACAATAACTCTCAATGCATTTTCGAGTTTTTGAAATGGTTTGATATGGATAAGTGTAATCCTGCTCTATCACCACTTGACGCAAATCAAAAGTTGTCATCTGGCATGTGCCCGAAAACAAAGGATGAACAAAACGACATGTTAAATATTCCATACATGCAAGCGATACCCTGTTTACTCTTTGTCTCTCAAGTCACACGTCCAAATATTTGCTTTGCAGTGAATCTGCTCAGTCAATTTAGAACCAATTCAGGAAAACCACACTGGATAGATGTTAAATGCGTGATGAAATACTTAAAAGGCAAAATTAATAAATGTATTGTCTATCATCAATAATACACTGAGTTAAAAAGTTTATGTATGTGATGCTGATTGGGCTGGCGCTCTCGATGAAAGACGATCTACCACTGGATACGTCTTTATTTTTCAGGGTCTACAAAACGGCAGCGTACAATTGCACTATCAACAACTGAGGTAGAGTTTATGTCGATCATTTCTGCCATTCAAGAAACATCGTGGCGACTGGAAAATGAACTCGATCCCGATGGATCTAGCTCGATGGTATTATATTGTGACAATAAAAGTGCCATCCACATTCGTACTCATCTCGAACGAAACGTGTTTCCATCAGGATTAAATTCATCAATGAAAAGATTGAACGTGGTCAAATTAAATTTATTGTATGTACGTTCCCACGGGTCGAACGTCAGCAGACGTACTCACCAAAGCACTTGTTTCATCTAACCACAACACCCTAATAAGTGGTTAAGTTAAATAAGATGATGAACTTTAAAAATATATGCAGGTAAAATTAACAAATTTGGTAAAATTTAGCGATATAATACCAACGATGTAGTGGAAATCGAAGAAATACATCTGCTATGCCTTCGCTGCTCGCACTGAGCCAACATCAATGTCTTTTCTTTAAATCGCTGAATTGGAGGTTAAATACGTAAATTAACGTAGTTCCAATGTACGGAAACTGCCAGTAAAAGGGATATGTAACGTAGGGAAAAAATTGTGTAAATGCATGTCAAAAGGATTACGGAGTGTTGTCAATGGTGTCATTCTTTAAATTATGTTATGCTTGTAAAAAAATTTCAGGGAGCAACATAATGATAATATTCGATTTACAAACAGTGACACGTTTTTAACAAACTATTACAAACTCATTGGTTAACAGTGCTCTCCCTTATAAGGCCAGAAATCGAAGATGGACGCGGTAGAAAATTTAACAATTTGTTCCCTTCTTGGATTTTTGAATAACGTCAGACTCTAAAGGATATGTCAAGTCAACACAATAACCTCTATGTCTTTTGGTCTCTCATTTTGAGACGAGACAGATTGTTTCAGCAGGGAAAGGGAAATGTAAGAAACGGCGATATAGGAAGAAGACTTGCACTGAATTTAAAGTAAAATCAAAATTTACTGTAATTTTACGTTCAAATTAAATCACAAATAATACAGGTATACCAAACACCCGAAATTTTTAAAACAAATAAAAAATAAATTGTTTTGAATATCAGAAAGGTGTGCGAAGTCTCTATTAAATTACACAGCATACAAACAGATTGTAGAAATAATATTTTGAAATTCGGAAAGTTGTTTTCGAAGTAGATAAAGTAGAAAAAATAAGCAGAATAAACCTGCAGAAACGTGACAGTGCAGAAATGAATAATGTTTGAACAAAATTCACTAGTTCATATTAGGGCAAGTTATATCTACCAACAAACAATGATATATACTTTACTCAATTTAAACTATACTAATTTCCGAAAATATTATTCACAATGAATTGGATGCTTTCAATTTTACGCTGCAAAAAATTGAGTATTTCCTTAAAAACGCATATCTGCAGTTTAATCGTTCTACACGCAAACAGATATTATATTTACATTTAACGCGTTCGAGCACAATAAATTCCATACCAATTAGTATTACATCATTTCATACTCGCATGCAATTAATAAATACTATGTTATTATCTGACGTGCCTGAGAGTTCATTTCATACCCACAATACAGAACGAAGGATAATAAGAAATTAAAGAAAAATATGAAAACTTACAGATATGAAGAAGAATAAGTGAAAAATAGTTGATAATGTGCTAAATATGTACATGTTGTATAATTGTTTGATTTATGTACATTTTTGTAGGTCAGATGAAATATTTCTCATATTATATACAGCAAGCATTCCCGTATAAATGAGCGATTCGCTTGATTTATGTGCGTTGATTAAATACAGTCCCAATATAAAATTATACTGATTGCCAAATGATATATGTAATACCAATATTAAAGTAAATCAATAAACTGCATCAAGCGCAGCACGTTTTCACCAATGACTAAGAAGCAAAGCCAAAACCAAGCAATATCAATTTCTGAATGAAAAAAATAAAAAATTGTAAAAATAGTAAAATATTTACAATTGTTTGATGTTATTGGAATTATGAATAAGCGTGCATTTGAATATATTGTAGGATAATCATAATGGAGTAAATTGTCAAGGAAAGGAAAATTAAAATTACATACCTGTTGTTTCTTTTGATTATTTACTTTATTTCTCATCGTCACTTCATCGTGCTCTCGTTTACTTGCCGCCAATGCTGCAGCCTGCTCAAGACGACGTCGCTGTTCATTTTCTTGGTCAGTAGCCTGTAATATAATTTCGAAATTAGATTAAAGAAAAGAGTTAATTGTTAAGCTAAAAACTTACCTTAAAGGCTCTTGTAAATCTCACTAATAATGAAAAGAATGCATTTGCATCAGCATTTCTCGATGACTCCCCAAAATACTCAACACACTCCTTAAACATTTCCTGAGCATGTTTTGTATCTATTCGAATCTTCTTTAATTTCTCCTCCGAATTGTTAAGGAAATCTTTCAAAATATGCGTTTGTGCGCCTTTCACTCTCAATTCAGCTTCCTTGCGCACCATTTCCATACCCTTCTCTAATTCATGCACATCGGTTATCACATTTTCTAACGACACTTGTGCCGCTTTATCGATACAATACAGCTCGGTATCGAAATTTAATAATTCTGGAAATTTTTGTCGTATCGTTGCAACAATATAGTGTAGCAAACACATTCGTTTATCTGTCGATTTAGTATCGAGTAATGTATCTAAACTTTGCAATTTGAAACCATAGGCCGGACCACGTTTACTACTGTTCATATAGTTGCCAAACGCCAAAACGATTTCCAAGACAGCTTTGAATTTACGTGAGGATTTTAGGGAGTTGGATGCATTGGTGATGGCGTAGATTTGCTGAAATTTAATCTAATTATATTCAACTGACTCTTTAAAGGAGAAAATTCAATGAAATGCTTACCGGACTTATTAAGTGCAAACTATCGAAGAAGTTACCCATATAATTCATAATTTGCAATTTCGATGATATCCTTTCAACTTTTGTTAATTGCAACATGAATTTATCTTCATCTGTCAACAAATTTTGATCTTTCTTCTCGCCAATATACTCCTTGTAGGCTTTCACTTCGGCTTCAGTAGGCACCATTTTTTGTAATATTTCAACATTTTCTAATGATAATTTCTTAAGATCAAGATTATTTATAGCGGCTATCACTTCATTTACTGGCATATCGAGTTTTCGACGAGATATTGCTGAAAAAGATTAAAAGTTTGGTTATTATATTTTAGGTATTCGTACTAGTTTTTTTGCAGTAAACAAACACTCGCCAAATCAATCTTTTACTCTAGTTCGTATAGAATAAATGGTATTCTATACGATATATGGTAGTATGGTGAAGTTTTAAATTTAAGAACGAAAGGAAATCTGATGAGAAAAAAAGATCTATTTTCCGCACCTGATTGACGACATTCTCAAAGGAGATCAGTTACCATTATTCAGTACTTTCGTGACGCAAACTGTGATGTGGACCATCATTTCGATACTGGCCCACCAAGAATCCAAAAGCAAAACCATTTCTGCCAAAATTAATTAGTAGATCTGGTCGCGTCTCAGTTGGAAATGTTGTTCTTGCAAAAGAAACCTCTGTATTACGACTGCACTGGTGTTTTCCAACCTCCGATCCGATTACACTATGCAAACAATGCATGATGCTACGAAATGAGATGCTCATTTTCAGGCGAGTCACCTCGTCAGTTAGCCCTCTCTTAAGATAGGTGGAGGGGCCATGCATGGCAAGTGACTTGAAAAGTCTGTTGTTCAACAAAGGATTAAATGAGAGGAAAATAATCAAGGTGATTGATGTTTTTGATAGTTCCAGCAATGTAGTGAAATTTTGAAAAGTACCACTTTTTACTTACTTATGAAATTTCATGTTTCTAGCTTACGTAGTCTTCTAAAAAAGTGTGACGCAGATTCGGACAGACAGGCAGAGGGAAAGACAAGTATTGACTTCAGTATGGTCTTGCAAAATTAGTTTATAAAATACTCGAACATCGGGAGGCGTCGAAGGTAGAAGAATCTCTTTTTTTAACAATTCTCCATCTCTACCATCTTTTCCGCTAGAAAAGAGTTTGCTAACGTTCAATGGCGCTCCAAGGTGTAAGAAAATGATTGTAACAAACGGTTCCACACTATATTCTCAGGTTGACAGGGCAGATGTTTAGATGAAGCAGCTGGAAAAAAACTCATACCAACTAACAGCGATAGATATTTAAGATTGCTGCCCTAAAAAATTAAATTGCGTAATTCTAAGTATAACAGTCGTCGCAAAAATTATCGACAGAGTTCGGTCAGCAACACAAAATCTAATCTGATAATTCAGCGCATATGAAGATTGAGGAGCAACCTTGATTCGGAACCAGGTGTCAAAATACAGTGTCTGAATAAACAGTGAGCAGTCCAAAAATTACAGTGCTAGGGAGGCGAAAATTGTCTAGTGTTGGACACTTACTTTCGGATTTTTGCTTGGGGGAGGCTGAAAAGAACACATTTCTATTTGCTTTTTCTTCTTTCCGGACCTTCGTTTAGCGATGGTTAGAGTATCTCATTATCTTTTTCGAATGTATCGGCACTTGAGAAGGTGATATAGACAGTGCAACGCTTTGGCCGTATGTCCATCTGCGATACATACTGACTTTAAACCAATACGTATCATAACTCAATGCGCTTATAGTCCGTCCGAACAATCGCTCAAAACGAATTTCGTTGTCACCAATGATTTTCGAACCAGGGACCTTCGGCTTATGGGGTGAGTACTCGAACCACTATACCACGCGCTGTACCCAACACAACGCCGACTACACTTTTTCTATCAACCGCTCCTGGAGTGCAGTCGGCGTTGGAGGCTCTAAAAATAATGACAACCGAAAACGCAATGAACAGGAAAACGCACACCGAAGGGATTAATGCAGGTTATTGTGGGTTATTAAGAAACACTTAAGTGGAAAATTATGTAATTAGGTAGGTAAGGGTAAAGTTATCTGCGATGCATTAGTTCTGAAGAAGAAAGTAAGCGGACTTGAGAAGGTCGACGATGGAAACTTACCGTTGTCAAAAGTGGGGCCGTGCGGTAATGAGACAGAAATGTATTCAGATTCCGCTCTTAGGGTCACTTAATTTGCGTCTCCCCCTGATGGCTTCCTTAAAAATTTGGACTCTACGTTCAGTCAGTCTGTTACGAGAGGGATGATATGTCCATGTAAGTTTATATATGTAAACCGAAGTTTTCAAGGAAATTCGTGATATCCGTTGGTCCCTTTGTCTGAGATGACTTTAGCAAACATGTCGTTAAGAATCTCGATTGTGACTCTGGTATTCGGAAAATCTGCTTTAGGCATCCGATATCACAAGAAGGGTCGTACTAGCGTATCGCATAATCAACCTTTATTCTCTCAGAGCCTTTCTTTAGATATTACCTGCTTTCTCACTTTTGGAGGACCGCAGTGAGCAGAGTAATTTATGCACAGTCCACATTATAGCTTGATTTTCCTGGTTCATTTATGGGAAGAATTTATTGGGATATTGACGATGCAAATCACATATAAACTGGGCCGTTCCTGGAATCCAGGTCCATAATACTGTTTTATGGACATTAGTGTTAACGGAGGATATCACTTGTGGGGAGGTGAGGATCCTTTTAATGGCTTTGTAAGTCGCTCGTCTAAATAAATTATTCGTTCAGAAGTATTTCCCGAAGGAGTTCATCACTCTTTGACTAATAAAGTATTAAAGTGCTATTTTTCTCAAATGTAGCTTTTCCAAAAAAAATTGATAGTTTTCACGATTTTTAAGATTTCCAGCAATTTTTCAAAGTCCTCTACAAAAAGGAGGATGAAGTCGAAACTCTCTTGGCGCCGCAGACACTCTTTTTGGCTGAATTAGTCCGAGAGTAGAAATAGTTTAGCGGCAAGGCGTGGCCAAATTCTTCACCCTCTGGAAGATGAGAGGAGTAGGCGCCGGCAGTGCTAAGATGACAAGAATGACATTCGCTTTCATTTTGCTTGAACAGATTTTCAGCTTTTTGATTGGGTGCTCATCTTGTCTCAGATTTCCAAAGGGAGTTCTAAAGTTATTTCAAGGATCGACGTGACATCAGGTTTGAAAGATCTAAGTTTCTGCTGGAAGGGGATGGATTTGATTTGTTTTGGATCGATAAACCTAGATGAGATGCTATTCCAAAGGCTCCGCATTCCGCATTGAGAAACCAACAATCTAATGTGCGGTTCATTTTGCGTTGTTTCGTAGATTATAGTACTCGCAATAGCTGGCACTACTTCTTAACTCAAATTTGTGTTATCATGAGGCTCTTAGTTGGCTAACCCGGTTTGTTAATAATCAAAACTGTCGCATATCGATTTTTAACGAGACTCTACAAACCGTTAGGTGTGATTTACATGCTGGTAACATCATCTTATTTCTAAAAAAATGAAACCGGAATTCAACGGATTCCATGATTAATGAGTTTTTGTTTTATGAAACAATGTAACAGAAGGCTTTGAAATGGACAGGAGTTAGCTTTAACTAGATGATGAAACGTACCTTATCATGGCCCTTTCGAAATCATAACCTGGCGGTAAATTGATTTGGAGACATGGAATTATCAATTTGCTTCCCAAGTCGTGTGATCTTCTAATTCAATGGATTCCATGATTAATGAGTTTTTGTTTTATGAAACAATGTAACAGAAGGCTTTGAAATGGACAGGAGTTAGCTTTAACTAGATGATGAAACGTACCTTATCATGGCCCTTTCGAAATCAAAATCTGGCGGTAAATTGATTTATGATTTATTGGTTTATGTTGATGAACCAAGAACAATTCATGGTTTTGAGGCCAACATATGATAATAGAAGTCAACCGTCTTCGAATGCATAAGCTGTTAGCTATTCCGCCAGAAACGTTTCTTAATGTTGTAGCACAGCCAAATCAAATCTTCGTCGCTCGGCTTGCCTACATGATGACATGCGTAATTATATATCTAAAAAGCTTGATCCATCGATAAAAATCAACACTGCATCAAACTGAATAAAGATCTAGGATTGAGGGACTGCTTCGTTTAAATTAACGGTTTCTTTAAATTGTGAAATAATACTCAAGTCTGGAGTATTTCTAAAGCTCTTTGAACCTTCGAGAAGGAAAAATTTTCATCAAGGTGTATCCTCTCTTGCGAAAATTTAACAATTTAACAAGTGTTCAACATACTGTAGCTGTCTTTACTTGTCAACCTAAACCTTTAATGGATACAGTATTACAGCTAACTAAGTTGTCGAAATTCATGCTGTCATATACTCTATCGAACGACGATATAATCTGCTTAACGGAAACTTGGTTGGCCCATGACATTTTTACCTCCGTAATCATCCTTCATCATATCGTCATTAGAAAAGACCGGGATCGGCTCTTAACTAACATGAATGATGGCGTTGGCACTTTTGTTGCATTTTAAGCACTCTTTCTGGAACATCTTTTGTCGATCTCCAGTACAATGTATAGCAGCTAAGCTAACTGTAACCCCAGATCATATCTTTTTTGTTTTCTGTGTTTACATCCTTTGTAAATCCGTCTATGCTGTGTACGAGACGTTTTTTGCTGAAGTTGCAAGTTTCTACTTCACGCGTTTTTCAGACTTTCATCGTGTGGTATGTGGAGAATCCAATCTCCTGGACATTTCGTGGAGTGACCATCAGATCAATTACGGCCCTACTCAAATACACTCCTTTATTCTTTCTTTTACGTGTATGTTTTCTCTTTCTCAATTTAATACTCTTCCTAATATTAATACAATTTTTTAGATTTGTTTCTGTTCAATCTTAGTTTATCGTCTGCTCTTCTCCGGTACACTCTCCCTATGTTTCCCTTGATCCTCATCACGCTGTGCTGAGATTGGAAGTTTCACCCACGGCTAATGCCCTTCATCGCCAAGTCAGGGCAAAACGATACAATTTTAATGAGACAATCTATGACCAATTCTCTGAATCTCTTCTTTCGGTTGACTGGTCCCACTACCTTAGTGGGTTGGACCCTGATGCTGTTTTGCCGACAATTTTCTGTTTTCCTTTCGGAAGCAGTCTCGCTCACGGCTCCTCTCATGAGTTCTAAAAACTATAAGAATAGCCCATTGTTAAAATTTAATGTTTTGAGAGCTCTTAAAATGAAGGATCAAGCTCGTCGGGTCTTTCTCCATGAAAGATCGTCTGATACACAAAAGAATTTGTCATTATAGGTCCCTTGCAAAAAATAGGTAGAAGCAGTGGAGTCTTCCTATTTGCATTGCATTGGATTCTCCTTAACTCAAATCAAATTTTTCTGGAAAAATATAAACTGTCTCAAACCCTCCACTAGAATCCTGTACTCCCTTAATTTAAATGCTGAAATCGCTTCGTTACCTTTAGAGATGTGTAAGCTTTTTTCTACGTGTTTTTCTTCTCTTTTTAACCTTTCCATCTGTTCCTTTATTATTTTCTTGTACCTCCGAAGAAGTAAGATCAACGATTCTTGAACTTGACAGCTCGGTCAATTCTGGTCCAAATAGAATTCCCAACCACTTTATTAAGTCCTTGTCTTCTTTCATTTGTATCCCTTTATTCTTCCTTTTCAAATTGAGGCTCAAAAACGATCTTCTTCCCAATGCAGGAGAAGTGCTTACATTACTCTCATCTTCAAAAAAAGGTGATGGTACGTCCATTGTTAATGATCGTCTAATTTCTACGTTGTCTTGCTTCTCGAAGGTTTTGGAGAGAATTGCATACGCCACCTATTCCATCCTGTTCAGGTTTACTTAGTTCTCGAGCAGCATGGTTTCATAAAAGGTCGATCCACTGTGATAAATCTTTTCGAATTTAGTATTTTTGTGGCAAAAACCATGGAAGAACATTTCAAAGTGGGGTAATGTATCTCAGATTGACAGGGAAGGTGCTTAGTAGGTAATCCAGTCGCTTGCGAGCATGGAAGCTCCACACTCATTGCGTAAATGGCATTCACTTCCTCATGTTTTATAGTATATATATTTATTAATTTTTCTCTACCTTGTAACTAAAAATTTTCTGTAGAGGTTAATAAATAAATAAACATTGTTTATGTCACTCTTAACATAAGGCCAATAAAGTTTGGATGGTTGCTCAAAATTGGGCGTCCACAATACGCTTCATCAAGAACAGTCGCGGCACTATATGATCTAAATCATTTTGATATTCTTATGCTGTTCGAATGGAGAAAATATTTCGACTAAATTTGACAACATCAAAGCCTATTCGGGAAGACACGTTATTTAGGCTGATGGGGACCGATCTCCAGAGCAGTGCAGCTTCAGGGCAGGGCGCTCCAACATTGGGGTGTGGCCTCTTTCGGGTTGTTTTGCTAGTATCACTTGATGGCAGAAACGCCTTCACCGCCCCTAGATGAGTAGATATCCTTAAAAATGTTGGAAAGCAATTTTTAAGTACCATTATATTTGATGCGGATCACCTAAAGGACCAGAGTCTGACATCAAGAATGGTTAGCGAAGGGCGGAATTAATGTCAGGTCTCACTCATGGATGGTTTATTGAGTCTAGAGCACCTGATTACATATTTTATAATGGAAAGAAGGACGACCCGAACCATATATTTATCCGGGAAGACGGTAAAAGCAGCACAATGATTTTCCTAAGGAAATAATAGAGCTCTCACAGCATAGTCTCAAAGAAGAGATGCTTATGTTAATTCGAGTGAAAACGTAAAGGAAATTTCACTCTAAGATAGGCACCATAAAAATTCTGCGAAACAAAGGAATTACCTAAATATTAGACCAAGAAAAACTGATGATAGCTCTTGCCAAACTGAAGAAGGCCAAACTCTTTTGTAAGCGAAAACCATTTCTCAGGAATTCGAAGTATTTGCAAACGAACAGATGAAACTGTAATGCAATTGAACTCAAAACATTCTCAATTAGATATACCGCGACTGTCTGTTTAGAAAAGTTTAAAATATGAATGCCTTACTCATTTTAAGGGCATATTCAGTCATTGAAAGAGGTCAGAATCGTTTTTTCTGTACCTGATACAGATATCATCTGGAAGATTAGTATTATCTATTATAACATAAGGTTTGAAATGAGATAATCGCGTTCTTCATTCTGAAGCCGCGTAAAGCCGACAACAACGATCTGAAGCTCAGCAAACCGATCGACCTAACAAGATTCCTTCTTCAAAAAAGGGAGAAAGCAGTAGAAAATTAATGAGTTAATTATAATTACTGGAGTCCATGTGGTGTGGAGATTAGAGTGCTCACCCCGTAAGCCGAAGGTCCCTGGTTCAATCCCGTTGTTGACAACGAGATTTGGTTAAAGTGATTCTTCGGACGAACTATAAGCCCGTTCAATTATGATATGTACTGGTTTAAAATCAGAACGTATCGCAGGTGGGTGGTCGGACACATGACCAAAGTGTGATACTGACCACATTACCTTCTCGAGCGCCGACACATACGATTAAGATAATGATATACTTTACTCTTCGGAGGAGCTGCAATGCTAAAACAACAACAACAACAACAACAGAAACAGAATGTACTGGTACTATAAGAACTAGATAGTTCAGGGATGCGAAAGTTATCCAGCAATTACACATCAACAATATTGCCGACTGGCCATTGAAAATTCTAAGGACTTCTACGAAAATGGGTTTGATAGAAAACGAAGAGTTTAGGCAAGTGTATGCTAAAGAAAATGGAAGACACCGGGTTCTGATAATCTATAATGGTGGCTATTCGGATTTGGAGGAGAAGTTCTAGAGAAACTAATTTACGTTGGCTTAGCTTGTATATTATTGAATGCTCTCCCAATAAATGAGTAAGAACTAAGGATTTTGTAATAGTATTTACAGTTTTGGCCTTAAATTTGGGCAACGGTGTAACTTCGTTAGCCTTCAAAAAATCAGGTTTTCAAGAAGACAACTAATTGAGATGGTGCCAAGTTCTGATGAAACTGAAATTGAATCTGTGATTAAAGTATAATACATTCCAGAGGATCTCAAGGAAGTGAGGAAAACATTTTAGTTCTTATTACACTCTAACTTGAATTGATTCAAATTTCGTTTTGTAGCTTGTCTTAAAAAAATAGGTATCCAATGAGAAAACTAATAAAGTTATGGTGCCATAAAGATATGGTGGGTTTAACGTTGTAACTTGTTTTATATAAATATACATAGGCATCAGTAATGCTACTTACCAATATTTCGTAATCTCGTATGTTCAAGAACGGAGACATTTTCCTGTTTCTTGAATCGTTTACTTGGGAATGAAGCTAAGCCGTCCAACTCTGATGAACCATTTGAGAGATTGCCAACCATACCAATTTTGAATCGTTCTTCGAAATCGGTAAAATCGATTTGTTTATGAAGTTTCTCATCGTCGAGCTCATTGAAAATCGTTCCACGAACCTGAAATGAGTGTTATCAATGAATAACGTTAAAATATAATGAAAAAGATGAATATTTTTAGTATATAGAGCGAAGTAAATTTTCTGGGCACATTAATCATAATCAATTTTGCATTCTTCAATTAACAACCCTTGGGCGCATGCAACTCAATGCAATTTTCTGCTTGTATATGTCAACATTACTTCAAAAAATTTCACTTTTACCCCTCATTGATCTTAAAGGTAAAATTGAAGCCAGATTAAAAACAGATAAAATATAAATAGAAAACTACACCGAAAACCGCAACAACATATATGTGTCGTAACATATATGTAGTTGGGGTTCGCATAAGTGGCAGAATTGTAATCAAATCACTTATTTGCTATTTAATCGTGATATTAAGCGCCGCACTCACTGCGGTTTCGTGGCTTAATGAATTTAAAACTACAATTTTGTGACATTATGAGGTTTAACGTATCATATTTTGCTTGGTGGGATACTACATTGGTTGGAAATTTATCGATTTGTATTTTTATTTGTAAAAGTTTCAAGAGTGTAAATGATATACAGAGTGGGTTAAGGAGAAAGTTAGGTTTAGTTATGTATATCCATATGAGATATGAGGGTTGTAAAATTTATAGAGTTGATATAAAACCCACCTGATTTGGTTTCAATGCGATCCAATTCAATGTTGGCAACTTGTATTTTGTTTGAACTTTTCTCTTGATCGTCATTGCACCATCGGGTGCGGGCATAAATCCGGCAGCAGGTGGTGGTGGTGCAAATGTGGACATAAATGGTGGTGGTCTGGGGGCATCTGGTGGCGCGGGTGCATTATTACCAGCCATTGGAGGTGGTGGAGGAACTGGCGGGGGTGGTGACACTGATGACATATTTCCATTTGGTTTTGGCGGTGGAGGAGGTGGCGGAGGTGGTGCCGGACTCACTGCACCACTCGATTGACTTCCATTTTGCGGGGATAGGTGATCGTTACCATCTCCACCATTGGCCAAATTGCTATGATTCGAAACGCCTCGCGGCAATGACTTAGTAAGGCTTTCTAACTCCAAATTCTTGCTTTCCAACATCGACTCACGATTGCGAAGTTCTTGCTCGTTCTGTTTCAGTATCTTTCGTAACGTTGAGACTTCTTCGTCCGCCTGTCGTTTCACTTGCACTAACTCATCCCGTTCGCCCTTGGTTTGATTCAGCTCCGATTCTAGTTCGGCTAATTTACACATAAATTCACGCTCCATTTCAGCATTACGATCCAATGCTCGACTCAGATCATCCTCTAACTCTTGCACTCGTTCCAAAGCAGCGGTTTTCGTTTCGGAATCTTCCATCAAGGCGGCCACATCGAATACATTATCCAAATAGGCAGAAATTTGTACTTGCAGCTCTTCCGACTCCGTCAACCTCAACTTCTCTAGGTACTTATCTAAACCGAGAGCAGTAAACTCATACTGCAGATGTACCCGATAGTTCATGTCCTCGACAGAATGCACAACAATATTTACAAATTGCATACAGGCAACCATAAAATCAATATTAAAGCAATCATAGTTGATAAAATAGTCCATCAACGTTTGAAACCGTTTCGACTCCTGGCATATCTCCTTGAAATTATCAAATGACGACAAAATGATCTCGTGACCACCTTTAACCAAACATATCGCCGCTAGCAGCTCCAACACCAAAGCTTTCGTCCTCAACGATTTATGGATCAAGCTCAATGCTATACAATTGATCGCCTCGCGATGTTGAATGACCATATTAAATCCATACTTGTTATTCATGATCGCTCGCAAGCACATGATACACACATGTATATCATCCGTTGAAGCTCCCATATTCAGTTTGGCCATATGACGTGATCGTCTCTTGATACTGGGACTATCGAGGACATCACCCAGTGACGGTCGTAGGAATCCATTTGATTGTTGACTATGATGAGTATGATGATGATGATGTTTCGAGTCGTTGCCACCTCCACTGTTGGTCTGTAACAATGAACTTGTCCCGTTTAATCGTTCATCTGATTCGGATTTTGCTTCTTGTACGCGCTGCTCGTGACGCATCATTAGAAGACGAAAATTTAGATAGTCGACTAGAGCGTCCAATCCTTGATTTCTTTCATCGAGAAATTCTTTCACCCATTCAATATGATTTGTACGCAGGGAGATTTCAAGATCACGTAAGACTTGTGTGGAGGTTGATTCGCCAACGATGCGTCGTTTCTGCGAAAAAGGATATAGGCGTGTTATTTGAGGACTTATTTTGATTGTAATTTGGTACTTACCCGATGACTTCTTGATGCTTTTGGATCGAGATAGGTGCGCAGTTTGGTGAGATAGTGAGATGGCGGATCTTTGGCATGAACCATTTCCTGAAAAAATAAGTCAAAATTTGAATTTTTCTATAATTTGAAAATCATAGTTTAGAGATGATACTTTAATCAATTTTAGGCAAAAACGTATATGGTATCGATAAAAAAGAAATTGTGTTTTTACCATAAAAGGTAATTCTATAAAATTTGTAACACCAAATTTACGGTTCGAATCCGCGTCAGCTCGTTCTTGAATTTGAGATGGAGCTTCGAAAGAGGTTTATAGGTACCCCCTTAGTAGTGCTTAGTCAGATCTTCGATAAATAATACCGACGAACTTTTTACAATATACGCGAAGGCTTAGAAAGATACTTGGGGCATTTATGATGGCCATTAGGCCGTTTTTTGGACAAGATTGCCGATTAGGTAGCTCTTGGACAAGATTTCTGTTCGGCAGCTCTTTGACACGTTGGCTTTCAAGCCATTTTTCGGCAAAGTAGTCATTATGCCTATCTCGAGCGCTCAGACCATAATGATCTATTGCACTGAAATACGCCACATTGTGAGACCACAATTTAATATTTTTAAATCAATGTTGGCCACTACATTCAACACATCGTGGGGCTTGGCTGGAATTGAACTCGCGTGGTACGGAATACAAGGCAAGTAAACTTACCATTGACTCGTAAGACCCCCCTAGGGCAAGTTATCGGACAATATTATTGGGTAGAGGGCATAACCTATGTTTTTTAAGAAGGCTTGAACTGATAGGCTTCAATCAGATAAGAGATGGCGCTACTGTAGAAGCGGAAATTTGACTTTGCCATTGCTACTTCAGTCCACAAATCGAAGGTTATATCCGAAAGATGATTTCATTCCCAAATCTTGCTGGAGATGTTAAAAAATAAGAGAAAATAACAAAAAAGGACATGAGATTACGAACGATTTGGTCGAACTGGTGACCAAAATTTCTAGCAACACCTAGCCAATGCGAAATTGTTCGAGACTCAAAGGGATACAAATGTTAGGATGTCAAGAGATGGCAATCGTTGGACAATCAATATAGTGGTAATCAAACGAAAAACGCACGATTGTCTCGCGATAAACCAATTGCAGTTAGTTTTCCGTTTTTAGTTGTGCCTATAGAATTTTTATGTTCATGCTGTATAAGAGATGTATTGCAGCAATGAGTTTTTTCGGCCATTGGTATTTCAGCATAAGGATGTACCATTTCTACGCTCGTATGCTCTTATTTTTAATTAGCTTGTAAAGAATTGAAAGGTGGTCTAGCAGAATGTCCTAGATGCAAAGTAAATATAGCTAATTTAGGCTTTAGGTTCAGGAAATAATTCACAAATTTATAGAAAAATCCATCATGTGTGGATTGGGTTTTAAGCGATAAAGATGCAGCCTCGCTTTATTAACGTTGCAGGCAGAATAGTTACCAATAGCTTGCAAAACAAGATTTTACAATGCCCCTCTTAGAGATGGCATAAGAGGAGCATGCGGGGCTTCAGCATATTTTGTTTCTTATCTCATGTAGCAAAACTAATGGGTTAGTTTGCAAAAAATTGTTTTTTTTTTTGCATTTGCATATCTGCGACGTTTTGAGGCGATATTTGTAGTTAGATAAGGTCTTCTGTCTACAGTTATAAAAACTTCGTTTTTGTTTTCGCTTGAAAAATTTGTATAAATAATTTTATAGATATATTGTACATAAATACCATATACGAGTATTATTTATAAATAAAAATTCATGATAAATTAGTGACCACCTTGAAGGCCAAAATTTTCCCTCGATGCTACAAAATTATCAGAATAGTTGGTCTGGAAATGAAAAAAAAAACGTTAACGTTAAACGTGAAATGAAACTCCCCTGTTCAACTTCTATTGATCACAGATACTTTATTGTATTTTTACAGTAATTTTTATACATAAAATTTCATTAGCTTGCATTTCATTCTGGTATGCAAGTTCATTCATTCACTCAAACGCTCAGAAAATTCCATTTAGGTTGCATATATTTGCTGATTTGCAGAATGCAACTATTCACCTCAATTTTGATCTGGTGCGCAATGTCCTCTGTGGGAATTTGCTGATCGATTGGTTTGCTGTTGGTTGGTTGTTGATTTGCTACTGTTGGGCGATGTTATATTGGGACGCATTTGAGGTTCCGCAAGCAAATGATGTATTAGCGCTTGTTGGTTTTTGTTTTAGCGTTATTCCTAACATTACCGCTCCCCAGGAACCTTTAAGGTTCTTAGTTAGATTGTGATGTAGTTGTTGTTGGTAACTCATACCATGTTGTCTGCGTACGGTTCCGCCTTGAAGGAAATTTTGCTCTGAAACGGCGGATGAGAAGAAGACTATTCCTAACGTGATGATGATGGAGATAGTAATACTCGGCCCATGTTGTCGGAACGTCGACCAAGAGATTGTTTGGAAGTTATGAAAGAGCGTTTGCTACTGTTCAATAAAAGTTCCGAAGGACTCTTCCGATTTGATGATAGCTGGAGCTGAGAGTTTAGGGACGGATTGTAAGCTTATGGTCTGGTTGAAGATTGGTGCATGCGGAAGGACATAAACTGACAAATTTCTAGTGGATATCATCCATGTAGCAGTGAACAGAGAGTCCTCAATTTTCAAACTGGAGTCATGAGTGAGCTTCACTACACCTGTCCCGTTCAGGATAATGTTTTGCCGGTCACCCTGACAGGTACTGCTGACGGAGGTGCAAACATCCAAGTATTGCTATCATATAGCTGCTTCCACACTATTCCTTGATGTCTGAAGGTGTGGATTGCACAAGTATCTCTTCCAAATACTTTATGTATCTCATTGATTACATAATTTGGTTTTGCGTTGACGTCGTAGACCACGCTGATGTCCACTACGTATTGATCGAAATCGAAATATTGCTGCAGATTGAAGTTTAAACCCAAAATTGATGATGGAATATCAAAGCCTTGAAAGGAGTTATTTCCAAGATTCGAGGGTACTAGCGTGGGTTTAATCAGATCATATGGGCGTGTGTCAAGGATGGGAAGGAACGTTGTTAGTATAAGGTTGCTCTCGTCCACATCGAATTTAGTTTGGTCCATCATTTGGTATGTAATTCGCAAGTAGTCTGGGAGTAGTGTTTGAGCGTGGTTAATGTCTCCTAAGGCGTCATTGGTGTTGATTGAATCCTAGATGCTAGATCGTCAGGATATGCTGGAAAGCAAATTGGAGTACTTATGATATACCTCGTCTAGATAGTTCTCGGCTCGCTTGAATATTGCTAAAAGATGGATGTTGAGTTTGTTGAGGTCGATTGTTTTGTACCAGTGGCTAAATTCGTTTATGCGGTCTAAGCCTCGTTGGAGTTGGTTCTGGAATCGTTGCAGCTGTGTGTTGATCCTTCCCGTCGTGCTGTTTAGCGTTTTTGTGATTTTGAGCATTGATTTTGATTGACTGTCTATGGAACGGATAATTTTCTTTTGATTCTCTGAAAGCCCTTTGATGTCCTCGAAAAATTCGTCATTTACGCCAAAAATTGCTGTCATTAAATTCCCCAATACACCTCGTCGTCTTCTATTGTGTAGCAATGTTAAGGTGGACGTTTTGTGAAGAATCTCATGCTTGTATTCTTCGAGATGTTGCACAAGTTCCGAACATCCAATTTCGGTTGAAGCACTTGAACTTTCTTCACAGAAATCGCGGCATTTGGCGACGATAGCTTCCACATTGACCTGGTCATGCTTTAAGTTGTCCCATGGTAATTGAAGCTGCATTTTTGAGGCTCCTCTGTGAATTCGAGCAGTTCCGAGGTGTTCAATTTAGGCACCAGGTGACAATTGAGTTACTGTCGCATTGCAGCTTATTTTTGGAAGTGCACAAAGAACTACTAGTAGAGAAACGAGCAGGTTAGATGCTGATATCGAGGTTCGACGCTTCTTAGGGGGTGATCGCTGGTGATACGGGTTGGGGTTGGTTTGAGTGTGTAGCTAAATATTCCGACCATGTGTCCCCGATTGGAGATATTTTGGTTCTTTTGCGTTTTCTTCTCCTTGTTAAACACACTATTACTTGCGGTGATTGTTTCGATGTTTCGACTGATTCCTCTGGGTTTGTGTTGGCAAATGGCAGACGACAAATCTTAGTGACGGGCAGCCTTTATACTCTGCCCTGAAATTTGACAGAAGCAACACGTACCAATCCGTCAGGTCTAGGGTGTACCTCTATCGCTCTTGCAAGAGGCCAGTGTGTTGATGGAAAATTGTCATTTTTCACGAGGACGAGTTCTCCTGCTTGAAGATTGGATCTGATCGTCATCCATTTTGGCCTTTCTTGTAGTCGATTGACTTAGCTCAGATGCTACTATACTCACTGAACGTGCTTCGATTTGTACTGATTTCTGCTCGATTGCTGATAGCGCTAGGTTAGGCAATATTGGAATATCTGAAATTGTGATCCACTCCGGTCCCTTCCACTAAAGAGATGAGTGGAGCAATTTTTCCGGACGTATTCCTCTTGACGCCAAGTCAGCAGAATTTTTGTCTATAGTGACATGGTGCCACTCGTGTGCTTTGGAGACATCATGAATGAGATTCACTCGGTTTGCGACAAAAACTTTCCATGTTGCTGCTGGTTTTTGGAGCACAATCTTAGAGTCACACCAGAAAAACGTTTTTATGCCCGTCCAATGACAAGCCTGTTTTCGTTGCTTCATAGTTTCTGCCAGCAAGACGACTCCACACAGTTCAGGTCGTGCAATGGAGGGTTTCGGTACGTCGACCTTTTAAGTTGGAGCGACTCGAGTTTTTGCGATAATTAAGTTGGTAGAAATGTGATGCCAAGGCACGTAGGTAGATAGCACATGGAAATGCTAGTTTTTATGCGTCGCAGAACCCATGTAGTTCCACGGCTGTGCTACGTGTAACACTGATCCACCTTGGGATCTTGAGCTGCTCGAGTAATGAAAGCTGGCTTCGTGTTTCTAGCCAGTCCTTCACTGCCGATGGATGAAGTTCTTCATCCCAATCTAATTGTTGTTGCCATAGGTTTTGAATGGTGATTTTTCCCGTTATTATACAGGGTTGCAGCCAGCCAAGTGGATCAAATAGCCTGGCTGCTTCTGAAAGAATCAAGCGCTTTGTAAGCTTCTCGACGTCCTTCTTTTGAACTTTGAAGGAAAAGACGTCTTGTGCTGGATGCTATGGCAATCCTACTGTCTTAAACGCTTCAGACAATGCAATGTCTAGCGGTTTTTGGCTTCCTCGATCGGATTCTGGAATTGACTTTAAAAGATGTGCGTGGTTGGCTGACCACTTTCTTAAGTGGAAACCTCCCTTTCGAAAGGTTGTACTGCGCTCACGTTGTAGCTGCTGTAAGTGCGTTAACATAAAAATCCCGAAGTTTTGTCTCAGAAGCTTCTGGATAATTGCTACGTTCCTCGATCGCTAGTGGTTGGAGAGTGCGAATGGCGAGGAATGGTGCATATGCGGTGCCATAAGTGACCGTAGTCAGTCTATAATTTTCCTAAGGCCGGCTTTCAAATTTCAAAATGGCGGCTGGTCGAAATTCGGTTTTTTTGTTTTTTTTTTGTGGTAGGGAGGTGAATGCCCATTTACGCACAGAGTGTGGGACTCCCATGTTTGCAAGAAGGCGACTGGACTACCCACTTAACACCCCCCCTGTCAACCTCAGAACCTAGCCTGGAACCGTTTGACACATTACTTCGGGTCAGGTCTCGTTTTGTTACGCCGTGAGGCACCTTAAAGCTGGACGATCCCCTTCTAGCGGAAGGGGAGAGGGGAAGAGGAAGTGCCAGACAAGCGTTTCCCAGCCCCAACACCTCCGGCTGCTGTGTCCCTTTTATCTTTTAGGACTGCCCGAACATAATGTACCACCTGGTTTCATTTGTCAACCGATTCGATCATCACCGCGACTATATTATCCGGGGTGAGCTCTCCCGTCTCCCTGTAGAGGGCCCTTCGCAGGCTGTCCCATTATCTGCACGCAAAAAATGTGTGGCAGGCATTGTCCTCCTCTCCTGGGCAATGCCGATAATCGTGACTTACCGATCTTGTGCTGGTAAGACTGAAAACACCCATGCCCGCTCAAAAGCTGGATCAGATAGAAGTCAGTCTCACCATGCCTTCGATTTAGCCACGGTCTCACATCCGGGATGAGGCGCGCAGTCCACCTTCCCTTCGTGCAATGCACCCAAGACTGCTGCTAATTGTTGAGCGAGCGCTATCTCTCCTCACGGACAACCATCTCCTTCGCATCCTCGTTTCAGCGCAGGTAAATAGCGCGGCACTCTCTAGCAAGGGGGCGACAGATATCACGCCTGCAATCGCTCTCACCGCCGAGCCAGAGACTGTTGGATACGAAGATGCAATTCTCAGTGCTCCTCTTCTCTGTACCTGTGCCAAACGTTTTCGGTATACCTCCTTTCTGAGAGCGTCGCCCCAAACCTCTGCTCCGTACAGTAGCACTGACCCTACAGCACTCATCAAAAGGCGTCTTCTTGATGGGCTGGGTCCCCCTACTTTGGCAATAAGTCGACTCAGAGCCGATATTCCTGAAGAAGCCTTCTCAGCCGTTGCCCTGATTTGCTCAGAGAAACTCATCTTCGAGTCGATCAGTAGCCCCAGGTACTTCACCGCTGGCTTCGATTCGATTCGTGAGTTGCCAATACTGATCGTCCTTATTCTAGGGATTCTCTTTTTTGTCAAGATGACCACTTCGGTTTTCTTCAGTGCTAAACTGAGCCCATGAGCAGTCATCCAGCCCCTCACACACTAGCCTAAGTTGCGCTTGTTCAACGGTGCGTCCAGCGACAACAGCCGCAACGTCATCCGCATAGCCGACCAAGCGCGACTCATCTGGCATCTCAAGTCTCTGTAACCTGTCGTAAGACACGTTCCAAAGGTCCGGGCTAAGGATAGATCCCTGGGCAACATCCGATGTAATTTCCATCCTTCATTGGCCCTGTGTCGTGTCGTAGAGCTGGCTTCGGTCCTTTAGGTAGTTCCTCAAAAGCCGCATTAGATATCTTGGAGCTTGAAAAGAGTTTTCCAGCGTGTCCAGAATATCCACCCATCTAGCGGAGTTGAAGGCATTCCTGACGTCTAGTGTCACCAACAGGACGATCCGTCGCTTGGTGTGACTATATGCCTCTGCCTTTTGGACCGCGTTCACCACCTCTGCAATCGCATCAATGGTAGAACGTCCTGCTCCAAAGCGGTACTGCCGAGGAGATAGGTCCCCAGCAGCACGAATCGCGTCAGTGAGTCTTCCCTTGATGAGTTTCTCTAGCACTTTCCCAGCCGTGTCTAGCATGCATAACGGGCGGTATGCAGACGGCGATTCGGGATTTCCCTTCCCCTTGCTGACCAGCACGAGCCTCGCCACCTTCCATCGTACCGGGAAAACCCCGTCCCGTAGGCAAGCGTTGAATGTGCTGAGCAGCAAGTCGGGACAATGGTGATAGACGAGCTGCAAAACCTCAGCTGGAACACCATCTGGACCTGGAGCCTTCCTCGCTTTCAAGGAGAGGACTGCCTCCTCCAGTTCCAGCTGTGTGAAGAGTGGGCACTCGACTGCTGTTTCACCATGGACAGCGTCAACACGGACGGGATGGGCGGGGAAGAGTCCCCGCACTATCGCGTCCATCTTTTCCGCGTCATGTATACAAGGCTTCCGTAGGGCACCAAGTTTCTCCATGACCAGCTTGTAGCCAAGGCCCCACGGATCCCTATTTACATTGTCCACGAGGTCTTGCCAGCATCGGGCCTTGCTCTTGTTAATAAGCCTGCGAAGATATTTCCTGCCGGACCTGTATGCTGCTAGCCTAGTGTCTGCCTCCTCCCGTGTTCGCGCCCGCTGGGCCTCTCGCCGAAGTTTGTGACACTCGCTTCTTTGTTCGGCGATCTCGTTTGACCACCAGTATACTGGAGGCTTACCGTGTCGGTGTCTCCGACGGGGCATGGAAGACTCGCAAGCGGCTATGATGGTACTCATAGTTGAGTTCACCAAGTCCTTGGCTGTAGGCCCTCCACTCCCTGGCGGAGCTCCCAGCAACGGTGCGCCTGCCGTAAGCGCGTCGTGAATCTCAACCGCTATATACTGGTGATTACTAGCCGAGTAGTCCTCTAGTACTCGCCAGTTGTGTACTCTAGGTACCAGGGACTCCGAAGCGAGTGTCACATCGGGTATGGTTCCTACGCAACCCCAGCGGCGGAAAGTAGGGGTGTTACCAGTATTTAGGACAAAAAGCGCTGTTCTGGCCGCCATGTCCAAGATTTGCTTTCCCCTTGGGTCGGATTGTGGCATACCCCATTCAATCGCTCTAGCGTTGAAGTCTCCCTCGACCAGCATGTGGCCCTCTGTGTTCGAGACAGCGTCCTCCAGGGTATCGAGTTTGGTTCGAAAAGATCGCATTGCCTCGTTAGGCGTCAGATAAACACTGAAATATGTTATCCCTGAACACCGCACCCACACAAAACCATCCCCGCGTCCATGGCCCTGCACCTGAAGGCGGGCGCTGTCTCGAACCCAGTTGGCCGAGGTACTAGATTTGTCAGGGTACCACGCTTGCGAGTCCTTGTTATGATGTTGCTCGCTCAGCAACAGGAGGTCAGCTTTCTTATCCCTCGCAAACTGCTCAAGTAGGTCCTGGGCGTTTGTGCTTCGGTGCAAATTGACCTGCAGGATACGGATCATTTGAGTATCGATTTGGCTTTAGTTAGGGCCTCCTTGAAAACCCAGCATCTCCCTGTCCCCGGCTCATGTTTGAGGTCGCCGGGTGCTAGCTTAACATCCTTGCAAAGAATGCATTTTGCCTCGTTCGTGCACTCCTTCCTTTTGTGCCCCGTTTCACCACATTTGTAGCACAGAGATCTCCTGTCGGGTCCCCTACAGCCATACGCGGTGTGTCCGTATTCGAAGCATCTGAAGCAGCGGATAGGTTTAGCTGCAGGATGCGGGTCATCGAAGCTCCGATTTTGCTTTGGCTAGGGCTTCCTGGAACACCCGGCATTTTCCTGATCCCAAGACGTGTCCAAAATCAAGTTTTGGATCAGCATCCTTGCAAAGAATACAGTGTGCCTCCTTCGTACACTCTTTTCTTTTATGTCCCATTTCACCACATTTGTAACATAGGGAACTCCTATCGAGTCCTTTGCATACTTGTGTGGTGTGACCATAACCATTTGAAACATTGAAGAGGCGTTGCTCTTCGCCGTATCCTACAGACAACCCACCCAATTCGGACTTTGCCCTTGTTCAGAAATTGTTCAGCGTCCTTTTCGGTCAATTCAACTATGGCCATGCGTTGTCCCCTGTTGTTTTCTGGTGTCAGTCTCGCTTTGATCCTTTCCACGCTAGGGAACTCCCTTTTGATGGCCTTTTCTACCTCGGCCAGATCCGTGACGCAGTCAATGTCTCGTATTTCGATCGTTGCCATCGGCTCGAGCAGGGCTATAGTTGCGCTTTTGCCGGGGACTTTCTTTACTGCGTCGCAGAAGGCTTCTTTATTGCCGGCCTCTGCTCCGAATTCGAGCAGTATGTGGCCCGACCGCGTTGGTCGTACTATTTTAATGATAGTATTGGTGTCTTCGGGCCTTACGTTTCCCCTGATGTTCCGCAGTACCTCCGCGTAGGATCGGCCATCTTGGGGCTTTACGAGCAGTGCCTGCTGCGGGGGTCTTCGTCGGGGCTTCTGCCTCTCCTGTTTTGCATCAGGTTCTTTTTCTGGTTGGGCGTCCATGCGAACTTTACTTTCTGGCACTTTTTGAAGGAGTTTTTTTGCGGCTTTCTTCGCTCCTTTTGTAAGCACTGTCTGGAACCCGTGATCTGGTGCTCCACGCCCATCAAGTGCTTCTTCCTTCCTTCTTTTATCCCGATCTCCTTTGATTGGGCTAGACGCCATTCTTTTATTGACTAGCAATAAAATATGAAATGCTCCCTAATAAAGTGGATGATGTAGCTTAACAGGCATGTACTCGTATGTGTTAATATGAAAAAAGCCGCAAATATTTATAAACGCATTTTTTCTCACAATAATAACATGATTCATCATATTGATTTTCATGGCTCAATGTCAGGTTTAGGCAAATTTACTAATAAACCTCTTCCTGGATCAATTTTTAAAATCATGTTCTAAGATCTTGATAATCTTTATTTGAGCAGATCAAAGAAATCACGCTGATTACTCATCATCTATGCATTTAATAAAGCTACCCTGTTTTGTTCCAATCTCTTTAATATGTGTGTCATATTTATTAAACCTTATTTCTCAACATTTCATAGCTACAAAAATGTCCTACCTACCAACCCTTCCTCTGACATCACTACCTTTCGACACATTTACCAATAAGTCGTCAAGTCACAGCAAGACAACTTATTCATACAGGAAATTGCTAATATATTCAATTGAAAAAACCACACTCATCCCTGTTGAATCTCCATTCTAAGTGTGTTCTTCTGGTTTGATGAAATAATCCGATGATGATTTTGCTGACTTATTTGATATAAAAAGAATCGCAAACAAATGGCGATAACAATAGTGGGAATTGAAATTGGTCAATTGTGTCATCATTAACATCGTTGCGAGTATAGTGGACGATTTTATATGGTGAAGACAGGCATTCTAATAAATCTGTGGCGTGTTGTGGAAGCATTGAGAACGGTTTAATGGTTGGTACACGGCGAGGAAAATTAAATTTATCTTTTGAGTAGGAGATACCATCCAGAATTTTGCTCCCATTATATGTTAAATGAGGTTTATAAAGAATAACTGAAGCAGTATTCCAAGAAATTTGGGAAAAGTTGCCTTTCTCTGATATTTTCCATTGAAAATTTCACACAATACTTATTAGATGACGTCACGCGTGGTCTGGATTTAATGGAGTAGCAATATTCCATTCAATTCTTACTTTTATCTCAATCGTTCGCTTAATTTACATATTTATATTAAACACTTCCAGCAAAACTACATTTATTCATTCGCGCTTTCATTGCATATAACTATACAAACTTTTAGCGATTTCTATCGCATATATCATCGAATTAGATCCAAAGTAATAAAATTAATTCAACCATTAATGACTCATGTTACATATATGTAAATCTCTCACTCTCCCACACGCGAAAACGCATTTCAGCTGAAAATCAAAATTGAATTACACACATTCAGCATACGAGTATAGATATTCACTGTCAGTATCCGTACTTATGAATTGAATGACTAATTCTGCATACTATACTTTTACTGTAAATTCGTATCTCAATATGTACACAATATTTCGATATTAGTATTAATCTTTTTAATTTGAATAATTCAGTAGTATGTGAAGATTAATTGCGAACCATATAATAATCTAAAAACAGGCCTTTGACCGTCATTTAAGCCGGGTTCCCCACACCGAACCGGTCCGGACCTCGCTACGTACGAGTATAGGCTTTGCGAGACCACCGAGACTCTTCAAAATCAAGTAGCACTTGAGGCTCATACTCGTATATGGTGAAGAGGTTATTCAAGTAGTTGACGCTATTGTTAAAAATTGTTCGGCCAATGTTGTACTTAATATTTATAATTAATAATGAAGAAAAAAATTGAATTCGCATTCTTTGCGCGCTTTCAAGGCAAAGCTGCTGTTGTTGGTTCAACTTCCACTTTTTGCTCACAAATATTTTACATATGTGTGTCGATAATTCGACTTTTTTTTGAATCATATGTGGAGAAAATTTGGAATTCTAAGTATGGTTTGTTGATGAATTTATATGGGTGTATTGTTATTAAACAATCAAATACATACGCATATGGATATGTGAAATTTTAGATGGTTTGTTTTAAGCAATCAAATGAGTTCCTTGACCGTATCGCGCCATCGGTAATTCGATTTTAATGAGCATTTCAAGCGACAGAAATTGATAATGTCCGGTTAGGCGCCCTCAAATACATTATGGTTATTATCTTGTACGTTTTCTCTGTTTGTTTATCGGAAATGCTATCGAAATCGAACGAAGTTCACATCCGATTTGACGAAATATCATAATTATATTTTTAATCTAAGAGCGTATCGATTGCTGTAATGAAGAAACATGTAGGAAGCTTTAATTGCTTCTAATGCTTACAATATATTTGTAATATTGCAAAGAAATATAATATTTTTTACTCTTATACCTATATTGATTAATGCTGTTGCAGCATATAAAGTTAAGTATTAAGGTCAATGTTAAAGATGTACATCTTTACTCCGCAGTATAGATAAAGTAAACTTATTGGTACGCCACATGATTCCGTTCGTAAAACAAAGTATTAAGGTTTACCCCCCCCAATATCCCAATCTTATATGAACATTGATTTTTTACCCTATTAAAACTGGTACCTGTCCGTCCGTTTCGTTAGTGCTTCACAACAGGTTTTCTCAGAAACTGGAGAAGCCACAGACATAAAATTTTGTGAACCGCTCAAAAGTTTAATTATGGTGACAGGTCCAGCAATAAATAATGCCTTAGAAGTTGAAATTCACTCAACTTTGTTATTAGTAATAGTGGGATGTGTGAAACATGGACCCTAGCCCAAGCATCCGCAAAAATATTGAACGCCTTTGAGTCCTGAGGCGAATAACCGGAGCGAAGCTAGACGGGGACCAACGATTGAAGACTGCGAAAGCTGCAATGGGCTGGCCACATGAATCGTATGGTTGAACAACGGATACCCAAAAAGGTATTCGTTGGGAGAACTGAAGGACGGAGACCAGTGGGGAACCCGAGGAAACTCTGAACTGACTCGGTCGACGAAAAAGTTCATCGCTGCTCGGATTTCGAAATTGGAGGACGCGGTCAATGGACCGAAACAGTTGGAGATGCTATTTGCAGGAAGCGAAGGACCGGGAGGGGCTGTAGTGCTAAGAAGAAGAAGGATTTGCAAATAAAACGTTTTCCCAGTAAAGTCATATGGGTAACCTTAAATTTACTGAAATTCAGTATTTCAACAGCTCAATAAAAGGAAACAAGTTGGGTAGACAGACCTATGCTCATGTCAGAAGGGTTTTGTTCTCAACTTACAAAATGCAGTAACCAGCATCAAATATAATCAAGAAACATGTCAAAGACGATTTTATTGGAGAAAATGTGAAATTCGTGGATCATACTATTATTAACAAAGTTGAAAGAATTTTGACTTCTGAGGTATTTGTTATAGTTATACCCATAAATATCTTCCTTGATAATTTTTTCAGATTTTTTAGATCACGGGTGTCCATTCGCGAGGGAGGAAACACATTTTTCATGTATTTCCCCCCTGTGCCTCCACTGAAGCAAAAACGGTCAGTTTAAGAACTGTTTTGAAAAGCTCTCATAGAGAACTTTTAGTTGATACTCATATCGGCTCATGAAATTTTTTTCAGGGGCCACTCCTCTGTACTGTAATCATCGATTCATGGCCTTTTTTTTCGAATCCTAGAATGGTTACAAAGCCCTATTGCTAGGAGCTCTCTCCTGCCTATTCGACTTTTTTCAATCATATGTACTCATTTTCATGATACCTATCATTCCTGCAGTTTTCATGCAAATCCTAGCAAAGCTGTAGTGTCTAAGTCGGTAAAAAGCGCATATGGCTCCGTAGCCATTTGTTTCCATGGTAATACTCGTACAGGGCATATTGTTGCATAGTAATACAGGAAACTTCAAATCGCTATAACTTCGTCAAATACTATTCGATCTTTATGAAACTTTCAGAAAAGATCAATCTTATAAATAATCATCTGTTTGCTAAATTTTATTGAATTTAAGGGTACCGTCTATATTTTATTCAAGAAAACATAAAATCGATAAATCATACTATTACTAACAAAGTTGAGTGAATTTTGACTTCTCATGTATTTGTTGTTGTTGTACTAATTAAGGCCTACATTCATGATTTTTTTCAGGCGTCCAATCGCGAGGGGGGGTACGAGAAAAGTTCGTACATTTCCCCTTCCCCTGCCCTCCTCGGTACTCATAAGGCAATTTTAAGACTTGTTTTGAAAGGATCTCATTAAGACCTTTCCAATGACACCCTACTCGACTACCAATGGTCAAAATTTTTTTTTGAGGGGGTCACCTCCCTATATGGGGAGACCCCCCTTAAACCCCTTTGAAAAATTTTTCCTCCCTTGAACTTTCAAGAAGTCACCACTTCTGACCTTTCCACAAAGTTTCATGGCTGTAGCCTCTATAGTTTCGGAGAAAAAGTGCTGTGACATACAGACGGACGGACGGACAGACGGACACAGGTCGCGATTGCAATAGGGTTTTGTATTTTGGTACAAAACCCTAAAAATGAATCATTTTTACGGAGGTTATACTTAAAGCTGTCCGTTCGGGCTGCAGCGGTGTTCTACTGCCTCAGCGAGCGGAATCAGTGCTCAGCTGGATTGGCCTTGCCTGGGGACGCGAGAATGCGCCGACAAGCTAGCGTTGTGGTGCCCTGGGGCGGGTTCTTTTCCCACAGCGCAAAGGCCCTACAAATTATTTTCGCCAATTATTTTGTTTATTTGATATCCGCAGACTAATTCCCTTTTTTTTTTAAATGCCGTCGGGCCTTGCTTTGTTGTGTGAGCAGACACGTTTCGATTTCTTTGTCATCTTTAGTGTCTAAAGGAAGTGTTGAAGGGAATGGCTTTTTATAGTCGTAGGATGGGTTAAACAGGCAGTACTAAATTCGGGCAGGTACTAAATGAGGCCAGGTATTAAATTAGGTTAGGTGCTAAATTCGGTCAGGTAGAGGGGTATTACGTTCTTGTTTTTTGGATTGTTAGATGTAAGTTTGTTCTGTTTCATCATGTTTCCGTTTTCGTCTGTGAGTGTGGTCTAGTACTGAGAAAATTGCGTGGGAATTTGTAATAAGTTGTTCGTTGATAATGTCACCGTCTGTTTTTCTATGTTTATATGTTTCAACCTTTCCAGGATGTCGTCTCGGTCCTTTGCTTTGGTTTTGTAGCAATATTATACAGGGTTATCCATTTCGTGGTAGGAAAGTATAACCTTGCCATTTGACATCTGTCAGAATTAAATGTCATCCAAAGCATGTTTTCTTTTTAGTTGAATGTTTGCCATTTAGAAATATGGATCGTTTAACAGTCGAAGAACGCGTTAAAATTATTAAATTTTATTATAAAAATGGTGATTCTGCTGTATCAACATTTAGGGCTTTACGAGCCGATTACGGTCGACATAATAGACTTACACAGCAAAAAATTTCGAGCACAGTAAAAAAATTTGAAGAGGCTGGATCGGTTATTGATATTGCAATGCCTGTGCATCATCGCAACATTCGTTCTGCTGAAAATATCGCTGTCGTTGCTCAAAGTGTGGAGGAAGATCCGAATTTGGTGATTCCTCGATGTGCCCAACATTTGGGCTTGTCTTACGGCTCATTGTGGCGGATTTTGCATTTGGATTTGCATCTCCATCCATACAAAATCCAACTCACTCAAGAACTTAAGCCTCAAGATCATACACAACGCAGAATGTATGCGAATTGGGTGATTGAACAACAAGCCATTGATAACGATTTTTCGAACAAAATTTTCTTGAGTGATGAGGCTCATTTTTCGCTCAGTTGTTACGTAAATAAACAGAATTGCCGCATATGGGGCTCTCAAAATTCTCAGGTGATCGCAGAAAGGCCTTTGCATCCGGAAAAAGTGACCGTTTAGTGTGCATTATGGTCTGGGGGTGTTATTGGCCCGTATTTTTTTGAAAACGATCAATGAAGAGCCATTACAGTCAATTCTGACCGCTATGGATGGATGTTAACCGATAATTTTTGGAGGGAGATTGAAGATTATGATCTGGAGAACATGTGGTTCCAACAGGACGGAGCCACAATCCACACAACACAGGCTAATCGAGCACTTTTGCGAGAGAAATTTTCAGGACGCGTAATTTCGAGATTGAGTGATGGCAATTGGCCCGCAAGATCCTGCGACCTAACACCTTTGGATTTCGTTTTATGGGGCTATGCGAAAGACCGTGTTGACGCGAACAATTTGTACCGGTATACGTCACCTGACGTGTCTCGTATAACCTTGAACACCCATTTCGAATCGATGGGCTTTCGATCCGTTTCCTTGGTACGATTGACCAAGTCTCGTTCTGCTCGTGCCCGTCGAGCTCTTCCTGAATAGCCTTGGCCCTGTTCATCGCCTCCTGAAATGCGTTTGGCGGATTATATTTAGCGAAGTCGACCTCATACCTTATCGGTTGTCGGATGTTTGCACGATACCGCAGTTGTCTGTCATTATCCGGTTGATTTTGATCTTCTGCTCGATGATATTCTGGTTGTTCGTTTCTTTCAGGTTCTTCCTGAGCTTCCTGGCATTCTACCTTCGGTTGCTGTTCGATGGGTTCTGCCACATCTTCGTTTTCGTCCGCTGGAAGAATGTATTCGAATTCTTTTCCTTTTTTTGCCCCAAGTTGCGACTTCTCGTTGAATGTAACGTCTCTCGATGTAGATATTTTCTTGTTTTGTGGATTGTACAAACGTTAATTCATCGAGTCGTTGTGATACTGTAATGATTTTCTCCCTTCAACTCGACGCGGAACCGACCTCTCATCGGTTCTAGACGTTAAGTCTGAGTAGTGCCAACGGATGGTACCAACAGGTCAACCAATCCGTGCACCGTAACCCATTCATGCGGTGACTGCTTGTCGGCCAGCTAGTTCGGAGAGGATTTCGGTCGCGGGTCTCCGAATGGATTACGCTCAATTACAATATTTCAGTCACCTGAACTTGCCCGTTTTCCAAACGCGTCAACAATTACTCATCCAGAACGAGAAACCTACATTACGTTAGTTCTGGATGCGATCTTTCCACAGATCTCAAATCAAAAAAAAAACGCTACAAAATCCCATAGGCGCGTTACCGATTCACCGACGCGGTACCGAAAAATAGGCTACTCGAACTTAAATCGAAGGAAGCTACTCTAAGGAAATGACGAAACAAACAAAGGTACCGCGTACCGCGCGCGACGCGAAACCGACTTCAGCGGATTTGCAGAAACCCTACCCTCGCGACGGCATACTTACCCTACACTCTCTGTTCCCACTGAAAAAGAAGAGTCACTGAAAAGGAAAGTCGTGGGTTAACTTAGCAATTCATGTTATTTTTATTACCTTAAATACCGAAAATATGCCAGTTTTCGTATATACATCTAATATTATCATATTAGTTCATATAACTCAATAAAACTATCCTTAAATTCAGGAAAATATTACTTCATATTTTTATCTTTATAATTGCAATTATATTTTTTTAATTTTTATCAATCAATTGATAACTTTCTATCCCAAATCACGCAATTTCATGTGAACTTTACACGGCATCTGCCAAATTTAAACAAAGCGTGATGTATAATTACGCGTGTAAACAGGCAATAACAATAACACTTCACATGGGTGTATCATGATTAATTTCTACTTTTATAGTTTCCCACAAATAATTTATAGGTATTTCGCTAGCCTTTACGTTTGATTTTTAACCTTACATACTTGTAATTAAAATTAGAACAATTTTGAAGATGAAGGCTCTATTTTGCCACTTCTGTCTTTATGCGAAATAGAAAAGTGAGGATCACAATTTACATTTACAATTTACATTTGAATATACCAATCTTTTTATAGTTTTTTTTTTTTTTTTAGTATGAATAGGGGAATCCGTTATACATTTTGTTTGATACCACGAATGGTAAAGTATTCTTCTTGTATGAAATTTTTTTTTTTTTTTATATCAGAGTTTTGGTTTAAATTAATTGTTCATTCAGCAACTTATTTCTGAATAAAATAAAAAAAAATAAAATAAACGACGTGCAAATACCTGAAGGTAAACAACCTGTCTTCGTAGATCGGCATCACTAAAATCGGTATAGGAGAATTTAATTTATCACAAATAATATCTTCGGGTGGTTTTTGTGACCGTGACATTAAAATATTCGTTGATTGGAATAAGCCGCCAAACATAGACGATATGATTGAATCTTCTCTTCTTATTTCCTTTCCATTTGTATTTTGAATTTGTGATGTTTTACGTTCTGGTGAATTAATAGCTGTTCCGCACTTATCCTCCTGTTCGTAAGCTGTACAAATGCTATCCGTAACAGAACCCGACGAACTGCTTTCGGTTAAACTGATATGCCCTAAAGAAGTTTTCGTTTCACCACCTGGTGTTACTGCATTACTACTTTCTAACGCCTGCTGCACCTCTGGAGCTTTTGTTATCTCCACATGGATTTCTGGTGCAGTATTCTTAATGGCAACTGATGTTATGCAAGGAGCATTGTTGTAACTACTATCCTCTATGGTATCAAGGGACGGTACTCTGGAGATACGACGTTCTTCGGATGTTTTTCGGCTTTGATAAGCATGCTCCAGAACTTCAATGCTACTTTGACTGGGATTACTTAAAATTTCGATATCACTTTCACCGTTTTTATTGAAATTGAAATCAATATCACGATCAGGTGTCGAACTACCCGCGACACTTTGATTTGAATCAAACGATTTTTCTGATTGAGTAATTTTTAAACACGATGATGATTCGTTTAACGATCCAGCTGAACCTATACTGCTATGTGAAGCACTTTCTTCAATTACATATTTCTCACCCGCACTTTGTTGTCCGGTTGCACTGGATTGGGTTGCAGTAGCTGTTGTTTGTGTTGTAGAGGATAAATTACTAGTTGGTACTGTATTTAAAGTTGAAATATTGCTAGCTATGACCGGAAGTTCCTCGTATTTTGGCAGCGAACCTTTTGTCGATGAACTAAGCTTTTCGTGAAGTTCAACAACGAAAATACTAGAGCATTCGGGACAAGTAACGTCAACGCTTGATTTCTTGTATGTATTCTCACGAGAAAATTGAGTTGAGCATTTTACACATTTATACAAGGTTTGATTCATTTCACTTAGAAGTCGCTTGGAAAGAATTCCACGAAGATATTTCTCTAATTCCTGACATAATCCTTCTTCAACCGTAAAGATTCGTTCTTTCTTGTCCTTTTTCACTGTGTCGAAATTTATCCGAATTGTGTCTGCTTTCACTCTTTCATAACTTTCTAGTATTTTTATACTCCATTTTGTTTTCGTCCTTCGAGTTAATATATCTCGCTATTTTATATAGGCATCAGAAACAGCTAAAAACACTTCCTCGCTATAGTTCGATTGGTGAACAATATACGTCACTTCATTTTCATCGGGTTTTTTACTCCGTTAACAATAACATTCGCTAATGTTGTCCAAGCTTGTATATTCGGACGTATTTTCGTGGGAACTGGAAGAAGGTGCGGGGTCGACGGCTTCGGCGGGACTGGTATTCTTCTCTTTGGTTATTTTAGCAGAAGTGTCCCCGGTATTTTCAGTATCGCTGGTTTCGATTCAGTTCACACTGCCTTCCGCTGCAGACCAGACAAAATATTGCTAACCTTTCTATTTAGTTATTAACTAAACTAACCTCTTTCCTAATGTTTCTGCTCCGGTGAATGTCACTGCCTCACGAATAACGTTTTCCAAAAACTCTTTAAGCACACCACGCGTTTCTTCACAGATTAAACAGGGAATACGTTTCACTCCACCACGTCGCGCCAAACGACGTATAGCTGGTTTTGTAATACCTTGGATATTATCACGAAGAACTTTACGATGACGTTTAGCGCCTCCATGTGGCTGTCAAAATTTCCGGTTGTCACCTCGGACAAAACATATGTGCGTGGAATGGCACTTCATATGGCGGAAATGTGCTTCTTCAGATGTCGCCAGTGGCATAGTTTTCTCGATGGCCACGGTGGAGGGGCATTTCCAGATGGCTATGTCTCGAAATGTGCCGGGGTTGGATTAATTCTATATTTCGAATATTTATATCCACGGATCTAAATATTTGGACAGAAAAAAAAATATTTTCTGCACAACGATATCCGCACAACAGATGAAGTCCGCTGGCACTTCGAGGACATATCCATCTGGCAGGTTACAAGGGTTCGGGATCGAAATCGCTTCGATTCCTGGGCGTAGGCGTCACATTACAATACCCAACTAAGATCAACCTTGTAGCCTTGGGATCTAACATCTTGCGAAATTGTTTGTCGATATGCATGTACTCATCCGATCCGAACACTCGAAAATGGGACTCATCAGGTGTTTTTCAAAACCAGATCTCGTATGGCGTTTTCTCTTTACCGGTAGCCAGAACTTGGTTGAGCACGGTCACTGCTGTAGCGACTGCTTCCGCCCGTAGCGACAGAGGAAGTTTCTTTGCCGTTATCATCGTGCGCGCACTCTCGATGATCGTTCTGTTGTCGCGCTCGGCTTTCCCGTTTTGCTGAGGAGTGGAAGGTGCCATGTTTACCAGCTCGATAACACGAGCCTTGAAATATTGCTTCATTTCACGGTTGCAATACTCTCGTCCATTGTCCGTACGTAACACCTTCATCGGCTTGCCGAATTTGTTGTCGATCAACCGTTCGTATTTCTTGAAAACATACCGAAATCCTGATGCGTCATTCTTGAAGGTAATGCAGAATCTTGTACCACCGATGGACTCTCTTGAGAATGGTCCGCATACGTCCGAATGTATGTATTCTCCCGGTTGGGTGTTCCTTTTTTTCTTGTTTTTCTGAACAGTAGCCTGTGTAATTTTCCGAAAGCACATGATTCATACAAGAAATTGTCAATGCCCGCTAATTTCACACCTAGAATTAGCCCTTTTTGCGTCATTTCGCGCAAAACTTTGATGTTTACGTGTCCCATTCGTTCGTGCCAGACACGCAAGTTGACAGTTGACACATTTGCTTCCCTCGCAACACTTGGTTTTCTCACTTAAAAGAGCATTCGGTAAATCTGATTGTCTTGTTGCACACCGACACCGAAAACTTCATCGTCGCGGTTAATTGTTACTAGTTTTCCTCTAAACAAAACATCGAAACCTTTTTCAGTGCATACGCCGACTGAAAACAAGTTTTTTCGAATCTTTGGAACGTAGAGCACATTTTCGATTCGAGCTTCACACCATTTACCGTTCACTAGTCTATTGATGAGCACAGTGCCACTACTGGTAACGTCGCAGACGCCATTGTCCCCGAGCGATATCGAATCGCCACTGCTTGGTTCGAACTCACTGTACCAGTCCTGTCGGTAAGTGATATGCCTGGATGCACCGCTGTCGGTAATCTAGACATCGCTTGTGTCGACTGTCATGAGTCGTTCTACGACCTCGCTACTCGGCACTGCCTCCGATTTCACTTGTCGCTATTTTTGTTCACTTATCGAAGCGACGAACGCACACTCGCGAAGGTTTTCACCGGCATTGTTCTTGTCCCTTTTCTTTTTCCGGCAATCACGAGCTAGATGCCCCTTCCTTTTACAATAGAAACACTCGACACTCGTATATCTACTTTCGCGGTTTTTCTCACTGTTATTGTTTTGATTCGTGGCGAACTTTTTCTTTTTGTTCCCGCCAAGACTAACAGGGGCTAACGCTCGAGTGACGTCATCATCACCTTCAAGTCTTCTTTCTTCCTTCGATAATCGTTCTAATAGATTATCAAGGGTTTGACTTTCTTCGGGTACGCATTATACTTTACCGGTAGGCTGCTAAGTACCTTCGCCATTATGGCCGTGTCCGAAACCGTTTCTCCCAGATCCTTCAGTTGAGACGCCATGTTTTTTACCCGGAAAACGTGTTGCACAACCGACTCGTTTGGATCCATGCGATGTCCGTGGAACTTCTGTAGCAAGAGCATCTTGTTCGACGCTGATTTTTACTCGTGAATCTCACCAATTTGTCCAACATTTGCTTCGCTATAGTGCAGTTGAGCATACAGTCGAGCTGAGAATCCTCTATCGACGAGGAAACTATGCACATGGCCGTTGCGTTGTCTTTCACCCACTTTTTGCCATAGGCCGAGTTTGCGTCTGCCGGTATCACTTGCGCACCCGTAACGACATCTTGTAACGCGTTCGCGATAAGCATCGAGTTCACTCGAAATTTCCACGCGTGGAAATTCGAGCCATCAAACTTCTTGATGTTCCTTATCAGAGTTGATTCCGCCATTTTCGTTCGATTGTTTTCCCGTACGTGTTTACCGGCACACTACAATGGCGACCACCCAGGTAGAGAAAATCGAGATAACCGTTTTCTCTCTATCGTTCTCTGACTTCGATAATCGGTTGTTAAGCAGGCTGCTTGCCTGGACCCATAACCTGTTGAGATTATCGAAGGGACAGAGGAACGATAGGTTTGAAGAGAAAGATAACTTTGAATATATATGAGTAGCTTTATTTGTTTTACATAAAGGAACTTCTTATTGCGCACGTCTCGTGGGCAACAGTGACAGACCAACTAACGAAAAATTACTCACATATGCGCGGTGAGCCTATCGACGTACGATAACTTTACTTCTCAACATAATCGCCTACCGTCAGGTTTTGTTGAGTCATGAATTTAGTTTTAGTTTCATTTGCTCGTAGGCCAATTCGGCTTTCTTCAGATTCTAGGCTCAAAAATGTTTCGTTGGCATCTAAGATGGAACGTGCCATAATAGTAACAGCACATGTTACTAATTCTGTGGAATTGAATATTAATGTACCAGAGATTTCAGCTGTCTTCCTAATATCTAGTTCCAACGCAATTTTAAAGAGCGTTGGTGCAAGTCCATCCCTTCGTTTTAAGCCTGATTCCATTATGAAGCTGTCCGTTAGTTCACCGTTTACCTTGACTGGGGACTCTGGGTTTAGGATCGTGACTTTGACCATGCGGACTAGTATTGTTGGGACGTTAAAGTCAAATCTTATTTTGAACATTTGAGGGATGGTACCTCATAAATGGCGTTTTTGATTTTGCCCCATCAATATATTTTATAGCGATTCACAGAAGGCTGGATCGAACGGAGGAAGTAGTACATCAGAAACCTTAAATTATTGCAGCCATAGATCAAAGAATCGTTCGATTAAATCAAATTCATTTAATTTTTTAATGAATTCGTTGAAAAATCACTACAATCAATCTTTCTCTGGCCCACATAAATTATATATTTCATGGTCGAATGCATCTGCGCAAAAATTCAAGCTATTCTATTATGACATAATCGAACAGCTCGAAACACCTTCACTAAAATTACCATAAATCGCATAAAAATTCCAACACGCTAATTTTACAATATTGTATTCCAATCCAATGCCATTTTGAGTGAATAAAACAAGTAAATAAATATAGAAAAAATACACAGTCGGTAAACAAATAACATGTCTCAGACATTTATAAAAGTCGACGATAATATGTGGATTAAGTGGATTTCGATTTAACTTTATTGCATATACGGGTATTGAGAACATACAAAAGTCGACACCGCTTTGGCCGTTTAGCGGATCGTTTAACAAAAACGATGACTGTTCATTCAAATGTGGCAATAAATACAATGCAAAAGTACTTCACCACCATTGTCGCGGCCGCGTCAATTTCACATATGAGAAACAATTATTGCACATATGCAATTCACCTTCCTACGTACGCGTCCGTACAGATGTTGGTAAGTATGCAGAAAAGGAGACTACTCGTATGTGTTATAAATAATGTGGTAAGTGGGTAATTCATGTCTATGATATGACCTCGTCGTTGTCTCGTCACCAATCTTGACTTGGAAATGGCATGAACAATGCATAGAAGTCATGCTCTAAACATGGGATCGCGTTATATATGCCTTTTACTCGAAATGACTTTCGAGATGCATGCAGTAAAGGAAAAAGATATATTGCAGATAGTGATTATGAGTTAATAGTATAGACTATCCATCAATTCTAATTGAAATGAGTTGAGACTAGCGCATGCACAGGGTGATCAATTGTTCTCTATCCAGTGGGAATAATAGTAGTCTTTCGTCATCTAATAAAATATGAATAATTCTCAGAGGAAGGAAGAAGGCACGTTGAAGCTTTTCCTATAGCGTATGAATAATTTGGCATTTCACATTCAATTTCAAACAATTAAGCCGTTAAAATTGGAGCAGCCCACAAGAAATTCAACCCATCATCTCACACTGACCAACAACAAAAACAAAACAATCAACAATTGAAAGATAATTTACCGTGAAATCTCCATAAATTATCTCTTTCAACACCACCCTATCAATTGCAGCGCATTCTCCACTAATCGCGCTCACCTACCTACCTATGTGCAACTCTATTATTTCAACAAAGTAAATAATAATAAATCGCCATATAATTAATCATACATACGCCGATCGTACATTTACAGTTACTTCATGGGAGGGCCACACATATTTAACGGGTCTCAAGAAAATTACAGATTATGCAATCGATAATTACATATTGGTATCAAAAGATACATATGATTTCGATTAAAAGATACATTCAAGCCGATAAAGACAAAATAGTGAGTAGTACGAGTACTAGTGAGTAATTTTTAGTATTACCAAATCGAAGAAACATAAAAACCAAATTACTGGAAAATTTGTCTTAGAAAGCTAAACTAACTTAAATGCACTACATTGATGCAATAGAATCATACATAAATTGAGGTTATGTAGTTTTTTTGTGTTAATTTTCATTTCAGTGGTGAATTAAAAAAATAAATGAAGTGCTATTGTTCAATTTAAATTGTTGCTATTTTTCTTCGATTTAAGTGTGCGCCACCGTGATCAAGTGATGATGGTTCAAGGTGAGATGTTGATGGCATTGAAGCGGAACCGTTTAAAGAAGTTAAGTTTATTAGGTTTGAAAGAGTTAAAATTCGATTAAGTGATTTTCATTGCTCCATTTTAGAGCTAAGCTATTATTAATTGGACACGCATTGGGCAAAGTTATGTTACATACGATGATAGCATAGTGTGATCAAATAATGTGTAATTAAAGTGCATTGCATATGAATAGAAATTAATCGTAATTGAATGGAAAGTAGATATTATTCAATGAGTAATATAATGTGTATGAAATGTACATTTGGGTATAATTTTTATTGATTGATCAGTAGTCGGTTTGAAAAATGAAGTTTTCTGTAATTCAAAAGAAACTTATTTTTAACCCAACTTCTCGCATATAAAAACTTTAAAGCAATTGCCCTTGGAAAGTAAGTAGCTTGTAGTCCGCGTGGTGTAGTGGTTAGAGCACTATGTCCGTAAGCCAAAGGTCTCTGGTTCGAGTTTCGTTGGCGTCAACGAAATTTAGTTCGAGTGATTCCTTGGACGGACTTTAAGCCTGTTCAGTTATTTATTTATTTATTTAAATTCCATTTAACAGATAAAACATAATCCAATTACAAAATGGAACAAAACAAACAGAAAAGAAAATTAATGAAAATTAGAATTAAGTGTTAAAGTTAATATGAAAAAGAAATTCAATGGTACTAAGAATAATAAATATGCATGTAAGATTAAATTAAAGCATAAAAACAAATAAAGTCTAATATTTACTCCGGTTGAGTTTTAAGAATCAGGCTTCTTAATCTCAATTTCAAAACTAGGTATGAGTCGGAAAAAGGGCCAAGCTCAAGCTTATCATGATTCCTTACCATTCGTATAATGGGCGAATGAACATATAAATTTGTACGCGCATATGGTGGCACGAAAAAATTGTTTGCCCGAGAAGAACGCGATGATTGACGAAGACGTTAGTCTGTAAACAATGTTAATGAAATTTGATTGTGGCAGAGTTGATACAGAAAACACTGATCTAGATACATGCGACGGGACGACAGAGTAGGCAAATGTAGGAAGGATAAACGGCAGTCATAGGGTTGATATGGAATTTTGAATTTGTAAAACAAGACACGAGTAAATTTACGCTGGACATTCTCTAACGATTCAATGAGGTAGGAGTGTCGGGGAGACCAAACTACAGAGCAGCATTCGAGGATAGGACGGACAAGACAGATAAACAATCGGACGGGGGTAGATATATTGTTAAATTTATGAGTATGCCTGAAAATAAGTCCCAATATTTTCGAGGCCCTAGTAGTCACGATTAGAATGTGTGCATCAAAATTGAGCTTAGGATCAAAAGTAACGCCAAGGTCCTTAGCAGAGCTCACAGCAGCGAGTGGGACTTCATTCAACATATAGGTGAAAGTCAGCGGAGAATGATTTAGATGAAAAGTCATTTTATAGCATTTGGCAACATTAAGACAGAGGTAGTTAGACGAACACCAGTTACTTAGTGCAATCAGGTCCATCTGAAGACATTGACAATCTTGTACAGACCTGATTGCTCGAAAGATTTTAAAATCATTGGTATACAGTAGGCAATTGGAAGCGATAATCGAAGGAAGATCATTTATAAGCAATAGGAATAGGAGGGGACCTAAAATGGAACCTTGAGGAACACCAGAGGACGGATAGAATGGAATAGAGGTAGTTCCACAGTAGCTAACACAACATATACGAGAAGACAAGTAGGAGTCCATCCATGATAAGAGAGGGCCGACAGGGCCCCAAAAGCTTTCAGTTTGTAACAGAGAAGTTGATGGTTGACCGTGTCAAACGCCTTCGAGAAGTCAGTGAAGATGACATCAACCTGCAATCGATTGTCTAGGGCCTTAGCAATGAAGTCGGTGAATTCAATTCAATTTGAGGTCGTAGAGCGACCTTTGAGAAACCCATGTTGTTCCTTCGACAAGATAGGGGCCAATGAAACTGAAAGCCGGTTATGTACCAGACGCTCGAGTAATTTTGGGAAACAGGAAATTAATTTAAATAGGACGATAATTGGACACCGAAGAAGGATAACCACTTTTAAGAATAGAAACAACGTTTGCTCTTTTCCAATAAGTAGGGAAAATACAAGTCTTTATACTGAGGTTGAAGAGAAAAACCAGAGGATACAAAGTGAAGATGCTAATGACTTGACAAAAATATTCGGTAAGCCATCAGGACCAGGTGATATATTAGGATTAAGTGAATTAATGAGGGATTCAACTTCTATATGGTTAGTGAAAAGCGAAGAAATGTCAATGGAGTGAAGTAATGGTGTATTAATGGGATCGGAGACATGAGAAGAAGGAATAAAAGTTGACGAGAAGAACTGAGAGAACAAGTTCGAAATATACTGTGGAGAAGAGCTAACTATATTATTCCAGCGGACTGAAGGAGGGACAGAAGAGGAGGACTTGAAGGATCTAATGTATGACCAGAATGGTTTCGCATTATTCGCCATTAGGGAACTCTCCAAGCTACTGAAGTAGTTTTTCATTGCAGTCTTTAGTTCTTTTTTGCTACAAGACGTAGATCACAAAAGCGGGCTCTGGATTCTTCAGTACCACAACGCTTGAAACGGCAGTGTGCCTTACTTTTAGCATTCAAGGCACTAAGTACTTGCTTGGTTAGCCATGGTTTCTGCTTTACTTTGCGAAGAGCTTGTAAAGGTGTGAAGTGTTTAATCAACTCATAGTGGTAATTATAAAACTTATTCAATGCTTCCTCACACTCCAAATTATCAAAAAACTCCTTCCAGTCAACCAAGCTCAGCTCGGAGGCTAAAGCTTCGTAGTTTGCTTTGAAGAAGTTGAATTTTGGAGAAGAAGCAAAAGTACGACTTAACAAAGGTGTAATGGAGAGATCGAGCGATAATGGCGGATGATGACTATTAATACTCACTAGAGGATTTAATGCAGTGGAAACAGATAGACAGTTAAGGGGAAAGTTAGAAAGAACAAGGTTAAGTACCCGACCATTAGCATTAGGGATATTATTGAATTGCGATAGTGAACAGAGTGATAGAAACGAGGAGAGGGATAAAGAAGATGCATAGGTTGATGAAACAGAGTAATGAAGGTTCTTCGTCCATTGCACTGTTCCCAAATTAAAATCACCGCATATTAGAATAAAAGATTGTGGATGATGCAATAAGACATAAGAGGAAAACTCGTCAAAGAATGTCTCATACACATACAAAGGATAGTTACTAGGTATGTAGACAGAGGAAACTAATAAAGATGTATTGTTAGGAAAGAAGATCTTGACAATTACACAATCCACAACACGGGAAAAGCAAAAAATCAGCACAAAGAGAGCTACGCACTGTATTACTAACAGCTACAAGAGCACCACCTCCATCTACTTTATTGGCAGATGCCAAGTCCCGATCGCAACGGTACATATCAAAATCAAGAGATATTTCCGAGTCTAAGAAGTTACTATTTAACCAGGTTTCCGTAAGACATATAGATACATCTTCACTGAGTTGTAACGATAAAAAGAGCTTATCAAGCTTGGTCCTTAACCCTCTTACATTTTGGTAATATACTGAAAGTTATGATACGTGCTCGTTTAAAATCAGAACGTATCGTAGCTGGGTGGACGGACACATGGCCAAAGCGTGATAATGATCACATCACCTTGTGGAGTGCCGATGCTTTCGATTATGATAATGAGATACTCTAACTATCTCTAAGCGAAGGCCCAAAAGGAGCTGTAGTGCTATGAAAAAAAAGTAAGAAGCTTGTACCGATAAGATCAAAACATTTGTCTCGTAACAGCCTGCACCGTACTTGAAAATTGAATGTACCGGAGAAATTTTTACTGTAAAGAATCCTAGCACGATAAGCATCGTTGGAGAACGTTAGTAGGCAAACATTCGATTTGTACGGAAATGTAGCTCTCAAATAACTTAAGTCACGCAAAATAAGTTTCAAATTTGAATTTTTATTTTGCGTAAAGCGTGAAGTTTCGGATAAACTGAACCTTGGCAACACTACCCACGTTTCCCAAAAACGAAAAGTCTGTAAATTGACAAGTGACTGAAGTATCATCACGCGGGCGGAGCTGTCACTCATTCAAAGATTGTTAACTTTTCGGTCTGTTCGATAAACTTTTGCGGGCAGCTATAACCCGTATTTAAGCTAAGGAGTCGTCTTCTGTCTGAGATCTTTCTTTTCAACAAGCAGTATATTAGGTAAACCACAATCAACGTGGGAGGCACCATTAAAAGATACGAGTACTGCAGTGGTAATTGCTAGGCCACATCAGGCCAGAGGAAAGCAAAATTCTGTGCTTGGCAGGTTATATTTTATTTTGCGATGATTATTCAGTGCAGTGTTTACGGTTTAACTGCTTAATTCATTGGCGGCAGTTGAGAACTGTAGTAATCGAGCAGTTGCCTAAGCAAACTGCTCGAAAACCACTTACGCTGATTCAAATTTCAATTGTAAATTTAAAAAAAAATAATCATTTAAATCTGGACACGGCAACCCCCTTTACGACGGAGCTTATCCACGAATTGCACTTTCGCAATACAATTGAAAGTGGATGGAAGGCTCGTCAACTGCCTTTGTGAGGAGTCCCGCAAAGTGACGACGGATAACAAGGGAGTCGGTTATGAATCATCATCACGAATACGTCGCGACGCCCAAGTAGTCTTCCACTTTCATACTTGCGGAAATCGCTACCGGGATCGAGGTTGGGCGGTCTGCGTGGAATCGCGGCAGTGATCTCGTCGAGGAAGATAATATCTGATATGTGTATTGGTTTGCGGGTTATATAGATTGCCGTTTCATCCAAGTTGATATCCCGGATGCGATATGACGCGATTCGGTGAAATTTGTGTGGATTCGAATAGTTAAAAAAGTCGTTTCGTGCAAAATCGTTGGTGGTAAAAGCACAGTGCATGTGTGAATTACGTTCTGAGAATCCATTGTTCATTCCTTTGTGTGGTTCGCATTCGTTGACGCTAATAGTGCCCAGTAGTCAGTCGGCACGAGGAGTTAGCGGTAACGGAATAATCACCAGAGTTCCCATAAGAAGAGATACCGCCATGAAGGGAACAGACATGTATGATGTGAAATTTAGCCTTTGCTCTTTGGGCCCTGTCGTAAGCAGGAAAATTAATTAGAAAAAAGCAGGAATTCATATTTCCATTTGGAGAGAAACATTGTTATCGATCTTCACGCACGCCCCATCGATGGAAACGAAAAAGAGTGTTCAACACTAAAGATAACTATAATAACTATAAACGAAAATAGTGGAAATGGCCCGAATGGTGACATGCGACAGTGCTGGGGAAAGAATTTATCCATGTAGTTTACTCAAGCAAGAGATATTTGACTAAAAGGAAATGGGATGATGTTTTCAGATCGTTAAACTTTGTTCGTAATTGAAATTGAAGATTTCATGTAAATAATTAGTTTGGGGTGTACGTTTTCCGGTCCGACGTCAAGTGTACATTGAGCGCGAGCCCAACGAATTTTCTGCTGTTTTCTTTTCCCTTTCACCTGAGCCAGCAACTTTCGCAGATTACGCGTTAGACGGAACAAACGAGGAGACATCAAAAACGGACCATACCGCCGAATTTAAAGAACGGTTTAACTTTGTTAAATAGAACACTTTCCACGACCAGGTGTGATTTTGTTCATAAAACAGGGCACAGATGTTCCAAGAAAGTTGGATGACAGTCGCTTCGCATGTGAAAAAAAAGAACAATTGGACGTAGAGATTGAAAAACCGGACAATTTAAACATCAACGATATTCAAACCTTAAGGGACCAAAGACTCAAGGAGTTAAAGGAAAAAATTTAACGAGATGAATTGTATCCGAAAAGTAGCTATGACGGAGCCACTTATAAATGTAGTTGACTCAAAGCAGATTGACTCGATATCATATTTGTTTAAGGAAATTGATTTATATACAGTGCAAAAGTGTGATATGTAATTTTCCTCCCCAGTTCAATTAAATTGCAGGATTCACCGACATCGTCAGCGGGCGCCCGGCGAGGATATTGGGTAAGTACCCTTCTGTTATTTTTTTATATTAATTTTCATAAATTTTTTCTAAATTTTTTTTTGCCTTTTTATACAATTCTTAATTTCCGTAAATTTTTCTTAAATTTTTTGTCATATTTTTTTCGATACATTTATTGATTTTCTTGAACTTTTCTTAAAAATTTTTTTTTATACAATATTCTAATTCTTCTACATTTTTCGTCCTTTTGCATAACAATACTTAATTTTTTTGAAAAGAAAAGAGGAGTTGATTCATTCACGATTCATTTCACCTTTGTGAATTGTGTTAGAAATACTTTATCGAAAGAATATATATATATATATATATATATATATATATATATATATATATATATATATATATATATATATATATATATATATATATATATATATAAAGTATACTTGTGATTGTAAAAAATTGATACAATGAAGTATAAAAATAATAGAAATAAAAAAGTTTAGTTAAAGAGAAAGAGAACGTTCGATCTTTCCTTTCATTGACCCTGACCGGGTTTGGGGCCCGCAACGATGGGCGACCCCTCCACTATAATGAGCTAGCCATCGGGCGCGCTCCTCCCTTTCTTTTTGCGTTATAGGGCCCCTCGCCGGGGTAGAGTGGCCTCCTGCTCGCGTGCCTTTTTATGGTATAGTGCAATGTGATTCCATCACATAATACTATAACATAAATTGGCCACGTTTATATTTTTCATTTAATGGAAAAATTCATGCAAATTATGTTTGTATGATTTTTTCACTCAAATGGCAAATATGTTATATGGGCACGTCTACATTTGGATCTTGATCCGGTTGGTCCTTTAGTTTTCTCTAGGCCCGATTTGTCCTCTGACTCAGAAATTTAATAGCCCTTAGTTGGTTACCTCCTTTCTCGATTCCGGTCGATACTCCTTTGACCCCCAAATTCGTGGATGAAAACATTTTTGTGGTGCGTCTTGTGCTGGGGAAAAGAACCCGCTCCACGACACCCCCACGCTAGCCTGCCAGCGCATTCACGCGTCCCCAGACAAGGCCAATCTCGGCAGATCTTACCATCCTCTTTCACCGAGGCAGCAGACCATCGCTGCAGTCCTTCACGGACAGTTATCTACCCATTTAACTACAGAACGGCTCAGAGGATACATTGAGTAGTCAAATTGGGAAGAAAATAAGAAAGTATCATCAAGACGGTGAGTACAATCTGTTTTTATTTTTTGGTTATGGCTAAAGTCGAAGTCACGGTTAGCCTCAAATGCAGCGGAATCAAAAGATGTGACAACTTTTCCCGCTAAAGCTACAGTAAAAGAACATTTTCAAATGAAAAGTATAAATCCCATAGATGAACGAATGGAAATCATTACAAAAGCCGCCCAACGTGGCCCTACAATCAGTGAGTGTTAATGGGGAATTTCAGTCAGCCTATGACTTTAGAAATCCTATATGGAAAACGACTTTATACTTCAGTGCTGAGGTCTCACGGACAGGGGCAGCAGAGTTGTGTGAAACACAACATGAGCCACTTGACGCGAAGCGTATCTTCTGCTCTCCTTTGCTTGTTTTTTAACGATAGGATTTCTTCCCGCAGTGACCCGGTAGAATTACTAGTGAGACCAGTTAATGCTTTTGCTGGGAATCGCTGACTGGATGGGTGTTACTTATCTGGTCGGACTTGCAAAGGTAGGAGCTACAACCTTGCCTTCACGCTTCGTGAGAATTCTTCTTTATTTTTAGTGCAATGAGTCGGTCGGCGTTATTACAGAATATCCCTGGAATTATGAAGCCGGAATGCTTCAAGGCGTACCATCAGTTTATGAGGCTTTAACAATAGTCTTCTCAGTCACTTCGGTAGTTTGATTTAAAGTAGCTTAATACGAGTCGGAAACAGTTGCAGCAATGACCGCAACCTATGCAACGATATGCTGGAATTGCCAAAAACGAGGTCATAGTTATTTCTGCCTGTCCCATACGGAACTAACGCTGTTCTGTTACGGCTGTGGTAAAGCGGATACGAATGCAACAGATTGGTGGAATTATCGGAAATAAAAAAAATGGCAGTCCCAGAACACCTGTCGTTACTTCAAGACAGCTCCGTGAAGAAAACGGAACCAAATCTGTTTTGGCACCTGAAGCCCTACCATGTGTGACAGAGAGAATATCCTTTCGCCCGTGGATGTTTTTTAATTAAGAGATTAGTTCAGGGTCATCTTCCAGAGGTAAGCGCGCCACACGTGAAGAAGACGAGGAAACTATTGCTTGCGATCAAGATAGATGATTTACTGAAACATAACATCCGTCCTTTCGCGTCAGTGAACATCCTGCGGAAGCGGATGACAGGCTTAGTTGAACTTGTTTGATTTTGCAGGAGATGTCATGGCAATTCATAGGAGCAAGATGAACGTTTCGACGCTTTGAGCACGGCAGATGGAACGCGTTATTCCATTGTGGGGAAAATAAACGAATGATGTCACCTTTCAGGGGATAACCAAGAGATTCGATTTCTACATCATAATACAACTGACTCAAAATTTTACTTTGCAGTCGATTTTGTCCGTCAGTTTAACTTAACACCAGCATTGTTTACATGCAGTTCACTTGGCGCTGTTGCGACAGTCAATGACACTGCACACCCTTCACACCTATCCCATCAAGTTTCAGGCGACCAACAACAGCGATGGTTCGACGCGGCTATAACAGCTTTTCCATCGCACGTGGAAGAAGATCACGGCACGACCAAACTAGTGTCCTACCCTAACGATGTGGGAGATGCCAAGCCAATCAAACAAAGGCAATTCGTTATATCTCCGGCGAAGGGAAAGTCGTTATACGCCGAGGTATACCAGATGTTAGCACTAGGCGCTATCGAGGAGTTGTAAAGCGCATAGGATTCACCGATGAAACTAGTAATGAAACCGAATAAGATCCGTTTATACCTGGCGTGCAGCGAGTTAATGCAGTCACGATTAAGACGCGTGTCTACTTGCCTTGATCGATGGTATCTTGAGTCGACTACCTAAGGCTCACTATATCACTAGCTTGGACCTTAAAGATACCTTCTGGAAAATTGCTTTGGTTTCAAAGTCTAAGAACAAACAACCTGTACCAGGTCATCCACTTTACCATTTTGTACTAGGTAATCGCTATGCCATTTTGTGAACATAGCGTTGGGACTGCGCAACGCGCCACAAACGATGATACGCTTAATGGACAAGGTCATACCCCTACACTTTGCTGATCACAGAGACCTTCGATGAGCACAATCTTTTGCTCCAGGAAGTAGCGTTGCAGATTCGTAAGGTGGGTTTAACGCTTAAAATCCGAAGAAGTCAATTAGTGATGACGGAGATTCGATATCTAGCGCATGTCATCGGACATGGGAATATCAATACCGACCCTGATAAGACCAGAGCGATTGTAGAGTTCCGCTTACTAAAGACTACGGAACAGCTGCGCCATTTCCTGGCATGTGCGGGTGGTACCAACGATTTGTGGGGAACTATATGTACAACCATTATCACACCGCTGACAAGACATGCCGTGAAAGGGGCAGAAATTCCTCTGAATCAAGCTCGGTTTGCGGGCCTTTGAAGAGCTGAAGGAAAATCTCACACAAGCTCCTTTCTCAATGGAATGGGAACAGTTTCAGTTCAGGTTACAGAAAATAAAGAGGAAGCGCCTATAGCCTTTACGTCCCGCAAGTTGAACTCTGCCCAGCGGAACTATATTATTTCTGAGTAGGAATACCTGGCAGCGATACAGACGTAGAAACGATTTCGTGCCTATGTTTAAGGCCATCAGTTTGAGATAGTCGGACCACGCTTCTTTGAAGTGGATGATGAGCCAATCGGATCAATACGATTGTCTGGTCAAATGGACTCTAAAATTACAAGCTTTTGACTTCACGATTCGTCATAAGAAGGGATCACAAAATATCATTCCAGATACGCTATCCCAACTGTCCTCGTCTGAGGGAGCAGAATTGCCCCAGGATGGGGACAGTTCTGTGTTAATAGACCTTGATCACCCACTCATTTCAGCCAGGCAACAAAACCCAGTTATGACAACATATCCAAGGTAAACAATCTCGACTTTCAGACCTGAAGGTGGTGGACGGATTTATGTGCAAGCGGATGAAGCACGCAAATATAAACCCCCTCCAAGACGAGGAACAGTAGTAGTTGTGGGTATTGGAAGGATTAACCAACGACTTTATAGTTTGTGCTCATGATGCACACGGTGGCTATGGACGAACCCTCACATAATTGAGGACATAATTCTGTTGGCCTAAAATGGTACAACAGGTAAAAGAGTATGTAGCCGCCTGTGAGGTATGCAAGTGCACCAAGGCTCCGAATATTGTTCTTCGACCCCCCACGGGGCAAAGTAGAACACCTGAACGCGTGCTCCAACGTTTGTAGAGAGATCTGATGGGCCCTTACTCTCGATCTACCACAGGACACATGAACGCTCTCGTCGTCCTCGACTAATTATTGAGGTTCCTTCCCATAGAGCCCCTTCGTAAGTTAAAAACTGCCCCGATAGTTAAGTTTCAAGATAAGCGTATCTTTTACGTATTGGGAGTACCAGAGCGCGTTGTATCCGACAACGGACTTCAGCTTAAATTAGTTCAGTTACAAGAGTTTCTAGGAAAATACGGCATTATACACCAGCTCACAGCAATACACTCGCCACAGGCTAACGCATCCGAACGATTCAATCGCATCCTTTTAGCGGCGTACATAAACCTAAACCAGAAGGACCGGGATCGTAAACTGTTGGCTATTAATTGACTTCTAGATTCTTCTTACCATTCAACCACAGGCATCTCACCTCACTCTATTGTGTTCGGCCAGCATATGATTTTTCATGGGAAATCGTATCAGTTGCTCCGGTAGTTAAAATGTTTAGGAGAGTCTGTTCCGATGATTGAACAACAAGATAAATTGCGGATCATACGCCACCAGATCCCGCAGAAGATAGAGGAATCAAGAGGCGCAGGAGAAGAGCGTTGCCGTCTCTGATTCCGGCCTCCTGAGTTCAAAGAGAGAGAAATGAAGTCAACAGGCGGAATATCAGAGCGTTACAACGCCCCAGAGCATTGCAACGCCAAACTAGACAAATGTTTTATCAAGACACTAGGACCAATTCGTTATCTGATTACTGGCGTGTCTGGAAAAGAAGTCGGGGTATATCATCTTAAGGACCTACGACGATGAAATAAAAAATCTACCGGTCATAAGCTACACTCAGCAGAATTTCTGCCGGGGTCATTATTTTTTGTGAGCAGGTATGAGTCTATGAACCCTAAACCTTCTTTTCATCGTATGTGTGTTGCGGGTAAATTGTCTCCTCTGCGGTAGTCATATACGTGGAGTATGGATGTATGACACCAGAGGGGGGAGATAGTTCGTTCGCGACCCATTGCATTGTCCATTGACCATATTAGAACTAGTGCTAGATTTTTGCTGTTTCATTTGCCACATTTAGAACCCAGGGAATCGAGAGCCGGTGCGGTATAGTTAGCCATGCCCAGTGGAGAAATGTGTAGCAAGGCCCCTTGAGGCTTCTTGGCTCAATCCGGTGCGGTTGTAAGATTATTTTTCAAGATTGTTAAAGTCTGTATGTCCGTATGTTTAGACTTCAAGTCTGTTAATCCGTCGGTTGGTGCCTCATGTCAGGCACTAACACTGGATAAGGCTTGCACCTGGAAGTCCTTCGGTCTCTCTAAGCTGCGTGCAGTTTCGTAGAGATTGCCCTGTAGTAAACGAACAACCAATTTGCACGGGTATGTAACACTTAAATAATTTAAGTCACGCAAAATAAGTCTCTTTTGCGAAATAATGCATAAGCATGCAGCATTCTAGGTAAAGCGTAAGCGAATCATATCTACCTTGCATTGCATTTATAAAGATCGGTGCTTTAAAGGTAGGAAGTTTAAGCATCAGCCTCCGCCGATAGGTGCCGTAATGAATGAGAAGATCAAAACAGTATAAGCAGTATTTTTCATAATTTGATTGAAAGAATATACTGCTGTCAGATTAGCGCAATTATAAGTACTAACAATAGCATGTTTTCAAAAATATTTAAAAAGTCAATAATATGTATTAGGTTCTTGACGAAAATATTAAATCGAATTAACCTTTCTCATAGGCCTTCACCGATTTAAATTTAAGGTGGCACACTTTTGTAAGCATTTAGGTGCAAAAAATGCGCAACGATCTTTGATACGTTGTTTTCGAGCAATTATAAGTTTTAATGGAGACAGTAACATATTTTGTCTTGCCCACAAGACTACAAGTTTGAAGCCGCTTTCCAATACTTTAGGATCGGCTTAGACTTGAACGGATCATCTTTTCTGTAAGATTTCCTGAACTGAATCATCAAAGTAAACTTATTCCTTTGCAAAAAATGCTAACTTTACTACAGGAGTAGCGAAGTACAAGAGAGGAAAGACAATGGTTTAAGCATAACGAGTCCAGAAAAGTTAAGCACGCTGTTCTCTTTAAGAATTCATTGTTTGATGTCACTGCGGCATTATTCGTCGCTGACAAACGGTTTCATATATGGATTAACAACACAAAATAGTTCTGAACTATGTGGACAACTTGTCAAATTATACACGAGTGTATAGTAGATTCTCGATGAAAGTTGTTGGTACTTCAATAATAATCAACTGAAATGATCTTCAACAACTTTTCAGTGAAATGCTGGGTTATCGCAGTGAGTGAGCAAAACCTTGATGCACAAAGGATTGAAGGGCAAGAGCAAATATATCCTGCCTTATGTTGTACGGCTGAAATCCTTGAAATCATTAAGGATAAAATCAAAGATGGTTTAAAGGTATGAAGAAGCAAACTTAATTTCTACGAGGAGTTGATTACGTATATAGAATTGAGAGCTATAGGTACCTATTAAATTTGAAATGCATATCGATTATTACACACAAAATTGCTTCGAATTAAAGCATTTCAACTGTTTTCAATTTTAACCCATTTCTAAACCTTAAGAAAGCTATAACAAGAATGAAACACGAAGTGCTTTGAAACAAAGCACTTGTAATACATTGAGGTTTGGAGTGCTTCATATAGAGGGTTCCTTACAAAAATTGATCTTATCTCTCTTATTGACGAGTGCAGACAAGGACTTTATGCTAAATAACGATCAATCGCCAATATTCGTCGATAGTATTGGGTACTTAAATAAATAATGAGCGTTTCACACAAAAGGCCGCCACTAGTATATGAACCAGTATGCCAGTTTTCAATGTCTTCCTGCTATAATCTATAGTCAATGATTGTCTTTGACAGCTTGTGTCGTTTGGTTGAAATGTAAGTAAGAGTACTAAATATTGCCTCGAAAATGCCGTATTTCGTAGCAAATAGTGTTTTTGCGGGGAGTTCCTCTTCATTACTTTAATATGAAGAAAAGTGCGGTCGTGGGTCATCGAATCTTAGTAAAAGCTTACGGCAATCTTGCTCCATCTGAACAATCGTGTCGGAGGTGGTTTGGTTGCTTTAAAAGTAGTGATTTTGAGCTCGTAGACAAGGAACGACCGGGCCAACCCAAAAACTTTGAAGACGATTTTGCTGCATGACAATGCTTGGTCACATGTTGCAAAACCGGTCAAGAACTACTAAGAAACACTGAAATGGGAAGTTCTACGCCACCCGTCGTTTTCTCCAGACGTCGCTCCTTCCGACTAACATACTACTTGTTCCGGTCGATGACACATGACCTGTTCCAGCAGAATTTCACTTCATATGCGCAATGCAAAAAATGGATCGATGATTGGTTTGCTTCAAAAGACGAGCAGTTCTTTTGAGCTGGTATCCGAGAATTGCCAAAAATATGGGAAAAGGTAGTGGTAAGTTATGGAAAATATCTTGATTAATATATTTGTAATCATTTTTGCTAAATAAATCAATGATTCGTAAGGCCCCAATAATTTTTTAATTGTCTTTCCAAAAACTATCTTCGATGCTTGACCTAAGAAAACTAGTTACCATCCTATTTAATCAGCTTTTCACGTCATATTTGAATTGTCTTAAGCTATAAAATTATTCAAAATGAAAACACCTTTTTCTGCTTTAACTTAAAATTATCATATTTCGAATATAACCATTTTTCATTGTTAAGATCACCTTTTAGAAACGTCTTCTACAATTTATCTCCATAAGTATGCCACAGATATAACACTTGAGCTAATATTGTATGTATCAATGCTTATAAGCTTAACCATGCGCAGTTGAACAACTTTAAACACATCATCATTCATGATGGACTATTTTCTATAATTCATTGTTAATTTATTGTTGTCGACGTCTCACGTATTTTTCCTATTGCATAAAAATATTTTGGCTGCACATTCATCCATCTATTTAACCTTTCCATTAAAATTCGTGTAGCGTAAACTATCTTTTATATTTTACCATATTTTATTACCTTAGCCCGCTGCCAAAGCAAAGGCCAACAACTTATTTAGTAGCTATGCTGGTAGTTAAATTATGATTATTAATAAAAATTCAGATGGTGAAAAAGCGTGGCATAAAAACTAAGCATTCAATCACTGATCAAGTATTTACTATAAATTAATTAAAACTTAAGCCACTATTAGAAAAATTAGTGAAAAGTTGTATCAAATAATTACCAAAACTAATTGATATTAATTATTTTCCGAAATAAATTAATTTTGCCAAATTATTATTTACCGACAATTTGCTCTTTTAATAATAAATCAGAAAGTATCTTTCAGATAAAAATTACATTGCAATTAAACAATTACTTAGCGAAAAAACTGGTATCATTGCGCGAATCACCTCATGACCTTTTTTATTTTTTGTTTCGCGCAATTTTCAATTAAAGATAAATACGCGGAAACGAATTGCAATTTTAGGGTTTTATCGGTTGGTTCTTTGTCAAAGGAATTTCCTTATTTACTTGACTATCTTTTCAAACTTGTTTGCAGTTACATTTGAGTGATCACGACATGATCAATACATATGACAATGTGCAGTTAGTGTGGGTGAGATCATTTCACGCTATTGTAGTATTTTCTAAGCGTTAAGATACGCTTTTGTCTTGTTTAATTTGAATGATTTTATAATTTGATGACAAAGAGGAATTTTTATTTTCAGATTATATAGTATTGTATCTTCAATGTACCGAAATAGAAATAGCCAAACTATAGAAAATCGAAAAGAACGAGTAGGGCATTTTTTGTTTGTAATAAAATTGAATGAGGTTAATTACGAAGTCACAGTTGGTTTGGATAGTATTTGGCGTATTGGATTAGTAATGGTAGTTGTTAATTTTATGTTTTTTTAATTCTTAAACAGACAAAACAGTGTATATAGAGATTTGGAGGTTCAATTCAGGTCGTTGGAGTTGCGGTTTCTGTAATAAAATGATGTTCCATAGGGTTCTATTATAGGGCCTGCATTATTCATTTATATTCCTAAAGTTTCCTAGAATTTTTTAGGGTTTTGTAAAATAATTTTACAAAACCCTTCTAAAATCGCGTCCTGTCTGTCCGTCTGTCCGTCTGTCTGTCCGTCCGTCCGTCCGTGTGTCACAGCAGTTTTTCTCGGAAACTACTTAAGCTAGAAGCATCAAATTTTGTATGTAGGTGTCAAGTGGTGATCTCTTCAAATTTCAACTACTAAAAAATTTTATAAGGTTTTTAAGGGGGGTCTCCCCATGTAGGGGAGTGACCCCCCGAAAAAAAATTTCGTTGAAGGTAGCCGATATGGGTATCAAATGAAAGGTCTTGATGAGAACTTTCCAAAACAGGTCTTAGTTTGGCAAAGTTTGCTTCGAGGGGCACACAGTGAAGGGAAATACACGAAAAATGTGTGTCCCCCCCCCCTCGCGATTGGACACCTTCCATCCGAAAAATCTGAAAAAAATCAAGAATGTAGGCCTTGATGAGTACAACAACAACAAATACGTGAGAAGTCGCAATTCACTCAACTTTGTTAGTAATAGTATGATTTATCGATATTATGTTTTCTTGAATAAAATCTTAACGGTACCCTTAAATTCAATGAAATTCAGTACACAAATGTCTATTTATAAGATTGATTGACCCTGCAAGTTTCATAAAGATTGCATCATATTTAGCGAAGTTATAGCGGTTTGAATTTTCCTGTATTACTATGGAACAATATGCGCTGCATGTATTACTATGGCAACATATGGCTATGGAACAACATGCGCTTTTTACCGACTCAGACACTACAGTTTTGCTAGGATTTGCATGAAAATTTCAGGAATGATAGGTGTCATGAATAACTTTGAGAATCAGTTCAGCTAGTGGTATCAGTAATCGTAAAACAAAATAGTGGCTGTTTTATATGCGAAGATTGAGTAATTTTGAGTTATTTTTTCCCAACTTCAACGTTTAAGGTGCATGCTTTGAACACTTGATTCAATTTAATGAATGACTGAAGCTGAGTACCTACAATTAATACTCATAAGTGAAACAAGTCAAGGAGGTGGGAGGGAGCTTCTAACAAAAGGGCTTTGTAACAACTCTAGGATTCGAAAAAATTGGCTATTAATCGATGATAACAGTACAGGAGAGTGGCCCCTGAAAAAAAATTCATCAAACGCAGCCGATATGAGTATGAAATGAAAGTTTTCATGGGAGCTTTTCAAAACAGTTCTTAAACTGTCAGTTTTTGCTTCAGTGGGGGCGCACAGGGGGGAAATACATGAAAAATGTGTTTTCTCCCTCGCGAATGGACATCTGAAATAATTATCAAGGGAGATATTTATGAGTATAACAATAACAAAAACCTCAGAAGTCAAAATTCGTTCAACTTTGTTAATAATACTATGATCTTCGAATTTCATAGTTTCTCCAATAAAATCGTCATTGACATGCTTCTTGACTTTATTCAATCAGGTGACTGCATCTTGAAAATTGAATACAAAACCCTTCTGACATGAGCGTAGGTCTGTTCACCCAACTTGTTTTACTTTAAAACTAATAAATGGGCGATTGAAATTCTAGGATGGATGCTGCGAGTTACCTGTACAATTTTTTCAAATACGAGGGCGGTTCAAATATGATGGAGACAAACGCCGTAGATGGCGCACATGTATGTTTTGAAGGTCTTGGCTTGAGTATGTGATAGCTGCGTCTCTTACGAACAGTGTGGCGCCGTTTTCGTCGGGAATGCATGTTTCACGCGCGTGCTACGACCATGAGTGAACGTCAAGTGCCGGTCACGGTTGCGCAACGTATTGTCATTCGTTTTTAGTGTGGGAAGGCGTTAAAAACACAGAAATTTTTTTTTTTGCGAAATCGCAGGGTGATAAATCCAGACTGTAGGGGGTGTTCCAGTATCTCTCACCCCAATTCCGTTATTGTATCGAGCGTGAGACGCGCCATATGAGGGCACAAGTTATCCTGGAGAAGAATCGCACTTCGTGCTGGAATGCTCCTCCGTTTCGAGCGATAAGTGGGTTTCACGTGTATTTTCAGAAGGTAAGAGTAGTAAGCAGCATTGATGGAACGTTGAGTGCGCAGGAAATTGACATACAGCACGCCCCGCCGGTCCTAGAACAAAGCATACATAACATTACCCGCGGACCTGGTTGTCTTCGTATTTACTGGCGCCCCTTCTTCCTCCACTCTTTAGACAGCACCTTGCTTTTGGGAGTGTAATAGTTTACCCATGTCTCGTCTGTAGTGAAGATTTGCGTTAAAAAACTGTCCCCCTTCACCTCGTATCGTATCAGCAAGCGGCGACAAACTTCCAACCGCGTGAATTTTTGCTCGAAGTTCAACAGTTTAGGAACCCAGCGCGCCGTTATTTTGCGATATTGAAGGTTTTCGTGGATGATAGACTCTAAACTACCAATACTGATGCCGAGTTCAGCCGAAATGTCTCGAACATTCATCTAACGGTCCTCCAAAATGAGTTGTTCTACGCGGTAAATGTTGTCTGGTGTAATGCTGGTTCGCAGTTGATGTTTATGCGGCTCATTCTCGACGGTTTCGCAACCATCCTTGAATGCTTTGGCCCATTTAAACACAGCAGCTCTACTCAGGCATTCACTACCGAAATGATTTCGCAATTGCAGAAAAATTTCCGTGTTTTTAACGCCTTCCCACGCTAAAAAACGAATGATAATACGTTGCGCAATGGCGGTCGGCACTTGACGTCCACTCATGGTCGTAGCACGCGCGTGCAACATGCACTCCCGACGAAAACTATGCCCACTGTTCGTAAGGAACCCAGCTATCACATACTCGAGCCACGACCTTCAAAACAAACATGCGCTTCATCTACAGCGTTTGTCTCCATCATTTTTGAACCACCCTCGTAGTTTGACTACCCTTGAGCGCCTCGGCTTTGTTATTACAGTTTTAACACCGGATCTTGAAATTTATATTAGTAGGACTTTTTATTTGATATCCATATCAACTACTTCTTACAAAAATTCCATTTTTTCAGGGTTACTTGCGTTTTGGAGTGACTCCCCTTCAATTTTTACAAAAAAAATTTCCAATGAAGATGTCTTCATTTTTTACCTTTTCAAAAAATTCCATGTTTGGAGCTACTGTAGTTTCCGAAAAAAACCTTATTTTGACGCACTGACGTAGAGCAGGGTCGTGGATTTAGTACGTTTTTAAGATTAAGGTGCCCGACTCAAATCAGACTCAGTGCCCAATAAGGTCTAATTCTTAAATTTTCCGCCTCGTTAGTTTGATAATAGCAAAAGTTTGGACATGCGTCCGTAACCATCGCATATTCACAGCCAAATAACGAGCGTCTTGTGTGAAGAGCATGTCAGTTCGTGCTGTGATAAACATACTACAACCCGGAGGGCACACTTAGTTCGTTATTATTTAGCTGCCAGGATGCGGAACGGAAATCAAACGTTACCGGGGAGATTTCATAGAGGAATGTTAGATGTCACCGTGAAATCTCTCGGATGAAGTTCGCCGCATTTCTGGAATCTATAAATTGGCGAAACTGTCTTCGCAGAAGTTTGACAGTGTGCACACGGCGGAAAGGACTGGTGCGAATACCTCGAGGGCGGACAGGCATCTTATTTCACGCAAGAAAAGAAAAGGAAAAACGTCGGTAGCGAAACTTCAAAGCGATAAAAAAGAAGAAGAGTCGACCTTGCTCATCAAAAGATCCATTGCAATGGACTTCTGGAACAGGATAACGGCGGTTGAAAATAATGCGAGTGCAGTGAAACGTGATGACAGTGCCCATATAGTAAAAGTAAATGGCGCCAAACCATTGGATAGTGTATTCAACAGCATGGAAGCTAATAATGCTAAAGACGGTGCTAAGTCTGTGCCACTGACCAAAGTAAACCATTACAATATTGATGCCAAAATTAAGGCTTTTCCTGTAATTCTTGAGAGGAAGTTCGAAGGGAGACGAGTTTTGCTGACACCATTGAAGACAATAATCTAATTCAAAAAGTATAACCTCAATGCGTTTATACTCGGGAGCTTCATCTACAGGTACGGGGTAGTCAGAGACATTGAATTGGATCCGGATTTAAATGAATTTTTGAAAATGACTAAGCCCCTCATTCGCTTTCGAAACGAACTAAGCCCCTCATTCGCTTTCGAAACGAACTACCCAATAAATTGTTAACGCCACCAGGCTAAATAGGGGAGACCCGAACAACATCATAACTTTTAACCCTACATAGTCTGTCAAAATTACTGTTGAGGGAAATACGTTACCAGATTACCTTAAGGCTGCGTTTTTGAAGGGTAAAGTGGATTATTTTAGATTCAAACCGAGGCAATGTAATAACTGTGAAAGGCTTGGACACTCTTCAGCATGATGCATAGACAAAGTACGCAGGTGCTTGAGGTGCGGCTCAAGTGATTGCTCCGAAAGGACATGCAAGACTAAATCTATTATTTGCAACAGTAGTGGCCACGTGGCCATTGATCAAAATTGCCATAAATCGATTAAATACAAGCATGAGATTGAAGTCAGCTCAATCCTTAATATCACTAACAATGAAGCCAGAGTCATCCTTAATAGAAATAAATATGAGGGGCTAGACCTCGAAGATATCACTCAGATGGATTTCCAACAGCTTAGGAAAGATAGATTCACTAACAAACGAAACCCAGTTGGGCTTGTGCGTAAGGTGATCTTAAAACAATCTTATGCTTATATCGTGGCCGCGCGGTCCAAAGATACACGCCCCAGAACAGCACAGAAGAAATATGTATCCCCGAGCATCAGAATCGTACATATCCCACAGGAATATATTCTCTCAAATGCACATAGGACTTCTGACATTCAATGTATTATTGATGATTTTAAAAAGTCAACAGAAACGCTTGAAAGGACTTACAAGGACGGGGATGCTGACTTGATCAACACAGTCGCCCAAGGTGTCTCCCAACTACAGAAGAATATCAATAATATTGATGAAAATGTAGCAACGCTTTAAGAGCAAGGCCTTCACCTAGGACTGCTCATACTCCTCAGGTTATGAGGATTGAAATTATGTGACCACTACTCTCTGATCGCAACCTTTAACTATGTTTAGCTTTCAAACCATATTTCATTAGATTATTACGTTTCAAAATTAAGCAGCAGAGGCTGCTCTATGAGCAGTCAGTCACTAAGTCAGATCCCATGTTCAATATATTACTACTAAACGTGCAAAGTTTAACCAGACACAACGATAACATTGAAATGCACCTAAATAGATACAATTATTCCTGCACTCTCCTGTAAGAGGTGCTGAGTAATTACAACTCTAATGCTAAATTTTGGGATTACAACATTATTGGTAATCTCAGAACGCATAACATCGGTGGGGGTTGGTATCCTGCTTAGGAAGGATCAGGTTCAGTACCACTCTAAAAGCTTTTGCGATCCAAATAGTAAATCTTAAATATAACTTTGTCCTTATCTCGGTATATACTCCACCAAAAGTTACTGTAACAGTCTTCAAAACTGAAATCGAAAACATGAAACGACAACTGCACTACACAAAACATTATGTCATAGGTGGCGACTTAATGCTAAACACACCTTTTGGGGCTATCCACAACTATCCAATATTAAATTAAAAAATGTTGATGGGATGGGTGGGAGACATTAAGTTTAAATACAGTAATACCCCGACTTACGCTACCTCGAAATACAAAAATTCTGGGTAACACGATTTTTTAATTTTCTCGTCTATTCGTCGTTTGTGTAAACGTCGCGCAGTCAAGATCAAGCGGCGTTTGTTTTTGACTTCGCCCGCTCGCACTAGTGTTCGTTCAGCTTACGACAGGCTCAGACGTGTAGCATGGAATCGACGCGTAAGTACAAGAAAGTTACGATTTTGTGTTTATTTTGTGTGTTGTGCGATGACCTGAGATATGTACTAAGTACTATGGCATCCAAACGAAGTAGAACCGACTCTTTTGCTTCAAACAAGAAAAGAAAAACTTACTCCTTGGAGTGTAAACTTAACATTATTAAAGACTTCGATGCAAAAATAAAAATTTGCGAACTAATAAAGAAGTTTAATCTACCGGAATCGACAGTCAGAACAATTACAAAAAATAAAGAAAAAATTCTCGAAGCTGTGAAAAACAGCATTGTATTATCGCTGAGATGGAAACATTGTTAAAATTATGGTGTAAAAAATTGTCCTGTTGATCCTGTTCAAGCTAAACTAATTTTTGAGACATTAAAAGAAGAAACGGGGGTGATGGCTAAAGATGAAACGTTCAAAGCTAGTAACGGTTGGTTCAGCCGGTTCAAAAGTCGCTGTAATTGGCATAGCATTGCAGAAAGTGGAGAGGCGGCAAGTGCAGATAAAGAGGCTGCTTCTCTCTATTTAGAGAAACTCAAAGCTATGGTAGATGAAGGTGGCTATACCAGCCAAACCATTTTTAACGTAGATGAGATTAGCCTGTTCTGGAAGAAGATGCCTAAAAGAATTTTTATCGCGCGTGAAAAGAACACCTTTCCCGGATTTAAGGCAGTCAAAGATCGATTGACAGTGATGCTTGGCGCGAATGCAGCTGGTGACTTTAAGTTAAAACCTCTCTTAGTTTATCGCTCAGAAAATCCAAGAGCATTGAAAAACAAATCTAAAGCTGATTTGCCCGTGATTTGAAAGTCGAATCGTAAGGCTTGGGTGACGGACTCGCTTTTTGAGGACTGGTTTGGTCATCACTTCATACCTGAAGTCGAACTTTATTGCCAGTCTAAACAAATCCCGTTTAAAGTGATACTTTTAATCGACAACGCACCAGGTCACCCTTCTGCTACTTTAACTAGGTTCGACCCACGTGTGAAAGTTGAATTTTTTCCACCAAATACAACCAGCTTGCTTCAACCGATGGACCAGGGTGTTATAAAAACATTCAAAGCTTATCACACGAGACGATCGTTTGCACATCTGCATAAAGCTATGAGACAAAACAACGAGCTCTCTGTTAAAGACTTTTAGAAACAATTCAATATTTTACATGCCGTGAGAATCATTGGAGAACCTTGGGATGAAATTTCACAAAATACTTTAAATGGCGTCTGGAAAAAGACTGTTCATTTTTTTTTCTCCACTGAGACTCAGGCGGAATCAGTGGCAGGGCCTTACGAAAGTGGTAATGTGATCAAAGACGTTGTCGAACTTGGTACACAAATAAATTTAGAAGTGGATAGTGGTGACGTTCAAGAACTGCTGGATTCACACAATCCGAAGCTTACAATTGATGAGCTCATAAAAGTGCGTGAACAAGACGAAGACATTGAGAATCTTGGTTCTTTGGACCCAGTTCAATTAGGAGATCAAATGACAGTTGGAAACTTGACAGAAGCCCAGAGTTCAATTGAAAAAGGGTTAACAATTTTGGAAAGTAAAGACTCCAACGAAGAGCGCATTTCTGTTACAAAACAAGGAACAAAAAAATTACTAGCATGCTACGAGGAGATATTACGGAGGAGAAAAAATCATTGACTCATCAGACAACTTTATTAAATTTTATGAAACCTTCTACATCATAATAACCAGATTGTTACACATTTACCTTCTAAATTATTGTTTTAGTCTCCTGTCTCAAATAAACATAATTTGTATGTCTTTAAATGCAATATTGTACCCCGACTTACGCGAATTCGACTTACACGGATAGTGCTCGGGCCCACTTATCGCGTAAGTTCGGGGTATTGCTGTACTTAACACTGGCCTATATAAGACATGGGTCTATGAGTTTGACACGCAAACAAGTCAACAATCATCGGAATGGAGGAAAAAAAACGAGCCGAAACCGAAAAAAACACGCCAAAGCCACTCAAAAATCGAGGTAAAACTCATTGTTTTTTTTCGATATTCGTGGTTTGGTGCAACATGAATTTGTTCCGGAGGGACAGACGGTCAATAAGGAGTACTATTTGGTCGTGTTGAGGCGTTTTCGTGAGAGCATCCGTCGAAAACGACCGGAATTGTGGAAGAACAATTCATGGATTTTACACGATGATAATGCACCATCGCATCGAGCCACGACTGTGACCGAATTTAAAGTCAAAAACGCAATAAAGACCATCCATCAACCACCGTATTCACAAGATTTGGCTCCGTGTGATTTTTTCTTGTTCCCCAAACTGAAATTGTCGCTCCGTAGTTTTCAGTCGATCGAAGAGATAAAACAAAACTCGCTTAAGGAGCGGAAGGCGGCTATCCCAAAAAGTGTATATGAAAAGTGTTTCGAGGACTGGGAAAATCTTTGGCGTAAGTGTATTGCATCTGATGGGGATTACTTTGAAGGCGACAAAATAAATATTGATTAATAATTATTATAGAAAAAGTGTTTTGTGTTTTATATGCAATTTCCGGGTACTTTTTTGTCAGAATGTATCTTTAGAAGAATCACGGTTGATTGCTAATAATTCTGTCACCCCCACCCTCGACGTTACCGTGTCTAAAATTCCTTTCAACCTGACTAGTTGGAGTGAGGTCAAGGAGGATCTGTGCAACAGTGGACACTGCCCAATCAGGATTACGATTAAAATGCTCAGCGGGTTGCAGTTGTGTCGAGATTATGAATGATATCGCAGCTGGATATCTCAAAGGAAATTTTGGTGAGATTATTAACGATTTAAGTCAAATCATCAACAATACCACTCACAAGAAAGTCAAATTTAGCATCAAGTATTGGTGGTGGAAGGACTTAATGAAAATTTAGAGAAAAAAGAAAGAGGCACTTGAGAAATTCAAACCTGTAAGAAATTAAGTGAACTGGTCTGCCCTAAATGAAGCAAGATGCGAGTGGAAAGCTGCTGTAAGAGACGCTAAAAGGAAAGGCTGGGAGAAAGCAATCCTCGTTGCCTGCGAGGCTGGCAACATCAAAAGCTATTGGAAGCTCATTAACAACATCAAAAACTAGAATTTGTAAATATGGAAAAAATCGGGCATCGTTAAGTGATACAATACTTTCATTTGAAAGGTCTAAGTCCAACCGATATCAAAGCCGAGTTGGATTCCACTCCTTGCAGTAAATCACCCTCAATGTCTCCTCGAAGCGCGCAGTAGCGCTGTCATAGAGTGTAACATTCCCAAAGCCTGTAGGCTTACCAAAATTGCCCCAGTTTTAAAACCTAACAAGGATTCAGCCAATCTCAACAGCTACAGACCTACGAGTATATCGCTGATCAGCGTTCCCATCAAGATGATAAACAAACACATCAAAATTAAATTTGATCAATTCATCGAAGAGAATAATGTCTTATCTCCAAACGGTGCGATTTTCATGCCAGAGGTATGAACGGGCCGTATTTTATCGTAGATGAAAACGACCATCATGTTACCGTCAATGGAGAGCGCTATCGTGTTATGTTGGAAGATTATTTGTGGCTAGAATTCGATGAATTTGACATCAACGATATATGGCTTAAACAAGACGGTGCCACTAGCCATACAGCACGCGTCACAATCGATTTGTTATGTCCGTAATGGAAAACCCGATATTAGTATGAGTAGAAGGCAAGAAACTTCTGGACACCGTGAAGTCTCTGCAAAAGAAGGTTAGTGACTGCTGTAGAGTGTGTGACTTACTTGGTTTAAAAGCAAATTCGGATAAAGGACGAACAATTATTTTCTCTAGAAACAATCACCCGCAACACGACTTTAAAATCTATGGAATACAAATCACTTGGCAAAACAATATCCAATACCGCGACAGAAAGATTGGTAGATCCGGATCTATTAAGGGATGGAGCGTCACTATTGTCAGTAAGCAGTGCCAGCACAACCTGATTAGAATGTTGTGTGGATCTATGAATAAGTTGAAACCTACCATCGCTCTAAATCTCTACAAAACACTCATCGAACCGAAACTGGAATTTGGCATGAATACTTTTGCAAACGCACCGTATTGATTCCATTTATGTCTTGAACTCTCACGCAATACTAGCAATGTATACGCTTTCGAAATGGCAGGAGAGCTTATGACTAAAGACAGAGGTGAGCTGTTCACCAACAGAGAACTGAACAAATGCTTTCATAGCAACTTCTCTAAGACGGAATTGGAGGACAAACCTATCAGCCTGCAGTTGTGCTTTAGTACATATTCCATAAATTCAGGATCTGCTTTAATAGCATAGTCCCATCCGACTTTACCACCAGACCATCAAATTTCAAGGTAACTCTTGAGACTAGCAATCTTGTCTATAACAAACATATTACCCAATCGGGAGTGGAGTGGAACGATATATTCAATAGTTACATCAATGAGCTGAAGACAAATTTACATCTTTTCATTACGGACAGTGCTAAAAATATATTTGGGGTGGGTTAAGCCTAGCTCCGCCGTAGACGATCCCAAGTCCGTTTGTGAAAGGAGGTGGGAATCTCTTGTTTCCCCAACCAACAGCTTCCATGATTCCTCATCCTAAATCCCCCGGTTAAATGGAAGTAAATGTTCTCGGGGTCACCATTGGGTTTAGAGGTTCCCAAATAATGGAACATCAAGCGGCGAGAAATGCATATAACTTTAAATATATCTACAGCTCTGCTACTGGATCCTACTTACACCTCCTTTTTGGGGACGTAAGAGGGTGAAGGCGAGTATTTCGCGCCTGATAACAGACTTGAAAGTAATAACCATGCCGCCGGAATGGAGGTTGGGCGACGGGCTAACTCCCCGTCCCTGGAAAACCCTACAATGTTTCGAAACCTCCAGAAGGGCCTCGGAACGTATTGGACTCACGGCAATGACTTCGCAAACGGAAAAAGGACTATGGCATTGGATCCTGGAATGTCAGATCACTGAATTACCCTGGCGCTGATAAGGACCTTTTACAACAGGCCAGTCAATATAAATTAAAAATAGTGGCAAACTAGGAATCGAACTGGACTGGAAATGATATTCAAGACATGTTATCGCACACAATATACAAAAGTGGGAAGCCCATTGGAAAACGAGAATTCGAAGTAGCATTTATTGTGAATAGGGAGTTCAAATCGCACGTTAATGATTTTAAGGCAGTTAATGGACGGTTGTATGCGATCCGTATTAAAGCGAAACTCTTCAAAATCTGGTTGATCAACTTACACGCCCCGACCGAAGAAAAGGACGAACAAACGAAGGAAACGTTCTACAATCACCTAGAAAGACTAGTCGACTCATTGCCTACAACCGGCACAGAAATAATTCTGGGTGATTTCAACGCTAAAGTTGGCAATGATATCTTATCGGGAAACGACTGGAGGATATAGCCTCCACGATCAAGCGCCTGATTGAATTTGCATGTAGCAGAAATCTATTCATACGTTCGACTTGCTTCCCTCATCGACGCATTCATAAAATTACCTGGGTATAACCTGATAGGAACTCACCTAACCAGATCGACCGTGTTCTGATTTAACAACGTTGGGGCTCGAGTATACTTGACGAACGTACATACCGTGGAGTCAATTGTAACTCAGATCATTATTTGATTAAATCAACATATCGATGTCGTATGCCAAAAGCATATTCATCGAAGACCAGTCCGCCACAAAAATTCTCCATCGAAAGACTGCAAACGGCGTCTGTGGCAAAAAATTTTACGGAGACTATAGACAAACAGCTGAGTTCCATCTTATTAGACACATCGCTGAAAACAAGCAACGAGCTCTGGATAGAAGTGAAAGCAGTTATTAAGATGGCAGAGCACACAATCGGGCATCAAGCCCGGCGCAAGAGAAATGATTGGTTCGATGATGGTGGAGCTTTCATCAAACTCACCAAAAATGAGGCTAGTTTTTTCAGCTTGGAGGAACACGTATCAACTATAAATACAGAATTGCATGCTATACTTGCACTTGCAGCGGTTACTACATCCACCAGCATTTACATTTTCTCAGATTCTAGAGCAGCACCATTAAACTGCCATCACAATAGAAATACCTGAGCACGAAGATATTACGGACATGATCGCTACAAGATTGAAACGTCATTGGACGAATCGTTGCCAAGAAAAAGCACAGTGGCTCTCCGATTGTACATATCTAGAAAAGAGCCCAACATTTGAGGGGTTAAACCATGGTTTCATTCTCTGCCTATAGGCAGCCTTGCGATCAAACCCGCGAATAGAATCCTTGTGAATAAGGACTACAATAATCTAAGATTGTATAAAGCAAAATGTGTTGATTTAGATGTGTGCAGTCTCTGCAATGAAGCTGATTACGTAGATCACAAATTCTTCAAATGCAATACATATAGAGACAAGAGGGAGGAGTTTGGGATTTTCAATAAATTCAACGGTCTCGATCCATTAGGGAATATCCTTGTTAAGAACAGCATAAATCTGATCATATAGTTTTGTGCCTACATTGATGATGATTTAAGTCTCTGATGAACTCAGATCCTACGACCAACCCCTTAAATCTTGGATCCCTATCTTCACTATGGATGGAGAGCTCATAGAGGTTCCTGTGATTTTCCCGCTTGGGAAATCACAGTTTAGTCCCTGTCTAAGCACTTAAAAAAAGTGCTATAGCATAACACACTACAAACATCGATGTACCTCACCACGTACACCCTATACAGTTATTGGTTGTTGAGGTTAAGCTTACTTGTCAAATTACACTACTAGGTTGAGGTTCTGAGGGTATTTACCTACGTATATTCTTAAATTTTAGATTAGAACTTGGTTTTGCCTTAGTAAGCGTATTATAATTGGTCGGTTTGGTTTGATCGGTGGCTGAGGATTGTAAACAAGCGCAGTCGATTCACGGTTTGTCCGGCATGTAAAGAAGACAGAGTGGATGAGATGCGAATATGTCTTACATGCAATGTCTGGTATCATGAGAAATGTGTTGGTCTCACAAAAGCTGATGGCGAGTTTTATTGTTCCAGAGACTGCATTAAGATGATCATTAAAAATAAATAATGTTAAAATAATGCCCCATTGCTATTCAATTTGGCTCTAGAGTACGTCATACGGAAGCTACCTGTCAGTACGCAAGGTACATTACTATACAAGTCGAGCCAAGTAGTAGCCTATGCACCATACATACATACTATACATCAACATTCTGTCACGGTCATTAACAACTGCCAAAGAACTTTTCCTGAAACTCGACAGCGAAGCAAAACTACTAGGGCTACAAATCAATAAAAATAAAACAAAGTTCATGACGCAGTCGAGGGAAGACACCTCAAATACACAAAATATCACACTTGGCGAATATAGGATTGAGAATGTTAGCGAATTTGTGTATTTAGGCGCCAAAATAACGAAAACGGGCAATGTAAGAGACGAAATACGCCGAAGAATACAGCTCGCAAATAAAATATTTTATTCAGTATTTACGATCTTGAAGACCAGCTGCATATACAGGAGAACAAAGCTCCAAGTATACAAATCTGTGATAAGACCTGTGTGATGCTATGGGTGTGAAACATGGACCCTAACCCAAGCATCTGCAAATATATTGAACGCCTTTGAGCGATGCGCCCTGGGGTAAATAATCGGAGCCATAGTATACTCAACTAGTACCCACACCCTTCATTTACCCTGTGTTGCACACTTTTTGAATTTTCTCAGGGGCACGTCAGCTGATACGGGGCATGAGAACAGATCCCATGTTTGGCGCGCTCAAGAAACAAAGCAAAATGCAAATAAAATTTCCGACGCACGAGTTCTTTTACGCATTTCAGAACATGGGAGTGCTGCCACATCCTAATAAAAAACTAAAAGATTGCATGGAACGAATTTGTTTTTCTGCAAAGTTATTGATTTTTTGAGATATGGTAATCCTGAAATCTCTCATCGAAGCATATGTTTATATTCGCGCCAATCCTCGCATCAGCATTAACTACCTACCTGCTACCGAAGATTTATGGCTCTCTGTTCGGCTTGTGTTCGAATTTTTCCGCAGGGTTGATGGAGTGTGGTTACTAATTGAGTATACTATGATCTGAGCGAAGCTTGACGGGGATCAATGACGAATTCGATACAACCATGAGCTGTATGAAATTGTGGACAAACCGGAGGTCTCAATGATTTTAAAACTGCGGAAGCTGCAATGGGCTGAACACATGAATCGTATGGACGAACAACGGATACCCAAGAAGGTATTCGTTGGGTGAACGGAAGGCCGGAGACCAGTGGGGAAACCGAGGAAACGCTGGGCTCATCGCTGCTCGGATTTCGGAATTGGAAAACGCGGTCAATGGACCGAGACACTTGGAGGCGCTGTCTGCAGGAAGCGAAGGCCCAGGAGGGGCTGTAGTGCGCTAATAAGACAAAACTGCATTATGTTAAAATAACGCTTCTGATGCAATAGTAACTCTGATTTACATATAGGGAAAGCCTTTGGTCACATTAGGGAACAGGTTCCCCAGTTTTTTTGTTTCAATTCTATAATCTTTTTTGTTGTGGAAGAAGAGTTTATATTTATTCCCGTTTAAAATAAATAAATATTGTAGTTGTGGTTACGAAGTATAGCGTAAAATATTAGTTACGCTTTTCCAAACTTAAGGTAGGGCATAGTGGGGTCAGTTATCTTACTTAACAAAAACATAAAAACCAAGTTCTATTCAAATATTTCTACGAATTATTTCAAGACATTGAAAAAATTCAAAACTCTTAATCTATTTCAATCTTATTTCGAGATACATTTTAAAATCTCAACTGGAGTCTTGTGTTGCTAATCATATATTGCATATTTCCTTGAAAAAAATTACACAATGATTTTTTATTTATGAGTGTTCATATTCAATCTCTGACTGATTCTTGCTCGTGTGTGACTATCAGAGACGATTAAGTAATTATGAATGAGTCAATCTGGATTGCTTTTGCTAATTAGCACTCCGTTTCATTGTGGATGATGTCAGATCTTGGTTAGTTTTATGATCTATTAATCAAAATTGGTTTTCAAGGTGGTAAGTTCACATGGGGACAAGGGCATCAATTGATTTCAGATTTGATTTGGAATCCGACCGAATAAATTGCGACTAAAACTTAACGTTGCTGACTGATTGATTTTAATCAACTAATTGATTCGTTATCATGTCGTGTTTTGATTTCATTCTAGTTTAACTATTGCGCTAGCCTTATTCTGGACGTTTTCTACTAATTCTCTTCCTCTTTCAGACTACCTTATAAATCAAATATTGACCTCGCCAGTTGTATATTGAATTACCAAATAGAGTTCAATTGAAAAAGTATACTCAGCAAGTCTCTCTGAATTTAAGGGTTAATAACCCTTGAAAACGTTTTCCTTCATACACTTGATTCTTTCCAACTACTTTACCACTCAATGGATTGCAAGAGGTTGTTAAATACTATGAAAGAAAGATAAAACGAAAATTGAAAAAGTGTAAAGTTCATCAAATGTAACTTGTGCACGGTACGTATGTTCACAAGGATTTCGCTTTTCTATTTACTGATAATACTCATCCTTTTTCAGAGCACCGTAATGGTGAAAGTTGATTTAAAGGAACTTTGATGGGAAAGGATGAAAAGAAAAACAAAGTGGAATGAAAGGGTCATTTATGTTTATGCTTTCTCAACTGTAATTCATAGTAATTGCAATCAAGTAAAGGTTATACTGCATACTTTGAGTCGTTTTTGTGTCTTCGAACTAAAAATTTGATACAAGCTGATTTAATTTGAAATCATACTCGTAAGCTTTCAAAATGCGAACTTTCATGAAAATTCAATCAAAATTAGGCAGTGTTACATGAATGTGTTATTATTCGTCTTTTTAAGGTACCTGGGGCTGCTGATCGATTCGAAGATGGGTGTCACTGAGCAAATCAGGGCAATGGCTGAGAAGGCTACTTCGGGAATATCGGCTCTGAGCCGACTTATGGCCAACGTAGAGGGGACCCAGCCCGTCAAGAAGACGCCTTTTGATGAGTGCTGTAGGCTCAGTGCTGCTGTACGGAGCAGAAGTATGGGGGCGACACTCTCAGTATGGAGGTATACCGAAAACGTTTGGCACAGGTTCAGAGAAGAGGAGCACTAAGGATTGCATCTTCGTATCCGACAGTCTCTGATTCGGCGGTGAGAGTGATTGCAGGCGTGATACCTGTCGCCCTCCTTGCTAAAGAGCGCCGAAACGAGGATGCGAGCGAGATGGTTGTCCGCGAGGAGAGACAGCGCTCGCTCAACGATTGGCAACAGTCTTGGGTGAATTGCACGAAGGGAAGGTGGACTGCGCGCCTCATCCCGGATGCGAATTCGTGGCTAAATCGAAGGGATGGTGACTGACTTCTACCTGACCCAGCTTTTGAGCGGGCATAGGTGTTACTTGCACAAGATTGTTAAGTTACGGTCCCCCGATTGTCGGTTTTGCCCAGGAGAGAAGGACGATGCCTACCTCACATTTTTTGCGTGTACAAAATGGGTCAAGCTGCGAAGGGACCTCTATAGGGAGACGGAAGAGCTCACCCCGGATAATATAGTTGCGGTGATACTCGAATCGGTTGACAAATGGAACCAGGTGGCACATTATGTTCGGGCAGTCCTAAAATATAAAAGGGATTCACAGCAGCAAGGAGCCCTGGGGCTGGGGGATCGCTTTTTTGGCACTTTCTCTTCCCCTCTCCCCTCCCGCTAGGAAAGGGATCCCCCAGCTTGAAGGCGCCTCATGGCGTAACAAAACGAGACCTGGTAATGTGTCAAACGGTTCCAGACTGGGTTCTCAGGTTGACAGGGGAGGTATTTGGTGGGTAGTCTAGTCGTCTTTTTGCGAGTATGGGAGTCCCACACTCTGTGCGTAAATGGCATTCACCTCCCAAACACAAAAAAGTATTAAATGAAGTTTAAGTTGGAATGAAATCCCGCCATCTTCGACTGCATCTCGGAGATACAAATTCAAGTTGAATAATTACCGATTTCTGTTTACGCACGGTCAGTCGAGTTTTCTAATTTTTTGTTCAGAAAACTTCGGGCGGTCAATGTAATTTGTTTTCTTTCCTTGTTTTACATTTTGTATTGAATTCAATCGCGTAATCTTCCATATCATTTGAAATAAAAATACATAAACAATTTGATCACTGTTTAGTGTGAACATTTTATTGGTCCGTCAAGCCAGATAGTTCGCATATTACATTCGAACATTTATTTTCATTTTGTGTGGTGAAATCATGCTTAGAAATCTCGGCACATTCATAGCTCAGCAAAGCCTACCCAGCGATTCTTTAGTCCGCTTCGTGATCAACTAAAAGAAATGTTCGAAAGTGATGTGTAAAGGGTCGTCTGGAGGGGCTTACGGCATTATGGAAAAAAGTCAGGACTTCCATAGTCAAATCGTCTTGGTAACCATCGATGCGAGTCAACATATACCATACTTCTTCGAAGATACTTACTTACTTATATACGAAGAATTGTATAGTATTATGAATATTATGACATAATTACTGATGCCATTACAGAAGTGCGCGCAAGGAGTATAAGCATACCCAATAGACCCCTTCCCGAGCTTCCATCTACGTACTAGCTGCCCATTTTTTTCGGGACTTACATACTCCGAGGGGCAATTTTTTTGAAAATTATCGATGTATTAGTGGGAAGCAATCCTTCATTAACTGAAGTATAACAAAAACTGCACTGCCTCAGAAGATAGGTGACCGATGAAGCAAACAAACTGCTTGGAACCTACACTCTTCTGAAGCCAACTTTTTGACTAAAATAAACGTATACTCATCAGTGTCCAATTATCTATCATCAAGACGTTCGTCATGGTAAAGGTAAACGCTACTGCTATTCGGGAATTATTAGATTCCACCAACGAATCTCTGGCAATGCTCCGACTTTTAGCCGTGAATGTAGATAAATGGGATCTGGCCATCATACACGTGCAGATACAATGTCTTTCATCAGAGCTTCCAGTGACGCAAAGGAAACATCACGTTCGAACGAAGCATTTGCATCTGCATCTGACCATCTAAGTACTCACTGCCCAAGTAATCGAGCATGTATACATAGCGGCCGAAGGCACTATTCCTTACTGCACGAGATCACATGCGCAGGACAGGCAATCAACTCATCTGGCACTTCATCGAAGAAACCTCACGTAGATAACCATAATTCTAACCAAGTTCTACTACCAACACACCTTTTTCGGGTGGAGCACCAAGCTGATTAGCTCTCTGAGTGAGAGCTAATCAGCACAGGCTCACAAGCGAGCTTCGACAGCTGCAATGCAGCGCCTGCGTCTCCAGCCTCCACCTATAAGGCATAGATTGTTGGTATCAGCAACACCTCCACAGGAAGCGCCAGGAAAATGATACACTTCGAAGTACAGTCACGATTCCTGAATGATTTCGTGATATCAGTTGAAGCGATCGTGTTACCCTCCCTTGCTGACGGAACATCTTCCGCAATTCCCAATCAGACTTACCGAATACCAACGCCTAGCTGAACATGGAATTGGGCGATTTCTGTTCCCATTGACTATGAACCATCGACATATCTTGGGCTCCAATTCCTACCCGAATCTTATATATCTAGGTCTTCGAGTTGGCCCATCCAAAACTTCAGTTGCAGAAATACTGCTTTAGGTTGGATAATACTGAGCCCTGTTTGAAACGAGATACAAGATCAAACTAGACCCATTCATGCCTACTTTAACCAACTTATACTGGATGAACAGTTGCGGAATATCTGAGAGATCGACAAGTTTGAACCGTTTCAGTCCATTCTTACCAAAAAGGCTGAATGCGAAGAACACTTGAAACGGGCGCACTTCAGCACCAGAATGTCCATACGTGATCGCTCTACCATACAAGACGGCTTCGAAGCGATTGGGATCTTCTTATTCTAGGACGCTTTTACAACTACACGGTTTTGAACAAAGCTTTAAGAGGAACCCCACCTACCATTACTACATGCAGGAGTACCTCGCATTGAATCACATTCCATCGACAGAACTCAAACAATTCCCCGATTTCTATTTGTCCTACTACGGGACAGAGAAGGAATTGAGTTCTACGAACAAACTCCGCGTAGTGTTTGATGCTTCGTGCAAAAATGGAACCGCACCTACCGTTACTGCATGCAGGAGTACCGCGCGTTGAATCACATCAAACACGTTCTATCGACTGCACTCCAACAATTCCCCGATTTCTATTTGTCTTACCACGGGATAGAGAAGGAATTGAGTTCCACGAACAAACTCCACATAGTGTTTGATGCTTTGTGCAAAAATGGACAGTGAACTATCGTTGAATGAAAGGTTGAACCCAGGAGCCAGCTTACACCAGGATCTGCCAACCACCATCACACGGTGGCGATTAGATCACATAGCCTTTTCCACCGACATGGAGAAAATGTATCATCAAGTCCAGCTTTCCACCAATGCTCAGGACTTTCAACGAATTCTATGGCGACTAGAGCCATTAGGGAAAATCGTTCATTATCGCCTTGTTACTGTTATCTTTGGAGTTAGCTCAGCTCCCCTTTTAATCATTCGCAGCATTAGAAAAACGGTTCATGACGATGGAACTTCATTCCTATCGGCCAGCAAAACACTTCTCTCAGATCTATACATGGACAACATCTTAAGTGGAGGAAGCAACGTGGAAGAGACCATGGAGTACTAGTGGCAACTCAACAAACTGCTCCAGCGTGGAGGATTCCATCTCCAACATTGAGCATCAAATGATAATGTCATGAGCTCACTTTTTTCCGACAAAATAGAATGTAAGACTCAAGCGATTTCTGGTTCCATGACCGGAGTCAATAATCTAGGATTGTGATGGCATCAGGGGTAGGATATATTAGGGCTGAAGTTCCATATCCGATTCCAGAATCCCGAAACGGCAAAACGGATCATACTATCGTCTTAGCCCAACTATTCAACCTATTGGCTGGTTCACCCCAGTGCTCGTGACTGCAAAGATCATGCAGAAATTAAGAATTTTCCCCTCCAGGAATCGTTAGACTTGAATTTATGTCAGCTTCCGCGATGGCTACAAACTACTCCTCAGAGATCTCTTCAGTTAAACGGATTCTGCGACGCATCTAAGCAAACTTACAGTGCAGTCGAATATTTTTGGGTAGGAGAAGATCACTTTCATGGAAATTCAGCAGTTTCATCCATTTTCTCTGCTAAAACTAAAGTAGTTCTAAAAAAACGGTTTCACTGCCGCATCTGCAGCTGTGCAGCGCTGCACTACTAGCCAAGTTCCTCCATCATATTGCCCAGAACATTAAACTTAAGTCCATCTATACCTATTGTTGGATTGACTCCACTATTGCCTTGGCCTGGCTGGCCAAAGATCCAAGTCAGTGAAAGATCATTGCGGCAAACCGGATAATATCTATCCGTCGAACCATCCCTACTACGATGTGGCGACACGTCTCCTCTCATACCAATCCCGCCTTGCGCTTTAACAAGCTATGATGCAACGAACCACGTAGGTTGATATCCGTCCCTGATAAATGGCCAATTTCAGGTTACTAAGATACTACCAGGAAGCAGCGGAAGGTAAACATCGCATACGTTCAATTACGATCAAGTTTACTGATTGAACTCACCGACTTTTCATTGTATCCGATTCACCCAGAACTGTCGTACCATGTCCTCGTTCCGTGATTCCAGATATCTAAGATTTCAGAAAATCCAAGAAGTATCCTGTTATTGGTTCCGACAAGCTCAGGACCAGGAGTATCACTTCGAAATTACGGGTCTAAGAGAACAAGGAACCATTCTCAAAAATGCAATTTGCTACGAATAGGAGGCCAACTAAGATACGCCACACTACCCTACTATGAAACCTGACTAACCTATCGTACGTCATTGACACCGAGACGCTCTCCATGGAGGTCTTATCGTTATGACCAACTACATATTGTCAAAGTCCACGTCAACCGGTGTATAATCTGCTTTCGTCAGCAAAAAGCTACAGCACCCAACTGATGGGAGGCCTGTTGAAAGATCGGACCACTCCAGCTCCTCCGTTCACTATCGCAGGACTGGACTACGAAGGACCCTTGCAAGTCAAAATAGAGATGTCAGAGCCTCAAGATCTTCAAGGACTATATTGCTCTCTTTGTATGTTTCGTGACTAGTGCCATCCACCTGGAAGCAATCAGTGATTTAACAGCTGCATTAAAGAGATTCTTTGCTCGTAGAGGCATCAATAGCAAAATCTTTCAGAAACTTTGGGAAGACAGACTGAGAGGGATATGAAATATAGGGTGCGTACGGTATTTGAGAACATACATAAATGTGACTATGCTTCGTGAATTTTTTTTAATTTTTTTTCCTTTTCAGATAAGAAATGGCAGACTACAACATCACTCAAGAAATCAAGAGACATGTTGTCATCATCGCTATTTGTGCGAATCATACAGATTTAGAGATCTCTAATTTTCTTAATTGCGCCCGTTCATTCGTGCATAAGGTTCGCCGTGAATCGGAAGCATCAGAAGGTGATACAGAATCGGTTGCAAAACACAAAAAGCACGAACAACGTTCTGACACTGTCCGATCTGAAAAATTTTTAGAGCAAGTGCAAGCGATCATAGACGAGGACCCTTCAAAATCAATGAGGGTCCTTGTGAATGAGCTTCATGTTTCTGAGCGACTTATTCGTAGAGTTGTCCACGAGGACCTTCGGTAGAAGTCTTACGCTCAAGTCGGAACGAACACGGGAACAGAGAGTTCTCCGATCAAAACGTCTTTTAAACAAAATCAAACACCCTGAGCCACCCAAAATATTATGGCTTTTTTTGACGAAAAAAATTTTGACCAAGATCAAAAGACCAATCGCAGAAATGACAGATGGCTATGTTCAAATCCTACGGAGGTTCCTGTTGTTATGCACACAAAATTTCCAGCCACTGTTATGGTTTTAGGTGTTGTCGTCAGCAACGAAGGACATGTTATGCCACCACACTTTTTTACTCAAGGACTTCGAGTGAACTTTGTTGCATACATCGAGGTTTTGGAGACGGTAGTGAAACCTTGGATAGACAATGTAAGCGGAGGTAGACCATACATTTTTCAACAAGACTCTGCTCCTTCACATAAAGCGATGGCGACACAAGATTGGATGGCCAAAAATGTTCATGACCACATAACATCGAACCTATGGCCACCTAGCTCCCCAGACCTTAATCCTTTGGATTATTACGTATGGGGCGTAGTTAAGCGTGAGACCAATAAGCGTCCCCATAATACCACTTCTTCGCTGAAGACTGCTATTAATGCCAACAACAAGGAGCATTTGATAATTAATTTTACTCTCAAGTTGTCCTCAAATACCGTACGCACCCTGTAAAAGTAATATAGAAGAATCCAAGCTGAGACTTAGCAGAAGTTTGATAGAAGTTGAGACAAATTTCACGGCGACACTAGACCGGAAGAGTCAGCGTTGGTGGATTTGTAGTCCATAGTGGTCAGAATAGCGAAGTTAACTGGACAAACGGCTTAGAAGAAGAGGGAGACGTTGGATCTGAATGGTGGCCGAAAGGGATAAGTGAAACTGTAGGAACAGGGTGGTCGAAAGGGAGAAGTGGAAATTTCGAACGGGGTAAGCTTAGCAAGAGGGGGAACAATGGACCAGGAAATGTAAAAAAGTTATTTAGCTGAGAGTTCAGATGATACAACAGAGGTCGAGAATTTCAATTTGAGACTCTTTTCTTGACCCAACAAAATCTGAGTGCAAACAAAGTCGCAACAAGGTAGTGAAAACGCAGGAGAATTTGCTAGATCCTAAGAGAAATACTTAGAAACTATTAGTCCATGGGGAAGACCGACCCCAGGCACCCGCAGTGTGGCGATTCAGGAGTCATATCGGAAGTGATCCTCTGTCCATGGGGTAGGGGTAGCCCATAACAAGTTACTGTTGGCCCCTACATGGTGAGGTGCGTAACAGCAGTAACGTAGTGCCTGTGGTTTCGGAAAGGGCTAGAATGTAGTTTTCTGAGCACAGATCAGTTGTGTTATGAGTATCCTGAACGGGGATAAACTAGGATCCCTCTCGTTGAATGCGTGGCGTTAATTGACGCATTTTACCAATTTCTATTCTAATGGCAGGATCCCATGTGAACTTTATTGATGAATGGCGCAGTAAAGAGATTAAGTTATTAACAGGATGTATTTCGTAATGTGAATATAAAAGAAATTTTTTTTATCGAAAAAGGGTCTCTATAATTATGTTTGTGAAGAAAAAGCAGGGAGGAACGACGAAACTGTAAAGAGAAAAAAAGACTATATAGTTAAGCTAGGCTAAATTTAAAACTTGACGACATCTTTTTGAGTCAGACTATTTTTTATTGGCAATTTTACTGCGGCCTTCCTTTGAGTAGACCAATCGCTTAGTGAGGAACTCTCAACTGAGAAAGAAGACAGGAAAAGAAGACACGCGAAACTTTATAGAGGCAGGTGAATATATCGGTACATGTTCTTGACCCTTCAGGTAATATGAGTTGTCAGACTTTCATAGCTTCTTTCTTGATTCTCTTACAAGAAGAACGACCATTTATAGACATTCAGGCAGCATTTTAAGGAACATCGAACAACTTTTTATGTAGAGTAGTAAAAGCTCATGATTTCGAATCAAAAATTATTAAACTTGGATCAATACTATTGGGTGGACAACTTAATAACCGGCATTTTTTTGCGAAATTTGATACCTTATTATGGAAAAATCTTCCAATATATTGTATGAACCCATAGCTTAACCTGATTCGCGTTTTATGAAATAAAAAGCCCTATTCACTTGCAAAAACAAATCGAAACTGCTGACTTTTTTCACATATCTGTAGAAAAATCTGTTTCATGCATTAATGTTAAATTATCATATCCTTTAAGTCATACCATATTTATTTATTCAAAACTATTTAAGGGCGTCAGTGAATTACACCCGGAAATTGTCATACTTCCAAAGCTGCAGGATAATTATCCTTCTTGTCAAAATGTCATAATTTGTTTGAATGTTTGCGATACTGTTAATCACCATAATGAACCCTAGTGACGTTAATTTACACCAAAACGTCTAATTACTATCTCCGACAATATTTTCCCATATGACATTTGCTTAAATCTAAATATATCAACACAAACATTCGATATCCAAACAAAATCTGTTGATAATAAATTACACTAATTAATAAATATTATCTAAACGAGCCCCCTGAGTGATCATTCATCAATTGAAGTATCTATTAAACTTTCCCTTACTGCTGCCTTTCTTCCTTCTCGACAAACATATGTATCTTATTACTGCATTGGGAAAATAATTACGATGCAGTTACACTTGCAAACGGAAAACTATTTCTTGTCATTTTCTTTTATTTTCCGAATCTGCTTATACTCGTATATTAGCATATATGTTAGTGAGTTACGTGTGGTAGATATGCATTTTACAACTTGCAATATTGAGGAACCGCTTCGTATGTAATTATAAGCATATGAGAAGTATCTTAACTATTTTATGCTGTGATAATTAGATACTACATGCATGAGAATGATCAAGATGATCAATGCGTTTTAGCCGATGGCTCGCTAGGCGAGATAAAGTTACCATCGCTGGTCGCCATCTGCTGCGAAAATGTCTTGAAATGGAAAATTGTTTTGGAAAATCTTCTGGGTGGTGGGAAATGTATTTAACACCCATGAAAGTTTAGCTACTTGTGTTCGCTGTACAGCTTGAAGGGGTTAGTAAATGAATAACGAAATCAATTAATTTTGTTTTGCAGTGAGGGAAAATATATAAAGAAAAATGTGCTGATGGGTATATTAAAAAGGGCAGTCCGAGGGATTTTTCGAAATAAGTTTTCTTTTGTTTTCTTAATCCAATTGATATAACTTAAAAAAAATAAAAGTAAACATTTGAAATCTTATCTTATTTTTCAAGCTAAATCGCAGTCGCGGATGTGTGATCGTCAAAAATAAACATCTAAGTCTAGTATTCATAAAGCTAAATTGAGTAAAAGTAGATTTTTGCAACTTTATCAGTAGATAAGAAAAGAATATTGCAAATAAATTATTCAATTTATACCCCCCGTTTAACGAATGCTTACTGAAAATTAATCAAAAAATTATGCTTGATAAGATCGGATGAGTTTTTGCGATTTTTCATAATATTTTTGATTAATAGTCTATTTAGAAAGTGATAAGGACACTTAAGGGGATGAATCAAATGTGTGGATGATAAGCAAATCTGAAGCGTGGCGTTGGTTAAATTTATGGTATATTTTGGTTGCTGGAGAGATAAGAAAATTTATAATATTCAGTGCATTCAACTTTAACGTCTTATTTATGTCTTCTGAATATTTCAAACTCCAATTAGAAAATGAATTTTAAGATTTGTTTTTAAATCGAGTAGTTTAAATTTTTTTTCAAGTATTTTCACTTCTATAAAATATTCACTCTTACATGCATCTTGCATTGAATAGTAATTGCAAAAAAATGTTATTCATAGCGATCACAATAATGTTCATAAATTTAAAAGTAATCCTGCCTCAAATTCGGGTCATCAAACTTTTAAAAGTACACGGCACCGCGCTGCTTTGCAGCATTATTTATGGCTCACTTTTATGGGTAACACCATATTCGCGGTACGTGGAATCGGAGATAGTAATTACTTATTTTATTTTAATCGTTTTATTCCTTTTTGGAATCAAACGCAGGATCTGGTTAACATATATTTCGGGAACGCATTTTAAAGCTGCCTTGAGTGTGCGGTGCACCCGTTCCACCATGTCATTGGCCTGTGGTTGGTGTGTCCGTGATTGGTCCCCAAGAGGCGGCTGAGCATTTTCAAAAGGTCAGCTTCAAATTGACGACCTTGGTCTGAAGTTATTTCTTTGGGTGTGCCGAATATGCTGATCCAGTGGTCGAACAAGGCTCTGGCAACGGTACTTGCTCTAATGTCGCGCAACGGTATAGCTTGAGGCCAGCGGGTGTAACGATCAATGATGGTGAGGCAGTTTTCGAATTCCTCACATTGAGGAAGCTTGATGAGGTCGACGTGGATGTGCTGGAACCACCCGTCCAGCGTCTTGAAACTGCCCAACCCGGCGCGGTTGAGGCGATGTACCTTTGAGAGTTGGCATGGCATGCATTGCTTGGCCCACCGAAAGACATCATTGCGACGGCTTAGCCAGAAGAACTTAAGCGCTATGCGCTTTGCGGTGGCGCGGCCACTGGGATACGAAAGCTGGTGGACTATGTCGAAAGCTTGTCGGCGAAGCGTGACTGGTAAATAGGGCTTGAAAGCCCCGTTGGACTCGATATAGTATATGGGACTGTCGTCTGATTCCAATCGATGCAGCTTGAGTTTGGGGCTTGATAAGAGGTGCGGAAGTTGGTTGTCAATAGCCTGGGCTTCACTAATGGCTCGGGTGGTGATTTTCGCGGGAAGTTCAATTGCCTCTACACGTGAAAGTGCGTCGGCCACGATGTTGGTGTCCCCTGGTGTAAATTTCAACTGAACATCGAATTGGCTTATGTAGTCTAGCTGTCTGCTTTGGCGGGGTGAGGCTTTGTCCGAACGTTAATGCAAAGGTGAGCGGCCGATGGTCAGTGCAGATGACAAAGTGCTTTCCCTCCAAGATGCGTTGGAAGAAGTTGATGGAAGCGAAAATTGCCAGGAGCTCCCGATCGCACGTTGAGTAGCGCTGCTCAGTTTTGGAAAGCTTCCTCGAGAAGAACCCCAGGGGCGTCCAAGTGCCGTCACTCTGCTGCTGGTCCGAGGCTGCGCCGATGGCGGAATTTGATGCATCAGTGCGAAGAGCCAAAGGATGCGAACTCGAGAGAAAAGCTGACGTAGCTGCTGCGGTGATGCCTTGTTAGCAGCGTTCGAAAGCCGCTTCGGATGTGGGTGTCCAAACAAATGGTGTCTTTTTGGTGTTGCAGCCTGTCAGCATATTTGAAAGCGATGCTTGCAGCTCGGCAGCGTGTGGTAAGCAGCGGCGGTAGAAATTCATCATCCCAAGGAAGCGTCTCAGCTGCGAGGAGTCAGCTGGCTTGGGAAATTCTCCTATGGCCTGTGTCTTTGGAGCTGGTGGTCGGAAACCTGACTTGTTCGCTTGATAGCCGGCAAAAACAACCTCGTCCCGACCGATTTGACATTTGCCCCAATTGGCTTGGAGCTTAGTGGGTTGCAATACGGAGACAAGCTGGTCGAGGTGGTGTTGGTTGTGGCTGACAGAGAACACCAAAATATCGTCCAGGTAGACTCGTACAAAATTCAGCTTTCTTAACAAATGGTTAAGGGTGCGCTGCATCGTCTGAGCTGCATTTCGAAGGCCCAAAGTTATACCTAGAAATTCAAAAAGGCCGAATGGCGTGGTTACTGCTGTTTTTTCGATGTCTTGGGAAGCGACGGGGATTTGGTAAAAGGCACGCTGAAGATCGATAAGCGAAAATATAGATCCACTGGCCTCCTGTATTAGATCCTCAATGATTAATAATGGGCAGCGGTCGAGGCGAGTTTGGGCGTTGAGCTAGCGATAATCTCTAGTGGCTCGCCACCAGCCCTCGTCTTTGGGTACCATGTGGAGAGGGCTAGCCCATTGGCTCGATGATGGTCGAATAACAACTCGCCTCAAGAGAAAATCAAATTCTGCTTTCACGGCGGCAAGGCGTTCTCCCGAAAGACGACGTGGTCTTGCAAACACTGGTGGGCCGAGAGTGATAATCTGGTGGTGGACGGAAACGTCAACGATGGAAGCCAGTTCACCGGGCTGTAGAGGCTTGCTTGAATATTTGGCGATGATCCTTTTGTATAAGTCTCCAATAGTGTTTGCAACGCTGCATGTGTTGATGGCGACGCTGATACTGTACACTGATGGCGCTGGGCCGAGGTCGCAAGCTATGGAGATATTCGTGAGGTTGTCTAGAAGACGTTGATTTTGGAGGTCAATAAGTAGACCGTGATATTTAAGAGCGTCGGCTCCAAGGATAGCAGTCTAGACATCTGCTATCACAAACGTCCAGCGAAATGGACAACGTAATCCAAAGCCCAGCGTGAGTTCCTGGATGCCAAAAGTGGTTATTGGCGTGCCATTGGCCGCTTGTAGCTCGAGGGTTTGTTTATGGAGAGGTCTATTGATGAAGTACCAAGAGATAATGGAGAGAGAGGACCCGGAGTCCACTCGGAACCGAGTTTTGTTGGTTCGGTCGTAGATGTAGAGGCGTTTTTCGGATGTGTTGCCGGAGTTGTCTGCCGAGTACAGCGCCGGCGATCTTAGTTTTCCAACCGCCTAGTGTTGGCATCTGGAGCTGGGAACGAACAGGGCTGTTTGCACCGCATCGCAAGGGCTCCATGCTTGCTGTGATACCAGCAATGTCCCGTGCGACGATCCGGTCCCGGAGTGGCGGAGCGTGCTCTTCGTTGGCGCAGATTTCTTGATGATGGTCTGCGGTTGCTGGAGCGCCTCGCGAGTCAGAGAAGTCAGTTGTGCGGTCGCTAGGCGCAGGGCGGCTAATTCGACCGCAAAATTTTCCACGGAATTACGTGGTGAGGAGATGCATGATGATGGAGTGGTTGCGCGCGTTGATGGTTGAGCCGAGGTGGCCATCACTGTTGGGCCCAGCTCGTGTGCTTCGTCTGCGACCGCGGCAAGCTCTTCTAATGTCTGATTTTTGATCAGCAAGAGCATGCGCCACGTTTGCTGGGGCAGGAAATCAAGCCACCTGACCCGAAGAACGTCGTCGCTGACGCGCGTACCAGCCAGAGAATGCATGTGGCGCAGTAGTTGTGATGGTCGCTTCTCTCCAAGCTCAACACCTGTAAGCAGCTTATGCAGCTGTGCATCAGGTGAATCAGTAAGGCGGGAGACGATGGCACCTTTCAACACCTCGTATCGGTTCCGCTCTGGTGGCGCACGAATGATGTCTGCTACCTCTGCGATGGTGTCGTGGTCCAACGATGATACCGTGAGGTGATACTTCATTTCGTCTCTCATCACCTTGTGGACCTGGAATTGAGACTCCACCTGAAAAAACCAGAGCTCAGGGCTGGCGCGCCAAAAGGAGGGTAGCCTGCATTGGCCAATGGCGTTGACCTCCTGAGCCGGTGGCAGGCCCTCGATAGGTGGCGCTGGAGGTGCTTGTTACGGGAGAGCAAAGTCCATGGTTTCTTCGTTTTGCCCGTGCACCATGTTTTCGCTGCTCTTGTCGGGGTCACCGCTTTGGAATCAAACGCAGGATCTGGTTAACATATACTTTTATTTTAAGACTAACTGTTTGATAATGATCGGAAGATGTCATCCACATAAAATCTCCTTCGTACATTCACTCATGGGAATGAAGAAGAACGGCCCTCGTACCTATTTGCAAAGTTTGCCGTTATTTAGGCTGGCAAGCGAAGATTTGTCGAGGCACTAACCGCTGCTTTTGCCGTGAAATGTGCGTCGGATCGTTTCGAGGTGCCACATCTTTATGGTTTTTTTTCCTAAAATTCAAATGCGTTTTATATTTATTTAATCGTTATAAATTTTACAAAAACATGAAGCATGTTTAATGACATTAAAATACTGAAACACTTAATGGCCCACACGGCACTCTCAATTTAAACAATATTTAGTCAAAAAAATTGTCATAAAAAACAATATCGTATGCTGTCAAATGAAAATTACTAAATATCATCATTTAGTAGGATAAAAGGAGAAAAAATCAGCCAACTCTATTGAAAATTACATTTAACTAAAAAAACACAACAAAGAGCGTGTACTTTGAGCTCCTAAAATTGATTGGTCTTGACAGAATATGGCAATGTTTCGAACTGTATTTCGTAAAAACAGTGATTGGACCAAATCAAAGCGTCTTCTTAATCAGTATTGAGTTCAGCATCAACCAACGCCCCTTACCTTTATTTATTAAACATCATAGTCAACAGATAGTTAATCCAATCATAGATTAGATGAAATAATCAAACACAAATATTAAATTTTAAAGCAATATAAAACAAGTAAAAATTATTAAACTAAAACAAAAGAATGATTAGAGAGCGAATGTTTGAGTTTAGTTTCAAAAATATGAAAAGAATTAGGCAGAGGCCCAGGCCGCAGGCTATTCTGTATACGTGGTAACCGCACAAGTAGAGCAAAAGTAAAAGTTTGTTCGCGCAAAATGGACGCGGAACATGTCATCAGAGCGACTAGGCGTGAATGAGATATGAACAGAAATAAGTGAGCAAAGATTATCGAAAGCAAATGATGATGCAACTTAAAAAGTAAGCACTCATCTAAAAATAATATTCGCGATTCTAAAGAAGGAATGTGTAAAGCTAGTAGGCGGTCTATGTAGGGTTTCTAGCCCAACCCGACATCTTTAAAATAAATAACGTGTGAATCTGGGTTGGATAGATTCAGTAAAATATTTGAGATGCGAGTTCCACACTGGCGAACAATATCCTAACACACTACGAACTTAGGAAACGAAAAGACAGCTGGAACTAGAAGGAATGCGAAAGTTGTTAGAGGATCTAAGGATAAAGCCAGTAAGGCGTGATGCCTTAGAAACGATCTTCATTATGTGATGATCAAAATTTAGTTTGTCGTCAAAGATAACAACTAGAATCTTTATGTATACACTTTCATCCAGGACTTCACCAAGAATGGAGTCATTTGGCGAAATTTAGACACATTTAAGTTCAGAGCGTTAGAAATGCACCATCGACATAATTTATAAAGATCGTCTTGCAATAAAACGCAGTCCTCTATATTATCGACTATTAACTCTGAATATTTTACAATCGTCCGCATATAAGAGACAGGATGACGATACCGAAGCAGGAAGGTCATTGATGAAAATGAGAAATAGCAAAGGACCTAAAATTAATCCTTGTGAGAGACCAGAAACAGGATGAAATGGAGAAGAGAAGTAGGAGTTGATAGAAACAACATGCACGGTTAGTGACATAGGCGGAAAACCAGGATATAAGGAAGGGGGGATGATTAAAGCTTTTTATTATGCTGAGAAGGAGACTATGATCCACAGAGTCGAAAGCTTTGGAGGAATCCCTATATATAACATCCACTTGGCTTTGTTTATCAAACGCGAAGGCGACTGTATCGGTAAAAGATAAAAGGTTGGTCAAGGTTGATCGACCTTTGATGAAGCCATGCTGCTCACGGGACAATAAGGGAAGAACTAATGGATGGACTCTATTATATACTACACATTCGAAAATCTTGCTGAAACAGGAGAGAAGAGATATAGGTAGGAAGTAAGTAACACAATTAATATCACCTGCCGTAAAAATAGGAAATACATATGTATATTTCCAGTAAGAAGAAAAAGGGGCATTGGCAAGACTAATATTAAAAATTATAGATAAAAGAACACACAAGGGAGATGACAAAGATTTACCAAAAAAAAATCGGGATTACATCTGGCCCACAGCCTATGCTTGGATCCAAGTTTTGCATTATAAGCTCGATCTCGAGTGGATTTATAACAAACCCAGTATAGAGGACTCCTTAGCAGCTGGACCGATATTTAAACAAGATAAGAAGGACGAGAAATACCGAGCGAATAGATCACAAGAATCTTGTAATGATGTAGAGGTAATGTTTTCGTAGCGAACAAACTGAGAAAATTTACGAGAACTCTTAAGAGAACGAATATAGGACCAAAAAGGCTTCGTGTGATTGGCACTTAAGGAGATTTCAATGTGCTCTATAACATATATCTCTTTTGAGCAGAGATTGCTGCTTTTCTGGCCTCTTTGCGAAGCTTCTTGAACAGTTCGAAATCTCTGTGGAGACGTGATTTCAGAAATTTTAAACGAACAGAATGCTTAGCTTTCAGAGTTGCAACTAAGTTAGAGTCGAGCCATGGGCCATCGCCTGGCTTTCTCGGGTGACACATAGGTGTATTTTCCTGAATGATTTCAGAGAGTATAGTCTAGAAGTTACTTAGTGCCTCATTGACTCCTAGATTCTTGAGGAGAGAGAACCAGTTTCTAGTATTGATTTCCTGTTCAATTCTGGTGTAGTTTACTTTAAAGAAATTGAAGCTAGCAGGCGACCCATTTTTAGAATGAGAAGCTTAGCGTGTATTAATGAGAAAAGAGAGTGGGGGATAGTGCGGATCAGGAATCACATATGGTGTGGGCGAGGGAAGGAAGTTAAGTGAACATTTAGGGAGATTAGATAGGATAAGGTCAAGAATTATCATTTTGATGTTGGGAAGAATATTGAACTGAGAAAGAGCACAACGTGAAAGAAAGGAAGAAAGTGCTAAAGATAAACCGCCAGTTGAAATAACTGTGGAGAAAGTCACATCCCATATAACAGAAGTAATATTAAAGCCGCCACAAACCAGAATATAGGATGAAGGATAGTTGTTGGTGATATAGGAAGAAAGTCATAAATTTAAATTGGACTGTTACAAGGGATGTACACAGAGCAAACTAAAATTTTAATATAAGGAAAGAGAACACGCATGGAAATCCGCGCACAGAGCGCAGCTGACGGATTTATGAAGACCTACAATAACGCCACCTCCATCAAGTTTCCCGCTGATTAACCGGTCGCGATCACTACGGAAGACAAAAAAGTCAGGTAGAATTTCATTGTCAGAAATTGATCAGCCAGATAAGTTTCTGTTAAGCATATAATTTTACCACTATAATTAGAAGAAGCTTCTCGCAGGTCATTTGTCTTGGTCCTGAAACAACGAACATTTTTATAGTAACATGAGGTCCATTGTTGGTTCATTAAGGTCCCGTTTTGTTCAAGAATCGACTCTTGTTAACGATTTAGATTGATGCCCAGATTAGCGCTAATTTACAGAACTCCAGTCAACCATAATCGCTAGAATAGGCTCTTCAAATTATATGGGTTAACAGTATTCCGTTAGGGGCTCTAATCAGATTTCAGTGACACTCTGAACAAAAGTAGCTAGCGATCCTCGATCCCAACTATCACTAGTTGGCGGTCCAGTCTCGCCTCTGTGGGTGGCACTGCCCAAAAACTTTTAGGGTTTTAAAACCCAATTCTAGTATGTGTCCCTGCAAGTACTCTTTAAATTACCTAGTTCCGAGGACAATTACAACACAAGACGATACGTTACAGACCAAGGAGCTAGCAAATTAGATAATTTACTATGTTTAGGAAAATTTTGTTAGTTATACAAACTTACCCCTGAGCTATTGTGTTAAAAACTCTCTGACCTCTTCTGGCATCCGAGCGAGAAAGTGTCATATACACTGAACAGATGGCAGACATCGAACATTCAAAGAGTACATTCTGTTAAGTCTCACTATATTCCCCACAACAAAATTACTCAACAATAACGCTATCATTCGGAAAAACCACAATACCCTATCATAAGGACCTTAAAGTTAGATAAAAGTCAAGTTCTGGAATGTGCATTATCGACAGATTATCCCATAAAAATATGTTATATGATCCTGTGTGCACTAATCACAACTAATTATCTAAGTAGACATTATGCCGTCCTTTAATAGGTCGCGAATACGAAAAAGCGTATCAGGTCTGAGGTCAAGGCCTTTCAACCCGTCATGCTCTCGTACATCAGGGATACTCTGGCAGTCCTAGAGCGTAACCTCTTCAGATGATATCTAAATCAAGCGGTGCAACTTCTAGTAGGACCAGTATATGGCGTTTGTTCAGACATACAGGAAGTAATGCGAAGAATATTTCTCATTGGATGTTTGCTAATTGATCGTAATAACAAATTATTCAAGCATCTGTTTGATTTTGTTGCAGTGGTCTCACATAAGATTTCAACTGCTTTCAAATTCAGGTGTCAGGTCAAGATGTGGACGACAAGCCGTTGATGTTGCATCGAAAGTTTCTTCTTTTTCGAGGGACAAAGAATTGAATTGAGGACAGTGAATTTTTGACCTTAAGATGGTAAACAGTAATAATTTGCGGTTTGATCCAGGAGAGGGATCTAGTACTCAGCCTTGTGGCGGCCCCAATCGGTTCAGCAAGTGCCGGAGTGACAGACCTCTGACCGGAAACCACCGCGAGACTTAGCGTTTCATTCCTTGTGGCATGACGTGACCGGCAAATTGGAACTTTCATTGTGCGGCGAACCGGGTGGGCTGATGATAAGTAATTGAGATTGTTGATTAATAGAAAGCGGCCTCAACAGCGAGTTCCTCCTGGTGATGATTGATTGACCAGGTTCCACTGTTTCTACATAATTGCAGCAATTCGGCTGTAGTACGAACGCTGGCTGTATCTGCATATTTTGTTGAGCAGCTAGTGAAGAATCAGATACATTTAAATTGTCAGCTTCCGAAACCGTTGGTTGTTGGTTGATAGATAGCGGCTTCAACAACGACTTACTTCCAGTAACAATTGAGAGACTAGATTCAATCATTTTCGCAGAATTGTGGTAATCTGGCTGCAACACTAACGCTAGTTGATGCTGCATATCATGTTGAAAATTTACGTTCAGGCTGTCACTTAAGGACAAGGTGGATAGTTCTCCTTGAGAGGAGACATTGGATAATTTCACCTACGGTACTTTTTGTCGGTATTGATAATGCTGGATCCGACACTGAACGCACAGCCTTTTCGATCGAACTAGATGATGGGTTGAAAGATGAGGAATTCGCAAATTGTAACTTGTAGTCGACCTCAGAACAAGTAGAAGAGCACTTGCCTAGCAAGGATTTTAGATCGTCGGTGAAGGAAGTGATCATCTTCCTTGCAGTTTGGAGTCAAGAAACATACGCAGATACTGAGTAACGCCTACATGTTGCACAGTACCAATGAACTCCATTGTCCACTTTGTTGATAAGATCTGCCGCAGTGCCCTTCAGGTTGACGCACGCCGCGTGGAAAGGAAGTTCACAGAACCCAAAACACACAATAATGGGGACTTTGCCGCTATTAACGACAGTGCGGGGACAGTTCCCCGCCCATTCGGTAAGTGTTGACTCTGTCCATGGTGAAACAGCAGTCAAGTGACCTCTCTTCACACAGCTGGAACAGGAGGAGGCACTCCTTTCATTGAAAGCGAGGAAGGCTCCAGGTCCAGATCATGTTCCGGCTGAGGTGTTGCGGGTTGTCTATCACGTTGGTCCTCACTTGCTGCTCAGTACATTCAACGTTTACCTACGGGACGGGGTTTTCCCGGTACGATGGAAGGTGGCGAGGCTCGTGCTGATCAGCAAGCGGAATGGAAATCCCCAATCGCCGTCTGCATATCGCCCGTTATGCATGCTAGACATGGCTGGGAAAGTGCTAGAAAAACACACCAAGAGGAGACTCACTGACGCGATAAATGCTGCTGGGGACCTATCTCCTCGGCAGTTCGACTTTAGAGCAGGACGTTCTACCATTAATGTGATTACAGAGGTGTTGAGCGCGGTCCGGAAGGTAAAGGCACATAGTCGCACTAAGCGACGGATCGTCCTGTTGGTGACACTCGACGTCAGGAACGCCTTCAACTCCGCTAGATGGGTGGATATTCTGGATACGCTGGAAAACCCTTTTCAAGTTCCAGAATATCTAATGCGGCTTTTGAGGGACTACCTAAAGGACCGAAGCCTGCTCTATGATATGACACAGGGCCAACGAAGGATGTCTCTTACATCGAGATATACGAATCGAATCGAAGCCATCGGTGAAGTACCTGGGGCTACTGATCGACTCGAAGATGAGTTTCTCTGAGCAAATCAGAGCAACGGCTGAGAAGGCTGCTTCGGGAATATCGGCTCTGAGTCGACTTATGGCCAACGTAGGGGGACCCAGCCCGTCAAGAAGACGCCTCTTGATGAGTGCTTAGGGTCAGTGCTACTGTACGGAGCAGAGGTATGGGGCGACGCTTTTAGTAAGGAGGTATACCGAAAACGTTTGGCATAGGTACAGAGAAGAGGAGCACTGAGGATTGCATCTTCGCATCCGACAGTCTCTGATTCGGCGGTGAGAGTTATTGCAGGCGTGATACCTGTCGCCCTCCGTGCTAGAGAGCGCCGCGCTATTTACCTTCGCAGAAACGAGGATGCAAGAGAGATGGTTGTCCGCGAGGAGAGACAGCGCTCGCTCAACGATTGGCAGCAGTCTTGGGTCAATTGCACGAAGGGTAGGTGGACTGCGCGCCTCATCCCGGATGTGAGACCGTGGCTAAATCGAAGGCATGGTGAGACTGACTTTTATCTGCCCCAGCTTTTGAGCGGGCATGGGTGTTTTCAGTCTTACTTGCACAAGATTGGTAAGGCACGGTCCCCCGATTGTCGGTTTTGCCCAGGAGAGGAGGAAAATGCCTGTCACACATTTTTTGCGTGTACAAAAAGGGTCAGGCTGCGAAGGGAACTCTACAGGGAGACGGGAGAGCTCACCCCGGATAATATAGTCGTGGTGATGCTCGAATCGGTTGACAAGTGAAACCAGGTGGCACATTATGCTTGGGCGGTCCTAAAAGATAAAAGGGACTCACAGCACCCGGGGGCGCTGGGGCTGGGGGATCGCTTATCTGGCACTTCTTCTTCCCGTCTCCCCTCCCGCTAGGGAAGGGACTCCCTAGGTTGAAGGCACCTCACGGCGGAACAAAACGAGACCTGGCCCGAAGTAATGTGTCAAACGGTTCCAGGCTGGGTTCTCAGGTTGACAGGGGAGGTGTTTAGTGGGTAGTCCAGTCGCGTATGGGAGTCCCACACTCTGTGCAAAAATGGCATTTACCTCCCTAACACAAAAAAAAAATGGCGGAAATGGGAAGAGTGTGACTGGCTAGAATTAAAATATCATCCGCGCACATGATCATGTTCGAGTTACTGGAGATGTTTTGTATTGTTTGTAGCGGCGGTATGTCGTGTAGGAAGAAGTTGAAAAAGTTTGGTCCCAATGAGGACCCTTGTGGGACTTCAGACAGGATAGGTATAGGTGTTGAAGTTCGGTGGGATATTCCAGTTTTTAAATATCTATTTTGTAGGAAGCTGCTAAAGATACGCGTGAGGGCCAGGGGACAGTTAGAATACATGAGTTTGAATTTTAGCCCATCAGTCCAAACGAAGTCAAACGCTTTTTGTAAGCCTAGCGCGCATGCGACTGTGCATTGTTTTTTGCGCAAGTTTTTTACGACGATATTGGAAAGTAAAGAGATTGGCCTGAAGTTTTTCACGTCTCCGTCGCAGTTTGGTTTAGGGATTAGGATAAGGTTGCCTCGTTTCCATTTTTCGGGAAAGTAACCATTGTTGATGCAATTGTTGAAGATGATTGTTAAGCTTTTGGCGACAATTGCGTCGGATTTCCTTAGTACTTTATTGGGAATACCATCTAGGCACGAGGCGGTTTCATTATTAAGACCAGCTAGTATATCTTCTACTTCTGACACGTAGGTGAAAAATTCCCCGAATGATTCATGTTGGGGAGATACTGCCTTGTTGGTGTCAGAAAATATTATAGGGTATGACCCTTGGTACCCGATGTTTCTAATTCTTACAGCTGATATCATTTCCAGTGCTCTTTCTCGGTACAGGTTTCCGTAGAATAAGGGGATAACTCATAGCTTTTCTTCAGGTTAGAGAAGGGTAGCCCTCTATGCTTGATAGGGTCCCTGTCGATGTTAAAATTATAGGACCATCGGCTCGTTAGTATATTAATTTCTCGAAAGACGTCTAAAGATGTTTTGAGTAAACTCAATCTTCTTTTATAATTTTCATTCTTCTCACGTCTTATTTGCCACCTTATGCGGTTGGTTAGTTCTGTGATTTCCCTTTTGACAGTGAGGTATTCCTGGTTTATACGATTATTGTACCGGAAGTAGATCCGTTTAAGCCTTTGATTTTTCTGTTTTTGTTCCTTTATCTGTGCTTTGGTGTCTCGCGTAAGGCATCTGTATAGCCATTGTTTCGGTTTTTCTTCCGGCGCATGTGCATCCATTCGTTTTAGTATAGCCTCGGTTAGGTTCTGGATGTGGATATCAATTTCCTGGTTAGATAGGATTCGGTTTACAGGGGGGGTGTTGTTTAAATCATCTTCGAGGTCTTTTCTGAACTCTGCCCAATGAACAGAGGCATAGGAGCGAAATTTTTTCGGTATTTGTTCAACAGTGGTTTCGTTATTTAGGTGAAGGGTTAGATTCAAACAATAGTGATCGGATATCGATGGTAGGTTTGCACATTGGTAGGGAGTTGTGGTACCAGTTAGCAGGTCTTGTGACACTAGAAAGTTACCTAAGAAGGAGCTGCTTCTTGGGTATGAGGGGACAACTGCGTTGACGATGGCGCATATTAGAAAAGCGCTCGACAGGAACCATTGATATATTCTTTGACCGTTTGAATTCCGTGTGGAATTCAGGGGTTTTCAGTGATCTGACATTTCAGGATCCAATGCCATAGTCCTCCTCCTCCGGGGAGTTAGCCTCTTGCGTTATTCATTATTGGTGAGAGCATATGTTAGGTTGAGTACAAAACTCTTCTGACAAGAGTATACTTCCAACTACATATGCTTTTTCATCGACAAATAAAATCCTATCAAATTCTTCAATCTCATACAATTAGGCAAGATATTCTCCTATTTCCAAACTTTTTATTTTTTTTTTGTCTCGATTTCTGCCACCGAATCATTCCTTGTATCAAGAAATCGATAAATTTTGTCAACAAATAACCTTTCTTTCATTCTGTTGCAAAGAATAAAAATTCTTGTTTTTCTTGATTCCTTTTTACAGAAACTTGTCACTAAATTGATTGCATCAAAACATGTTTATTTACTGATATAAAGATAGCTTATTCCAATTAAATTAAACGAAAATGACGAAACATCTGTTTTGATACGAGTATCAACCATTAAATTGTATCTGTCGAAATGTATGTCAATCATGACTCACAGATATAGATAAAAGTTCGCTGATTTAAGACTCCATGGATCTGGAGTCCATTTATACGAAAAATCGAAAGTTTGTTAAAGCTAATTCATGGAAATGTATTAGTAATCTCTCCATTAAATTGTCGCTACATAATGCACTTAGGTTTATCTGGGTCTATTTTTAACGAATTGTAGATACAGATGTCTGAAATTGAGTCAAAATTATGAGGAATTAATGAATGATAAAACGTTTTATTTTATCATTTTTATTTTCCTGCAGCCGAATTGAAAGTAAAAGCTTATTTGACTCTTCCTCTCTAATTAATGCATAAAAATAACGCGTTTCAAAAAGCGAAAGGATTTTTTTTGCTGATTTAAATAATTTTATCTTCAAAAAGGGAATTCGAAGAGTCATACTTATATGCAGGTTTTTTTTCGAGTTGATTAAAATATTCACATTTTTAAGCATCGCGTGTTTGTGTTGCAGATTCATATTGACTGCATTTTTGCACGTTTCTTGTCATAACTAAGATTAGCGCGGCATTTTAATAATTAAAATGATGACCCATTGTCCCGCTGTCTTATACAATACGGATGCAAAGTAACGTTGATTACATCATCTTTTCCTTGAGATTCATTCTAAAGATGCTAGTTAACAAAACAACTTATAAAAAGATAATTTTGAATTTATTGTATACCCCTTTAACATTCTTCATATGATTAAACAAAAAATAAATTAAAAGAAAAAGAACTCAAATGCACCCCGTGTCGCGGAGTTAAATAATATGAAAAGCGAAAAAATAACAAAGACAAAAAAATTAGCACGCTAATGGTATTCAAAAAAGAAATGCTGTGTGTATGTGCAAAAAATGAATTAAAACCCGCAAACCATTCGAGACGCATGGGATTGATTTTTTTTTTTGGGTGATAGCATGAAAATCGCAATTTTATTGTAATTTTATTTATTATGCTCATTTATCACGTTCACTTTTCAACACAATTTTATCGATCAATCGAATGATTCGACTTGACGACTGAATGATGTTACAACGGTTTGAACGATGCTAATAGCCGTGTCAAATGTTTCTCATTTGAATTTTACATCTTTTTCGCTTTCAATTGATGCAGTCTGTCATGCATGTGAGCCAAATACATTTTGATTCAATGCATGATTTTTTACTATACGCAAATAATTTGTGAGTTGTGTGTAACTTTTGTATTTAGTACAGTGGTTTGCTAAGAGTCAACTAGAGTTTTTTTGTTTACGTCGAATGAAAAAAAAGCATTTGCGTCAATAGAAATACGTAATCGGTGACCCCGGCGTGGGTGGAAATTTATACTTTAAATTGACCTACAATTTCGGAATCAATCATATGAATTGCAGAAGTTGCCTTTCATTGAAATGCGAATAATTGACTTTCTTTTGAATTGGAATGCTTTGAATATGTTATAAACTGGAGAATTTATATTTTATTTTCACTCTACATTATTTATTTAGACGTGCTTTTGTAATTACCAACCAATAAACTTTATAAAGCCATCAACTCTTTTCGTTTCAGTCAAAGATGAAGATTTTCAAAAATCAAAATTAAAATAATTTTTTTTTTTCATCTTGAAAAGCCGTCGGGCCTGTTTTTTTCAGTGAGCAGACGCGTTTCGACATCATTAAGTCATTGTTGTGAAAGAGCAAATGTGCTGCCTCATGCCTTACGCTGGCCAAGGGCCAATACCAAAGGATATGAGCGGGCAACCACGCCGCTTTCCGCTTCACGTTCATTCGCATGATAAGAGTTATCAAATTGCGATCAAGCCGTGTTGCCTCATATAGCAGGTATGCGGTGGAGGTGAAAAGACGGCAGCGGCATGTAGCCCACAAGCAAGTACGAGGCAGCCAGCCGAAAGCAACAATGAGCGCCAGTGTGGAGGACGAAGGGAGCTCAAACGGAAGAAGCTTCACGACCTACGCAGACTCGCCCGCCTTTCTTTTTCAGATGCAGAGCTGGTCCTCGTTCGGAAAAAGGAAGCTATGCCATGGGATTAAGGAAATTCGCGAGCGCAAAAAAAAAAACAATATTATTAAACCTAAAACTCGGTGTTTTAAATATGAGATGTTAAGGGTGTTTTAAATATGAGAGTAAGGGATGATTCCAGGAGTGCGGACGTAATGTGAAGGGTGAGTATAAGCGCAGGGCTCGCCGAAAGAGGCCGGTAGGTCCTCGCCGATTGTACTATTTTTCTTGTGGTAGGGAGGTGAATGCCCATTTACGCACTGAGTGTGGGACTCCCATGTTCGCAAGAAGGCGACTGGACTACCCACTAAATACCTCCCCTGTCAATCTGAGAACCTAGTCGGGGACCCTTTGACACATTACTTCGGGCCAGGTCTCGTTTTGTTACGCCGTGAGGCGCCTTCAAGCTGGGGGATCCCTCCTCTAGCGGGAGGGGAGAGGGGAAGAGGAAGTGCCAGACAAGCGATCCCCTAGCCCAACAACCCCGGCTGCTTTGAGTCCCTTTTATATTTTAGGACTACCTGAACGTCATGTGCCACCTGGTTCCATTTGTCAACCGATTCGAGTATCACCGCAACTATATTATCCGGGGTAAGCTCTCCCGTCTCCCTGTAGAGGGCCCTCCCAAGCCTGTTTCATTTTATGCACGCAAAAAATGTGTGGCATGCTTTGTCTTCTTCTCCTGGGCAATGCCGACAATCGGGGAACCGTGACTTACCAATCTTGTGCAGATAAGACTGAAAACACCCATGCCCGCTCAAAAGCTGGGTCAGATAGAAGTCAGTCTCACTATGCCTCCGATTTAGCCACGGTCTCACATCCGGGATGAGGCGCGCAGTCCACCTTCCCTTCGTACAATTCACCCAAGATTGCTCCCAATCGTTGAGTGAGCATTGTCTCTCCTCGCGGACAACCATCTCACTCGCATCCTCGTTTCGACGCAGATAAATAGCGCGGCGCTCTCTAACAAGGAGGCCGCCAGGTATCACGACTGCAATGAATTTCACCGCCGAATCAGAGACTGCCGGCTACAAAGATGCAATCTTGAGCGCTCCCCTTCTCTGTACCTATACAGGCGTTTTCGGAAAACCTCCTTACTGAGAGCTCGTCCCATACTTCTGCTCCTTACAGTAGCACTGACTCTACAGCACTCATCAAGAGGCGTCTTCTTGATGGGATGGGTCCCCCTACGTTGGCTATAAGTCGACTCAGAGCCGATACTCCCAGAGCAGCCTTCTCAGCCGTTGCTCTGATTTGCTCAGAGAAACTCATCTTCGAGTCGATCAGTAGCCTCACGTACTTCACCGCTCGTTTCGATTTGTATGTCGCCAATACTGATCAGCCTTACTCTAGGGATTCTCTTTTTTGTCAGGATGACCACTTTGATTTTCACCAGTGCTAAGCTGAACCCGCGAGCAGTCATCCATTCTCTCACTCGGCGCATTAGAATACCTAGCCTACTCTATTCGGACTTTGCCCTTGTTCAGGAATTGTTCGGCGTCCTTTTCGGTCAAGTCAGTGATGACCAAGCGTTGTCCCCTATGGTTTTCTGGTGTCAGTCTCACTTTGATCCTTCCCTATGGAACTCCCTTTTGATGGCCTCTTCCACCTCGGCCAGATCCGTGACGCAGTCAATGTCTCTTATTTCGATCGTTGCCATCGGCTCGAGCGAGGCTATATGTTAGTTGCGCTTTTGCCGAGGACTTTCTTTACTGCGTGGCAGAATGCTTCCTTATTGTCGGCCTCTGCTCCGAATTCGACCAATATGTGGCCCAACCGCGTTGGTCGTACTGCTTTAATGGTAGTGTTGGTGTATTCGGGCCTTACGTTTCCTCTGATGTCCCGCAGCACCTCTGTGTAGGATCGGCCATCTTGGGGTTTGAGGAGCAGTGCCTGCTGCCGGGGTCTTCGTCGGGGCTTCTGTCTCTCCTGTTTTGCATCAGGTCTTTTTTCTTGTTTGGCGTCCGTGCGAACTTTACTTTCTGGCACTTTTTGTGGGAGTTTTTTGCGGCGTTCTTCGCTACTTTGGTAAGCACTGTCTGGAACCCGTGATCGGGTGCTCCACGCTCATCAAGTGCCTCTTCCTTCCTTCTTTTATCCCGATCTCCTTCGATTGGCCTAGACGCTATCTGCGTGTGGCCTTTAGATTTCGCACCCAGCGCCTCTTTAGCTTTCTGCTCGTCTTCGGCCTTTAACCAGCTCCTCCGATAATGTCGTTGCGGTCTAGGAGCTCCTCTAGTTCTAGGAGCTCCTCTAGTTCAAGGAGCCCAATCTTTACGGCTTTGCTGATTTTTGGGGAGTCGCATGCAGATTGTATTCTTTTCAGAACATCTCCCGCTTTCCGGAATAGCCGTTCTTCTTCGTATCGCTGGGCGGCAATTGTACTTCGCGACCATCCTTGGGAGAGGTTATCAGTTTCCGTTTCCGAAAGTGTACTTCCGCCACATTTTCGACGTTGGCGATGCAATCACACAACGTCGCTTTATTTGCCTGGTCACTCGTTTCTCTTCCTGCCGTAATGTCCTCGTTGGCTTCAGGATGGTTCTTTATTATGTCGGGATTTACGAGCCTTGCATCGGTCGCTTCGGTCACGATCGCAGCAGTGACCATCGAACTCTTGATGTTCTTTATATTTGCTTCCACCGCTCGAGCACCTGAAGTGTCCTGCAGACTTTCCCGCTTTTCCTTTATAGGACGCTCTGGCGTTCACATAATTTTTTTTGCTGCGCCCGAACGCCACAGGATTCTCAGTCTGGAGCAGACTGTCTGTAAATCTCTGTTTTTCGTCCGTCTTCACTGTCATTGTATTATTCGTCGTTTTTGTCGTGGTTAGTACCGCTCTCGATGTACTGTTAACATCGTGGCTGCAACCGCTGGTTGCGTCGCCGTTGTTATTATTTTTTATTTCTTTTTTTGGTTTTTTTTATCTATTTTTAAGTGTTTTTGGTTGCTCGAGTTTTATTTGGTCCCCCCTCGGAGCTGCTATCTCCGTTTGTGTGTGTAGTCGCCTTTTTGGTCCCATGGTTATCTTTGCAGAGCAGGGAGGACATGCCAGGGTTGGCACAAGCCTTTATGGGGACAAGTGCTCAGAGCCAGACCAGCGCTAATTGGGAGTCCGTCTAAACCGAACCTACACCACCAACCCAATGGTGCGCATTTTGAACGCACTCTGAGGCCTGCCAAAGGTTTAACCGGGACAGAGACGTTATGATATTTGAATTGGAGCCGTTCACACAGGAGTGTCACCTCAGCGCTACCGTGCAAAGCAACTAGGTCCAAACCATCATATCCGCCAACCCAAAGCATCAATTCCTGCTCGTTGTCCAAAGCGTAGTCCAGATCCAATCAGAGTCGTTACCTGTCATCCCAGGAGGGAACCTCACGGCGACCCCATATCCTCGGGTCCGTGGGGGCGGCGGTCCCCAAAAAATGCTAGCCTCCAAGAGTATTCCTGTCGGCCAGCATTCCCCCTGCGGGTTCCCTTCACCTTGCTGATCAGCATTGTACTACATTACATTGGCGCAGCAGTTCCTTCTCAATAGTGGAATAATTGCGCTTCGCTTTGTTCAGAGTAAGATTTGCGAGGCCTATGGGGTGGTCCAGGTCAATTTCTCCTTGCGATAAGACGGTTCCTAGCTTCTCATTACTTACATCTGTGGTGTAATGGCTACGAAAAATCGGGATACAGGGTCTGAATAATAAGTAACCGGACTGACCTCAGGAAATTTTTTATTGGCAAAATATGTACATTTTTTCTTTAGAAATCTTCAAAGTAGTTCCCATTGGGGTCGATAACACGCTGATACCGGATTTTCCAATCCCCGAACGCTCCCTGGAAGTCGGCAACCTCGATGCTGTTTAGAGCCCTCGTCGTAGCACGTTGAACGCTTTCCAGAGCCCCGAACCGCGTCCCCTTAAGGTGTCTCTATACCTTGGGGAACAGAAAGAAGTCCGCTGGTGCCATATCCGGGCTGCAAGGAGGCTGTGGCAACGTTGCCCTCGACTGTGTAACGAGCAGGCAGGTGTGCGACGGAGCATTGTCGTGATGGAGGATCCACAAATCGGCAATCTCCGGACGGACTCGGCGAGCCCGGGCGGTTAGTCGACGAAGCACCTCTCTGTAGTACTGGCCGTTTACAGTTTGGCCGGGTGGCACAAACTCTTTGTGAACAATGCCTTTCACGTCAAAGAAAACAATGAGCATCAACTTCACCTTCGATTTGCTCATGCGCGCTTTTTTCGGTCGTGGTGACGCCGGTGTGTGCCACTCCAAACTCTGCCGCTTCGTCTCAGGATCGTATTCGAAAGCCCACGTCTCGTCTCCTGTAATAACGTGGTTAAAAAACTCTGGTTCGGTTGCTCGATCGTACGCTCCATTTTCACTCCGACGACGCAACTGAACACGCACTCCGCTCTCGCTCGATGCTATCTCTCCAAGCGCTTGGAGGCAACTGCTGCAGCCCGGTTCCCTTTTCTAGACCCCTCCCACCACTACAGCACCAGATACCGGTTAGCAGACGCGTTGACGGCGCGGAGCAGGCTCAGTCCGATTACTTATTATACAGACCCTGTACATCAACAATGGTGGTTCCACCAATGAATTTTCATACGCGTTCATAAACTTATCCGTACATGTAAATCAAGCTTCCTTCCGCAGTAAATTTCTAGGGGGTTTGTCTATCCTAGAAAAATAAGGGATAAACTTCCGATAATAATTGACTAGCACTAAAAAGGGCTGCAATCTCCGGAACGTTGTGGGAACAGGAAAACTAGCAACTAGTCTTACTGGGATTCGACCGTGCACCTGTTTGGGAGCAAATGTTCCGCAAATATACTACTTCGGGTCATAGGAACTGAAGTTTCTTCAGTTGCAATTTAAGGTTGTTTAATCTCGGTCCGACCAAGATTTTTCGTAGTTTGTCGATGTGGTCTCCCAAGTTTTTCCCGTAAACTACAATACCATCTAAATACACAAAACGATCAAAACCTTGTAAACCTGTTAATTTGTGATTCATTAGCCTTTAGAAACTGGCTGGTGACCTCTTGAAATCAAAAGGCATCCATTGAAACTCATAGTGCCCATAACCAGTGCTGAAAGCAGTTTTTGGCCGATCTTAGTAGGGCTAAAAATAATTGAAATTAAACAAAAGTGATGAAGCAGTCGGGGAAAAATAACTCCCAAATATCACACTTGGCGAATACAGTATCAAAAATGTTGGCGTATTCGTGTATCTAGGCGCCAAACTAACGAGAAACGGTAATGAAAGAGACGAAATACACCGAAGAATACAGCTCGCAAATAAAATACTTATTCAGTTTTGACGATCTTGAAGACCGGCTGCATACACAGGAAAACAAAAAGTATACAAATCTGTGATAAGGACTGTGTTATGTTATGGGTGTGAAACATGGACCCTAACCCAAGCATCCGCAATCATATTATTGAACGCTTTCAAAAGACGAGTCCTGAGGCTGATAATTGGAGAAAAGCTACACGGGAATCAATGGCAAATTCGATACAATCAAGAGCTGTATGAAATTTTTGACGAACCGGAGGTCTCAACGATTGTAAGACTGCGAAAGCTGCAATGGGGTGAACACATGAATCGTATGGACGAACAACGGATACCCAAAAAGGTATTCGTTGGGAGAACTGAACGCCGGAGACCAGTGCAGAAAAAGAGGAAGCGCTGGCCTAACTCGCTTATTGCAGGAAGCGAAGGCCTGAGAGGGGCTGTAGTACTACGAAGTAGAAGAAGAAGTGCGATCTAAGTGGTTAAAAAAATTAAATAAAAAAAATTTTTTTTAATTTGATTGCTGTTTTTCAGTAAAGGTAATGAGTTAAAAAAAAAATTTAGCCAATTGTATCTCATAGAAAATTTAATTAAGCAACTCTTATTTCTTCACGACATTGCTCTAAAATGAGTCGTTTCAATGTTACAAGAAAGCAAGTAGAAAAACAATAAAAACCATTTTTTTATAATTTTTTCACATTTCGATATATTTATTAATGTTTCCAACTCTTTTGAGAGGGAGAATAGCTCAATTAATGTTTTGGAAGTTATTCTGCAACTATTTCTGCATAAATTAGTAAGTCCCCTCTTCAACAGCCAACTCAAAACAGAGCCTCCCTGGACAATGAGTAATTTTTGTGCTTTAGCACTACAGCCCTTTTCGTGTCTTCGCTTAGAGATAGTTTGAGTATCTTGTTATCTTGATCGAATGTATCGGCACTCGAGAAGGTGATATAGTCAGTACTACGCAAGCGCCGTGTGTCATTCCACCTAGCTGCGCTATATTCTGATTTTAAAACTAGTACGTATCATAACTAAATGGGTTTATAGTCCGTCCGAATTATAATTCGAAATAAATCTTGTTGTCACCAACGGGACTCGAACCAGGGGCTTTTGGCTTACGTAGCGAGTACTCTAACCACTACGCCGTGCGGACTACAAAAGCAATAATAGTTGAAAGTAACAGTCACAGCATTTCTAGTGAAAGTATTTGTAGAATTTTTTTCTGCGTTAATGGTGAAATTGCCATGTAATAGCAAATATAAATACTTCACAAATGTTGTATAAATAGGAAGCCCCAGTTGAAACATAGCCCCCCATGTTCATAAATTTCCTAAACCTTAAACTATACTCAATTTTCATTGATTTCAATTACAGAATGGTATGAAAAAAGGGCTTGTAAACCACATTAGGAGTTAGTGAACAGAAAAATACTTCTGTCTCTGACCACTAATTCCATTTCACTCCTCACAGGAAGGAGTTACAATCGGACCATCGGCAAACCTCAACATTACCATCCTCAACGATCAAACCAAACACATATCAACTTCATTTGGCTCAAATCAATCACAAGAATCAATTTCTTCACTGCAGAATCACATTCTCAATCACCAACAACAGTCATCTACCATTATATCAATCTCCTCATACGTTTCAAGTGTGGTATAACATTACAACGTATGACATGAATGGTATAGATATGTCAACCAACATTTTTTTCAATAAAAAACAAAAAATAATTTCTACTTCTAAGCATATCAAAGACGAGAGGTGCATCTTGCATTCTTGAGCCTAATGGAAGTGCATTCATAAAAAAACTGGTTCTATTCGAACGTCTCCCATATGTGTACTAAACCATCTTCAACTTCTCAAAAACCACTAACAGCACGGAGAGGAAGATTGTTTCAGCAATTACAAGACTGCAGTCATCGTCCCCAATATGCTAAAGAACTCCAACCAGAGATTAAACAGACAACACTCCATCAGCAGTCTCTTTGCGAGACGTGGCCTTACTTTGTTTGTTGACTAAGGTAATAATTGTATACATGGCACATAACAGACAATAATAATTATTGTCCATGAGATGTACTTCGGATGTGACTGATGACGAGATAGATTGAAGATATATATCAACAATAATTCTTCCATCAACATGTCTTTCAAGAAAATTAAGTCAGTATTGCATTAGCGTTGTAGTGATTATGAAAGTCAGTCAGACACGGATCAGATTTAAGTATGTTTAGTGGAGAATGCAAGTTATAGGAATATATGCACAATGAGAGGTGTATGCCTGCATATAGTATGGTGGTGCATATGACGATCTTCATGATTACGTATGCAATCCACGGATTGTGTAGATACTTACAGAGAAGACGTATGGCAGTAGCTCATGGATGAAGTCACCAAAAATCTTAAGATTTATGCGTGGGATTATGTTCATAATTAAATAAACAAAATAACGCAGAGTGTGTAGACCAACCAGATATCTCCGCATATGTGTATCTGATTGTATCGACGGTCTTCTGCACAGCAAGCGATGTAACAGGATTGAAGATAAATCTATCATCCCACGCGATATGTGTGGTCGCGCACACCTTTGAGTTTTGTCGCCGCGATTCTTACACCATCACCTCTGTTGGTAGGTACCATCGCGAACCTAATCCTCAAGCAACAACCGGGAGGTAAACACAAACATAACAGTTCTTAGAAAATATTGGTATAAAAGCTTGTAGATACATCGAAAAGATTTTAGATGCGAGTAAAATCAGTTTTATTGGAAGTAGAACATCAACTCCCACTATGGTTAGGTCGGCATCCTTTTGAAGCCAAATATAGTTTGTCAGTTTACGACCCATTTTACCGTTTAAGGATACTAAGATTGGCTGTAACCTTTTTCCCACTGGAGCAAGGCATTCAATCTGTATCAATTACATACGATTTATTCTACATTATGACTCCTCGACACCTTCTTCTCCACCGTCTTGACCGCTCAAAAAAGCAATAATGCAAGTAAGAAGCAATCTTATATAAAATTTGCCGACATATTGCAGACATAGTCATTGAAACACGAACGTACGAAGTAAGGAAAACCAGTTCAAAAGAGTTGAACCAACAAATTTACGAGTATATGGTAGCTAAAGCAAAAAAGAAACGATTGAGGAAGTACAGAGTGGAATCATATGTTAGCTCGTCTAATCCCAACACTCAGCAGTGCCAGCAACTCCAGACAGGGGAGACTGGGCATCTGAATCTGCATACTAACGAGTTGAGTTACTAGTAGTATGTTACTACTACGATACATACTACGAAAATTACGGTCCAACTTGCGTAAGGTTCTGATTGAAAATGAAAGAAAATCGTATTATTTAGGTGCAGGTTCGCCTTCGCATCAAATGATTTGATGGGACTTCGACGAAACAGGCGGCGCGGTGCATTGAGTAACATGTCATCGACTTTTACGTGTAAAGACGAACGAATTTGTGGTGCATTTCAAGTTCTAGCTACATATCGCGCAATGAGCATTATTTCTACCAGTATATGAAGGTAAACTAACCAAATGGAATGTGTTAATGTACTCGTATCTAAATATCAATCTACTCTACATGCAGAAAGAATTGATTATATAGATTATAGATTGTGTATGCCAGTTGATATTGAATCAGTGAGGCGTATTGAAATTATATACATATGAATATCGTTGATATTGAATCTACATACGTTAACCCTATTGACGTGAAGATCATATGATGCGTATCATTTGCACATGTGGATATGGTTGTCAATTAAGATACAATTCGATTAGGTAGAATGAATTTTGAATGTAGAACTAGTGCACAAAGGGGTGAATATATTGTGGAATACGTGGTATCGAATTTCATCCTGTTGAACTCACCTGATCGCAAATGATATCCCATTTCTTCTCATCATCGTAATTTTTCAGGAGTTTCGCTTTATCCGGCGGCAGATCCATAGAGGCCTGGAATAAAATAAAAAAATATACATTAGACTTTAAATCGTTTTTAAAAGTTTATATGTAAATTAATTTATGCAACGGTAAGTTTAGCCCATGTGTTCCGGGCTATGAACACTCTTATTATTCTTTTACTTTCTATCAATCCGTTAAAAATAAGAATATTAATCTGTTTGCCACAATTTTATCTTTTATTTTCTTTATTGAGTTATATACATTTAAATTTTACACTGACTCTTTTCTTAATGTTAGACCCAGTTTGATTTTTTTTTGGGTGAGCAAGTGAAATAGTTTAATTCATTTTTAACACATGTAGCTTGAGCGGAGCAAAAAGAAGAGAGGTCAATCCAAATAAGAGATGTCAGGTCGACACCTCAGAAAAATATGCCGAACAGATGATAAGGGAAAATCAGAATCGGTTGGGTTATTTAGAGGATAAGGCGAAGAGCAATCCTCCTTCGGTGTTTCAGGTGCCTCGAATGGAGGCATACTGCAAGGGACTGTGAAGGTATTGACAGGAGCTCCTTATGCTATTTTTTTCCTTGTGCTATAATTGCGGCAAAACAGGGCATAATAAGGAGTGCATAGAAGATCCTGACGAACCTGATACTGCCGCCATCTGAGTTTGAAACAGCACCCACTTCCAAGTGCAGGGTCAGGGACGAGAAGCTGGTTTCGTTTGGATTGGGTGCTCGAGAACTATGCTTTTAAGTGTATACCCAACACCGAACAAACCTTTACCGTATTTTCAATCTAGGCCTTATTCTCTGGACGACGCTGTTTCGAGCACAGAGGGTCACATGCTCGTCAGAGGCGATTTCACTGCATGGGCAATTGAATGGAGCATGTCCCAATAAGATTCAAGGTGCAACCAGATCCTGGATATGGCAACTAGAACTAGGCTCGCTGTACTAAATACAGACACGTCCCTGCTTTTTGACGACCGGCCTGCGTTGGAACCACTCCGGACATGACATTTGCTTCAGACTCCCTAGTACCAAAGGTTAAAAACTGGAGTTCTAGATGACTACACACACTACACTTGATATCCATGACGGCACTCTTCGATGCCTGTACGGTCAGTCTTCCACGCTCCGGTGGAACACTAAGAAGTTGGACGTCAAAAGGTTTGCAGAAATGCAAACGGCATGATCATCACTATCGGAAGTTTCATCGGAGAGCGGGGGAATAGCAGCTAAGGATGCAGTGAACTCAACTATGAAAACCATTACATCTGCCTGCAAATCTTCCATGCCTCGTCGAAAACTCCGGCACCACAAGCCTCCGATTGTACTGGAGGTCCTCTGAAGAGCTCCGACTAGAGCTCCAGCGAGCACGGTCCCAAGAAGATGCAGGCACTAAATTAACAACGGTCAGTCTTCCACGCTCCGGTGGAACACTAAGAAGTTGGACGTCAAAAGGTTTGCAGAAATGCAAACGGCATGATCATCACTATCGGAAGTTTCATCGGAGAGCGGGGGAATAGCAGCTAAGGATGCAGTGAACTCAACTATGAAAACCATTACATCTGCCTGCAAATCTTCCATGCCTCGTCGAAAACTCCGGCACCACAAGCCTCCGATTGTACTGGAGGTCATCTGAAGAGCTCCGACTAGGGCTCCAGCGAGCACGGTCCCAAGAAGATGCAGGCACTAAATTAACAGCTTATAAGTCGTCTTGAAAATGCCTCCTTATACTTATCAAACATAGCAAGGCCAACCGCTGCCGGCAAGAACTAGTAGACGACGTGAACCGGGACCCGTGGGGCTTAGGCTACAAACTAGTCATGGCGAAGCTTGGTGCCCAAAGATTTCCCTGCTCATACAGTGCGAGCTCTCTTCCCTATTCATCTAGTCTATGTTAAGGCTTTCCACGACAAAATACCTGTGGAATGCCCGCTTTTACGGAAATGAAAGAAGCAGTGCTGTCTTTGAAGAAAAGAAAGGCTCTAGAACCAAACGGAATTTCAGCTGAGGTGTTGCAGATGATTCACCAATTCTGCTTAGTATGTTCAATGCTTGCTTGCGTGAGGGGATATTCCCAGAATGCTGGAAGGTGGCGAAACTCATGGTGATCAGCAAAGGTAAGAAGAATCTCGAGTCACCTTCTGCATACCGACCGCTATGTATGCTAGACATAGCCGGGAATGTATTCGAAAAGCTTATCAAGTGAAGACTCGATGACGCGACTTCGCCGCTGGGTATCTATCTCCAAGGCAGTATGGCTTTAGTGCAGGTCGTTCTAGTATTGGTGCAATCGGAGAGGTAGTTAGTGCGGTTGAGCGCGCCAAGGCGCACAGCGATTCCGCTTGAAGGGTCGTCTTGTTACTTACTCTCGACGTCGGAATCGCTTTCAATCCCGACATATGGGTGGATATTCGAAGGGCCAAAATACCCTTTGCGAATATTGAGGGATAACAGTCTGCTCTACGACACAAAGGAAGGGAGCCGAAGTATTGTTGTTACATCGGGTGTCTCTCAGGGCTTCATCCTTGGTCTCGATTTGTGTCTCGTATGATGGGCTACTAAGACTTGTGATGCCGGACGAATCACGCTTGGTCGTCTACGCAGATGATGTAGAGACGTTTGTCGCGGGGCGCACTGTCGAATATGCGCAACTTAGACTAGGAACGCTTGTTACGGGTCACTACGGCAGTGGCCACTAGAAACATATCTAGCACATTTCCAGGCAATATAAGCCAACATTAGAATAAACTCCTAACTAGCCAAATATCAAAAATAATGTATTCCTAACTAGCCAAATATCCAATAAAATGAAATAATCTAGCTAAATAATTCACTAGTACACTCGAATGTATTCCTAACTAGCCAAATATCAAATATACAAGTTGCTTTCTAAAATAAACGAGACTCAGCTAAAATAGAAACGACAGGAGCTTTGTTCCGATAAATTCGGGTTTATTTATTTAAAAAAGTCTCCTCCGGCCTCGATACACTGTTTTGCGCGAGCCAAAAGCTTTTCGAAAGAGTCTTTCAGATCATTGATCGGAATGTCCTTCAGGATGTCACAGGGAGCCATATCAGGCGAATACGGTGAGTGATTGATGGTTAAAATTCGATTTCTAGTCAAAAAAATCAGTCACAAGAGTGGATCGATGAGATGTTGCATTATCATGCAATAAGCGCCAGGTTCCTCCTTCGCGATATTCAGGCCGAACCCGACGAATGCGATGCAACAAACGCTTCAAAATGCAAAGATAGAAAATTGCATTGACGGTTTGGCCCGTTGGCACGAACTCCTTGTGGACAATTCCCTTGGAATCGTAAAAACAAATGAGTATCGACTTGATTTTTGACTTCTCCAAATGTGATTTTTTGGGTGGTGGCTCGTCTAGGGCCTTCCATTTGGCACTTTGACGTATGGTGTCAGGTTCACATTGGAAGCACGGCGTTCCATCACCAATTACAATGTTGTAAAGAAAGTTCTCGTCTTTTCTCACCTCTTTAATGATGTCTTTCGAATGTTGAATTCTGATCACTTAACTTGTGCGTGATCGGTTAAAATGCGATAAATCGATGTTTTGGAGATATTCAACTCCGATTCCACGAATTTCAACGATGATTTCGGCGCATTTTTGATAAATTTACGCACAATTTCGATGGAGTTTTCGGTGATCACTGATTTTGTATGTTCATCGTCATAGATGTCCTTACGACCATCTCTGAAACGTGTAAACCACTCATGAACTCTGGCACGAGATAGACAATCATCAGCATAAACTTTTTTCATCAATTCAAATTTTTCGGTAAACAAATTACCGGTTTTAAAAAAAATTGATATTAGCTCTTTGTCCGAAACTCATTTTTGTACTGATGACACAAACATACTGTCACTTTAGACGCAATAACTTCGCTTACACTGAACCGAATGTCACCAAACTTTCATTGGAAGTCAGGGAGGGATGTAACTTCCCAACCCACTATCTCATTCACAAATGGCGCCACCAACAAAAATTTTATGGCAAAAGTCTCGTTTATTTTGGAACGCACCTTGTAATACAGTCCTACCGAGCAATTTTCAGAAAATCAAGCAAAATAGTGCAAATATCAGATAATTAACCCAAATAGCTCACTAAGCCTATAACTAGCCAACTATCAACTACAATATAGTTTTAATTAGCTAAATATCAAACAATTAATTCACTAAATCAATGTAATGAACTCCTAATTGGTTTAACAGCAAATATTACCTATAAAGCAATTAACATTCTCATCGCTCTCAGGGTTACCTGACAATTAGGTCATTATACTAATAAAACAGAAAACCAACAAATAAGAAAAATATCATCATGACAAAACGAAGCAACCTTGAAAAACATTTCCGCAAACTACAAGCGTCAAATTGCTCCATCATTTGTTTACTACTGCCTGAACTTGAAAACAAACAATGAGTAACACATCTGGCGAACCGCGCGTTAAAAAAATAAACAACAACAAACAGTAGCCTTCACCTACATTATGAACTCGAGAACACGGAAATAAAAGAACGTCTGCGTTAAAAAACGAAAACAACAACAAGACGTGAAATCATTGAACATGGCTTGCAAAAATTACCCAATGCAAACGAATTTAATGGAATTGACAATTTTCTGGTGGGTAGAATTTACCTGGGCAACATACAAAACTGCACTAACAAAATATTAAGCTTCGGGTGGAAACAATTGAACCCAAATAAAGCATGCCTTGCAAGAATTACTGAATGCAATTGGCTAAAGAGACATTGTTCACCAGGGATTTCCGCTGATTGGGAAATCGCACATCAGATATTTCCTGGATGGAAAATTAACAATAATAGCCAAAGCGGATTTTGGGATGGGCGCCTTTTCGTGCTGCTCTTCAACGTCTACACTTCTAAAAAACGCATCTTCGGCCTTAGCCCGGGCGTTCTGCAAGTGATGAACCAAACGCTTCTTCGGCCGTAGCCTTGGGCGTTCCACCAGTATCCAGCCAAAACGCTTCTTCGGCCATAGCCTGGGCATTCTACTAGTATCCAGCCAAAACGCTTCTTCAGCTTTAGTCTGGGCGTTCTACAATTATCCAGCCAAAACGCTTCTTCGGCCTTAGCCTGGGCGTTCGACAAGTATCTTGCCAAAACGCTTCTTCGGCCTTAGTATGGGCATTCTTGAAGTATCCCGCCAAAACGCTTCCTCTGCATTTAGACTGGGCGCTCTGCAAATAATCGACAAATCGCTTCTTCAGGTAGCCTGGGCGTTCTACGAATCTCCAACCTAACGCTTCTTCAGCCTTAGCCTGGGCGTTCGTGAAGCGAATCACCTCTACCATTTGACTTTTTGGCATCCCAGCCTGGTCAATACTAAGCGTTGTTACATCCCCTTTTGAATCACGGCTCTGGGAGCCCTCGCTCATATCTACTGACCGTTTTTTTCCACAGGCTCTAAATGTTGCATCCTTCGATCAGCCCCGCCGACCCCGTCACCAACAGGAACACTCAGGGGCCCCGTACGCCGCTGCACCACGGCCTGACGATCGCCGTCCGGTTCAATTAATACAACGTTCGAGCAGCACCCCGGCCTATTACTATCGAGGAATGCCGGGCGAGGAGTGGGCTTGTAGGGTCACCCCCGGCTAGACGTCCAACACCAGAACCTGAGCCGGAGACAGATTATCACATCAGCGGTGGACGGAGACAGATTATCACATCAGGGGTGGTTTAGCTGATTCGACAAATCAAGGTCAGCGTTAGCGAAGACGAGAAGGCCAAATTCCGGGACCGGGCGGGGGTCCTCCAGCGAGAGATTAACGAGCCATCCGCCGCAACCGTGCGTTTTCCCGCCAGGTGCGCCCCGCGTGCCAGGGCCAACGAAGTGGATCGACTCCTGAGACCACCACACCGTCACTAACTCATGTTATGTCAAAGTAACTATTTATTAAACTCTGTTAGCTTTAAGAACTATTGGCACGAATTATAACGTTTTTTGAAAAGTACTACCCAAGTCTTTCCTTTTCTCTGGTTTGATATTTGCAGTCCTCTGGTGTTTACAGCAACTAGTGACGACAACTAAAACACATTAAGAGTTACATTTGCGCAGAGATTTGTGTAGCGTTACACGCTGATGCAGCCAGTGAAGGACTGGATGACTGATCACGGTTCCAATCTAGCACTCAAGAAAACCGAAGTGGTCATACTAACTAAGAAAAGAATCCCCAAAGCAAAGACCATCAGTATCGTGGAAACACTGGTCAATTCGAAACGAGCAGTAAAATATCTGGGAGTACTGATTGACTAATAGATGAGTTTCTTCGCGCAAACTGGAACAACAGTCAAAAAGGTGGAAGTACGCGTATTGGCACTTACTCGACTAATGACCAACATTGGGGGACCTGTTTCATTAAGGCGATGACTGCAAATAAGCGCTGTACTGTCTGTTTTACTCTATGGGGCGACGCTCTAAACAAGCAGTTGCACCGGAAGCGATTGGCACAGAAGCAGAGGCAAGGAACACTGCGCATCGTAGGCGCATACCGATCAGTCTCCGGTATTGGTGATTGCAGGTGTGATGGCTATTGTGCTCCTTACTAGGGAGCGAAGGTTTGTCTATCTGCGCAGAAGCGAGGGCGACAGAGAGGGGGTTCCTAGAGGAAAAACAGCATCATTTCAGCGATTGGCAACAATCCTGGGAGAGTGATATAACGAGAAGATCCCTGACCTGAGACCGTGGCTCAATCGCTGTTGGTCGTTCTTATGAGTTTCAGTCGGACGGCGTTCCTGTTTTTGTTTGTACTGTGTGACAAGTTTGTCAATGTCGCATTGTTTGTATCCGTTATTATTAGCTATTCTGTAAATGTTTAGTTCGTTTGTGTAGCAATTTCCTAGAGTTTGTCATAGCATCAGGCTCATGTGCGAGCGAACTAAACAACATTTATAGAATAGCTAATAATAACAGATACAAATAATGCGACATTGACAAACTTGTCACACAGTATTAACAAAAACAGGAACGCCAACCGACTGAAACTCATAAGAATGACCAACAGTGGGTTTCGCGTTAACATACGTAGGCAAAGAGACATACAATCTATCAAAATTCCTTAGGAAATACAAATCGCAAACTGCATTCAAAACGAACAACAACATTGGAAACAAACTGAAACCAAAACTGAATGACACATCAATATACGAAAACAGCGGCGTATACAAACTGACATGCAAGGACTGCGACATGGTATACATAGGAAGGACAACACTGAAATTAACGACAAGATACAAAAAGCACTTACGATCGTTCTTACACAACAAGGCAGACTCCAATTATGCGACATGAGCCTCACGCTATGACAAACTCTATGAAATTGCTACATAAACAAAGCAAAGGACCGAGACTTGACATCCTAGAAAGGCTTGAAATTTATAAACATAGAAAGACAGACGGCAACATTATCAACGAACAACTTGTTACCAATTCCGACGCAATTTTTTCAATACCAGACCACACTCTTATACGAAAACTGAAACGAGATGAAACAGTACAAACGGACATCCAACAAGCAAAAAAAAACAAAAACGTAATATCCCTCTACCTGGCATAATTTGGTACTTGACGTAATTTACTACCTGACCTAATTACCCATCCGCTTAACCCATCCTACGACTGTATAAAGTCATTCCCTTCAACACATCCTTTAGACACTGAAGATGACTCGAAGAAGTCGAAACGCGTCTGCTCGCACAACAAAGCAAGGCCCGACGGCTTTCAAAAAAAAAAAAAAAATCTTTAAATTTTGTTCAATATTCTCATGAAAGAATTAGCAATGTCAAGTCTATCTACAGTGTTATAAATAGAACCAAATCTTGCAACTATTGGAAAATTAGCTTTCTTGAGACACAAAGCCATCTTTAGACATGATTGTGATTTTTAAATATTCATGAAAGTAAGATGATACAAAATGGCAATATTTTTACGGCCCGAATGAGGACGAAAAAGGCTACGCCCGATAGGGAACTCGGAGGCTCCCTATGAAGTTTGGACGGGGTTCAGTTTTCAGTTTGAGCTTCTAAGTACACGAAGATTAGTATTCTCAGGTTTAATCAAGATCAACTAATATTTTTTTTTCTTTCTAGACTTGTAGAACTCTTTGAATTTCTTTAGACAGCAGGCGAGAAAGAGCATAAATGACAGAGACGTATGACTCCCTCAAAAATTGGTGACTGTCTGAGCATATATTACCATAAATGCATGAGGATGGAACCGAACCGATCGAACTCGAAAAATCCTGGAAATACATACATTACGATGGCCAAGTTAGGGATTTTGAAGGGCCTAGCTTACCCATTTAAACACAGATCGATGAACTCGTCATGAAGCGTCAGATATAGAAAAGGATGACGTAATTCATCCTTATCAGTTGAGCAGCATCTGATTGAAGAAGCGCAAAATCCAAAAATTCCACCCTGAACACACTGGTCAGAGCAGATCAGACAGCTAATTCTTAAGGCACTGTAAGTTATTATCTCTGAAAAACGGAAGCTAGCTATAGATAGAAGCAAAGCTAAATATTTTTGAAAAAGATGCGGATGAACTAGCGTGCAAACTCCAACTAACCAATGTGCAAGAGATGTAGCGAGCAGCGCAATGACCTTCTTAACAAAAGAAGACAGCTCTACTCCGGGTACCTAAATCGGAGAGATTCTTAGACAGATTAACAAATGAAACTATGTAACACATTACGCTCGGGTATGCCTGACAGTTCAAAAGGACGAACTTGGTGCCTGGATGCATCAGAGATGCATGGGATCTCACTTCTAGCGAATCCTCTCCCTGCAAGTCTTTTTGGTAAAAACTGAGATTCCTGTAACTTGATGGAAATCAAGGCTAATAAAACTAGACCTAGCCCGAAGTTGCATATCGTGAGGAAATCATAATCGTGATGGAGGACGTGATATAGTATTTGAAAATGGAGATGAATCGTATCATAATTGAACGGGCTTATAGTCCGTCCGAAGAATCGCTCGAAACAAATCCCGTTGTCAACAAAGGGACTCGAACCAGGAAATTGCAGCTTACGCAGTGATCACTCTAACCACTACACCTCACGAACTATTGTGTGTTTATTGTGGTTCTATACGTTTGATTAATATTTTCTCTCCCATAAGCTTGATCTTTTGCTTTTGAGAGAATTACTACTGTCATCAAAAATAGGGTGACGTTTGAATTTAAACTGCGCGCGTCGAAGGATTTGAAGAATTTTTTCGGTTGGTAGTACTGTCAGTGACATCTATGTCAAATTTAAATGCCAAAATATTCATTAGTGTTTGAGATACGCGTCGATTTCGGGATGGCATTCAGTTTCGTCTTCAATCTCCTCTATCTTATCAAAACGGAGTCCCCGGTACGGTCTTTTGAGCTTGCTGAACAGCTAGAAGTCGCACGGCACCAGATCAAGTGAATACGGTGTTTGCGGAACGATATGGGTTGGGTTTTTGGCGAAATGATCACGAATTACGAGTGCAGTATGGGATGGTGCATTATCGTGGTGTAAAAACCAAGAATTGTCTTTCCACAATTCCGGCCTTTTTAGGCGGATAGCGTTACGCAAACGACGCATAACGTTCAAATAATATTCCTTGTTGATTGTTTGGCCCGGCGGAAGGAATTCATAATGCACAACACACGATAATCGAAGAAGAGAAGAGGTTGATGGTCGCCCAGGACGCGTTTCGTCTTTGACACGTTTACGGCCGGCTTGGAACTCACTATACCACTTGTAAACCTTTTTTTTAGACAAAGCCTCATCACCAAAGGCTTTCTGCACCATACTAAACGTATCCGCAGCAGAAAATTGATTCCGCAGACAAAATTTAATGCAAATTCAACAAATTTCAACATTGCAACAAACGAAAAAAACTCACTTTTAGCAGCTCACAAAACGACGCGTATCTCAAACACTAGTGAATATTTTGACATGTAAATTTGACATAGATGTCACTGGCAGTGCTACCAACCTACAAAAAAAAATAACTCTCCAAATCTTTCGACGCGCGCAGTTTAAATTCAAATGACACCTTATTTTTTGGACACTGTAATATACTTGATCTTATTGGAAAGCTGACCTGCCAGCCCGCCAGCCAGAATTATCTTCTCCGGAGCCTCTGCAGCAGCAGCAATCATTAAATTTGACAAGTTAATCAGAAGTTGTCATCATCATCATCTATGGCGCGACAGCCCAAGCCGAGCCTTGGTTTCCAGGATTAATGTCCTCCAATCATCACAGTTCCAAGACCTCGTCCGCCAGTTCTTTAGTCCCAACAAGGATCTGCTGTCGGCTTCCATCGTGTCGTCTCATCAAGTCCTCGGTCTTCTCGCTGGCTGACTACCTTGTGCTCTACCCGTCAATGTTCTTTTGGGTAGGCGGTTTTCTTTCATTCCTTCTACATGGCCCGCCCATTGCAATCAACGTAACTCTACGCAAGAGAAAACAGGTGGAACGCCAAAAAGTTCATCCAACTCATCGTTAGAACGATGTCTCCACTCTATTCCTTGTTTCACTGGGCCGTAGAATTTCCGGAGCAATTTGCGTTCATATATGTCCACTTCCTTTTCGGACTCAGAAGTCGTGGTCTCTTGAAATATTGGCATTAATAAAATTTCTAAGATTCTTAAGCAAGAAATCTCGATACCAAATTTTTTCACGAGGGATATTAAATAAATAGTTCTGATGAAAGGATAAAAGCTATGGAGGATGCACGAAAATTTCGAAATTAAACTTAAATTTTGCAGTTATACCAGTCTCGAAAGCACAGCTTATTTCTTTATTATCACCTATTCATTAAATAAAGTTCCCATCATAGCAATTAAGAACTGCCATAATAATATATACAGACACCATCTCAATTTAAATATCTGGAAATCGTTTCATCACATCATTTCTGGTATACCAACCAATTTCATTCATTATTTCCCATTAAATCTTTTCTTGTTTAATTTGTATTTTGTTTATCCACAACACACACCTGAACAATCAACCTTATGAACTATCAAGTCCGGAGGTATACTTAAGTAGCTAAAATTTTCACTTTTAATGACCATTAAATAATTTTAACTGTTTTATTGTTTTTGCTTTTTTAAAGTATGTAGCCCAATTACTTCATTTGCGAGAATAAACAGTGTTAAAGAGCAAAACGTTTGGCACGCACCGAGCCAGCGTGGAAGAGTTGGAAAAAGCAGAAAAGAAAATAAGTATATAAACGTGGCCTTGAATTTTTGCCAGCAATTAATTTATATTATTACATTCTTTTGTTATTTTGTTTTTTAATCATGTGAACCACTTGCTGCTTTCGGAATTATCAAAAGATTGTCGGGAAAAGACAATAAGAAGACTTTTTAATCTGTTGGTGCATTCTTTACTGAGAATGATATCTATCTTTATTAAGTTCTTAGGAATAAATGAAGTTTTATTAAAGATCTTGATAATAATGTTGAATTGAATGTCATATAAACAGTATTTAGCGCGCCATGATACATTCGATTTGATATTTAACCCCAATAATAATCCAGAAACATCTTTAAGAGTTCATCAATTCGCAATGTAACGTCTTAAATCATGAGCGCGTATTCAAGATTAGTAGATATTGTTGGCCCCTATTATTTCTTGGGAGAAAAAAGTTAAACTTCAGAATTTAGCAATAAATACGACGGGTTTATTTTAATCCAACATTCATTTGATTTATTTATTTGTGTTTATTGGGAATGGAATGGTTATATTTTTCTTGCTCATATTATTTAAAACGAATGGAATATGGTAATTTGTAAAACCAGATATAATGTCATATGAAGAAATACAACCGGTAATGACAAAACAAATACAAACGTTAAAAATATTGTAATGAATTGTTATTGAATGAATGATATATCATCACATCATATAAGCGCTGGCGTCTGCTCTTGGAAAGTAAAATCAAAATACAAGAAATTCTGCGACAAACTTTTCTCCTCAATGCAGGGTGGGCCGAAATTAATTATGTTTTTGTTTTTTTGCATGAAGAACATTTTCTTTTTCATACATTTCAATAATCGTCACACCGAAACAGCTCAAACTGATTCTTGGCGTTGAGATTTGCTAAACAATCGCATCCCGCGACAAAAAATCTGTTACTTATTACAGGGGAATCGCTATAATATTTACTACTCCTAAACTTTTTGAGCAGGTTATATGCAGAAAAATTTTTCCAATTGTTGAGCCTTACCTTAGTGTAGAACAACACGGTTTTCGAAAAAATAGGTCCAGTACTACCAACCGCATGGTTATGACATCAGACATTCTATGTGGTCTGTTAAAAGGTTACCAGATTGACGCTATTTACACCGATTTTAGCAAAGCCTTTGATCATGTGAAACATGGAGTTTTGATAAAGAAACTCCACAGATTTGGTATCACCGGGTCACTTCTTAGTTGGATTCAGTCCTACCTGCAATATCGCACACAGTTTGCCAAGTTTCAAGGATGTTTATCCAGAGAAATTTATGTTCTCGCTGGGATTCCTCAGGCTACCCATCTTGGCCCGTTGCTTTTCAATATTTTTTTATTTCTGAGCTTTCAGTGGCATTACCGAATATACCACATCTTTTTGACGCCGATGATCTCAAGCTGTATAATGTAGTTCAGTCTGAAACCGACGCATTGTTTCTCCAGAACATACTGAATAATTTATTTCAGTGATGTAATGACAACCAACTCTCCCTGAATTTGGACAAATGCCAGTTAATCAGCTTCACTTGAAAAAGGAATGCCATCCTCTACGAATACCACATTAATAATTCCCCTATGAGTAGAGTCGATTGAGTTGTGGATCTTGGCATAGTCTTGAATACAATGCTCCGATTCAACCTTCATAACGATGAAGTCCTTTCCACAGCGTATAAAATGCTGGGCTTTATCAAAAGAAGGGCCAAAGAATTCAAGAATAATTGGGGAACGAAATCCTTACACTCGTACATTTCTCTAGTACGTCCTATTCTTGAATATGCCTGCCTAATCTGAAATCCCGTTTTTGATATTCACAGCAATAGGTTGGAGTCTGCGCAGAAGCAGTTTGTACTCTTTGCTTTGAGGTCTCTCTACGACCCCAGTAACCTACCACCTTATGAAAATCGTCTCCAGTTGTTAAATTTGACAGCCTCACTTCAAGGAGAATCGCATTGTCAGCATGTCTGGCTTTCGATGTCTTAAAGGACAATATTAAGGTAAAAATTATCTGTGCTAGAATCCGCTTGAATGAGACACTCTACCATGCTTGCCATTAGCAGAAACCATACCATTTACGGAGACAATGAGCCAATCAATAGATGCTGTGATTATTACTCCCCATACACTTCCTATTTAAATCCAAAGTACTAAATCCCCTTTCCCTGTCAAATATTTGAACACTGTAAAATTAATTAATGCATTGTAAAATTTTATTATAATTGATATGCCTTAATTTGGCGAATGAATAAATAAATAAATAACTCTCTTCTAGAAGTTTATATGATTGAGCGTGTGATTATCCCTGATTTAATGTCAGTGCCCATCAAAATCACTGCATTTTATACCGAGCTTAACTGGACCGTCATTTCTCCTTCTAACATTGCTTTTCAACATATTAAGGGCCTTTTGGAAATCACCCGCCAGGAACTTCACTTCTAGACAGCAGCACAAGTTTGTTATGTGGATTGTATAATAATGATCATAATCCACTGCCAACAGTCCATACTGCGCCTAGTTTGAAAAAATGCTAGAGGTTCTTGTTTAGTGACCATGACGGTACTCTAGAAGGTGATGTGGTCAGTATGACGGACAACGATTAGGTTATTGCCCAAACATAATCCAAAACTTATCACACTTGGATCGGCTCTTCATTCATCCAATGAACCATTCGACATAAATCTCATTGCCGTCAGCGAGACTGGAACCAGTGAACTTCTACTTAAGCGGATTGTCGACCTTCTAGATTGCCCATCAAGGGGTAGGCTTTGATATCCGATCTGAATCTGTGACAATGGTATGTACAGACGTAGTTGAAAGACAATATTTCTCACACTAAAGCAGAAAATTTTCATCTAAACATCGCTCATGGTGCTGAAAAGCATTCCTTGCTTCCCATTTAATTGCAGGAGAAACTTACTAACGGAAGACTAAGATGGCAGAATCTTGATAGGGATGCAAATTCTGCATACCCCTTGAATTGTTCAATCAAGAATTTTATGGATTTACATTTAAATTAACAAAGAAAAACAACAAAATCAATGTTGAATTGATCACCGAGTACACAGGTAATGTATGCATAGGTATTGCCAGCCAAAATGACTGTCAACGGTCACCGGAAGATAATAAGACTATAATATACTACTTTTGTATCATAATCTCGCCTATACCCAAACAATATTACCAAAAGTTTTAAAGAACAGGAATTCTGAAAATTCTTTTCGTTCAAAAATAATGAGATAATTGCGTATTGCACAAGAGATGCCTATCAGGTCATCTCAACGCCAACATACAACAACTTGGGGATTGAGGAGCAGTCAGGTGCGAAGATACGCCACTAGATGTAGATTGGAATGACTTCACTAATTTTTAAAATACATGTTTTTTGAAATACTTTTTCAACTTGTTTTGATACTCGGTTTCACCAGGGCAAACGATGCGACTTTAGCTTCTGGTTAAGACCCGAAAAATGATTCCCCTACTCGTATTTGGGCCTGTTTCCAAAATTGGTTCACCTGATTGGATCCGGTTTTCGTCTGAGGACCGATATTCTATAACGGCCACCAAAACCGGGCAATGGCAAAAATTTCCGATACTGGGAAAACAGGTACCCATAAAAGTACTGAAAATTGATATTGGTAAAACCGGTAATGGAAAAAATGGTTTAAAAAATTTCGTTATCAAAAAATGATTAATGGTTAAAAAATCGGTACTGAAAAACTATTGGCTCATAATTTTGAAAATCGATACTGATATTGAAAAAAATGGACACAGTTAAAGAACCGATACTGAAAAACCGGTGTCGGCTTACCACGTTGAATACCGATGCTCAGAAAACTTAAAGTCAAAATCGATCTCAATATATCGAGTTGACAAAGTTGAACCGCAATAATTGAAGGTGGCTATTTTTCGAGCTGAGGCTCAATCGCTTCTGCTGCGCCGGACACTCAGGATTCTCAGTATATTATTCGGATGGTTTTCATTTCTGGCCAGTAGCTGCACAGCATGCCAATATACTAAAAAATTCCTCACATTTCTCTCATATACAAGACCTAGAAAGACTAGGGGTTTTCTGTTTGTCTTTGACGACTGGTAGGAAGCGAAATTATAATTCGATTGTATTGTTTATTGTATATTTGTTTTTATACACCAGCAGCCTTCGTAGGATAGACCGTGTACATATACATAGAAGCAAAAATTTGAACAAATGGATTTAACTGACTTGGTGACCCTTAGTTGAGCGAGCACACGTGAACCCATTCAAAAACTGACTTTAAACGAAAAAAAGAAGCAAAGTAAATGAATCAATAAGAACTGGTAATGAAATATACGAAATACGCCGCAGAATACAGCTCGCGAATTAAGTATTTTATTCAGTTTTGACGATCTTGATGAACAGCTGCATACACAGGAAAACAAAGCTCCAAGTATACAAATCTGTGATAAAACCTGTGTTATGCTACGGGTGTGAAGCATAGACCTTAACTCGTCTCCGCAAGCATATTGAAGCTAGACGGGGACGAATAGCGAATTTGATACAACCATGAGCTATATGAAACTTTTGACGAGCCGGAGGGTCTCAACGATTGTAACACTGCGGAAACTGCAATGGGTTGGCCATGTGAATCATATGCACGAACAAGGGATCCCCAAAAAGGTATTCGTTGGGAGAACTGAAGTGCGGAGATCAGTGGGGAAACCCAGGAAACGCTGGTCTGACTCGGCCGATAAAGACAGTTCATCGCTGCTCGGATTTCGAAATTGGAGGACGCGGTCAATGGAACTCGACAGTTCCGAGGCCTTTGCTGCAGGAAGCTAATGCTACGGAGAAGAAGAAGTGAATCAATAATACCCGAAACCGCGTGGGTAATTTCAGCAAGATATGGAGCTTACTTTCTGTTTGTACTATTCTGTGGATGAAATATAGAAGTAATGTTCACGTTTGCTATGCTTCCGGAGCATTCGGGAAAACTTATTATTGAGTGTGTCACAAAAATTTAATTATCCTTGACCAGTCAATATTTTGGTGCAGGATGACCCTTCGAGCGGATTTGTTGTGTGCCTCGTCGATCTGCACAGCGCTTACGACTTATCCGATTGCATCAATAGTAGTACTCTGAAGCCATTCTGCTTTGGAGATAGATCCTAAAGACGCAGATCGCGTCAGCGAGTCTTCCCTTGATAAGTTTTTCAAGTACTTTTTCGGCCATGTCGAGAATACGTAGCAGTCCGTATGCAGAAGGCGACTTAAGATTCCCATTAACTTTGCTAATCAGCACGAGCCTCGCCACCTGCCAGCGCTCTGGGAATATCCCTTCACACAAGCAAGCATTGAACATACTGAGCAGCAAGTTAGGACAGAATTGGTGGACCATCTGCAGCACCTCAGCTGGAATTCCGTCTGATCCTGAGGCCTTTCTTTTTTTTTTCAAAGCCAGCACTGCTTCTTCCACTTTTGCCTTTGTGACAAGTGGGAATCCCACTGATGCTTCGTCGTGGATAGGCTTAATATAGACTGGTTGAATAGGGGAGGGAGCCTGCGCAATTTTCTCCATCTCCGCACGTAGCGTTTTTCTGCGGGCCAACAAGCAATGTATGCGTCACCGCCCATATTTAGGGAACGGCGACACCCTACACAGAATACATAATCTCAAGTTATTTTAATTAAGAACCTTATATTTTACGTTTCATTGGCCAAGTCACTAAATTGGAAAAGGAAAAAAATATCGTTGAACTCCTGGCACAACTGAGAGATGACGGTTCTTTCCTCAGGATTACTATGTTCGAATAGTGTGAGCTCCTGCTTCAACAACGCATTGCGCATCACATTCCATGGAGATTCAGAGTATAAAAACTTAGAAGCTTCTCTCTCCAAGTGATTGTTTGATGGACCCGCTATGGTCCCCGAGGCTACATAGCCTACATGTCTAACTATAGAGTCTAAACTAGATTTAGGCTGATGTTCTACCCCGCGTGAAACTTCTAACCTACTCAGAGTATCTATTCACCTTCTCTAGCTTCAAACTAAGTTGGTTTATTGTGAACAGAGTCTCACCTGAATTCAGTATACCCACCACTGTCCTTATTGGGTTAAGAAGACCGTTTGCCAGGAATATGCCCTCAGCTAATGAATCCGCTGTACACAGCATTTCCTGACCCAGCTCAATAGGAACTACCACTACGTTTTGTGTTGGTGGAGGTAATGTAATAGCTTCTTTAAAAACGACCTCATAGGTTCCATCAGCGGCTTTTGTAACCCTTGAATCCTCTTTGGAAGGATTATGAGTCGCCACATGATTCTGATCTGTTAAAAATGTCCCGTTCTGTATCGCTCCAAACGACAACGCGTCGTCGTTAACAGACACCTTATCCAAAACCTGTACGTGATGTGAACTTTCCGCCTCTACTTGGCTCTCAATAGGGACCGAGAAATCATTACTATTTACTTCCGTGCGAGGAAATGTGAGTGATTTACTTGGACCTTCGACATTACAGTTCCTTGAGAGAAGGCCATCATTAAATAGTCCCTGAATATTCTCGACCACTTGGAAAGTACATGGAATTCTAGTAGGGAGTTCGAAATTGCCTTCGGTTGTACCAAGGGTTTCACCTTCCCCAAACGGGCTTTGCAAAGTGAGCTTACGCTGAACATTTATTGGGCATGTGTCCCTAATAGCTGACTTATTTATAATGCTGACTTCAGCCCCCGTATCTATAGTAAATGTGGTCTTCTCTTGTATTCCTATATCTAAAGGCAGTGCAGCTGTTGCCAGACTAGTACCGCGATAAGTGTTTCCTTTGTTTTTTTCGATTGTCCATGCACTCGTTTCCGATGTTTGATTACTTGACTGTTTAATTAAAGTCGAGCCGGAGATTTCCGACTCGACTGCCGCTCGTTTCCCTGGAGCTTGGAATCCCACCGTTTCTTTTGGAAACAAGCTTCCAAAGCATTTCCTCTGCGACCTCAAAAATCACACTTCGCCAGGACACTGAATACTCTTGGGTTCTCTTTCCTGGTCCGATGACTAGTGGCGGATTTTATCGGAGTATGTGTGGCCCCGTTTATGACAAAAGTTACAAGTTATTCTCGGACCCTTGGTTAATTTTGATGATTTCGATTGAGGATCCTTCTCTGGTGCTACCATCGCTTGTGGTACAACCTGTGACTGAAACGGTATCGCATAGGAACTAGGCGAGTACATTGCCTGCTGGAGCTACCACGTGCTGGTTTATCATCCAATTATTGAATGGGGGTTGAACTTGCGTCATTTGTGGAATTGTTTATGATGCACTGTTCTGCAAAAAGAAAACTCCCTGTTGAAGTTTGTTCAGCCCCTTAAGTACAAACTCCTCAAAGGTGCATTTCTCTAACGTCAAAAGGTACTGGCAAAGCTGAGGATTAACTACTCCGCTTCTAAAAGCATTCATCGCAAAGTCCTCTAACTGTGCATTCGCAATCTTACTCGCTTCCGATCCATATTTAACTGTTGCTGCTTCCAGGCAAAGTTTAAGAATTTGCCTAAGACGAGATGTATAGGCTAGAACGGACTCCGAAGGACTTTGCTTTGCTGTTATTAGAGTATGCTATTTACCAGCTCCTGATAAGTTGCTCTTGGTAAGTATACCTGGTTCAGCAATTCTTCCGCCACCTCCAAAGTGGACGGGAAGTTAGAGGATATCAGCTGATAAGCTTCACCTCGCAGACGGGTAGGGAAAATCTGCATAAACGCAGCGCGCTCCTGATTGCTAAGGCATTTCCATACCTGCTTACTGCAACCAATGAATGTTTGCAGATCAAGCACCATGGTGGAGCTGGGTGCCCCAGAAAACAAGGGAATCATCTGTCCCATTAACTTTGCAACCTTCCCGTAATCTGCCATAGTGTTCGTAAAATCCTTCGGCTTCCTTATCCGTCATAGGAGGTGATTACTGGTCAACAGTTAAATCCACGGATACACTTGAGCACGAGCTCGCTCCCAATGTCAATTTCCAGTCATGTGACGTAATTAAAGTTTTTAAAGACCGTGAAAAATCCAACAAACTGGTATGGCCAAACGCACTCCAACTTAAATGTTTGATCTCTTCCCTGAACTGCGCTGTCTGTTCACGGAATTGATTGATCTGCCCCAAACGGCTAAAATATAACTGATCAACAGTGTCAGTGAATTCAAGAACTGACTCTATACTCGTAGATGCAGGTTCCCGCTTAACTTGTGAGTCTAAACCAGGAGAAAGAGTTTCCGATTTATTTTTAGGGGTCAAAAGAGTTCTTCCGCTTCGGAGTACAACCCCGCTGTTTTTTTCCGGAGTTGATTGATGTACCTTCCTGGTTTTCTGACGTTCGTCGTTCATTCGTTCAAGTAACTAACGAATTCCTTTTTTCTTGTTTTTTTAACTGCACCTACATCCTCCTTCAAGACTCGGATATTCCAATGTTGACCTCCCAAGTAAATCTTAATCTAAAGGACGACCTCCCAGGTATCAAATCGTGCGAATGAGTGTTATAACCTCAAGAGTGGTAAATAAAGGTTCTAATTCCGTCTGAAACACCAATTATTCTATTCAATAACTGGTCGCTCCACAACCGGCTGCGCCAATTGTTATGTATAAGCAACCACCCTGCATGTGCTGGCGTGATGATTGCACCTCACCACACACTACCACAATCCTTGATACCTAGAGGGGAAGGGGGCTATCCTTTAGAAATAAGAACCTTTTTTCTTTCATTTCAATACAAAAGATCTTTATTCTCGTTTGACAATTCGTTAATTGCACACACAAATGCTTTGGTTATTGTTGTATTTCACATTCTTTGTCACAAAGGTGTCATTTACGGAACTCCTGATTTCCATTATTAATATAGATACATTCTTAAAAAAATAAATTCAAAACAATCTCCACTTGAAAATTATTGATGTTGAATACTGTTGATGGCGACCCTCGAACCATGGTTTAATTCTACGGTGTACGTGGATGAAGACTAGAACTAGAGTTTCACCGGCTTGGACCTGAAGGAACTCTAATTCAACTTCTGCAGATGTCTACTTCAACTCCTGTAGATGCCTTTACTAGGAAATTACTGGTGGTGAACTATACATAAAAAAATAATTGATGAATAATTTAAACTTCACTTTAGCGCAATCGTGAAAATTGACAATAAGATAATTACGATAGAGTTTGTATAAATCATTGATCAAAATAAATCACTTATGAAATGGCTAAAACTAGAGTTTCACTGGCTAAGGCCTAAAGAAACTCTGTTTCAACTCCTTATACTCACGTATTGTTGATAGCGAAATTATCTTCTCTTGGCAGTGAACTTGTATAAGAACGTCGACCGCAATTGTCTCCGGCAGTCCCTCCTCAAGCCTTGTGATTATGCTGGCTCCCTCGTCCAATTCGCCAGTAGCTTAAATACAAACGAATTGCTTGCATTGCTAGTGGGAGTCGTAGACCTTCGCTCCAGTTAACTGCAAAACGCTGAGCTTGTTAACGTGCTAGTTCCCCTTAATTTGTTTTACTAAGTCATTCCTCTCCCGTTCCTCGGGAACAATCTTGTTGCGTGAAAAGGAACGCCAGATCCAATCTTATGTTTTTGCTCTTTTCGTCTTCAGTATTCATACGAGTATATCTGAATATTCGACGACTTCTCCTCATATGATTTCTGAGTTGGTTGTTGCGACGGATTGATACTCAGTTGAGCGGATTGCGTATGGCACACACATTCAATTGTGTTCGTGTTCGTTTCAATACTAGGGTCATTGAATGAGGGATGTCTAGTCCGAGCAGAAAGTGAGTCCCGGAAATGGCGGCCAGGACAGCACTTGTGGTACTTGATACCCGTGATAGGATCTTCCAACGCCCATGCTGTCTATCTCCCACTTTCGGGTAGAGTTTTGGGAAAAGGGGCGCTGGCAGGTTCATTGACGTGCTCACGACAGGCCCTACGTGCTGGAATATTCGCGGGAGAGTGGAAGACAGATAGCTGAAGACGTGGCAGGCTTAATCATGCTTACTATCACGTCGGCGTTATGTGTCTAATGGTTCCAGGCAGGGTTCTTGGATTGACAGGGGAGGTGCTTAGTGGGTAGTCCAGTCGAATTCTTGCGAGTATGGGAGTCCCACATGTATAAATGGCATTCACTTACAAACATCGCGTCGGCTTTCAGGTATTCTAACAGTCACTACTAGTCAACGCAGGGGTGATACCCAACAGTTGCCCACGAAGAGTGACAACGCTTATTCGGTAATTGGAAATGGTCCTGGGTGTACGTTACGAAAGGAAGATGGACCGCGCGCCTCATCGCTGGTTTGAGGCCGTGCATCAATCACAGGCATAGTGAGATCGTGATGCGTGTTTTACGATGTAGAGGAAGATGACGCCTGGCACACATTACGTGCAAGAGATGGGACAGGCAGTATGGGGACCTCTAGCAAAAAAGGAGTCCCTGGTCCGGATAGTTCAATCGGGGAGATTAGTTCGATAGACAAATGGAAACACGTTTGGACAGTTCTGACAGTTGAAAAGGGTTTACCTGAGTACTTAGAGGCGTTGAGGTGGAAGAGATCTCTTCTCTAGCAATTCCTCTCCTTACCTCCCTTCTCGGTAGAAAAGCGATTCCTACAACTTGATGGCGCCTCAAGCACAGTAAAACGTGGCTTAGCCTGAAGTACGTAAAACGAAAACAGGCTAAGTTCTGAGGTAGACTAGTGGCACCTTTAGTGGTAAGTCTAGAAGCCTTGCGCGTCCGGATGTCTTACATTCAGGGCAGCACAGTAAGCAGCATTCGCCTCCCTACCACACCAGAATGACCAGTAATTTAAGCCACAAGAATAGTGGGTTATATACATTCAAAAATTCATCTAAAAAGGATTATTATATTCAAATGGATTTCCAGCAAAACCAATACAAATCACTTGTTTTATCAATCTGAAAAAACTGTGAGAATCGATCTAATAACAAATCTTTTACAATATTATACATTCCATGCCAACTTTTATTCGTATAGTAACATAAATCGTAGACAACAAAGTGTGTTAAGCTCTTTACTTATGTGTATGTTGATTTCTAGAGCTTACACTCTAGAATCTGGCCGTTCGAACAAAATGTGCCTACGCTATGAACACAACACCTAAAAGCTCAATTATAAGGCAATGCTGATAGGTATGCCTTAATCGGATTAAAGGTAGGATTTTGGAATGAAAAAGTGTAGACGGTGGGTACTATTAATTACACTTAGCTAAAGTCTATCGATTTTGGGATTTTCTTCAGTTTTGTTTTAAGACGGTTTAATTGTGAAATTTTAAGGAAATGCGTTTATTTATCTGAAATTCGGATTTTAAGAGATAATTTGCATTTTATAGATAAAACGTTAGCACTTTCAAGGAAAAGTTTACCATGATATGTTCAGGGGACTTTTGGCGCAAACTTTAACTCGGCGGTATCTGCTTGTGCTAGTTATAATTCCTTGAATCTTATAGCCTCTTCCTTCCTTCTTGGACTGCAATTCAAATTATGCTAACCTTATCACTACGATGTCAATTTTATATGTCTCAAATGACAACGACTTCGTTCCAATTCATGGGAAGTGGCAATCTTGCATTTTTCTTTCTCTAAGAAGAACGGCGATAACTAGAATCGTTTTAACGCTCAACTACGAGTACATTAGCCAGCTGTTGACTCTTGGTGTGATTTAGAATTTGAAGCGTTCACAATAAAAGAAATACGATGATAACTTCCGTCGTCGTGCCAAGCTACTCCATTTATCGTTCATTTCATATTTTTTCCTTACCATTTAAGATGTCCTCCATTCACTAAATGAAAAGTAGACATTAAAAATGGTGAAGGAAAACCGCTTTCGTGTGGCATAGATGCTGCTAGATATGTTTTAAATTTTCTATGTATGGAAATGAATTTAGCATAGGGATTTTTCTTCAATGTACAAATGCAATGTCATATCTTTTTAAAAATAAATATTTTCTTTTTCATCTTCCACCGCTCTCATCCAAAGAGAGATTGTTTCGTATCTTAATTGAAATGTAACAAAAAGCTGCTCTGTGGAAAATCATCTTCCATTCACTGTCGGGCATGATGACTTGGCATGAATAATTTTTATGCAAAGAAAAACTTTAAATGTTCTATTTTTGTCACTTTGTCTTGTCATACTCAATCTTTTTCTTTCAAGCTGTGAATTGTATCGAATAATTTGTGGCTTTCCCTTTAAGAGTAAAAAGCGCTCACATCTGTTTATGCTTAAATTTTTTTCTTTTTTTTTTTCCACCAAACTCAAGTCAGTGACTGATTACAATTTATGAGGAGTATAGATATCACCACCAACTTGAGCACCACCAGTAGAGCTCATCCATCTTTAGATCCCCATCATCTTCCTCCCGGCATTTATGTGGAATTTTCTTGATGCTGTTGTTGTACGGAGGCCTGGAATGAATGCGCTTGACTTTCAAGTGGTTGGCGATGGTAGGAAGCAATAGCCTTTTATCATTAGAATACGAAAAGGAGAAAAGAAGAGGAAAGTTTGGGCTCCGCTTGAATTTAGATAGTTTTAGAAGAATCCTTCAAACAATTCTGTTAAAATCCCACAGAACAATTTTTGGCACAATATTAGGATCCTACTTTGCAATCCTTGCATCGTTCCGCCCTTTCCTCAATAAAAAGTACCTTCCTCTGGACATTATCGCTGCTTTTTCAAACAAGCATAAATTCCAGGCAATCATTGATTCCATGGATATTAAAAATAGAAGCAAAACTAGCTTTCCAAGCTGTAAGGAATGGCAAGAACGAGGTCCGGAGTATAGTTAGGAGACTCCAAAGACAAAACGAAGAAGGCAAAGATTTGGCTGATCCTAAATGGTACCGCTGGCGGCAATGATTCTGAGGATGATTTAGTGATGGGTGGTTTTCCCTTCAAGTTCTTCGTCATTGAGCCAACACCACGGTCCCCTTCTGAGTCCAACGTGCCCAGCTAAATATCACCGTCATCATTCTAGAAGGAACGCATCACTTTTTTTTTCGCTTCTCTGAACTTCTGCATCATAAAGTGCATTTTAGTTCATTCACCATTAGAACTTAGTGATTTTTATTTTGGAAAATATCGTCGCACATATGTGTTGTGTACAGCAGAGAAGAAAAAAGAACTGAGCTCTGAACTATTTATGTACCATCTGAGAAACTTTGAATAGTTAGATGAAGATTAATTCATAGTGATGAATGTCTGAATATATCCAGCAAATGAACTAGATAGAGTATTTGGAAAATATGAAATGAAAAGAAGTTGGTCTTTCAGTTTTCACTCGAATGTATGAGGGTTAACGGCGGGTAGAATAGGGAAATTATAAAATAACATGTGTGTGCAGTTTATCATTTGAATTTTTCCAGTGAAAATTATGGGAATGGAATCTTGAACTTGATTTTGAAATGTTTTTGTATAAACGAAGTCGGAAATACGCTCGCTAGCAAACAAAAATGACTAGCAAAAAATTAGTTTGAGAGGGGGAGACACAATACTGAACTATTGTTATTATAATTTAAATCTGGGGAGAAATTTTAATTTAAACACGAGCTCTAATTGAATTCAAAGTTTAATTAAAGTTTGTTTAAATCATGAGTTTGGGGGCAAATAGAAACATTTTTGAAGTTAAGCATCACAAACGTCTCTTTATTTGGTTTAGCACTACAGCCCCTTTCGGGTGTTCGCTTGGAGATAGTTAAGAATATCTCATTATCTTGATCGAATGTATTGGCACTCGAGGAGGTGATACGGTCAATACCACACTTTGGCCGTGTGTCTTATTACCGTTTTACGAGGAGTGCTCCGGTCAGGCTCTTTTCGGCCCCGGATAGCTACGTCGGAAACGGCGCAGGCGTCACTCGTCCACCCTTGGAGCCCGATTGGAGCCGCCGAACGAGGTTACGGCTCCCCGGAGAACAAATAGGAGCATCCTACCTACCTGAGATTCTATTCTACCAAATTGTAATTCCTTAAAACATCTGAATGAAACACTTGAAAAGCCAGGAAAAACTTTAAGCGCGACCAGAGTACGATGGGCACTTGGCAATCCCGCGACTTCAAACGACACCAGTAAATTCCTTTCTTGGGGAAAAAATATCTTCCCGCTCACGAGCAGAAAGTTCACAGTAGTTAAAACAGAAATAAAAGCAGTAAAGGAAACAACCAGAAAAATTCAATTCAATTAGTCTTTAACTTCAAACCTTAATGCAAAATTTCACAAGAAAATATGTAATCGAATATTGAAAAAAGAAACGATTGGCCGCTGCCGCTGATGTGGGGATCCCCAAATAATTGTTTTTTGCTTTCTCAACTGCCAATTTGATTGATCTCGTTCCTGATCTCCACTGCCAAATTTATTCATCTCGTTCCTGATTTTCACTGCCAATTTTATCGATCTCGTTTCTGATCTCTTTCCTCCGTTCGATTCCTGCCTCCACTCGCACTCTTCACTGGATGATTTTTACTGCTCAAAAGAAGAGCTGGACATCCTTCCGTCTCCCTTTTATTGGATTTTCGACCAACGGCTCATTCGGGTAGGTCGAGGACCATAAAGATCACTACGTGTGGTCGGCTATGTAGTTTTCTACCACGAGAATCGGTGCTTTTGGGTGTTCATAGAATCTCACTCCTACTGAATGAGTTTGAAGAAATGTCAGTGAGACAATTCACTGGCAGTTTGGGTTTGTTGCTGTTGCAAATTCCTCAGATGTGCCTGTCATCGGTGAAGTTTGTTTTGTGGTTGTTGCTTCAAGGCTTGCACTTGATTCTCCTCCCGTGTCAATTGCTCCCAAAGTTTCGCCGCCTTGCAGAGGATATTCACTTTCCGTGCTCGTAATTTGTCTTACGGATTTGTGGATGGTTTCCTATTACCAACAGCTACAACAGAATCGCTTGGAGTTTCAACACCCAATCCAGGTAAATCCACACGATTTTTCGATCTTTTATAGCTATGATCAATATGCGGGCTATGATATTCGGGACTGTGACAGCCATATCCTGATGACGGTGAATGGTGACGGTGAATTTCGAAGAAAAAGATTTTGTTTCTTGGATTTGATTTCGTTTTTAATCCATAGAAATATATATGTATACATATATATATATATATACATATATATATATATATATATATATATATATATATATATATATATATATATATATATATATATATATATATATATATATATATATATATCAATAAATTTCATTGAAATGTCTTATCGAGGGGAAAAACTCAAGGTTCTGGTGAGCCTTCATCTAGTAAATCTACAAGCAACCAATCCGCAGGCCGTCGAAGCGCTAACAATCACTTGAACGAGCATGTTCTGATGATCAAATAACTAATGCAGCGTATTTGACGGCGTCGGCTGCTAAGACACGTAGGAGTTCTAGTGCTACTCCTTTGCGAACGCCGGATCGCCGTATTCCAGTGCCAATGTGATGATGACGGATGAGAAGGAACGGATGCCGTTGGATGGTAAAAAATTTCTTCAAAAACAAGCTGCACGTGTGATAGAATATCTGCATGAAATCGAAGATATTTTGGGTAAAGAGTTTTTCCACCGCGGAGGCCTAATATCCATGTCCACGAAACAGTTCGTTACAATATTCTCGCATTTTCTCGAGTTTGTCGCTGGTACCCGTCTTTCCATTGGGGCTAGTTATGGCGACGATATAGTTTCAATCCTATCTCATATTGAATACCCTTATATTGTTAACAAGTCTTGGCTGAAGACACCTAGTGATCCACACGCATTCAACAATGTGATTATACTTTTTGGTTGGATGTTAGACTTTGTCCCCAGAGATGAATCGAACGAGGAGAACGAGCGCGAATATTTGCTGGTGGATGATATTATGGACCAAAATTTTGCGCTGAAGTTCAGTTCATCAGTTTAATTAGGAACAATAACATAAAAGATGAATCCAACCTGAGATTATTCGAACCAGCTATACACGCTGATAGGTCTACTGAATGTTTCATTTCAGGCGGATCATCTTCGAGACTTAGCGGACCATCAGGACGTATTTGTAGTGGTTGTTAATGTTGCTGTTGCTTTTCCTGCTGTTGCTGCTTTTATTATTATTATGATATTGTGGGCTTATTCGATTACGGTTCGGGTTCGATGTGCGTTGCAAATCCATCACACCCGGACGGGTTTCTATATGAAGTTCTGCATTTTTGGGTCCGTCATAATGTTGCATATGTCTCTCCATTAAACTTGTACTTGTACGCATGGCCATGGCTCGGGCCAGCTGCTCTAAGAATTTGTTGAGTTCTTTGATTATTATTTCCAACAAGGATATCATTGGTAGCAAAACTAATGGGAGATTTAGGATATTGCGACCCTTTGGTACAACTGCCATTATTACTGTTCTGTACTTCTTTTGAAACTCATCGCTTCAAGGATAAGTCACGTCGGACTCGCCACCTTAAGTAACGAATTATTTGTCGAGTTCGCCTTTGTCGTATTCATCCTAGTATCCACAATTTCAATCGAATTGATTTCGTTGTCCTCGTGCTCCTTCTTCACCTTCGCGTAATCCGATATAAATATAGTGGGATTTTTTTGTGAGTTTACAAAATAAGGCACCGATTTCAGATTCATCGTTATTGCTCATTAAATTTAAAATACTCGCATCATCGATTTTTTCCTTACAGAATTTTCTTTACGTTACTTTACGCTTCCTTTTGTGTATGTTGAGTTCACATAGTACAAACTCATAATATCTAATACATTTTCGTGTAACGTTACTTTACGCTTTCTGCTCGTGGGGTTTGCGTTTATTAGCGGCTGATTGCGTAAAGTCGTGCCAACATCCCTTCGTGGTCGTCGCGAATTTAACCTACATGGCGTTACCCGGTAACACCACCACCCACCCAGCTCCGATACGTTTTGATTTAAGCCAGTACATACAGTAAACTCCCGTTTATCCGAAATGATCAGGACGGAGGCCGGTTCGGATAACGAAAATTTCGGATAAACCTAAGTACCGCGTAAAGCACCCCGAATTGCGTCCACACCGCGAAATATCGTAAAAAGGACGTATATAGAATGCTATTGATATGGTTGTGAATAAACTTGCATATTTTTGAGCAATAATTTGTGTAGACGTGAAAAAAGCGCCAAAGTATGATTGAAAATTCAAAGTTTTTAAATGCTGCACAAAAAAGCTCGTATATTTTGCGTTTTTACAGAAAAAAATCCGCTTTGTTTGGCAGCGAGAGAAAACGTGTTTTAATTTTAGTATCTACTTTTTTGAATGAAACAAAAACTATAAAATTATGAAGCAAAACTAGAGATTACTCAAAGGAACGAACAGTTTGTCAAGAGGAACTTTAGGGTAAAAAACCAAAAAACTTTTAACTTTTTTGCTTCAGCACTACAGCCCCTTTCGGGCCTTCACTTATAGTTAGAGTATTTCATTATCTTGATCGAATGTATCCGCAAATCGGGAAGGTGATATGGTCAGTACCACACATTGGCCGTGTGTTCGTCCACCCCGCTTCGATACTTTCTGATTTTAAACCAGAACGTATCATAACTGAACGGGCTTATAGTCCGTTCGAAGAATCACTCGAACTAAATCTCGTTGTAGTTAACGAGACTTGAACCCGGGACTTTCCGCTTATGGGGTGAGTGCAAAACGTTTTACTTATGGACGTCATAATTTAAGATTGCTTCATTAGGATTCATTATTTGGTAAACAATTCTGTAATGTTTTTTTTTTATTTTGTTGGCTTGAGAAACGTTTGTTGCGGCAACATTTCTCCAACGTTGGAAACAAACGATTTCGGGATAGGTCGCCTTCTCCTGTTGGCAGATGTATTCCAGGACGGTTTGGATCGCTTCGTAACCGACTGTCTGAGGAACCTTTTTCTCTGCTTCATCATCAGAGACGCTTTCTGATTGGTCGCAATTTAAAAGATTTCTTCCCCAGTCAAATAAAAAAAGTCGTTTTTCATCCACTATTCAACTTCTTCGAAGTTCGCGTCTTGACAAACCTGTAGCTTCTCTAGTAAAACCACCAAAGTCGCGTCATTTTCATCTGTTTCCGGCACGTCAGCTTGAGTTTCGATGTTGCCTCCTTCCTCCCATCACTGATGACTTGCCTTATAATCTAAGAGTTTTTTCCAAGATATATCGAGAGAAATTAGATTCTAAGCTGCAGCAATCCAATCAATGACACTTAAAACATAGATTTTTTTAAGAGCTTAAACACAATCTTCTTCAGGATCAATCGAACCGATTAAGTATTCCAGCAGCTTGCGTTTGTAATGTTTTTTCATTGCCTCAAGAACACCTTTGTCCATCAATCGACATAAAGACGTGACGTCTGGTGGTAGAAACTCAACTTCGATATCCCCATCTTGCAGATCATCTCGGTGAGAAGGAGCGTTGTCTACGAGAAGAGTGCTTTCCAAGGAAGTCCATTCTCCTCCATGTTTTTTTTACAGCTGGAACAAACTCTGCCTGGAACCACTCTTTGAAGATGGCACCGTTAATGCATGCCTTAGACTGATTCGTGTATCACAGTAGCAATGGTTTATTAGCTGGTTGCCGTCTAAATGCTCTAGGTTTTTTGAATTTGACAATTAAAGTTAGGAACCGTTTATGATTGCCGATGGCATTACTGCATGCGAGGACAGTAACACTTCTTTTGTTTTTTTACATCCGGTTATCGTTTTTCTTGTATAGAGGCGAGAGTTTTTGTTGGCAACATTTTGTAATTCAACCCGGTTTCATCATAGTTGTAAGGTTGATCGCCAGTATAACCTCCTTTATCGATGATATTGTGCAGTTTCTTCTTAAAATCAGTGGTAGCGGCTTCATCCCTGGATAATGGTTTGGCAATTTAACAAATCCTATGCAGCTTCTTGAACCGATCCAGCCAGCCATCACTTGCAAGGAATGTTTGCTCCTTTCCTTCAATCAGCTCATAAAAAAAGTCATCGCCTTTTGGCAAAGTAGAGAATCGGAAACTGACACACCGGCTGTTATTTGTTCGTGCCACAAAACTAAGGCCTCTTTTAGTTGAGGATGTGCACCTTTTCTCATAGTATATCGATACTTCACTGCACTGCTTGACGCTTGAAGAAAATTTTTTAATTTCTGATCGATTTTTCGTACAATCAGTAATCGTACTTCTACCGAAGTTCAAATCCGCAGCAACTTTCGCGGGTGACTTACAAACATTTGTTCTCGACAACGAGATCACATCCTTTTTTCGTTTCGCGCCCGTTTTCACGTTCCGCGTTTTTTTACCGACACTCGACTGATTATTTTTTGGTTTTGGCCACTTTTTGTAAAATTATTTTACAAAGCAAACTACAATACTTAAGCTACAAACATCAAATTTTGTAATCAGGTGTAAAGTGGTGCTCTCTTCAAAGTTCAACTGCAAAAAATTGTATAAGGTATTTAAGGGGGTCTCCCCATACAGGGGTGTGGCCCAAAAAAAAAATGCATCAAAGGTAGCCGGTATGGGTATCAAATGGAAGGTCTTGATGAGAACTTTTCAAAACAGTTCTTTTTGGTTCGAGGGGCACACAGGGAGAGGAAACACACGAAAAATTTGTGTCCCCCACTCGCGATTGGACACCTGTGATCCGAAAAAATATGGAGGTAGGTGTTTATGAGTACAACAACAACAAATACCTTAGAAGTCAAAATTCGCTCAACTTTGATAAAAATAGTATATTTGAATTTCACATTTTCCCCAATAAAATCGTATAGGTACCCTTAAACTGAACGAAATTCGATAATTAAGTAGTCCTACTAAAGGTCCTTAAACTTTGTAAGTTTGATAAAAATCAAATGATAAACACGGAAGTTATAGCCATTTGAAATTTCTCCAATTATAACAGCAATAACACGTGATTTTGGTATTTTATGGACTTTCCATCGAATCAGTCACTGCAGTTTTGATTTGACCTTCTTGAAATTTTCAAATAAGGTCAAATATTTTTGGGAATTCATGATTGATGAGTGATTTTTGTTGGTTTGCAGCAAAATGGTGACCATTGAAAATAAAGGGTTTTCCAATAAGAGGTGTTATTTTGGATAGCCCGGTAGATGTCACTTTTGAAGCTGTCATTTTTTGACATTTGACAAGTAGAAACTACACTATTAATAAAAATGGAACAATACACGCTTCAACAACGCATTGAAATTATTAAAATTCACTATAAAAATGGTGAAAATTTGGCAGAGACGGTTCGTAAAACTCGAACAATTTTGGGTCGTCTTGAAGCACATTGTCGGAACGCAATTCGAGCTGTTGGCACAACCCAATGATGTGAAGAATAAAATCCATGCACGTCACTCAAGAATAGCCGAGAATATTGCTGGTGTAGCCGAAAGTGTTTAACAAAACCCAGGTTTGTCCATTGCTCGTCGTTCTTTGGAATTAGCATTCCACAAACGTCATTACACCGTATTTTGCATAAAGATTTGGGTCTTACGGCTTATAAAATTCAGTTAACACAAGAACTCAAGCCGGTCGATCATCAACAACGGCGTGTCTCTGCTGATTGGGTCCTTGAAATGCATGAAAATGATCCGGAATTCCATCGAAAAATCATCTTGAGTGATGAGGCCCATTTCCACCTCGGTGACTTCGTCAACAAGCAAAATTGTCGCATCCGGGGCTCGGAAAACCCAAGAGTTATTGTTGGAAAGCCTCTCTATCCTCAATGTGTGACTGTTTGATGTGGTTTATGGTCCGGCGGAGTCATTGGACCTTACTTTTTCGAAAATAAGGCTGGAGCATCAGTTACGGTGAATGGATTGCGCTATCGAGAGATGATAAATGATTTTTTATGGATGGTATTTATCTGGACAACGTTTACTTTCAACAAGACGGCGCTACGTGCCACACAAGTAACGAAACCATTGATCTTTTACGGGAAGTTTCCGAACCGTGTTGTCTCTCGAAGAGGTGATCACGATTGGTCACCGAGATCTTGTGATTTAACACCTTGCGACTTCTTCCTTTGGGGCCACATGAAGGAGAAGGTCTACGCCAACAGCCCAGCGGCGATTCAAGACCTCAAAGATGGAATTCGTGAGGCTATCGAGGACATAGGGCAGCCACTTTGCGATTTGGTTATGGAAAATTTCATGAAAAGGATATGGTCCTGTAAGCGTGGTCATGGGGGTCATTTGCCTGATGTTATTTTCCACTATTAACGGCATATCTTCCTCTTTATAATGAAATAAACATCAAAATAACACCTCTTTTTCAAAACCCCTGTACATGTAAACCTAAATTAAAACCTACGACATATTTGTCTGCATAATACTTTCATTTTCTTTTTGCATTTTTTGATCCATCTGGTTTCTTCGATTTCAAAGATCCGGAAGATTTTAGTTTCAGCTGAGTTTCCTCCTAGCTTTTAGCTTAATTTGAAATTACAAAAAATTTACTCTTTATCTAGAAGTAAATTCCAAATGTTATGAAATAGAGTCTGAAGCATTAAACTCACTGAAGCGTTCCAATCATCTTGTCTTTTTGTTTGTCGACAAAAAACTTACATCTGACAACATGTAGGTTATTGCCCTAATACCCACTCATATCAGACTAAACTTGAACTTTTTCTTTTATTTTCCTTCATTTCTTTAATTTTCCAACGACCTCATCGCTATTTCTTTGGCTTGATCATGTTTGTTGTAGCATTAGATGTGCATTTAAGTGGGTAGCAAAACATCATTAACCTGACGATGTATTAACACTCATAATCCTAATACCAAAACGAAATGAAGAAATTCAAAATGAATGGCTGAAGGAAAATACTTGAATGAATTCTAAGAAGGGTGGAAGGCAGAGAGGAAAATGTTAATATTATGAGAAAATTCATTTATTATCACCATCACTATCATTAATGCTATGTATACACTAACTGGTTAATGTGTTTGGAATGCATGATAGATTGGATTGGAATTCCAAGAAAGATACGAAAAAAACTATTAAACGGTTCACTATGTCATATATAAGTGTCGTAAAGAATTTGCAATCAACACAGAAAAATATCTTGTTCTCTACTTATCAAATATATAAATACAAGAAACACAATTTAAATTTAGAAGCGGACTGGAAGAATAAGCGGAAGTAAAACAAGAAACTCTAAAATAATCTAAAACCATTGTTGTTGTATTTGATGACGATCAACTCTCCATACATTCAAAATTATTGTTAGAATGTACTTTATCTTGAAAATTGAATGTCTTAAACAGTTTAATTACATTTCTGTTCTGTCTATTTAAAGAAGATACGAGGCAACATATGTTTAGACTCCAATTGGAGTCTGGGAGACGTCTTAACTATTTCAATTTAAATGCTAATCATAAAATGCGTTGGTAGAGTACAATTAGAATTAATCTGAGAAAGATTTCGAAATGTCTTTATCTGTTCAATACATTTACAAAACTGAAGATTAAAATAGATCGTAATTGACTTTGATAGTTTGGTTATTCATTCGATTTTCTTTTTACACCCTTTTATAGATCATAAAGAAAATTACTGAAAAATTGGTACCCAAAGATTGATTCATTCCCACACAATCTGCTAAGAAAATATATAAAAAGAATACCAAATTCTTCTAATGACTCATCATTGCAAAGCACTCCATATACTCGTATGATGATGACCTTCTGAAAGTATCTTCAATTTAGAATCGATCATCAATAATAATTACAAGAATGATGTTTACACAAATGAAATGACATCATTTTCGCTCAATTTTAACTCCTTTTAGTAGTCAAACTATGATTTCCTCTTTCATTTCAATCGCAACCGCGATAAATACAAATAAATATAGGTAATCGCGATAAAATCTGTGAACTTTAAGGTAAACATTCAAAATTAATCATAGGAAATCATTTATTACCCTAAAGATATTTTCAATTGAAATCGTCGGAGATCAGTAATGGAATTTTGGATGCCTTCTTTTTCTTGTTTCTTTATTGAGTTAGCCGTTCATCTTCAGATGTAGTTACTCGTATGTTTTCTTTTTCTATTGGCTTACCTCTGAAAAAGGTGTGCAAAAATCTTACCTTGAGGGCAAGTCGATGTTAGTCAATATGTAAGAAAATTCTCAGCCAATGATTAGTTTCGCGTGTTTTTTTTGTTGTGACTTTGCGGTGAGTAATGTTTTTGGAGTCTTTAAAAAATGTCGACGATGACGATGACCTCGTTGTCCATTTTTAGCTTTTGAACTCAATGTTAGAGCCTAGGGGTCTTTGTTTATAACTGCTTTGGTTTTTAGTGTTTTGAAGACAACAAAAAGTTTATGGAATCGTTTGAAAAGGATATACTATATGTTGGTAGTAATGGTGATCCCGATTGAATTAATTGGAAAATACTCGTAAGACAATTGAGTTATGTTCTCAAAATAAAAAGTTTATTATATAGAGTAGAAAACTGTTTCATTAGAAATATATCAACGATTGGCCAGCTCTTTTTAATGGAAACTTTTGCCGAACCGTCCAAAGTATATGCCATAAACATATTATCTCCTTGTAATGTGGTTGTTCTGTAGTGTCAGTGCTACTGTAAGGAGCAGAAATATGTGTAATAATCGAGCCGTCGCCTAAGCAAACTGCTCAAAAACCTTCCTAACACCTATCCGGAATTTTACTTGCATATTCGAAAAAGACATTTTTTTTACTATTCCAATTTATAACTATGAATCTTGAAATTTTTTTTTTTTATTTGATTTCTCTTCACTTTTATTAACCTTTAACCATGGACGTTCCATTTTTGTTACACTACTTTGGACGTACGGCCTCACAGACCGCTATCTTTACGGGCTGGTTTCTATCTGGATGAGTAAGTATTGTATAATTTTTGTTTTTATCCCTTAGAAGTGTTACTAAATGTAAATAAAAGATGTTATTTTAATGAAAAATGTATTTATTTTAGACTTAATCTAACGATAAAACAATCAAAGGCACATTTCAGACTTATTAGCTTGAGATCACTTTATAGGTATATTACCGCAGGAAAATGACTTTTTAGTTTGTTTTACTTCTTTTACAATAAAAAATAAAGAACAAAGCACATAAAAAACAACATAATCTTCTCAAAACTAAACATAAAGATTTCGACAAGGGCCCTACTTGGTCATATTAATTGGCAGTTTTTGGGCATAGTTTACACGCCTTACGTTTAAGAACTATATTTCCTTCACTTGGTGGCTCTTGGGATGGCATATCAGGGCCCAAAACTCGTTTCAGCGTGATAACTAATTCTTTTGCCAAATGAGGGTTTATAACTCGTCTTTACATATGTGGAAACACCAGGGATTGTGCTAATTTCTTCAGAAATTTACCTCTTTCTAGTTCTTTGTCTTGATGTTGATTAAATAAAGTGTAGGCATTAATTCCACACAAGTCCAGAACTCGGTGGAAAATCACCAAAGGCCACCTTCTTGTTCGACGACTTCTCGAATAAATTGAACATTTTTTGTCCGTTTCATTTCAATTATAGAATAACATCATCTCGGGTTTCTTTGTATGTTCATCAATAGTATTATCTGATGCATAGATGATATCAGGAGCACAGCTTTATTCATAGTTTTGTCGTTCGTAAAACCGAATAAAGTTGAACCAATCCCTCTACACTTCTGTCCCTGAAATAAATTCGGTATTACTCTTTTATTCTTTTTCAGAGTCCCAACATACACTAGGTTACGCTTAGACAGTTCATCTACAAGTTCAATAGACGAGAGCCAGTTGTCTGCTGTCACGTTACGATTGGTTCTTTGTAACGGCTGTGTCAAGCGTAGCACGCATTGAGTGGGAACAAGAAATTTTTTCTCGTCAGCTGATAGTCCGGCGCCAACGCTACCTTTTCCTGAATATAAATAACCATTATAAAAGTAAAAGGTCTTCGCATCACACAAGGCACGAATAAGTAGGCCATATTTACCGGGTTTCTAGGGCATGTACGAAATCATGTGGCTTCTACGAAACTCAACTAGCATCTCGTCAATAGTAACATATTCACTGAGTTGATATAGTTTTTGAGTATTAGTGATAAGCTTATCAAATATTCCGGAAATAGCGGCCAGTTTATCGGTCTTTATTCTCTCAGCGCGATCTGCTGGGTTGTCAAAACGTAGGCAGTTCAGAAGAACTAAAAATCTGGTTTCTGACATACAGCACCGGAATATTTCACAACCTGTTCCATCAGTGGCAAATATAAAACTGGTAGATTCGTGATTTGATTTCAGGGCGACAGAGTAGCATAATAATCCTAAGAAGGCATTGAGTTCTATCATGTCCATTTCTTTTAATTCTGACCTGTCTTGCCGCTTGAATTTGGCTCTTAAATCAGCAATTTTGAAGTAAGTCCATGTCAAAATGGTTTGTCGCATTTCATCATCAAAAAGTTTATTCCGAATACTGATAGGATCTGTCTTTTCATCTTCAGTCAGGTGCAGAATAGATCTGTTCAACACTATATTATGCTGTGGAGTGCGAACTCTTCTGGAAGGTGGTTCTGTAGCCCATTTGTAGCGATTTTTACCATAGTAATACTTTGAGGGCCGTAACTGTGCTATAGGTATATTGTCGTCATCTGAACTTATACTATCCGTTCTCCTTATGTCACCGTCAGCTCTGGTAGTACTACCACATTTTGCAATAATCTCTTGTTCACTCGAGTGATTTTCTTCAATGTCAGCTTGATAAAACGAACAATCATCAACATCCCCATCGCTGTCGTACTGATCCGTTTCTAAAAGCAATCGTTGAAACTCGCCTTCAAAAGAATGACCATCTAATCACAATATTTTACTGGCTCTCTGAGTCGACGAACTCGATATTCGTTTGCCTGCAGTCGTTGGTTGATCGTTTTTTGACACTTTAATTTACAAAATCTTAAACAAACAAAATCACACTCAGCGTCAATTTATAACACAAACGTGGACGCGCGGTCTCACAGACCGCACTCAAAATATAAACCGAAATTACTCACGCAAAATTTAGCCGGCGACGTAACCTTCACTCTCAACGGTTGTTTCGCCACTACAACCGAAGCTACTGAGGTCGGCATACGCGTGGGGTACGCGGGAGGAGGGGGCACGAGAATCAAAAACAGCAAGCGGCCTGTGAGACCGCACTTCCATAGTTAAAGGTTAAATATCAATTTCAGATCATTTTGTTTTTCTGTATGAACTTTAGACTTTGCGTTATAATTATATTCTTTATGAGTTTTACCTTTTCTTATTATAACTTAAATTTTTCCATAATATTAATTTTCATATTCCAAAAAAATTCAAATTCGCAAGTAAAATGCGGATATGGCAACTCTTTTCCTGTTGCACATGCACGTATTGCATTAGCGAAGGCAAGTGTGCTGCGGAATGATTGGAAGGCCCGTCAACTGCCGTTGCAAGGGTCCCGCAAGGCGACAAGAAGCAACAACGAGGTGTCTGATACGGGAAGGTTCTATACAAAGTGTGTTATGCTAGAGTTTTAGATTATCGAAGAAAATTCATCGAAGCTGCTCAACGCTACAAGGAGCTTTCCTACCGAACAATTGTTGATGAAAATGAACTTGATAGGTCTAAAGAAAGCTTCAAGCAGCAACGGTCACGGATGTTAGCGCCTTTGTTTAAAGAAGAACGGTGTCCATAGTGGTCAGAGAAGAAAGTCTGAAGAAGTTGCTAGACTCGAGTGCTCGTAAGTGGGGAAAGTTTGCTTGCTGGACGGAAATTGCGAAGAAATTTTGAATCGAAAAAAAAATGAAAAAAATTTTAAGTTTGCTTGGATGCACGCAAATGTAAATAAGAACTTTTCCCGGATTGCGAAAATAAATATTCCCGATTTTTTTTTTGCTTTGCGCTCTTGTATTTGTTTCGGTGCTTTCCCTGCCTGCCGGCCTGATTTTTCTGCAATGCTTAAGGTAGAAATTTTTTAAAGCCAATCGTGCGAACATCAGTAATACGTGAAGTGAAGAATTTGTGTGAAATTAATGAGAGCTATTCGCGCTGAAAGGGAATAACACGCGGCGAGCATCGAGAAAAAACGAAAAGTCCAACGAAACAGAACACGCGACAATTTTTTCTTTGATCGGATATTGGAAAAAATCGCAGTCGGGTCGACTTTATGGTTTGTTCTTGAGTGACGCCCGATACGCAAACTTTCGAGCATTGTAGACTTTCAACAGTGTGTCGTTTTTCCCACTGCAGGTGCATGCAAGCTAAGAAGAAGGCGAGCCCTAAACATGTTCCGTGTGAGATAATGTCGACAACATCGTGCAAGCAACGATATAATAAATTTGATGGTGTAGCGGCGTGAAAACTGGAGTTGGAAGTGTTTGCACAAGTTATGCTCGGCCTAAGTTTACCTCAAGCAATCGATGCACTTGCGTATATTATTGGTAAGGTATTCTCGCCTTGGCTATATCTAATAATCGAAGCGACGTATTCGATTTGGTGACAAAGTCCTATTTATGCTTGAACTGGATATTTGAGTCGAATAGCGAGTGTAGTCTTTTCAAAAGATGAATATTTTGGATCAGAAATTACAATGTCGTGTGGAAATATCGTCTTATTGGAATTGTAAGGATCGTGCCGAGTGAGTTTAATTGAAGATTATGAAAGGGAAAGAAATATTCGGAAGGAATTCGTTGGAAGTGAAGTGGATCCGTCCTTTATAATCCTCATCAGCTTCGCAAAAATGTCTTGTGCCTGCAGGAAAATTTTCACCCGGTGTCATTCCTGGTAGTTTTTAAAAATAATGAAAAAGAAAGGACCAAACGGGCTTGCAACTAATCACCCCCCAAAGTGAAAATAATTTAATAATTTAATTTAATTTGAAATTAAACCCTTAATTGAATTGAGCGTCACAGAAATTTTGAATGTTATAACTTCGCGTTATAAGCCCTAGCAAACAAAACAAACATTGAGAACGTCCCATTATAGTTGGTTCTCAAATGGAAGTTTATGATTAATCAAAACCATTTGGGATTTGCTCTATTTAGATTTTTCCTGGTAATTGTGAATCGGAAGTGGATTGTGCTGCCAGTGAAACAATATTTCCATCACAAAATTTTCAATCTTGTAAATGGTCGTAGGAATGAAATTCAAGAAATTGCAGTGTGCACTCTGTTGTTAATCAGTTAACTAAAATTGCAAAATAATGCACCATGTTTTTATGCACCGTTGAATAATGTATTAATTGTAGACAAAACGAGGTGTGAAAAAAACTTCTTTGTGTCAAAACTTTATTATTCATCACACTAATAATTCAAGTTTTGGTTACCTCTTGGGCGCTCGTGGATGTAGGTGAGTACCCGTTGGTTTTTTTCTAAATTTGTTCTTATAATTAACTTTTAAATATATATTTACAAAATTCAAAATTGTAATGAATTAATATTGATTGTACTATTGTATATTTATTATATATATTTTTTTTAAAGAAGAGAAAAAAATATGATGCATAAGTAATTCTGAAAATCGGTCTTTCCATTCATTAACCCTGACCGGGTATGGGACCCACAACGATGGCAGGCCCCTCCACTGAAATCAGCTAGCCATCGGGCGCGCTCTTCCCCTCTTTTACATTGTAGGGACTCTTGCCCGGGTAGAGTGGCGCGCTCTCAATAAGAAGGTGTACCGAAAACTCATGGCACAGGTACAGAGAAGAGGAGCACTGAGGATTGCATCTTCATAGCCGACAGTCTCTGATTCGGCGATGAGAGTTTTCACAGGCGTGATTCCTTGCTAGAGAACGCAGCGCTATTTACCTGCGTCCAGTGGCGGACTTACCTTTAGGCACACTAGGCACGTGTCTCGGGGCGGCAGCAGAAAGGAATCATTTTTCTTTTTCTTGACCAGTAAATTATAAGAACACTTACTGTTAGTCAATGTGACTAATTGTGTAATGTTATTAATTTCACAGGAAAAGTTTTTTTATGCATAATAAAATATTCTGCTCCCGACCATAAAAACTCATTACTGCCCAGCCACGACGCCCATCACCTACAACATGGTTTCTAGTACTCACATTCAAATTAAGTGGTGCAGCGTTCCGCTGACTTTCAAGTGAAAAGAGCGAGAGAGGCTTTCCTTTTAAAATCAGTCAAAAGGGTTAATACCTATGACAAAAAGGAAAAAGAGGAAAATTACCACCGTGAAAAAGAAAGCCACAATGATAACATCAGCGATAAACCAAAAAATATCACTTCAACCAACACTGACAGTGGAAAAGTTCAAAATGTAACTCCAGTTGAAGGCCATGAAATGAACAATGATAATGATAAATGTGATCCTGAAACTGAAAGTAAGAATAATGCAACTGTCGTGCAGTTAGATAATATAACACTGGAGTGCCCCTATATTTTTTCATGGATGCACGCGTGGCGTACTATGGTAGGACATTTTTAAATTGCTGTCAGTTATTTTTCAGTCAATATAGGAGTGAAATTATAGTAGGAATGATAAATATATTTATCTAGATATATATTACACAAAATTTACTTACACTTACAAGCACTCTTATGGATCTCTAAGAAAATTTAACAAAAAAGGGAATTCTGCGGTTCATGACAAAAAAATATATTTCTACTAAAACTATTTCACTTATTTCTTATCGTCGTAATATTCAAGGCATTCTATTGCCTGGTGTTCGGAGCAAATCCATCTGTTGCAAGTCCTGCCACATGCGCCATTTTTTCGTCGACCGATTACGGGCTCTTGAGCAAAATGCGCATCGACCAACCCGTCCCATCTTCGGTGTGATATCGTGCTTTGCGTTTTGAGGTGTACCTATGAGAATTTCGATTCAGATTTCAGGAAGCATTTCTACAGTTGTCCGGCGAATTAAAAGAGGTTTTATCAAATTGAAGGACAATTCTTGTAAAAAGGTACGCCTTACAATTGTTTCTGGATTTACATTCATTTGGTTGATTTTACCAACGCATTGATCGCGGCAACGTTCATTAGATTAAAAAAGGTTGTAATGGGCCATCGGCGGCTGTTCCTTAAATAACTGTACTGCTTACACATTTTGTCAACAATGTCTACACCACACTTAGTGCGGTAATAACACGTGACAATTTCGGGCTTGCGTTCTTCATCAGTGTTGGGATCAATGGCGGCATCGTAATGCATTGTAGAAAGTAGGTTGACCACTTTGTTTGATTTAGGAACGTAATGAAACGAGAGTTGCGCCCTTTTGAAATCCGAAAATTGAGCTCTTTGTGGATCTTGTCTTAGAAGCTTTGATTTCTTTTGGGACCTCCGAACTATTAGCTTTCATTGTAGCAACAACCGTTATTGTCTTCTGCAATAATTTCTTAGCAAGGGTCAGAACTCTATGGACAACGTCGAGTACTTTGTTTGATTTTTGTAATGGGCGTTCAGGTTGCGCTCCAAAATATATCTCAAAGTAGAACACATATGGGTATTTGGCGTCAGTAACTATAAAAATCTTGATTCCGAATTTGTCTGGCTTATTAGGTATGTACATTATAAAGCCGTAACACCCTCGAAAGCCAACAAGCTGTTCATCTAGCGTCAAATAATCACTTGGCGTGTAGTTTTTCCGGCAGTTGTGAGCAAACAGCTCGAGAATCTGTCTTATATGTGCCATTTTGTCGACATTTCGACGTTGTTCACTGTCGGTTCTATAATCAAATCTAGAATCTAGCAGACTAACAATTTTGAACACAGGCTAGAAACCTACTTTTGTCAAGTCCAATACACAGGAAGTGATAAGACATCACTCAGGTCACGCCGAGCATAGCACAAGCAATTCAAGGTTGGAAGGTCTTGAATGAAACTACAATTTCTGATCACAGATATCTTGAATTTCCTATCAGCACATATACAAAGGTGGAGCGGCCATTCAGGAACTTTCGAAAAGTAGACTGAAAGACTTATGACTTGAAAGTGGGAGCGGAATCATCTGTACTACCTAAGCTCAAAACTAGATAGATGGTTGAAAGAAGTGTCGAGAAATTCAACGCAACCCTTAACTGCTGTTTAGAAGCCACCTGTCCGCTGAACCGAAGCAAGTAAAGCAAAAGTTCCGTTGTGGAATTACGAACTGCGAAAACTCCGGAAAACCATTAGAAAGTTACGAGATTCACCTTTTTTTCCGAGTATGTCGCGTCTAAATAATATTGGCTCTGATAAGCATTCGTCAGGGACTGTAGTAATCGAGCAGTCACACAAGCAAACTGCTCCAAAACCTTCCTAACTCTTATCCGAAATTTTAATGGCAGATTTAGAAAAATTATTTAATTACTTCCATTCATAATCGTAATTGGTAAAATACTTTTCTTTCTTATTATTATTATTCAATGTAATTTTACATCAATTTTCCTTTATATTAAATCTAAACGTTTCTCTTTAATTAAAAGAAAAGAAAAGAACCCGTCCCACGACACCGCAACGCTAGCCTGCCAGCGCATTCATGCGTCCCCAGACAAGGCTAATCTCGGCGGATCTTAACATTGTCTTCCGCTGAGGCAGCAGACCATCGCTGCAGTCCTTCACGGACATTACATATTCCTACATCACTACAGACCACGCATAGTTCGCTAAATATAGCTAAGGTTTCAATTGTTATTGTTGTCTACACCTTCTCCAGTTAGACTAACATCGGGCACCTTCGTCATGTCACGGTGGTCGAAACTCGTTGAAATTTCCTAAACATCGTTTTTGTCGACGTGTTTATCTGTATTTTTTTATATTCTTCATGAGATTAAACTTTTATTACTATTTAGAGTCCTTTTCATTTTTCTTTAATTAAATATGCAAATTAAAATTTTGGACATGGGAACATTGATTTAGTACACCCGAACGGTGTATTACAATACCAAAGGCAATCTAACTAGGCTATGCGAGCAGCTGATGGATTTACCGTGTAGACGGGGATCGAAAGAAAGACAAGTTTGGGACGGATCGTGGAGTTGTCTGACGACCGCGATTTCTTGACCTCGTTTTGAAGTTGGGAATATCTGTGTAATTAGATCAAATTAGATTCGGAAATCGTTTGAAAGTTTGTAAAACGTACATGTGAGTTGTAAAGATTAATTTACTGACTGCTTGGAGTGTTCAGGAGCACCTTTCGAAAGTGAAAGTTTGCGGCCCCATTTGTCTTCCGTTCCGCATATAGGATGTTGACACCTCGCTCTTGAAAAAAATTCTAAGTTGAATTTGTGGTTGTCTCCGAGTTCCTTTCCATATTTGATTATAACGAGTGAATGTGGTGTTGTTGGAAAAACATATGAGTGCAGTTTGAGGAGCTGATGTGGAAATTCAAATGGAGAACATGGTACATGCCGGTTCCTTGCCCCCTTGCTGCTTCGCCATGATTTCGTTTTGGTAATGGCGTTTTGTTTCACGACGGGAAAGTGAATTCATTTTGTGGATAGAAAGTGTTTTTCTGAGAGAAGGAATATATCTTAGCTAAACTTTAAATGGATCATTTCACCTCCGATAGCTTTTTAAATGACTTATGGTTACATGAATGAGTTGCAATTTTTTTTTTTTAATAATTTTTCCTGCAAAATTATTAAAGAAGGAAAATGTTAGAAGAAGGTGGTTTCTTCGTGTGTACTAATTCTCATCCTGATCCAAATAAAGTTTAGCTAAGACAAGCACTTACAAGAGAAACATAAATCGTAGCTACAAAAACATATTGAGTTCGCATAAGTAGGAAAATTAAAAATAGCTCTATCAACTCTAAGCATGGTGGTCGCCATCACCGGTGTGTATCTATGAGTGATGGCCTGATGAGAATTTGTACACACGTCGAAACCACCTTCTTCTAACATTTTTTTCTCTAATGATTTGTCAGAAAAAATTATTAAAAAAAGATGCAACTCATTCATGCAGCTACAAAGAATTCCATAAGTAAAGGAATATATGTTTTGGGAGGTGGCGGGAGTAAAGAGTTCGAGAAAAAATCGTGAAAATTTTATTAAAACTTAAAATTCGAGCGACTACGATGTTACGTAAAGTTCGTTACCGAGGAAAAATTTAAAAAGATGTCCTGTGGTTTTTTTTTCAAAGTGTTCATATTGTCATATCTTTGTCCCCATGGTGCATGAACAAGTGGAGCTAATGTGTTATTGTGCTTGTTTGCATTCTATTCTCGAGGCAAGCGATATGACTAAGCTATTGAATTCATGAAATTCTCAACCAAAGGAAGTTTCGAAAAGTATCGGAATTTCTTGATGACATCGCTAAGTTCAAAGCACGTAATGCCTGTTGCGAAGGAATGAATGAAAGTTCCTGGACCATTAAAATGTTTTTTTCGTGAGAACGGTATCGTAAATATGATAGTATGTGAAATGGTGTATTCAGATTTGCATTGTGTTGAATACCGCGAGGAATTTTTCGGGAGTTGATGCGCCAAGATCCATGTCGTAACTATTGTCCGCATGGGAGTTCGGCAGGGGGAATGCTGATCGACAGGAATACTCTTGTAGGCTAGCATTCTTTGGGAAGTTCCGCCCCCACGGACCCGAGGATATGGGGGGCGCCGTGAGGTTCCCTCCTGGGATTACAGGTAACGAACCTGATGGGATCTGGACTACGCTTTGGACAACGAACTGGAATTGATGCTTTGGGTTGGCGGATATGATGCTTTGGACCTAGCTGCTTTGCACAGTAGCACCGAGGTGTATAGTGAACAAAATTCACATCTATATAATTTCTAGCTCATGAAGTTCGCTTTGTAACAAGTTTTAAGTGAGTAAGTTTTATTAGTTCCACAATTATTACATTGTACAACTTAATAACCGGAATTTTTTAGCGAAGTATACAATATATTTTATTCAAAATATTGTCCATCGGAAGCTACAACATTTCCCCATCTTTCAGGCAATTTATGAATGCCATCCCAAAAAAATTGCGCCGGCTTGGTGGCCAAAAACAAATCTATCCAATTTCGGATGCCTTGCTTTGAAGTGAAGCGTATTGCGGTGAGGGCGTGTTGCATCGAGCGAAATAAATGAAAGTCAGACGGAGCAAGGTCCGGACTATAAGGCGGGTGGGCCAAAACTTCCCATCCACTATTTTCCAAATAGTTTTTCACGGGTCTTGCAATATGCGGCCAAGCTTTGCCATGATGGTCGCATATTCCGGGCGTTTTTCGATGATGCCACGCTTCAAAGTATTAGTTGTGTTCGGTACAGGTCACCTGTGATTGTCTGGCCCAATTTCAACAACTCATAATATAACGGCCCCTTCTGATCCCACCAAATACACAGCATAACCTTGGCACCATGGATATTTGGCTTCGCCGTTGATTTGGCTGGTTGGCCGGGCTTCACGTATGACTTTTTGCGCTTGGGATTGTCATAATGGATCCATTTTTCATCCCCAGTCACGATCCGATGCAAAAATGATTTCTTTTTATGGCGCTCAAGCAGCATTTAAGACATACAGAAGCGCCGTTCAACGTCTCTCGGGTTCAACTCATAAGGGACCCAATTACCTTGCTTCTGAATGTATCCGGCGGCTTTCAAACGTTTCGAAATGGCTTACTGAGTCACTCTCAACGATTTGGCAAGTTCGTCTTGCGTTTGACACGAATCCTCATCGAGTAGTCTTCGTCTTCTGGCTGTCCTGGGCGCTCTTTGTCTTGATGTCAAAATCGCCACTTTTGAAGCGTTGAAACCATTCAAAACACTGTGTTTTCGCTAAAGCATCGTCGCCATAAACTTCTACAGGCAAACGATGACTTTCCGCAGCAGTTTTATTTGCAAAAAAAAAAAATACCAAACAGAACCTCCCGCAACTGCTGTCTTTTTCTCCAATTTTCAAAGTTATTCATCGTAAAAAATAATAATGATGCACACAAGATAAAATTGTTTTGTTGACTGATTTTGATAGCTGCTAAATGTACCTTCAAAATGACATATATATAAAGTTCAAGCTTTCGCGATATTTGTTAGTACGGACATCTAGCGTCAAATTCCGGTTATTAAGTTGTACACCCAATAACATAGCAAAAGGTTCAAACGGAAGAAAGTTGATAAAAGCCACATCATAAAGAAGAAAGAATGAATAAAATGAATTGTCAAACGCACCCCGCCGGTCTTTCCATTTCAATCGACCTGACCGGATATAGGACCCGCATCGATGGCAGGTTCCTCCACTAGCATGTGCTAGTCATCGGACGCGCTCCTCCGTTTCTTTTGTTAACAGGGGCTCTTGCCGGGCATAGTATACTCAACTAGTAACCACACTCCATCAACCCTCCGGAAAAATCCGAACACAAGCCGAACAGCGAGCCATAAATCTTCGGTAGCAGGTAGGTAGGTAAATGCTGACGCGAGGATTGGCGCGAATATAAACATATGCTTCGAAGAGAGATTTCAGGATTACCATATCTCAAAAATCAATAACTTTGCAGAAAAACAAATTCGTTCCATGCAATCTTTTAGTTTTTCATTAGGATCTGTTCTGAAATGCGCCAAACATGGGATCAGCTGTAATGCCTCGGATCAGCTGTAATGCCCCTGGGAAAATTCAAAAAGTGTGCAACACAGGGTAAATGAAAGGTGTGGGTACTAGTTGAGTATACTATGTTGCCGGGTAGAGCCGTCTTTCGCTCGTGTGCCCTTTTATGATATAGGGTTATGTGATTTCATTGCAAAATGCTGTATCATAAATCGGTTACGTTTGTATTTCTCATTTGAGGGAAAGAGTCATAGAGTTGTCGTTTGGACTAGAATATGAACATATTTTTTAACCGAAATTTTTTTCTTGGCCGGAACAGGGTGTATGAATAAAGTCCAAATGTAAGGATAAACTTAATTTTTTGTCTTCTTGAAAAGCCGTTGGGCCTTGTATTTTTAAGTGAGCAGATATGTTTTGACTCCTTTTAGTCAACTTCAGTGTCTGCTCACTATAAAAGGCAAAGTCCAACGGTTTTTGAAGAAGAAAAAAGAGAATTGACCTGCTGATATCGAATAAACAAAATAACTGACTTTAAACTTAATCCTCCCAGTGCCCGCTTCCCACCCTAAAACAACAAATGTTTGATCTTCAATTGAAGACTAAACATTTAAAGGGGTAAGCAGCTCTTGATGCACATATTTATAATTTTATTTGCTATCACTTTCAATCCCTCAGATTTTCCCACACACTAACTAATTAATGCTATGAAATGGACACATCTAATTATTGCCTGCAGACAAGAGAGATAAGTACTTTAAACAAATGACTGCTAAAATTTACCAGACAATCTTCCTTGACTTTAAAAAAAATTCCATCCTCCTTCAATCTAGATGCATATTATCTCATCAAACATTTGCAGACTTTCGATCGTAAATTATTCATAGTCGCCGAGCCAAGTTGAAAGAAAGCCTTCACTCATTGGTGAGGCGGTGAGGCGTCAATTAATGTTACTGCAAGTACAGCAGTAAACACTTTAGCCTTCTTCTGTACTTTAGCTTAACTATACAGAACTCATAGACTTTGTACAATCTCTTATCCATTTCATGAATTCTTGCAAGCAATAATAGCAAAAACAACAACAGCAACAACATAAGAGATAGTATAAAGGAGATGCTATATTACGGAAGATAAATAAAGTAACGCCAACATTACTTACGTTTTCATGATCTTTTTATCTTGTGCATTCTTTGTGTTAACTTTCGCGTTCTTCAACTGCTTTCTAGCCTGAAAGTGTTTGAAGATTTTGTTGCAAGGCTAATTGGAGGAGATAGTTAGCTTTTGTGATACACAGGAAGAGGAAGTTGTGGGAGACTCAGAAATGATTTTAAGGGCCTGGCGCGTAAAATCCTCTCCCGGTTTAAAAAAAAAGCGACCGAGACATCTAGAAACTTCCATGGAAGATGCAATTTACTAATTTTGTTTAGAACAGACTGAAAAATTCGCACAAGGATCTCTCTTGACACTCTTTCTACATGTCTCAAAAGGCTGACATTCTCTATCGATCCATAATTTCTCCGTCCTTCTCCCTTCTCTCTATGATTAGCAGCAAAAGTGAACACGTAAAAACGTAAATGGAAAGATGTAATAAATCGTAGAACTAAGCAAAACTGTAAAACGTGACTTTAAACAAAAGACCTAACTAATTCAATACAATCCAGCGGCGGCGTGTGGACAATAGCAATCTCCTCCTTTGAGACTATGAAGCTTGGAATCTTTACGCCAGCAGCAGCAGCACTACCACGAAGGTGAGAAGAAGGTCTCTAGGTAATCATGAACAATATACAACAGTAATATGTAAAGACGCGACTCATAGTAAAGAAAGGGAAAAAAATCTTTCTCTTTCATTTTTTGACTTTATTGTAAGTTTTGTTTTGCCGGTTGTGCTTGCTTTTTGCTGCTGCACAAAGCTGAACATTTAAACAACATCTTTTGTTTGAAAAAAATGTTTGTTGCAACTTTAGTGCAGTAAATGAACACGAACCAAGTGCTTAAAGACATCGCGAAGAATAGGAGGAAGAAGTTTGAAGTTGATGTGCACATTCCGCGCTACATTTAGCTTTTAATCGTTTGTAAGGTTGGCGGTGGATGTTGATGGAAGACTGAGAAACTGAACTATGTAACAATGCAATTGCTAGTGTTTGTAGAAGTTGTTTTCAAGTTTTTCATCTTCAAGGAGATTTGAAAAGTGTGGAGAAATGTGCATTGCATGCCGGAAGTTATGGAAAGAAAATTATATTACACGATGCAGCTGTTTAGAGAGAAGAATGAATGATAAAATCACTCAGTAATTTGTATTCAATTTATTTTACCCCTCAGATTTATTGTTTAGTGTCATGCAAACATTTTCAGTCTCATGGCTGTGTATTGGAAGGTAAATTGCACTTTTGTGCGAACAGATATAATCATGGTTAAGACTATCACTGATTATTGGAAAGAACGTTCGAGGATATTGTAATTAATGATTTGAAACTTCGTTGGTTTACTTTGACTTTTTCATATTTCCTTTATTTTTCAGGCCCCACTTCTGAGCCGATAATTATGTTTGATCTCATTCGAGGTATTTCGGATTTTCGCTGCCTTAAATTTAGTGCATTACTTTTATATTTCATCCCTTTTTTTAAATTTATACATATTAAATGATTCAGAAATCCACCACCCATAAAAAACCGCAAAATACGAAGCCTCATTTCAAGACTAATGGTGCCCGAGAAGGAATTAAGATCAATTTAATTCTTTGACCATAACGATATCAGATTTTGCTCAAATCTTGTCACAAAGAAAGGAATCCTGTTCGGCCCACAGTTAAGCAGGATCGCTAATTATTGACCCTATTCTTCCTCGATAGTGCCGCTTTCAACTTCATCACATTACCCAAAGAAATCTAGTTCCAATTCTCCATTTCCACAACTCCAGCTCATATCACACCACTAGTCAACATCATTCTATAAATTAAAAATCTGATCACATCTTATCACACTCACAACATCCGGTGTCTTGAAGAAAGAGACCACAACCAACAACCCTTTAACGAAAATAAAAACGTTAAGATAAACAGCGCACTTAGTCCATTAAATTAAATTTTGCCGCCAAAGCAATAAAGACAATAGAACACAGCCCAAAGCGGAACAAATACATCTTAGGTTTTATTTTTGTCAATTTCGTTTGTATGATACCTAATCAAATGGATAGAACTGTCCTTACTTTGAAAAGAATACATATATAACTAGACTTTAGATGTGGAGAATTTCAAGCGGTAATTAAAAATTTGCATAATTAAGAACCTTTTTTATTTTTTTCATTTCTTATGAATAATGCATTCTGCTAGTTGCCAATGATAAAACAAGAAAAGTAATTATAATAGAGGGAACAATGATGGTCTGTAATTATTTAGAAATTCTGACTATTAATAAGTTAGAATTAAAATAATAGCCAGTAATTAATCATGACAATCCTAATATTAATTCATAGTTGAATTTAATTACAAATGATTGTTTGCTCACACCTTATGCGTTTGCAATTGCTGTTTAACAGTTTATTCTTGAACAGGTACCTACTTGTAAATTACAATGGTGACCCCGACGTGATTTGAAAAGAAAAGGACAATAGTTGGTTGAATTTGAGCTGTAATGATTTTTTAGATTTATTCTTCGATAGAAATATGTCTCAATAGACTTATGCGTTGATTCTATAGATGAATAATATTTTATACTGACCGGCAGATTTCACCTCCTACATCAACTTTACGGGCATCGATCGTTTACCTCACCTGCGTTTTAAAACAACTTATCTACAAGCTATAACAAAAAGTCATTTTTTTAAGTTTAAATTTTTAGGATTTTGTTCTAAAATATAAAACCGTATTGGAATCCAACCTGTGTCCGTCTATCCGTCCGTCTCTATGTCACAGCAGTTTTTCTCCGGAAACTTTGTGAAAAGGTCGGAAGTTATAACTTCTAGAAAGTTTTGGGGTGAAAAAATTGCATATAGTTTTAAGGGGGTCTTCCCATATAGAAGAGTGGCCCTCAAAAAAAAAAAAGATGGCCAAGTGGGATGTCATTTGAAAGGTCTCAATGAGAGCTTTTCAAATTCCTTTGCCAGTGTTGAGGAGGGCAGGAGAAGGCGAAATTCATGAAATTTAGGCATCTTCAACCCCCCCCCCCCCTCGCGAGCATGAGCATACAACTTTATGAGCACAAAACAACAAATACGTCAGAAGTCGAAATTCACTGAACTTTGTTACTATCAGTATGATTGATCAATTTTACTTTTTCTTTAATAAAATCGTATGGAAACCCTCAAATTCAAATTTACCTATATTACAACAGCATACTACAAGCAGTCGCCTAACCCAGCTACCCGAAAACCGCATAACACTTTCGAAATTTCAATAGCAAGTGCGAAAAATTTAGTTACTCAAATTTAAATTTTTGTAATTTATAAAACTTACGAAGAAAAATTTTTTTTTAATTTTTTAATATAAATTCATATTCTTTTTTTATGTATTTTAAAAACCGTATATTTTTCGTTGCATTGATATTCTTTATAATATTTATCTTTTATTATAATTTAAACTTTCACCCTATTATTATTTTTTTATTGACTTTATTACGCAAATCTGCAAATTGAAATTTATGTCGTGAGACACTGATTTAGTGCATCGCATCCATGTATTGCATTGCCAAATACAATCTAACTCAGCTGCGCTAGCAGCTCGTTTCGATTTACCGGTGTGACAGAGAAATGATGCGGTGATTTGGACGATAGGGACTCTCGTTTGAATCGCCACGAATGGCAAACGTGATTGTTCCGAATGAGTCAGCGAGTTGCACGGCTGCTCGGATGCGAGAAACAGATGGACGGCGTCAAGAGTACAGCGTAGGTGTTTTGGGGATATATGGTCGCATATCTCCCGTAGACGTCTCGCAAGATACAATACCGTCGTGAAACGTTGTGCGTATATCTCCCGTAGACGTGTTGCAATATACAATACCGTCTTAAAACGTTATGCGTTTTAAGTTTCACAATATCGCATTTTGCATAATACCCTTTACCTCTATGTGCGTAGTTTACTCCGCTGGAATGTTAGTTAAATCAAGTGCAGAAATTATTGATATTTCTTCCAATCGAAATAATGCATCAGCTATTGAATTTTGGTCGCCTTTGAGATAAATTATTTCTGTTGTGCACCTGAGAGATGGGTGTAGTTGGCGAGTTTGTCGAGGCGATATTTTGCTTGAGCTTTATTCGAACGGTTTATGATCCGTTTTTATCACAAATGATTTTTTTCCCAATTTGTCACGGAAATATTTAATCGCCGAATAAACAGCCTTCAATCCTTTTTTAAAGTGAATTGTAATAAATATATTATCTAGGTAGTTAAAAATCAATTAATTGCATTCAACCCTTAGATCGAGCCGAAAATGTGTAACGGAGGAAGAAAAATGAAACCATTTTCCGGTCAAGTGCAAAGTGTAAATCACTAGTCCTCCCCGACTCCCTTCAAACCGAAAGATCGCATTTTTAACTGAATGAATGGGATACTGTTTATTTTACGAATCAATGTTGGATACGGTGTGTTTGCAAGAGATAAGTGGCTAAAAGGAACTGGGATGATGTTTCCAGATAGTGGAATTTTGTTCGTCACTGCAATTGAGGATCTTTAATATAATGATGGAAAACATTAGTTGGCAAAGCGATGGTTATAAGTTTGATATGGGTTGTATTCGGAAAGTAGCTATGACGGACCCACTTGTTGATGTAGTGACCCAAAGCAGCTTGTCTCAACATCATGTATGATTAAAGAAATTAATTTATATACAGTGCAAAAGTGTAATTTAGAATTTTCCTCCCCGTCTCAAGTATTTGTAAAACATAATAATTGTGGTGCAAGCACTCGTAACGTACATCAAATTTCAGGTATCATTGGAATAAATCCACATCATCAGCGGGCGTCCGGCGAGGATGATGGGTAAGTACCCTTTATTGCATTTAAAATTTTGAAGTCTTGGTTGTTGTCACTTTCAAATATCATATTTTTTTGATCGTATGTACGCTAACAATTTTTCTTCGACTACAATCGAATTTAACTTAATTGAGATGTGATTTTGTTTAATTCAAATTTTTTTAAGTGGAAATACGCCACCTCGCATTTAAAGTAAATGTGAAGAGAATCTATTATAATTTAGTTAATGAAATCTAAAATTATTATATTATCATATTCTAATTTAGGCAATGAAATCTAAAATTATTTTTATATGAAAAACAAAAAAAAAGAATATGAATAGATAAAGAAAAGAAAACTCGGGTTTTTCCTTTCGGTGGGAACCTGACCGGATATCGGACCCGCAACGATGGCCGCCCTCTCCACTATAATGAGCTAGCCATCGGGCGAGCTCTTCCCCCTTTATGAGTTACAGGGGCTCTTGCTCAGGTAAACTGGCCTTCCACTCGCGCGCCCTTTTATGGTATAGAGTTTTGTGATTCCATCGCATAATACTATAACATAAATTGGCCACGTTTATGTTTCTCATTTAAGGGAAAAATTCATACAAAGTATGCTTGTATGAGTTTTTCACTCAAACGGGAAATATATGGCCACGTCTACATTTGGATCTTGATCCGGTTGGGAGGGTGCGAGGGGGCACCGCTTCCAACTGGATGCCCCACTCTTATTTGTGGGCCATAAGTATCGTCGGTAACGACGAAGTCCCCTTAAGTTCGTCTGTTTTCTCCAGGCCCGGTTTGTCCTTTAAGTCAGCAATTTTCTTTGACCCTTAGTAGGTTATCTCCTCGATTTCGGTCGATATTCCTTTGACCCTCGAAATTTGTGGACGCGAAATTTTTTTGTAGTGGGGCCTTGTGCTGCGGAAAGAACCTGCCCCACGACATCGCAATGCAGCCTGCCAGCGCATTCACGCGTCCTCAGACAAGGCCAACCTCGGCGGATCCTACCATCCTCTTTCGCCGAGGCAGCAGAACAGAAACTCATCAAGGGAAGATTCACTGACGCGATTCGTGCTGCTGGGGATATATCTCTTCGGCAGTACGGCTTTAGAGCAGGGCGTTGTACCATTGATGCGATTGCAGAAATGATGAGCGCGGTCTAAAAGGCAGACGCACAGAGCTGCACCAAGCGACGGATCGTTCTGTTGGTGACACACGACGTTAGGAACGTCTTTAACTCCGCTAGATGAGTCGATATTCTGAATACGCTGGAAAACACTTTTCAAGTTCCAGAATATCTTATGCAGCTTCTGTGGGACTACCTGACGGATCGAAGCCTGCTTTATGACACGACATAGGGTCAACGAAGGATGGAAGTTACATTGGGTGTTGCCCAGGGATCTATCCTTGGTCCAGACCTATGGAACGTATCTTACGACGGGCTACTGAGACTGGAGATGCGTAATGAGTCCCGCTTGATCGGCTATACGGATGATGTTGCGGTTCTAGACGCTGGGCCCACCGATGAACAGACGAAACTTAGGCTAGGTATGCTAATGTGCCGAGTGAGAGAATGGATGACTGCTCATGGGTTCAGTCTAGCACTGGAGAAACCCGAAGCGGTCATCTTGACAAAAAATAGAATCTCACGAGTAAGAGTGATCAGTATTGGAAACATACGGTGAAGTACCTGGGGCTAACATACTGATCGACTCGAAGATGAGTTTCTCTGTGTAAATCAAGGTAACGGCTGAGAAGGCTGCTTCGGGAGTATCGACTCTGAGTCGACTTATGGCCAACATAGGGGGACCTGACTCGTCAAGAAGACGCCTCTTGATGAGTGCTGTAGGGTCAGTGCCACTGTACGGAGCAGAAATATGTTCGACACTCTCAGTAGGGAGGTGTACCGAAAACGCTTGGCACCGGTACAGAGAAGAGGAGCACTGAGGATTACATCTTCATATCCAACAATTGGTAAATCACCGTTCCTCGATTTTCGGTTTGCCCCAGCAGAGGAAGACGGTGCCTGCCACACATTTTTGCATGCAAAAAATGGGACAAGTTGTAACGGGAGCTCTACAAGAAGACGGGAGGGCTCCCCTCGGATACTATAGTCGCAGTGATGCTTTGATCGATTGACAAATGGAACCATGTAGCACATTATGTTTGGGCAGTCCTCAAAGATCAAAGGGACTCACAGCAGCCGGAGACGTCGGGGCTAGGGGATTGCTTGTCTGGCAATTCTCGTTAGAAGAGGGATCTCCCCACCTTGAAGGCGCCGCACGGGGTAACGAGGTCTGGCCCGAAGTAATATGTCAAACGGTTCCAGTCTGGGTTCTCGGGTTGACAGGGGAGGTGTTTAGTGGAAAGTCCAGTCGCTCACGAGCATGAGAGCTCCATCATCAATGCGTAAAAGGTTAGCTGAAGCTTCTCAACTCAATGATCCCAGAAAACGATTTGTTCGTTAATTGTGGTTATTTCACGATCCAACGTACTGAAAAGTTTTGGTCTGGTGTCTGGAGTCACATGACTACTGAACAGGTTTTGATGAGGTCATTGAGTAGCATTGGTGGATTGACCGGAGGCAGAGAAATAACAGCGGCAACTATTGACACTTGGATAAACTCCATGCCTTGTTCTTGGGTGTGTGTGCAGCAATGGAAAAAATTGCAGGTGTGCGCAGAATTTCTTCAAAGCAGCACGTGGAGCTGCGGGAGGCATTGCAGAAAGAATTGCAAGGACATGTAAACAATTGTTTTTTGGCTTGAGGCATCCCATTTCCTAAAACACATGAACTCTCTTCCGTATCAATAGGGGTTGTAGCAGATGAAAACGTGAACTGTGATAAAAAGTGATAAGTTGGAACACTAGCCTTGAAAGAGATTAAGAACAAAGCATTCAATGAGATACACTTCAGAAGAAAATTAACTGTTAAGCCTCTAGCCTCTATAATCAATTCTATGAAAATTAACAACAGTACCGTATGTGTGAACTCTAACACACTCTTACATCGGATGGTATGCACAATAAAGAGTGATGAGAAACTTGAATAAATATTTCAATTTGAATTATGTGTCCCATCCCCATTCGACGAATCTGGCTTGGTGTGAAAAGGAAGCAAATCTTCAATGGTGACTGTTTTGGCTAAAGATTCAAATGAATCATCGATCAATCCAGATTCAAATAAAGTGTCCTGCATCATTGATGATGGTCCCCTCCTTCACCATGTTGTCTGGCGACGCCCAGCTACCTTCAGACAGATTTGCGGGCAATACGAAGATTACATACTCATTATGGGACAGCAACTGTTTTTTTTATGGATACGAGCAAGGAGACACAAACGATGAAGAACACTTACGCAGATCACGTTCTACCACTAACATTAAAATGAAAGTAGAAGACTCAATCCATGTAAATATCAATCAAAGTGAATTTCTAGCTAAGTCTAAGAACAAAATGGGCTTTACAGTGCACTTGCAGTGGTGGTTGCACAGTTCATTAAGCATCGAGTAATGTTGACTTAATAGCGATTGATGAAGCTGAAGAAGGAGTTGAAGTTTGTGTAATTGGTGATGACATGGACTTACTAATCTTGTTGACTGTCCATACACCCTCAGAGAACAAATTGAAAATGGTGGTACCAAAGAAAGGCAATCAGCAGAAAAGTGTGCACTAACATTCAGCAAGGCATTGGGGATATGAAACTGTGATCTTACCAATATACGAGTACATTTTCACAGGATGTGACACTGTATTAGCTATCTAAAAGCAGAACATTACACCGTATCTACAGGATAGTGCAAGCCAACAGTGCTCTTCGCACGTAGCTCCTAGTCTTCAACGGCCCTTAAGCTGACCCCAGTGCAGTGACTGATGCTGGAAAGGATTTTCTTCTTACGATATTTGGAGCGAAGAACACTGAAGATCTAGATTGTTTTCGCTACCAGTGTTACTTGCACGCTATTGCAAAGCAGCCTATACTTTCATTGTTCAAGTTGGCTGCACTTCATCCCATTTCAGCAGCTTCTAGGCAGCATTCATTTAGAACCTACCTAGGTACAGGAGTGGCTGAATGAGAAGAAAAATCCACTCGAGTGGGGGTGGAAGAATGTTGGCAAACACTTGAGACCATTTGCAACAGCACGTCCTGCAGCTCCCCAGGAATTACTGCGAGTGCAGAAAGAGTGGTCTAAACTGCTTAAACATATCTTAAGCGGTAATTGATCAGGCCTACGATGCGATAACAGGGACATAGATAAAGATATAGATGAGGAGGGTGCTATGTTTGAAGAGGTCTGCACGTCAAAAAATTTTAATAAAATATAGTTGCAATCTACAGCCAAATATACCTATTTTCTAAAGGAAACCCTCCAAACGCTGCCTATTTTAAAATATTATGATTAAAAATGATACAATTGTATAGCATAATATTATGCAGATAATATTTTTATATTTTAAAATCATTTATGTTGGAACGATATTTGTTCTTATCGTGGCATTGTTTAGAGAAAGTTCAGAGTGGGTTTCTCCGTGCCACAGATTTATATGGCCTAGGCCTGTGGTGAAAAATACGGAAAATATCTGCTTCTACGATCTCCCTAACTCTGGAACCGTTCGCTTTAGGGGACCATTTATGTTCGCCATTTAATGTAGGTTATTTTTGTGCATGGAACTTTTTGCACTAAACCACATAGTTTTCGAAATATTTAAGAAAAACTGATAAAAACTACTAATTTAACCAACTTCACCCATCCCCCCCCCCCCGTACTATCGCACTATTAGTAGACGTTTTCTTAGTTTAAAACTCTTTTTAAAGCAACTAACTCTAGTGTTAATGAATGCAAAAATCTTCATGGGGTAAAAGATTTCTGAAAGGGGATCTAACGGCAGCAGTGCTGCGAATGTGGTTTTGAAATAGACTAGGACATATACGAGTATTTTAAGCACATAGATATTGTGATTTAGGGATCTTGAGCGGCATGAATCGGAGTTCCATCGCATGATTGGCGTATTATAATCGCCAGTGTCTAGTGAAAAGCATGGGGATTGAGTACTAAATCAATTGAATTCGTTTGAATGCAATACTTGCATATTACTGAGGACTAACAATCTGAGTGGCATAGGGGGAAGAAGGCTAACCACATATACTGAAGATCACTGGTTCGATTCTCTATGGCAGCATCCAAATTTTTTTTTTTTTGAGTGGTTATGTAAGCAGACTTGAGCCCAGCCAACTTTAGTAGGCACTGACGAAAAGACTGGGTACCACCTTCTTGAGTAGGTACCTTTACGTTCAAAGAATGAAAAGAAAGGGAGATTTGGGATGTAGGCCGATCGATTATTACGGATTTGATTATTTTATACCATAATATCAAGCGGATAGTAGAATAACTAAAGAAATATAGCTACAAATTTGATATTCATTCGGAATTCATGAAATTTTCTCTAAGCTTTTTTACTAAAAAAGGAATACTTTCGAGAAAACTGATTAGATAAATTGAATAATACCTCATTAAAAATAGATTATTCCTTCAAATCCGTCTACGGCTAATTTCGCTTTCTTATCTTATCTCAAATTTGAATAAAATATGCTAAAAAAGCTAATGTAAAAGTCCATCTTCCCATCGCTAAGTGATACCTACATATTAATTTTCCAGCTTAGCTTATTACAAAACGCGCTTCACATCCAAGCATTCCACCACTTAAAAGTTTATTCAATCATCAGCTGAAAAGAAGAAAGTTATGCAACTTTTTCGCATTTTGTATATTGTTTAAATGACCTCAAAAAAAATGTAAGACGATCATAACCGTCTTCCAAGACATGCTGATAACGTGTGATTTCTTTTTTCGTCAATCTGTCAGACCTTACTAAAGTGATTAAACTTGATACGCACATTCGTCGAAACTGCGACAACTGTGTCCATTGAAAAAAAAAAAAAAAAAGGCATTATCAAAATGCAATTTTTTTCTTTTTAATCAAAACTGATATGCAACAGTTAAAACTTTAACGAGCTATCGTTAAAATCAGGAAAAACTAAAAACTACGAGTGAAAATATGTTAACAGAGGCCAACATTCGCGTCTTTGCATCTTGCAAGTTGAAATCGTTAAGGAAAATGTCGTAACTGCTGCGCAGGAAAAAATTAAATGTCGGCCGTGAATGTGATGATGTTGTCTCTGGACCAGAAAATAAATAATAATGATAATATTAATCGTTACATGCTTTTATTAGTTAAATAGTAGCTTTTGTCTTTTTCATGGCTTGATTTGCTTTTGTGGCTTAAAGTTTACTTTAGGGATTTACGTGTAACGAATGTGAATAGCTTATAATGATTAAAACTGTTCCAGCATCTTCAGACTGTAACGGAGTTACAAAATATACGACTATACGCGAGTAGAATGATGGATGGTGTGACACGACTCGTAAGTTTTTGATATGCTGAAATTGATTTGATCCGGTCAAGATCAAAGATCATGAAACTCCTCAGGCGTAGAAGATGTTGTGAAGCTTCACAGATTGGAGTGTGTACTTGCATGTGGTGATATGTTGACATATTCAGGGTTTAACCTTTTGATGGTTGAGATAATTTTTAGAATTTTTAGTTTTTTAAGTAGAGGAAATATGTTACAATGGGGTTGATGGTAGATTTAGATGAAGGACAGGCAAATTATTTCAAAAAGAATGAGTTTCAAATTGTGGATGATAACATCTTCAAAGACTTCTTAGCCTTAAGATAAGTACTTAATTTTTTAAAGAATTATTTCTCTAAAGATTTATCTTTCAGAAAATTACTACCCAACCATTTGATTGAAGACTCAATCGCTCATATTGCGAACATTAAATCACCGTCTTACTCTCAACAGTTCACAAATCTTCAGATCAAGCCCTCTGGTTACCATTCATATATCCTATGAATAATTTGCGCAAAAAATCGTTTACAATCGTTTGAAATAAATCGAAGTAAAACCTGATTCTCTTCGCTAAAGGCGAAACTATGCATGTTCTACTATTCCCTCTTTCTTCTTCTGTTTCTATCCCTCCTGACCTTAATCCATCCAACCGCATTCCATCCTTCATAATAAAATTAGCGCACGACACGACACGTTAACATTATCCACATATGAATCATTCTGCAAAGATTCTCATTGTCTTGTGTAAAAAGATCTCTTTTTCTTAACGGAGAACTGTCTTAGTACACTTTTTTTTAAATATCTTTCTTATATTGTCTTTTTTCGCGTTCATCTCTCAGTTTTGCATCTAGCAAATATTATATTCAACCTTGATGACTTGTTAAGAATATGATGAGCATATACGAGTACACATATGAGTGAATATCATAAATTAAAATTGGAGACGACGCAAAAAAAAGAAGGTTTAAGACAGGAATCACCCTGAAGCAAAGTAGCTAGTGATGATGATGATGATTGCGAGAAGTTAATTTGAGACTCACTTCAATCGAAGAGGCGCTTTTAGGTAGAATAGACCGTGGAGAATGGAAACAGAGAGGGTTAAAGCAGGAAGAGATGCAGGCATTTAAAAATTATTTGACTATTTTTAAAGCTCAAAAATAAATTTAGAATAAATTAAATGATTCAATGGAAGCTAATAGATGACTGTGTTGTTTCATCAGGTTGTTGTACTAGTGATCTTTGGAAGATGGTTGCAAACGGGTTAGATAAGTCTGGTTGGTCCAGAATGTATTGGTTTTAGGATAGTGATTATCGATTCGGAAGGCTAGTGATAGTTGCCTTTCAGGGAGTCTAATAAAAATGGCATAACATCATAACAGCCTCAGATTGACTATGCAAGGGCGTGATTAGAATAAGTTGATGTTACCTGTTGCTCTTGAACTGTGTAGAAAGGGTAAACAGCTTTTGAAGAAAGTAATTTAAGCGTATGTGTGCGAATAGAACCAACAATAAGAAACTGAAATGATTTTTGCCTCTAAATTAATAATTATCCGATTTAAATGAAGTTTGGCGCTGAAGTGACTGCAAACATTCGAAAAAAGCTTTTTTCGCCTAAGCTTAGAGATAGTTAGAGTATCGCATTATCTTGCTGCGATATGTTCTGATTTTAAAATAGTACGTTTCATAACTGAACGGCCTTATAGGCCGTCAAAAGAATCACTCAAAACAAATCTGATTGTCGCCATTGGAATTCGAACCAAGAACCTTCGCCTTACGCAGCAAGTACTAAATAACATCTTAGGATTTATTTTTCTGTGAACTACGAGAGCGGTTCAAATATGATAGAAACAAACGCTGTAGATGGCGTGCATGTATGTTTTGAGGATCGTGGGGCTTGAGTATGTGATACCTGGGCCCCTTACAAACAGTATGGCATAGTTTTTTTTGGCGTTTGCTAAATCAGTTCGGTGGTGAGTGCCTGAGTAGGGCTGCTGTATTTAAATGGGCCAAAGTATTCAAGCATGGTCGCGAAACCGTCGAGAATGAGCCGCATGATCGTCGACCGCAAACCATCATCACACCAGACAACATTTGTCGCGTAGAAAAACTCATTTTGGAGGACCGTAGGATGAATGTTCGAGGCATCAGTTTTGGTAGTGTAGAGTCTTTCATCCACGAACACCTTCAATATCGCAAAATAACGGCGCGATGGGTTCCTAAGTTGTTGAACTTCGAGCAAAAATTCACGCAGTTGGAAGTTTGTCGCCGCTTGCTGACGTGATACGAGGCGTAGGGGGACGGGTTTTTAACGCGAATCTTCACTACAGACGAGACATGGGTACACCATTATACTCCCAAAAGCAAGGTGTCGCCTAAAGAGTGGAGGAAGGGGCAGCAGACAAAGCAAAGACAACCAGGTCCGCGAGTAAGGTTATGTATGTGTACTGTGTTCTGGGACCGCCGAGACGAACTGTACGTCGATTTCCTGCGCATCCAACGTTCCATCAATGCTGCGTACTACTGTGACCTTCTGAAAACATACGTGAAACCCGCTTATCGCTCGAAACTGAGGAGCATTCCAGCATGAAGTGGAAATTTTCTCCAGGATAACGCGCGCCCTTATACCGCGCGTCTCACACTCGATACAATATCGGAATTGAGGTGGGAGGTACTGGAAAATCCCCCCTACAGTCCGGATTTATCATCCTGCGACTACCACTACCGAACTGATTTCGCAAATGCAGAAAAATTTCCGCGTTTTTAACGCCTTCCCACACTAAAAAACGAATGACAACACATTGCGCAACGGCGGTCGGCACTTGACGTTCACTCATGGTCGTAGCACGCGCGTGAAACATGCACTCCCGATGAAAGCTATGCCATACTGTTTGTAAGGGACCCAGCTATCACATACTTAAGCCACGACCTTCAAAACATACATGCGCGCCATCTACAGTGATTGTCTCCATCATATTTGAACCGCCCTTGTATAAGGGATCGCATCAACGGCATAATACAGGGTTATCCATTTCGTGGTTGGGAAAGTATAACCCTGCCATTTGACATTTGTCAAAATTAAAGGCCATCCAAAGCGTGTTTTTTTTAGTTGAAAACTTGCCATCTAGAAATATGCATCGTTTAACAGTCGAAGAACGCATTAAAACTATTAAATTTTATTATAAAAATGGTGATTCTGCTGTATCAACATTTAGGGCTTTACGAGCCGATTACGGTTGAAATAATCGACCTACACAGCAAACAATTTCGAACACAGTGAGAAAATTTGAAGAGACTGGATCACTTATTGATATTGCAAGGCCTGTGCATCATAGCAACATTCGTTCTGCTGAAAATATCGCCGTCGTTGCTCAAAGTGTGGAGGAAGACGCGAATTTGTCGATTCCTCGACGTGCTCAACATTTGAGCTTGTCTTACGGCTCATTGTGGCAGATTTCGCATTTGGATTGGCATCTCCATCCGTACAAAATCCAACTTACTCAAGAACTTAAGCCTCAAGACCATACACGACGTAGAATGTAGGCGAATTGGGTGATTGAACAACAAGCCATTGATAATGATTTTTCGAACAAACTTTTCTTTAGTGATGAGGCTCATGTTTCGCTCAGTGGTTACGTACATAAACAGAAATTTCAAAATCCTCAGGTGGTCGCAGAAAGGCCTTTGCATCCGGAAAAAGTGAGCGTTTGGTGTGCATTACGGTCTGGTGGTGTTATTGGCCCGTATTTTTTTGAAAACGATCAAGGAAGAGCCATTACAGTCAATTCTGACCGCTATGGACGGATGTTAACCGATTATTTTTGGAGAGAAATTGAAGATTATGATCTGGAGAACATGTGGTTCCAACAGGACGGAGCCACAAGCCACACAACACAGGCTAATCGAGCACTTTTGCAAGAGAAATTTCCAGGAGTGAGGTCAATTTGCCCGGAAGATCCTGCGACCCAACACCTTTGGATTTCTTTTTATGGGGCTATGCGAAAGATCGTGTTTACGCGAAAAATCCTCAAAATCTTGAGCAATTGAAAACCAATATTCGTGAAGTTATGGCCGAGATATTGCCGGAAATGTGCTGAAAAGTCATTGAAAATCACCTCAAAAGGATTGAGGCCTGTAAGAGGTCCCGTGAAGGACATTTGAATGATGTTGTATTTCACGTATAATGGCAAGGTCAGTCTTTATATTGAATAAAAAATTTTGTTTCCATCTAAATATTTTATGTGTTTTCTTTAGCTTTCACAAGCGAAAATGGATAACCCTGTATGAGTGTCTCTGTAAGCTGTATCATAGCATGTTGGCTTTTCCTTCAAAGGAAGGAAAATCATAGGCCGAACTAGTTCCCGTTGTCAGCGATTGAGTTCTCAAAGAGTGAGGGCAAAATCAAAGAGATACGGATATATTTTGACGGGTGGGCGAATGATTTATGGGGTTGATTTGGAGCTTAAGAATTAGAAAAATAGCGCAGGTTATGTTATAGTATGCAACATTTTCCGGGAAGATACACAGAACAAAAACAAGTCTAAAAAGGCTCGAAACGAACGGACATCAGAGATCAATCTATTAATGTTTGATAATGTTGTGGGAGTCAACATTTTAAACAACAGTGCCGAAAAATTAATATTGTTATCTAATTAAATTAAATTATTATTGAACTCCGGGAAAAGCCCTAAGGCACAACCCGCATGATCATTGCTAGGTTAAGTTATTAATGAATTGTTTATATGTAAAAAAATAAGAAATCACAAAATGAAGACCTTGAATCTAGACATCAGAGTTCGAAAAAAATTGCAAACTGCAACTCAGTCAGTCGTGCGAGTTTCCTGTAGTCCTGTATGTGGTTGTGTAGGCAAATGGTGATTTATTGTTGTTTTTGTTTTTTGGAACTTTAAAGTTAATTTTAACTTTAATTATTAATATCAAATTAATGTGAGATTTCATTTCATGCAAAAAATCATTTTTAAGTTTAATCTAAAGTTTTAATTTACTGCAACGCATTTCCCTCTTCCTTGATAACATTTTTTTGAAAGACCTATGTCAGAAATGGCTAGAGTGGAATATTTTCTGCGGGTACTTAAAAGAAGTCGTAAAATGCTGACTTATAAAGATTTATTTAGCTCTATTTATTATTCGTGTGGTTCGTAGCTCGGTTAACAATCGACTGCCATGAGTTGGTCCACGTCCATCTCATTCTCTCACCTGCCTCTGTCTGTTGGTCTAAGTGTAGGGTGACAGCTCGGCTAATCCTGAACTTGAGCTCGGCCTGAACTCACACTTAGCATTCTCGTCGTCATCCGTCTCATCCAGGTCTGGATGTGATTGGCACCCCGGCTTCATTTTATCGCTTGTGTACACTGATGTAAATCCCTCACAGATTGTTCGTTCTTCGGCATTACTTCCACCACGTATCGATCAGATCGAAGAACCTTCCTTATTCGGTAAGGTCTCTCGGTTCCAGCTTTCGCGATTCTCCGGTAGCTGCTAGCGCGTTTTCGATCACGACGAGATCGCCAGGTTGATACGTATGTGGTTGACGGTGCCGTTCATCGAATCGGGTCTTCCATCGGTTCCACTAGGTCATGATATTGCTGGCGGCTCTTCGTTTCTGCTTGATTGACATTGCTTGCGTCGAATCTTCCTGTTGAGTCGATGAAACGTCATTGAGGGCCAATAAGAGATGGTTGTGGATAACATCCTTCAGTCGCAAATCGTATACTATTTCATTCCGGCTGAACTTCGTGGTTGAGTTCATGCTCCATTGCATAACCTTCATCAGCGGGCCCCACTTGCAGCGATCGGTAGTCGACGTCCGGAGAAAATTGAGAATGATGCGATTCACTCTCTCAACTTGTCCATTTGCCTGTTTGACATGATCGATATGGTGATCTCAGCAATAGGTCTTGAACTCCCTCGATGTGTATGCGGTTCCACTATCAGGGATCGGTCGGTTCGGCAATCCAAAGAATGTAGTTAATTCACATAGCATATCGATTACAGGCCGAACAGCTTTCAAAATTATGTACTTACTGAATGGGTCAGTTGCGGCGATGATGTGCATATTGCCTTTCGTACTACGCGGGAATGGCCCAAGATGGTCCAGAGGTAACACGGAATGGCACTGGATCGACGTCGTAAATGTGGAGTTGACCCTCTGGTTTCCCAGCAAGCGTTTTAGTATAGCAATATGCAAGCACGATGCAATATAATACTTTGCATAATTTCGCATTCTTACGAACCAAAAGTTTCGTCGAATTCGTTGCAACGTTTCCTCTACTCCAAAATGACCCATGTCGTCGTGGTAAAGCTTCACGAGTCGCCAACGGATAGCACGCTATACAACGAACCATTCACGTTCTCCATCAATTCTATATAAGCGACTGTGGTTGATTTTGTATTCAGCCACTAGTTGTTTCCTTTGTGGTGTCGGCTGGTTGTTTTGTATGATACCGATGATTTTTATCAGTTCGGGATCGTGAGCTTGCATGGCAGCGACCCAATTTTCGGTTCCGGCCTCGATTAACATCGTGCTGATGGTAGCGGCAGCGGCATCCTCGGGTTCAGCACGTTCGGTATCGGTATCGTCGGGTGCGGTTGGTCGCCGTAAATATTGTTGATTTCGGCCCTATAAAATTCGGCGTCAATTTCGCGGAGTTCGTTAGAGACAGGTCCGTTTGGGATTTCGAGTTCGATTTGCATTATGTTCTCAGTAATGTCATACGGCCCCTCGATGGGTGAACGGCTAAGAGCGTCCGCGTGTGTTATAGCGCTTCCCGGTCCTGTGGTCTCAGGAACCATCTGGCCATGCGCAGAATCAACAGTTTTAATGTCTTCATTGTGCTCACGGCAGAGCAATGGGTTACTATCTCGTTTTCCCATTAAATATAATCGGAACCGATCGAGTACTTCGACTATGACTAGTATCTCAAACTCTTAGCTGTGGTGCTTCTGTTCGCTTTCGTTACACAATCGGCTAAAGAAGAATGCAGATTTCGAAATTCCAGCCTCGGCTTCTTGCATCCGAATATCGGCGAGCCCCTTAGAGCCGGCGTCCATGTGTAATTTCTGATCTCGTTTTTGATCATACATGGCCAGTTCTGGTTCGTCGCATAGCATTCGTTTAGATGACGGAAGTCGTTTTCGTGTTCGATCCCCCAACGGAAGGTCGATTTCCCTTTCTTCCTCAGTAGATTGGTCAGTGGTCAGGCGATCATTGCATAAGCCTTAATGAATTTACGGAAGTATGCGGTCAAACTAAGGAATCGTCGAACCTCAGTGACATTAGTTGGCGTCGAGAATTCATTGATAGAAGAGGTCTTCTCCGATCCGGGTATTATCAAATCGCCAATAATTCGATGACCTATGAACGACGCTTGTTTCGCGAGGAAGACATGATTTGATGGCATCGTAGCGTTAGATGCGATTGGCGATACGAAGGTTGGTGCGGTCAATTGCAAGGGCACACTGCTGTTCGGTGGTATAGTTGACGTTGCAGCGGTATGTGTGTTCGTTCGACGGCAAGAATTTTCACGATAGCAGCAATGGCGGCGATGTCGTTTCTCAACTTGTCGATTTCGTCACCCGCAACAGCTGTTGATACCGGCCATTCGTTCGGAGAGGCGTCCATTTCAATTTCGTCGGAACCCAATTCCTCGCAGATTCGATCGAAGAGGTTCGACGTAGTTCCCACGATTGATCGACTTAGTTCCCACGATTGATAAAGTCGTAAAATGCTGACCTATAAAGATTTATTTAGCTCTATTTATTATTCATGTGGTTCGTAGCTCGGTTAACAATCGACTGCCACGAGTCGGTCCTCTTCCATCTTGTTCTCTCGTCTCCCTCTGGCTGTTAGTCTAAGTGTGCGATGGCACCTATTTGTTATCACGTCGGTCATCTTTTGATGTTTGGTTTGCTAACGATAAAGAACTAAGACAGGATGCTTTGCTTAGCTATGTTTTGATAGAACTTGATGTTGAGTCCGTTTTGGTATCAATAAAAGTTTAAATGTAAAGATAAGTAGTATTAGTCAGAAGATCCATGAAAATGGTCGAAATCTGAAAAGCACTGAGAACGCTTCCTCAAAGCGAATTCTTCCTGGTTAGAGGCGAATATTTCTTTTGGTGATATGGAAGTCAACCGTTGTGGATGCTGCTCAACCAAAAACAAGAAGGCGAGTCCATGACCACCGAAATGTTTTGAAAGTTCAAGTGCGAAGACAAAAAAGCGGCGAATTTATCATCTTCTTAAAATGGTGAGTCCGGAAGGGATATCAATAGCGAACGAGACATAGCTTCGCCAGTCGGGTAAAGAAGAAGGATGAAAGGTAACTACCTCCTACTACAAACGTCAATGGATACTTTGAGATATCACTTTAAAGTAAATGGCTTTTTTTAAAGGTTTTGCCTATGAAAAGAAGGGATGAAATAAGAATTTGAATTGCAAAGGCATGTAAAAATAGCCCAAAGCATATCATGACTTATCGAGCAGCACCAATTATGCAGCCGATTAATTTTCTATCTTATAGTAACCACAAGTTCGCTAATAAGGCTTATGCACCAAACTTTATAGTAAATTAGGCAGAGGTTTGTATTACAATGACAATCACAACCGAGGCACTGCAGGACCTACATGAATGGGAGAAATAAAGATATGGAAGAGGCTACAAACAGCATAAAAAGTTTTATCAGACTGGACCGCCTCATAAGCCGAAATATGGATTGAGAAGACTATGTGTTTCGCACTCCTACTGAATCAAAACTTTCTGGACTCAACGGACGAGGAAATTAAAGAGAGCATAATGCCATTGAAGTGGTTATGACTTGATTTATTGGGCATGCTTCAACCAGATGGTAGAGTCCTGGAGATGACAGCCAGAAACGGGCTTGTTATTTAACAATACAACTTTTCGTCGCTGAGGCTGCTTCAGACCAATACCAAATTTGACATTCACTTCCAGAGGATTAGTCATCAGTACATACCACATGAGGTAATGACAGTGCTCCTCGGTGCATACTTAATATGCCCAGTCTTTCACAGTTGGATGGAACACTGGGAAGATGGACGTCAAAAAGTTTGTTGATGTGCTCACTGCCTGGAGCCTCACAGCAGTGGAAGATCAGTACATACGGATTCAACAGTTTTCTTAGACCCATCGGAAACCCCGACATGGTAAGATTCTAGTGTACTAGTTGTCATCTGAAATTGCTGAACAGCGAAGTGGCCTAGTGGGTATGTACTCGGTATGAGGCAAGCACTAGGCTAGCGGCAGACAAGTCGGCATGAAAACGTTTTCGATAACTTATCAACAGCAGTAAGGCCAGCATCTGACAACACCTGGTGGGTCCTGGGCTATACGAGTAAGCTAATCATTTGGAAGCTCGGTACCCAACGGATGGATGCTCATACAGGGTAAACAAGATAGATAAGATTGTACAGGCTCTTTTCCCTATACACCCCCTGTCTATGTTAATGCCGTCCACGACAAAACACAAAGTGGATGCTCACTTTTTACGCAGATGCAACTGGAGGAAGCAGTCTTGTCTGTGAAGGCAAGCAAGGCTTCAAGAACAGATCGGATTCTAACTGAGGTACTGCAGATGGTCTATAACTTTTTCCCTGTCTGGCTACTCAGCACGTTCAATACTCTTCACGTACTCCCGGAACGCTGGAGAGTAGTCAAGCTCGTGGTAGTCAAGAAGAGGAATTACGGGTCATTGACAACATACCGCCCCCGTCATGTATGCTAGAATCGCCTGAAAAAGTGCTTGGAAAACGTGTTTATTTATTTATAGAATTCTATATACAGAATAGAAAAATCCAATTATAATATAGAAAAAGAAGAAGTTATGGAACAAAAAACAACACATATCAAATCATATCACAAAACAAGAAAAATTAGGTTAAAAAGCAAGAAAGTTAAAACTAGAAAGTATGTTTAAGTTAATCTACAATACTATAAAGAACAACGAATTGTCTAAGTTTATTTTAATATTGCGCAAAAGATTAAGGTATCGGACCAAGACCAAAAGAGTTGTGTTTACGCGACGAACGTACAAATGGCAAAAAAATAAAACACATTGGTTCGGGCAAAGGGAACGTTAAAAATAAAAAAACTCATCAGGGGAAGACAAACTGACGCGATCCCTATTGCTGGAGACCTTTCCTCATGGTAGTATAATTTCCAAGCAGGTCGCTCCACGATTGATGCCATCAAGTGGAGAGGGTAGTCTAGCGTGCAGAGGCACACAACAGCTCCACCCGACGCCTTGTTTTGCCGGTTATTCTTGACGTCAGAAACGCTTTCAACTTCTCTAGATGGGCGGATATCCTAGAAACGCTGGCAAATCCTCTTCAAGTACAAGAATCTTCTTCTTAGCACTACAGCCCCTCTCGGGTCTTCGCTTCCTGTAAACGGCGCCTCCTTCTGTCTCGGTCCATTGACCGCGTCTTCCGATTGCGAAATCCGAGCAGCGATGAACTGTCTTCGTCGACCGAGTCAGACCAGCGTTTCCTCGTACTAGAATACCTGATACCGAATTTTGTCGGATTATCTGAAGGACGGTAGCCTGTATGATACGGGGGAATATTGTCGGAAAGTGGCAGTTACGAGGGCGGTCCGATAAATGATTAGCCTACAAAAGAAACACGAAAATTTTGGAAAAATGGCAAGTTATTCCTCAGAATAATCCCCTCTAAGCTCGATACACTTGACCCAGCGCTGCTCCAACTTATTTAATCCGTCTGGAAAATACATTTTCTCGAGGTCTGCAAAGTAGGCCTCTGTGGCCGCGATAATCTCCCCATTCGACTCAAATTTCTGCCCAGTGGGTGACTTTTTCAAGTTTGGAACCAAAAAGTAGTCGCACAGGACCAACTCTAGACAGTACGGTAGATGGGGTAGCAGTTTGTAGCCCAATTCGATCAATTTGGCCGTGGCGACGGCGGAGATGTGAGCCAGTGCATTGTCATGGTGGAAGAGCACATTTTTCTTTGCCAAATGGGGCGTTTTTTCTGCAATTCGACCCAATAATTCGACATAAAAGATCCTTAAGACCGTTTTGGCCTTCTCCGGGTAGTCGATGGAGATCACACCTTGTGAATCCCAGAAAACGGTGGCCATCACCGGCCGATAGGACAGTTTTCACCATATTCGGAGCACGTTCACCGGGTGGAGTCCACTGCTCTTTGTCCTCTGGTGTGCACCAGTGGAGCCATGTTTGGTCGGCGGGCACGAAACTATGCAGAAACCACTTCCCCCCTTCGAATTGCGCTTAACCAGCGTCAAACACTACCCTGAAGTGGTCTAGCGGTTGCGTTTTTTGTCCGGAGGGAACAAAACGCGACACCCATCCCGCTGACAGCTTTCTCATGCCAAAAATTTTATACAGGATATGACCCACGCAGTCTTTTGAGATGCCTACTGTCTCAGCTACCTCGCGCACTTTCACTTTCTGCCAATAAGAGCTGGTGAATTGTTTTCACATAATCCTCCGTGGTAGCTGTTTTCGGGACATCTGCGCCTGGCTCAGTAAAAATCGACATGCGATCACGTTGAAAGTCGTCAAACTAAATTTTTACGGTCGCCACCGCTAGAGCAGAGCCACCATACACAGCATACAAGCGCTCTTTGATTTCGCTGCGCGATTTCCCATCCAAAAACAAGAATCGAATCACCGACCGATATGGCTCTTTTTCCACTTTTCGGTCACGCCCGCTTCTACACACGATCAAAATACAACTAAGATTCGGCTGAAATTTTACCAGTAGCCGTCTATGGGAATGAACTACGGGTGGTGAGGCTAAGTACCTATCCGACTGCCCTCGTACGTTGGGTGTTGCTCAGGGCTCCATTCTCGGCCCTGTCCTATGGATCATCTCGCATGATGAGTCACTGAGGCTTAAGCTACCGAGTGACATGTACTTGATCGGCTATGCGGATGATGTTGCGTTGCTAGTTGCTCGGTGCATAGTTCCAAATGCACAACTTATGTTTGGTAGCTAATGTGACGAATTAGGGACTATATGACTACTTGCGGATTCAACTTGGCGCTGGACAACCCGAAGTGGTCATTCTGACAAAGAAGACAATCACAGAGCAAGGACTACCAGTATCGGCGAAGTCTCCGCTAAACTTTTCATTGACCACTCGACCCTTTTACATCAACTTAATGTAAATTTATACGTTTATGTGCTCTACACTATGCTTTAATTGTAATGCGTTAGTGCTTTGATCTTGCTTCGGATGCTAGATGACGGTGGTTTAAGTGTGTGTACTAATTCTCTTCAGGCCATCACACTATAGACACACACGAAGGATGGCGGCTACCACGCTTAGAGGTGAGAAAATCATTTCAATTTCTTACTAAAATTAATATAACTCAGTTAAACAGCTGTCTACAAACAAATTTTCATAAGTAATCAGCAAAGTGCTGGTCAAATCAGCAATGATGATCCTGGGCCTATTGACATACACAAAATTGAGGCAACAGATGATAAGGTTGCAATGTATCGGCACTCAGTCGACTGATAATCAAGAAAGCGCCAGGCAGTCCGTACTACTCTATGGATCGGAAATAGCGAAAGTGCTCGGCCCAGGTGCATTGGCGAGGAGTGCTTTAAATTGCATCCGCATATGAAACAGGCTCTATATCGGCGGTGTTGAGAATCGCAGGCATGTTCTCCTTGCTAGAAACTGCAAAAATATCTATGTAGAAATGAAGGGGACAGTGAGGCGGTCGCTCATAAGGAGAGGTAATGCTCTCTCAGTGATTGGGAATAATCCTGGGAGAGTCACACAACAGGAAGGTTGAAAGCGTGCCTGATCCTTAACATGAAGCCGCAGCTCAATCGCAGGCATGGTGAGACTAACTTCCTAATCCACCTCTTGAGCGGGCATAGATGTTATTAGCCTCACTTTCACAAGATTTGTAAGACAGATGAATGACGCATACAACAAATTTTTTGCGAGCAATGCAAAGACATCTTCAATGAAACTGGAGACCTCTCCCCAGAAATAGATATCGGAGAGATACTAAGACCGGTTGAAAAATGGAATTGCGTGGCACATTATGTTCGGGCAGATATAAAAGGCATACTTGAGCGTCCGGAAGCGCCGAGGGCGAAGGGGTTTCTTTTCTTACAATCCCTTCTCCTATCTATCTTCCTCCTAGGAAAGAGATCCCTGTAACCCAAAGGCATAGAAACCAAGACCCAGCCCGAAGTTATGTGTCAAACGGTGCCCGACTAGACTCTCAGATTGGGGTATCTAGAGGATAATCCAAAAGCCTTGTACGTTTGAGAATCCCATACGCTTAGGGCGTGAATAATCTTCACCACCCTACCACAGAAAAATCATAATTTCTCTGCTAACAAGATTCCCTGACTCAATGTTGAAGTTAGATTTACAATATTAATTAGCTCCAAAAAATCTTCTCTACCTCGAGAAGCATTAATTCACTTTAACATTTTAAATGGACACCGAAACTAATCATGTTTAGCCGAAAATTGATTTTAGCTCAAGATGGGCAAAATTGTCAGATAAAGAGGTGTTACTTTGGATAGCCCGCTATTTCGGTAGATGTCACTTTTGAAGCTGTCATTTTTTGACATTTGACAAGTAGGAACTACGCCATTATAAGAAATGGAACGACACATGCTTCAACAATGCATTGAAATTATTAAAATTCACTATAAAAATGGTGAAAAGTTGGCAGAGACGGTTCGTAAAACTCGAACATTTTTGGATCGTCGTGAAGCACCTTGTCGGACAGCAATGCAGAAATTGGTGGAAAAATTCGAGTTGGTGGGACAACTTAGTGATGCAAAGAATAAAACCCGTACACGTCACTCAAGAAAAGCCGAGAATATTGCTGCTGTAGCCGAAAGTGTTGAAGAAAACCCAGGTTTGTCCATTCCTCGTCGTTCTTTGGAATTAGGCATTCCACAAACGTCATTACACCGTATTTTGCATAAAGATTTGGGTCTTAAGGCTTATAAAGTTCAGTTAACACAAGAACTCAAGCCGGTCGATCATCAACAACGTCGTGTCTTTGCTGATTGGATCCTTGAAATGCATGAAAATGATCCGGAATTCCATCGAAAAATCATCTTGATGAGGCCCATTTCCACCTCGGTGGTTTCGTCAACAAGCAAAATTGTCGCATCTGGGGCTTGGAAAACCCAAGAGTTATTGTTGAAAAGACTCCCTATCCTCAACGTGGGACTGTTTGGTGCGGTTTATGGTCTGGCGGAGTCATTGGACCTTACTTTTTCGAAAATGAGGCTCGAGCAACAATAACGGTGAATGGATTGCGCTATCGAGAGATGATTAATGATTTTTTATGGCCGGAATTGGATGGTATTGATTTGGACAACGTTTACTTTCAACAAGACGGTGCTACGTGCCACACAAGCAACGAAACCATTGATCTTTTACGGGAAAAGTTTTCGGACCGTGTTATCTCTCGAAGAGATGATCACAATTGGCCACCGAGACCTTGTGATTTAACACCTTGCGACTTTTTACTTTGGGGCCACGTGAAAGAGAAGGTCTACGCCAACAACCCAGCGTCGATTCAATATCTCAAAGATGGAATTCGTGAGGCTATCGAGGACATAGGGCAGCCACTTTGCGATTTGGTTATGGAAATTTTCATGAAAAGGATATGGTCCTGTAAGCGTGGTCGTGGTGGTCATTTGCCTGATGTTATTTTCCACTATTAACGACATAACATCCTCTTTATAATGAAATAAACATCCGATCATTTATATTAAAAATTGGCATTTTTCTTTTAATATCAAAATAATACCTTTTATTGGAAAACCCTGTATTTCCATCAGGTTGCCTGTTTTTTTCTAACTTCGTCTCGCATACAGTGCATACAGTGCAAATACACGCCATTCAAAGCTACCTAAATTCACGTACATGCACATATGCTCATCACTCTTCAAATAACCCCAGCACAAAAAACCGTTCAAGTATTCTTATTTATACACTCGATTTTCATACGTGACAATTAGCTTTATCATTGAGGTCAAAACAATATGTGACAATTGTCGATATGTCTACAAGAAATCTATATACAAACTCATGTCTTGTGTTGTCACCATTTGCAAGCTCATCAGAAAAATATTAGCACTGTCATCCAAGTCTACCCATCATCAGCATCATCATCATCAATGCCTGTTAGAATTACCATTAAAACAAGAATAAGACAACGGCGAACAAACAGTTAGAAATGCTCTTATGTGATTTCTTTTAAAAATCGTTGACACAAACAATATTACGGTTCAAAGATAGTAGTTAAAAGAAGAGAAGAAGACGACTTAGTCCTACATACTATAATGTATTTCTTGTTCTCATTGGCATATTGCGAAAAAATATTATACCTTATGCATTTAGGACCATATGTAGCATATGTGAAAAGATTGATTGCCAATTTAGTCGCGATTGTGAGACGAATACTCGTATATATCAGGGGTCGATGTATGAATGGATTGAAGGAGTCAAAGAATACATAAGAGAGCTCTTAAAGTAATTGAAACTTATGAAAGTGCAAGGGATATACATGCAGAGCTGTCGAAACAGCAGTTTTGCAAGAACAGACTACAAATTCAAGAGGATAATAATGAACGGAAAAGCGTTTTTCATTAAAGAACAGAAAATGGGACCATTTTTATTAGCGAAGAAGGAATAATACAGTGGAGGGTTGACTTTAAAACTTTTATTAAAGTCGACCTGGATTTATTTTCAAAATAAAAAGGGTGGGATGGAGTAGACATTATACACCAAGGACACGTGTCATGTGATTTCTTTTTACCCTTCATTCTACCATGACCACTTAATTATCATTTTTCCTCCACTAATGCTTATGAAAAAAAAAACAATCACCAAAATTTCTAAACATAATCCCACCGCACGATGGATCATTACTCATTCTCTATCCTTTTCGTCCTGTGAGTGAGACCGCGAAAAATTTCAACAGGGTGTGAACATGAATCACAACCAGCTTTCAAAAGAATTCCACCACGACTATCCTTACTACTAAAAGACGGCATGCCTCACTGTCGTAAATTCCAGTTGCTCAACCATATGTGTGGACATGAATCCTTTTTGTTGGCTTTCGCCGTGGCAAATGGTTGCATGGTGGGCAAACGATTTCGTGTCACTTTCAATTTCATCATATTATAGTTCATGGTCGGCAGGGTAGTTTGCACGGGTATATTATGTCCTGCCGAGACAATGATGTGGACATAAAATTGAAATTTTACAACTTGATAGGCTGTAAATGTGTCCTGGCACGAATGGACGTTTTTAAACCTATGCAAGGATAATTTGGAATTTGTTTAGTTTATATGTTTTGTTGTTCGATTTTCCCACGCAGGATGATTTACGGGATAATTTATGTAGAATGAATTTTATTGAGAGGTAAAAGGTGTGTACGTGTGTGACGTGCGTTTTATGGGACCCAAAAAGGATTCGTAAGGACATCAAGTTTCAGTACAACTTTCTTTTTGTAGCCAAATTTTCCACATCCACAGAATTTCTTCTTGAATTGAGAATTTCTTCTTTTTAAAAATTTTGAATCGAATTTTCCACCGACATAATCAAGACCCATCAAAACTACCCTTCCGCCATCTATTCGAACTGTACAATAAATCAGGGTGAGCTCACTAACTAACATATAAGAGCAGCCATTATGATGAACAAAACCAATTTTATCATTTAAAAAAAATTATATATAAATTGCAGCGGGCGCAGCCGCATATTCTCAAATTTAAATTGAATAGGTCGTCTGTCATCACTTCCGAGTCGCTTCCCTAAACACCCTCCCTCCTTCCACCACTAGCTCTCGTTTACACCATCAGCGATAGTCATGCTATTCTCAAATAAGTATCCTCCCTAGCTTATGGGCTCGTGGACGCAAACTATATGTACATATATTAGAACTTTGATTGAAATAATTAAGTCCACGGCTCGTTGCTGATGAATGTTCTAGTTTTTGTTCTGTTGAGTGTTTGTGGAAAAATGGAGCTGGTTGACTTAGTTGAATGCTTGCAGATATGGTTTGCAGCACTTCTATGAACAATGACAACAACAGCTGAAATTCCAACTACTAGAAAGAGACTATAGAATTTGTGATTGTGGCCCGCATTATTTAGGTTATTGGGCTTGGCTCTTCTCCCTCCTAGCTTCTATTTGGCTAGAGAATACTTGCTGGCCAGTCTTCCTAATTAAATTAATTTTGCGTTCATGATGTTCCCTCAAAAACGTTATTGCCGCCGTTGCTGCAAATTCAATGAGGGTTGGATTGTAAACGGTCAATGTTTATACGAGTGGGAGTGGAATGATAGCGATTTCATCATATAAAGTGGTCAGATAGCAAAGAATTTGTAGAATGTTATGTTAAGACGCAGTAAACTAGTAAGGGTAGGAGTTTATTGAAAGGATAGTGTAGTTTCAATTTCCATAGGTGATAAAAATTGGTATCAATGTAGGTTAGGGTCAATTAAAATCGAAAGTGATCTTTAAATGAATGGGAGGTTTAACGATTAATTAGAGGAAAATGCCAAAATTAGGTCAAATGGGTTTTGATGTCTCGATTTATTTTTGTCAGTAAGAAAATTTAATGTTACTCCAGTAAAGCCGTCGAGAATTGAGCAGCGGACATCAAGTAAACAAAATAATTGATTACTCCAGAACTTTCGAAGCCTGAATTTACCATGGTCAACTTTAAGTGCTGTCCTAATTCATGATTGGTCGTCCTGATAAAAGCCCTATTATTTTTGTATGCATTCATAACCATGCCTTACAGAAAATTTCAGGCGTCCTTATAATCCGATGAGTTCCCTAGGTGAAATTTTTCATTGTTTTTTTTGCGGTAGGAAAAGGTTAAAGGTAGGACCCACAGAATCGCAAGACTTATGGACTATCAACTAAAACCTCCACTGTCAACTTGAGAAACAAGCATGGACCTGTTTGACAAATTACTTCAGACCAGGCTTCCTTTTGCTGCATCTTAAGGCACCTTCAGGTTAAAGGAATCTCTTCTCAGGATAGGGATGGACAGAGATTACTGAAAAGAAACCCCACAAACCTCAGCGCCTCCAGGCGCTCAAATAAGCCCTTTTGAACTGTCAAAACTGCCCAAACATAAGTTGTCATATGGTTGCATTTTTCAACCGATCTAAGCATATAGTGATCTTAATGCCCTACAGCCCATATGCTCTACAGCTTGCAATGAGGTGGATTCGTTGCTCCAAGTTGGCGGAGCCGTACCTATTCCAAGCTCTTCTGATTTTCGTTGACTTTTCTTTGTTTGATGCCACCGTCAACTCCAGGTCCAGTTTCTTCCGACGATACCCCGACTATCTTTGTGGATCCGTCCCCCAGCCAGGACACATGCGAAGTCTGCAGCACAAGGCTCTGGGAAGCGGAACAACGCCGTAGATGAACTACCTTGCCTGGACCCTCATCTCCACTTGGAGGTTGTCAGAGACGGTACCGACAACAATAAAATTAAAGTCGACACCGAAATTGCTTATTCAATTTTATTTATTCAGTAAGAGGCGTCCCCATTGAACGATTACAATCAACCCACTATCTCTCGCATTTTGTTGCTTGCGTCTCACGCTATAGTGTTGCCAGGTGACAGCTCGGCCATTCCTGTTTCAGAACCGTCCGTGATTTCGTCGTGTTCATCTTCGTTGTCACTCGAATCGCTGGTTGAGGCATTGCTGATGTCATCTAACTCCTGTGCTGATTTACACCAGGGTTTCATTTTCTCCGACGTAAACACTGAACTCTTCAATCCAACCAATGTCTCCATTAAATATCGGTCGTTATCGAGACCGTCTTTTCCATTGTTTGCGTTCCCTTGAGATGTTGGGCATAGCAGCGTCTCTTCTTTCCCTCATATTTGTATCGATCGAATCTCCAACGTTTTGTTGCAGTGCAGATAACAGACGATTCGGGAGAATGTCATTAAGCCGCAAATCGAACGCAATCCCGTTAGGACTATACCCAGTCGTGTCATTTTTCTGGGTGTTAATAACCCACTGAATTTCTTCGTCCCAACGATTATTATTTACAATTCGATTGCGCAAATATTTGAGTATCGATTGATGCGCTCGCTCCACTTGCCCGTTGGTTCGAGGGATACGAACTGCGTTTTCGATATGTTGAATACTGTTTGCAGCACAATATCGAGCAACTGACTTGGCAGAGCCCCGGTTGGTGATGGTGCAGAAGGGAAGTCCAAAATACGTCGTCATTTCGTATAAACATCATAATACTGGAACGATTTTTGTATTTTTAACGGCTTTTATGACGATGTATTTGGTGAAAGCGCAAGAGATTACCAAAAGGTACGAATTACCAGAGCGGCTTCGTATAAATGGTCCTAGATGATCCAAAGGAAGTCGTTTGAATGGAACAGGCTCCATTTCGGCGAAATGTTGGCATCCTTCGGTCTTTCCGCCACGGGTTTTATTGTAATTGCATTGCAGGCACGCTGTGATGTAACCCTTCACATATTTTGCATACGCGGAAACCAGAAATTTTCTTTTATTCGACTTATCGTTTTTGTCAATGCGAAATGACCTACGTCATCGTGGCATGACTGTACAGCCTTCCAACGTAGTTCTTTTGGAACGACAAAACGTAGCACCTTGTCGACGACACGCTAAAGACGGTGATCCTTGATTCGATACTCTGACTTCAATTTAGGACGGCAATGATGTTTTCAGGGTTTTGTCCGGAAGTTGCATCGTTAGAAGCCAGTCTTGTTGACCGCTCGAGACAGTAAGTATGAAACCAGCTGTTTCCATATCCTCCCCTGGTCCTACTGGCGCTCGGCTGAGCGCGTCGACGTGAGCCATCTTAGATCCGAAACGATGAACGATCGAATTCGAGAAGTCGCATCATTTGGAAATTCGGGGTTTCATCTCGCGGCAATTTTTAAGTTTGGCGATGGCGCTGCAGTCCGTCACCAGCTCAAAGTGTTTTCCTAGGAGGTAAATCTTGAAACGCTCCAGCCCATCGATGACTACAAGGACTTCCTGCTCGTAACTATGATACAAGCTCTCGGCTTCGTTACAATATTGACTGTGGCACATTACGCTCTTCCAGTTTCTACCATTTTCGGATTGGAGTAACACAGCAGCAACACCATGGCTGCTGGCATCGGTGTGCATTTGATGTTCCGCAGTTACGTTATAAAGTGTAAGGACAGGTTCTTCGCAGAATATGTTTTTGAGCTTCGTAAAGGCTTCTTCATGTTCTAGATCCCAAGAGAATGGAATATCTTTCTTCAGTAGCTTTGTAAGTGGTGGAGCAATGATCGCGTAGTTTAAAACAAATTTCCGAAAGAATCCAGTCAACGCCAAAAATCGACGGGTTTTTGTGATATTCGATGGACGCATGAACATTCTTATTGCTTCGGTCTTCTCGCAGCCAGGAACGATTCCGTTTTCGTTCACACGGTGACCCAAGAAAATTATCTCGCTTTGCAAAAATCGGCATTCGTCTATCCGTAGCGTTAGTCCAACTTGTCTCAGTAGGTTAAAAAATTTTTCAAGTTTTTCGATGGCTTCGGGTATAGTTTTTGCGGGGATGATCACATCATGCTGATATGCGGTAACCTTCAAAGAAGGCTCCATTCTTATGATTTCGTTCATGACTTATTGATATTCCCCTGGAGCATTTGCCAGACCGAAAGGCATACGGTTAAATTCCATATTGGCGTCGTTAGTTACAAAAGCGGTAAATTGTTTTGACGACTCATCTACTTCTATCTGATGATACCCGGGACGGAAATCCAAACACGAAAAGTATTTATTTCGAGTCGATGCACGCCGTTTTTTTGCGACCAAAACTATTGGTGACACGTATGGAGAATTAGACGGGCGGATTATTTTATGTTCGAGCAGACCTTCAACGATACTATTAACGATCGATCAACACCGTAAGGCTTTAGGTCGACTGGTTTATCTGTTGTCAAATTTATCCGGAATTTCGTTAACGAACACTTTCCCAGCTCCGATGTCTTTCGCGAAACATTCTCTATTGGCAATTAACAATGACTTTAATGTATTTTTGTCTGTGTCCGATACAGAGTCACCAACTTCCACTTTGTCTAAGTCCACAATTATTTCCATACGGCAGTTTCCGACTTCTATTATCAAACGTTTACCGTTTCCGCACAAAACGTTACTACCCAAGAGTACATGCTCGCAAATAAGATCATTGTCCACGATCAACATGGTTGTCTCAACCGATTCATTTTCGAATGTCACTGTCACACGAACCATTTTCGTACACATACTCGTATATTAACTGCCCGCAAACCCCTTCAAATATGTTTTACATTCCTGCAGGGAAACATCCGTAAGACTTTCCGCAAACACTTTCCGAACAAGCGTACGATTACTGTCGGTATCGACGAAAGCTACAGTTTCTTTATTATTTTTTTTCGATTGGCCTCGTCTAAACGCTCGGTTTCACAGATCTCTCAAGAACGCTTTGACCGGGTTTATTATTGGGACATGATGTCGATTGGTGCCCTACGCGCGTACATAGATGGCAACTCTCGTTACGTTGAAGTTTCGAGCAAATATGGACAAGTGTCCTGGAAGAAAACAATGGAAACATGTACGTAGCTGTCTTTGGTCATTTGTCTTTACACTATTCGAGTCGGCACTTGTTTTTGGGGTCGGAATGGGGTTGCCTCTGGCACGGTTTGCTACACTTACACTTTCGCGTGGTTCATAGAGTTGCTTTGGGTGGTTTGCGAAAAATCGGCGGATGGCCTAGAATGATTCTGCTTTCGTTGTAAACTCCAAACACGCTAGCGCATTTTGCAGAGGGCTATCACCGAGGTTGGTCCGAATATATAGAGTCGTTGTCTTTTCATTCACGCCACCTCTTCGAGCAATCGCGCACAAGCGATGAAAAACCGACTCGATAGATTCCCCAGATTCTCTGGTCGTTTTTATCAGCTTCTCATGGATGTCACTCTCGTTTAGATCGATTGGGAAATTTGGTTCCAAATCGCTTACGAGCGTTTCCCATGTAAGGTGCGGCCGCGGACGGCTGTCAAACCATAATTTTGCTGCTCCTTTAAACTTTGACGGTGCGGTGAGAAGCAATATCTGGTCGTCCCAGTCGAATGTATCTCGCAGCATGTTGATGCGACTTACAAATTGAGCCGAGGTAAATGACAGCTCGGAGTGTGGGTCAAAATCGGGTAGCATCTCACCAACTTCACGAACGGTAAGTGAGCGGCTACTAACAAAATACGTGTTGTGGGCAATATCGGTGTTCGTTCTTCCGTATTGTGATGCGTTGTCGGTGCAGCACCCGACGCGACGAAAAGGCAACGAGCGGTTGTGGTACGTATGACGTATGACGTTTTCGGCGGCAACATTGAGACGTTTAATGTTGCTGACGGCAGCATCATGGGGGCATGTTGCTGGCGGTGGAGTCGGCTTGTATTGCTGCCATTGTTTTAGTCGTTATGGCGGGCATCTGTACGTTGCCAATCATTGAGTGAGCGCTTCCTCTCCTCGCGGACAACCATCCCTCTTGCATCCTCTAGCAAGGAGGCCGACAGGTATCACGCCTGCAATGACTTTCAGAGACTGTCGGATACGATGAATCAATCCTCAGCGCTCCTCTTTTGTCAGGCGTCCTTAGATACACCTCCTTACTAAAAGCGTCGCCCCATTTCTCTGCTCCGTTCAGTAGCACTGACCCTACAGCACTCATCAAGAGGCGTCTTCTTGATAGGCTGGGTCCCCCTACGTTGGCCATGAGTCGACTCAAAGCCGATACTCCCGAAGCAGCCTTGTCTGCCGTTGCCCTAATTTAGTCAGAGAAATTCGTCTTCGAGTCGATCAGTAGCCCCAGGTACTTCACTGCTGGTTTCGGTTCGATTCGTATGTCACCTTTTGTCTAGGGATTCTCTTTTTTGTCAAGATGACAACTTCGGTTTTCTCCAGTGCTAAACTGAACACGCGAGCAGTCATCAAGTCTTCCACTCGGCGCATTAGCATACCTAGCCTAAGTTGCGCTTATTCAACGGTGCGTCCAGCGACCAGAGCCGCAACATCATCCGCATAGTATCAAGCGCGACTCATCTGGCATCTCCAGTCTCAGTAGCCCGTCGTAAGACACGTTCGTCAGGTCCGGACCAAGGATTGATCCCTGGGCACCACCCGATGTAACAGCCATCCTTCGTTGGCCCTGTGTCGTGTCGTAGGGTTGGCTTCGGTCCTTTAGGTAGTTCCTCAAAAGCTGCATTAGATATTCTGGAATTTGAAAAGTGTTTTCCTGCGTATCCAGGATATCCACCCATCTAGCGGAGTTGAAGGCGTCCCTGACGTCGAGTGTCACCAACAGGACGATCCGTCGATTGGTGCGACTGTTTGCCTCTGCCTTTTGGACCGCGCTCATCACCTCTGCAATCGCATCAATGGTAGAACGCCCTGCTCTAAAGCCGTACTGCCGAGGAGATAGGTTCCCAGCAGCGCGAATCGCGTCAGTGAGTCTTCCTTTGATGAGTTTCCCTAGCACTCCCCAGCCGTGTCTAGCATGCATAACGGGCTGTATGCAGACGGTGATTTGGGATTTCCCTTTCCCTTGCTGATCAGCACGACCTCGTCACCTTCCATCGCACCGGGGAAAACCCGTCCCGTAGGCAAGCGTTGAATGCGCTGAGCAGCAAGTCAAGACAATGATGATAGACGAGCCGCAACACCTCAGCCGGAAAACCATCTGGAACTGGAGCCTTCCTCGCTTTCAATGAGAGGACTGCCTCCTCCAGTTCCGGCTGTGTAAAGAATGGATACTCGACTGCTGTTTCACCATGTGCATGGCCAACACGGACGGGATGGGCGGGGAAGAGTGCCCGCACTATCTCATCTATCTTTTCTGCATCGTGTATGCAAGGTTTCCGTAGGGCGCCAAGCTTCCGCATAACTACCTTGTAGCCAACGCCCCACGGATCCTTGTTCACATTGTCCACTAGGGCTTACCAGCAGCGAGCATTGTTATTGTTAATCAATTTGCGACGGAATTTCCTCGCCGATCATATGTTTCCACCCGGATGCATGCCTCGTCACGGTTCCGCGCCCGTTGAGCCTCACGTCGAAGCTTGTGACACTCCCTTCGCTTTTCAGCGATTTCAGTTGACCACCAGTACATTGGGGGGTTTGCCGTGGCGGGGTTTTCGACGGGGCATTGAAGCGCGGCAAGCAATCGTAATGATGCTTATAGTGGGGTTCACTACATCTTGAGCTGCCAGTTCTTCCGTCCCCTTCGAAGCTCCCTGCAGCGACTCACCTGCTGTGAGCACCTCGACGAATTTCTCGACGTCCATCCCTCCGTTGGTCTATCCAGTTGTAGAAAGCCGAAAGCATGCACGTCGGGAGACAGAATCGCTTGTCTTAAGCAGAATGCCCTGATGATCACTGGCAGAATAGTCCTCTAGTACTCTCCAATTGTGTATCCATCGTACTAAGAGCTCCGAGGCGAATGTCACGTCCGATGTGGTTCCTTCACAGCCAATAGGGCGGAAAGTCAGCGTATTTTCGGTGGTTAGTACGACGAGTGCCGCCATTTCTAGGATTTCTAGGATTCGTCGTGTGTGAGGCGTACCCCATTCGATTGCTTTAGCGTTGAAGTCTCCCCCAACGAGCACGTTGCCATTTGCGTTCGAGACAGCGCCCTCTCGAGCATTAAGCTTGGCTTGGAAAGATGATATCGATTCGTTCGGCGTAAGGTACGCACTAAAGAAGGTAGTCCTTGAACACCGAACCCACACGAAACCATCCCCCCGTCTACAACTCTCCGCTTGGAAATCACTGTTCCGAACCCAGATGGCGGCAGTACCAGTTTCGTCAGGATACTATAGAGCAGAACTTTTATCATGGTGTTGCTCACTCAGCAGCAAGAAGTCGGCTTTCACGTCCCTCGTAAACTGCTCAAGCAGATTTTGAGCGGTTGAACTGCGGTGTATGTTTAGCTGTAGGATGCGGGTCATCGAAGTTCTGATTTTGCCTTAGCTAGGGTATCCTGGAATACGCGGCATTTTCCTGATCCCAAGACGTGTCTAAAATCAGGTCTTGGATCAGCATCCTTGCAAAGAATACAGTGTGGCTCCTTCGTACACTCTTATCTTTTATGTCCCATTTCACCGCATTTGTAGCATAGGGAACTCCTACCGAGTCCTTTGCATACTTGTGCGGTGTGACCATAGCCAAGGCATTTGAAACATTGAAGAGGCGTTGCTCTTCGCCGTATCCTACAGATAACCCACCCTACTCGTACTTTGTCCTTGTTCAGAAATTGTTCGGCGTCCTTTTCGGTCAAGTGAATTATGGCCATGCGTTGTTCCCTATGGTTTTCTGACGTCAGCCTCGCTTTGATCCTTCCGAAGCTAGGGAACTCCCTTTTGATGGCCTCTTCTTCCTCGACCAGATCGGTGACGCAGTCAATGTCTCGTATTTCGATCGTTGCCATCGGCTCGAGCGCGGCTATAGTATTTTGGTGTTTGGGGGGACGTTTCATGTTCTCAGGTTGAAGAGCGGAGGTCTGGTCTTTCTGTTTAAAACTATCAATGTTTGTTGATAGATTACCATCTGAAGGATTTACTAGGTTGACAATATTATTAGTGTTTAAAGAATCAATTTTTTGAGTTGTATTAGTATTGATAGTATTGAGATTTTCGTTAGGTGTGGGAGCTGTTATTATATGAGTTCTATATTTACTCGACAAATCCTTGCTGAAGACGGGTTTACTTGATTTCCTCTTCTTGAAGATCATTCCATTCCAAAAAACACCGCCATTCTTTGACAGATGACTTGGAAATAGCCAGACATACTTGTGCGGGATAAAAATTTTGAACGAGCGGCTGCGCTTATTTCCAAGAAATTTAGAACTTTAGTTACGTTAGTATATAGTTTCCAGTATTAGCCCTTTCGTTGTGGCATTTGTTTATGACATTTGCCGCCTTCAACTTCCTGAGCTTACCATTCCATTCATCTTTTGACCAAAATGTGCCTAGTAGTTTGAATGGAGAAAATTAAAAAAGAGCTTGAGACGTAACCTTGGCTAGCTGTTTTTTAATTATAACCGACGGAAATAAGTCAACAGTTTTTGGAATGCAAATGGAAGAAAATTCAAAATGATTTTTGGAAGTGTTACTGGAATGGATGTATATCAAGTAATCATTCAGTTGTATTGCATAGTGGCGTGTAAAGGAGAAAAAACTTAGCTCAAAACTAACCGTGAATAGCAATTGGATCACTAACAGAGACAGAGGAAGAGGGAAGGAAGAAAAGAAAAGAACTAAGAAGATTTTTTTATATATTCAAATTTTTGAGTAAATTAATAAACGACTACTAGCGTATGAAAAATGTACGCCTTCATTTCCTTATTTTAAGAACGGTTAGTTTCAAAGATCAGGTTCAAATTTTTAATTATACTAAAATTTAAATCGAACTCATACACACATGCTCCCCTGCGATTTTCAACCCTGAATTTTAAAAGCACCCAATAAACGATATACCAAATATATCGCTTACCAAATTAAAATTATCTTTCTAGTAAGGAAGTGAAGATACTTCTTGCTGATTTAGATTTTTTTCTTTTGTTTTTGAAACAGGGGCTTTTATAAACACGCAGTTGAAAAACAGGAAGTTGTTATTTCTTTTTCCTTTAAACATTTCACGACAGCTGTCATTCATTTAATTTCATTGGTACTTAATTAACATTTCATTTTACAACCGCCATAAGCGTATTGAGGAGAATACCTGAGAGACTCGTTTGTTATGTTAGTTTAAAAGCAAGATAAAGGCAAATTGGGAGGAAGATTGAAATACTCGTAGATGTTTTCTGTTTTATTGTTCTGTCGTCGGTCATCGACACACAATCAGTTTCCATTAAAAGTGAGCTTTCTGGATTAAATTACATTACTCTTGAATTTTTTGGTTAATTTTATTCTGATTACAAGTTAGATAACATGAAAATCTAAAATTATCCAAAAAATGCAAGTGATGCTGCCAAATAATTAGAGTATTAATTCCACCTGCAAATTTAACAAAAAAAAACGCCAAAAGCATGTTTTTCATCAACAAAACTTTCCGACGCACTATCTAATATCTTTAAATTTAATAGACCGCGATTGAAAAGAAATTAAAAATTACTCTCCAGGCTTATTTACATATAACACAATCCATCAAAGAACAACTAACCGGATCTGTATCTTTTCTTTCTATCTCTATTCATAAAAATATTTTTAAATGCATTAATTATACACAAAAGCTCATTGCCGTTAATTTTTTGGAGGCGCTTATGCTTTCGGGTATATAGTGTGATGTAGGCTTCCGCTTCATTCCTGCTTTCTACTTGTGGCGTTATAAGACTGTTAGATGGTCATACTACTAATGAGCTCTCATATGTGATGCGCGTTACATATTGTTGTTAAGTTAATTTATGGTATATGCGATCTGATTTACAATTTCAAGTAGAACATTAAACTTGCTGCTATGGAGTTCTGCTGCTGGGGCAGGAAGTTTGGTTTAATATCTGCATTTTTATGCGAGAAAATGTTATGGATAGAATAATTAAATTATACATTAGGAATGCGATTATATTTACAGTGAAATGGTTTTAGGTTAGGCGCCATAAAAGGAACCCAATGTTACCGGTGAAAGTGAGACGTCATACCAAATTTATATGAAGAGGAGTTCACGCTATATTTAATTTGCACTCCCAGTGCGAAACAGATATAGACAGAAGGAAAGCTTCGAAAAAATCCATGCACATCGCTTGGAGGTCTTGAAATCGTTGGGATTTCGCGGTCTTGTTTTGAGTGAAAACTCAAGAAAAATAATTGAATTTATAATATGCGAAGCCGCGTGGTTGATTCGAGTCAAACGCGAAGCCTACCTTTTGGAAGGGCCTTTTCTTTGACTCCGAGTCATCTAGCGATTAGAGCGTTGGTTTTTTTTTTAAGTAAGTATTTATCGGACCAAGTCCATTGAATAGCATTGATATTTTATCAGTGATTCTTCTAGTAGGTTTTGCGCCTATTTAGCAGTAGTAACCTCTGAGCTAAATCGGGTACAGATCAACATGTAAAACCGGTGCAAATAGCCAGTTAGACAACTCCTGAGCACTCCGACTAGGGGCCAGTTTATTCAAATCCAATTCGTCATTTTGCAAATTATTGACCAACGTATTTCAGCTCATTGGCGTCACATCAAATTTCCATGATCAATACCAAAGTCCTGCAGTGGTTATTTAGTTTGACTAAGAACTCTTATAGCTTCTTCTTTTCCTTGCTCCAATAGTCTTTGGCTGCCTATACATTTTCGCTAAGTTTCTGCTGGTGTAAAATTCTTCACTACCCCCGTAAACTGTGTGATCTGGATCCCATAAACGCCTAAACATATAGCCAATGTTATAAGATTAAGGTCCCTCAGACATTTACGGACGATTCGTGACGTTACATTTCGTTGGGAGATGCAAGGCTTCCTTGGCTGCAGCCTTTAAGGAGCCCACTGCTTGAAGATCACCGACAGTACTCTTACATGATACAAACACTCTAGAAGCGTACTGAGTCTTATCGAGAATAAGCATCTTTCGAATAAGTCTTTTATATTCATACATGTCCAAACAATCTCACTAGTTTCCGGCTCTATTACCAACGTTGGCCTGAACTAGATCATCCAAAATCACAACAACAAACACATAGCAATAAATCAAAACAATTGATCGAGAATCATCATGAGCAAACATAACGAAACGTCTCGAGCCAATCGTGACGTCGTCATCATAAATAACAACAACAAGCACTGATGTGTCATCTTCGATCGAGAAGGTACCTATGAACAATCGAAGTGATATCGGAGTAAACTGAAAATAATTCAAGTAAAAATCAATTTCGGTAAAATCAGTGAACATTTAAAAACATGAAAATTGTATTTCAATAAAAAGAAAGTTTATGTTTTCATGAAAATCAAAATATGTGCAACGATATAAACTAACCATCAGATATTTGAGTTTTGCCGCTGATATAATCGCTGGTTTATACCTATGAACTCTTGCTGCTTTACATAAGGAATTCTATGGTGCCCTGTCAACTGGCCCTTCAATGTCAATGAATACACCTAACATATATCCACTACCTATTGCTGAATCTTTCCAATTTTCGACATTATAAATTGAACGGCAATGACAGGAATTTCCACGTTGATTTCTGTGATTTGCGGTGCATAGTTGTTTTTTAATTTTTACTTTTGATATGTTGGTCTACTAGCTTTTTGAGTTCCTTGATCGAAAACGAGTTGACACTAATAGACATGAAGCACTAAGACCCAGATTTGTCACTTTCACCAGGTTTTACAATAAAGCCAACTCTGATTATTTATCAAGGTTTGTAATGATAAGCCAGCGCTAGACGGAATTTTAGAATCCGAGATATAGCATCTGACTTTACCGTACAGCGGAAACCATACAATCAAAGCCTGGGGATTTATTTATCAAAAGTATCCAGGATATGTTGGGTTCTGATTTATGTAACCACCTGTCTCATTTCGGCATAGGTTGCTCCCTTCTTCAGTGCCAATGGCTGGCACTGAAGAAGGGAGCAACTTACTCCTGAAATATATATTTGTCGAAATATATCATATATAAAGGGAAAAAATAGCATTTTAATTGAAAAATTTGGCAAACATCTATAAATTTGGAGCGCTAGACATGGAGAGAGATCTTGAATAGAAAACTTTGTCTAATTGCATTTAACGACAACTGCAAAAGCAAATCGTCGATTTCATTAAAATTCGAGAGGAAATGAAAGAAAGAGAGGGTTAAACGACAATGTAAACTTATTAACCAACAGATTAGAAGACCGGTGTAACAAATCAGTACCCACTAACGTACATTCGACAGTTATGATTCTAGACTACCTAGAGTTTACTCAGGTGCAAAAGAGCAGCGGGCGCAGTTTAAAATTGGCAACGGATTGTTATTTACGCCCTCTTCATCGGGATCAATGCCTATCCAATCCTTAGTCTCCGATCTGAGAAATAGAAAGCGAAGGCATTTACTTAGCTTTTGTTCCTTTTACGTTCTTTTTTCACTGGTGCTGATTCAACTGAAATGAACACAAGATTGTTATGAGAGCTAATAAAAGATGTCATTCTATCAACAGTGTATGTCCCCAGTTGAAATGTTAGCCCCATAACTGGGTAGTAATCATCCTAAATCAGATCATATGGCCCCGAATCATTAGGTACGGACAGCAACCTTTGTTTACCACAGTAAGCATTTAGCGTCTGTGACCATATTCTTCGACCATCTTCACCACATTCAAGTTAGCCGTTGGAAAATTTGGCCCATACCTCCTTATGACTCCAACTATACCTTTGGGTCCCACTTGTAGACTCGATGTTTAAGGAATTTCATGTCTTGACACAACTTCCAATTCAGCTCTAGGCCAGACTTTACCCAGTTTTCAAATTGCTAGCTTGGCGAGACCAGTAAAGCTTTGATGTTGATAAAGAACTACTGTGAGCTAGAAGTATTCTAGATTCGATCTAAATAAGTTTCTGAAGCCATTAACGTGTGACTTATACCAGCTTTCGGTTAACCAGTGGTATGGCTCATTTATTTTTATCTAGTATAATTCCAACCGAATGTGTTGATCATTCCAAGTAATAGCCAATTCACTCCAATCTGGATATATCTCTGAATTTGCGTGTTGTTTTGCGTGACAAAGTTTCTAGATTCTAGTTAGGGTGTGCTTTGATAGGGACATTTTTCAGTCCCTTCAAAATCTATAGTCCTCCGAATTTGATACACCAGAGAAGGTTTCAGTGTAGACATGTATGCTACCTGAAGTTAAGGTCACAAGTGCATGTCTGAAGTAAGAGCCAGAGTCAGTACTCCGCGTGGTGTAGTGGTTAGAGCACTCACCTCATATGCCGAAGGCCCCTGGTTCGAGTCTCGTTGGCTACAACGTCAAAGAGATTTAGTTCGAGTGGTTCTTCGGACGGACTATAAGCCCGTTCAGTTGTGATACGTGCTGGTTTAAAAATCAGAACGTATCGCAGCTGGGTGGACACACGGCCAAAGCGTGATAATAATCATATCACCTTGTGGAGTGCCGATACATTCGAATTATGACAATGAGACACTCTAACTATCTCTAAGCGAAGTCCCGAAAGGGGCTGTAGGGCTACAAAGAAGAAAAGAAGAATAAAATACTAAAGGAAAAGAAAGCATTTAACAGATGCGCACAGTTACTTTGTATTGAAAACTTCACGATCATGTGTCAGGATTGGTACCCTGAAATACATGATGAAGATAATGAAAACGCAAGATTTGGTTATCAAGTTCCAGTTTTTTTCAATTTTATGCATGATAATATAGGAATGTAAATCCGCCGTAGTCGCTCCCAAGCCCGGTTGAGAAAGGAGGAGGGGTCCCCTTGTTTGCTCTTCACCAGCTTCCGTGATTCCTAATCCTAAATATGGTAATAAATGGTGTCGGGGTCGTACATTGGGTTTACTGGTTCCACAATAATTAAATACCGAGAAATGCCAATAACTGCAAGTACAGCTGCAGACCTGCTACTAAATCCTAGTTACACGACCTTTCTTGTGACGTAACAGGGCGAAGGCGAGTCTTCCGCGCCTGATAACGGAATTGAAACTAATAAACATTGCGGCCGGAATGGAGGTTGGACGGTGGACTAATTTCCCGTTCCTGGAAAAACTTATATTGTGTCGAACCCTGCAACAGAGCCTTGGAATGCATTGGATTTACAGCAACGACCTTGCAACCGAAAAAAGGACTGCGAGATTAGATCCTGAAATGTCAGATCACTGAACAGTCTTGGCGCTGTTAAAGACCTTTTACAACAGGCCAATCAATATAAATTAAACATGCTGGCAGCCCAGGAAAAGAACTAGACTGGAAGTGATATTCAAGATATGAGATCGCACACAATATTCAAAAGTGGGAAACCTGTTGGAAAGCGAGAATTAAGAGTGGCATTTGTTGTGGATAGGGAGTTCAAATCACACGTTACTGATTTTAACGCAGTAAATGAACGGTTGTGTGCGATCCGTATATTCAAAATCTGGCCGTTTAATGTACACGCCCCGACCGAAGAAAAGGACGATGAAACGAAGGAAACGTTCGGCAATCGCCTGGTAAGACTAGGCGACTCATTGCCTACAAATGACACAAAAATAATTCTGGGTATGCGATATCTCATCGGGGAACGACGGGAGCATATAGCCTCCACGATGAAACAAATGATAACGGCCAGCGCCTGATTGACTTTGCATTTACTAGAAATCTAGTCATACGTTCGACTTGCTTCCCACAGCGACGCATACATCAAATTACCTGGGTATCACCAGATGATGTTGGGCCTCGAGCATACTTGACGCTCGTATATACCGAGGAATCGCAGCTCAGATCATTACTTGATCAAATTGACATATCGATGTCATATGCCAAAGGCATATTCGGCCATGACCAGCCCTCTACAGAAATTCGACATCAAAAGGCTCCAAACGGCGTCTGTGGCCGAAAATTTTCACGGATGCCCTCGACAGATAGCGGGCTTCCATCTTATCTTACACATTGCCGAAAACAAGCAACGAGCTATGGGTGGAAGTGAAAGCGGCTACAAAGACCGTGGCAGAACACACAATCGGACACCAAGCCCGATGCAAGACAAATTATTGGTTTGATGATGAGTTCCAGAATGCATTAGACAAAAAGAATCAGGTGTACAATAAAGATATAGATGGGAAAACCAGAACGAAGAGAGAAGATTATGAAAATCTCAGAAGAGTAGCGAATAAGATAATTAGAATTATAAAAAGCAAATGCTATGACAACTAATTGAAAAGCGAGCAACAACACAAAACAAGCATATAAAGTAGTGAACAGCCTGAAACGAGGTTATCAGCCCAAGACCATGATCTGTCGTAGCAATATCATCGCTGATGACAACAGAATAAAGGAAAGATGGGCATCATATCTCAAGAACCTTCTTAACTCTCCGCACAGCTCTACGACATCGGAGCCTATAGATATTCCCGGCGAGCTTCCATTGGCCTCACCAACTTTGGATGAAGTTTCTTCCACCATTAAAGCCAAAAAGAATAATAAAGCGCCGAGTATCTATGAAATTCCAGTGGAGCTCATTGAATATGGCGGCAGCGATGTTCTTAAAGCCATTCAAAAAGTCATCCAGAACGTTTGGCAAAATAACATATGCCGAACGAGTGGAGCCAAGCTACAATGCGAAAACTATAGAGGCATATCACTACTTTGTACGGCGTACAAAATATTTTCAAATATATCAGAAAATAAAATCAGGTTATACGCCAACAGTATTATTGGGGAGTATCAAGGTAGCTTAGAGCTGGTAGATCGACGACAGACCAATTGTACACAGTCAAGCAGGTACTTGAGAAAGGCTGGGAGTTCAACATAGACGTTCTCCAAATTTTTGGTGACTTTAAGCATGTATGCGACAGTATTGATCGTAACGTAGTGTACCAAATAATGCTGGCCCCATTACTATTCAATTTGGCTGTGGAATATGTAATAAGAAAGCTATCTGTCGATAAAAGAGGTACGTTACTATACCAGTTGAGCCAAGTGGTAGTTTATGCGTACGACATCAATATTTTGTCGCGGTCATTAACAGCTGCCAAAGAACTCTTCCTGAAACTCGACAACGAAGCTAACCTAGTAGGAATACAAATCAATGAGGATAAAAGAGTGATCATGACGCAGTCGAGAAAAAATACCTCAAATGCCCAAAATAAAGGGTTTTCCAATAAGAGGTGTTATTTTGAATAGCCCGCTATTTCGGTAGATGTCACTTTTGAAGCTGTCATTTTTTGACATTTGACAAGTAGAAACTATGCCATTAATAAAAATAGAACGATACACGCATATTAAAATTCATTATAAAAATGGTGAAAATTTGGCAGAGACGGTTCGTAAAACTCGAACATTTTTGGGTCGTCGTTGGGACAACTTATTGATGTGAAGAATAAAACCCGTGCACGTCACTCAAGAACAGCCGAGAATATTGCTGCTGTAGCCGAAAGTGTTGAAGAAAACCCAGGTTTGTCCATTCCTCGTCGTTTTTTGGAATTAGGCATTCCACAGACGTCATTACATCGTATTTTGCATAAAGATTTGGGTCTTAAGACTTATAAAGTTCAGTTAAGACAAGAACTCTAGCCGATCGATCATCAATATCGTCGTGTCTTTGCTGATTGGGTCCTTGAAATGCATGAAAATGATCCGGAATTCCATCGAAAAATCATCTTGAGTGATGAGGCCTATTTCCACCTCGGTGGCCTCGTCAACAAGCAAAATTGTTGCATCTGGGGCTCGGAAAACCCAAGAGTTATTGTTGAAAAGCCTCTCTATCTACAACGTGTGACTGTTTGGTGCTTTTTATGGTCCGGCGAAGTCATTGGGCCTTACTTTTTCGAAAATCAAGCTGGAGCAACAGTTACGGTGAATGGATTGCGCTAGCGAGAGATGATCAATGTTTTTTTATGGCCGAAATTGGATGGTATTGATCTGGACAACGTTTACTTTCAACAAGACGGTGCTACGTGCCACACAAGCAACGAAACCATTGATCTTTTACGGGAAAAGCTTCCGGACCGTGTTATCTCTCGAAGAGAAGATCACACTTGGCCACCGAGATCTTGTGATTTAACAAATTGCGACTTCTTCCTTTGGAGCCACGTGAAAGAGAAGGTTTACGCCAACAGCCCAGCGTCGATTCAAGGCCTCAAAGATGGATTTCGTGAGGCCATCAAGGACATAGGGCAGCCACTTTGCGATTTGGTTATGGATAATTTCATGAAAAGGATATGGTCCTGTAAGCGTGGTCGTGGTGGTCATTTGCCTGATGTTATTTTCCACTATTAACGGCATACCTTCCTCTTTATAATGAAATAAATTTCGATCAATTATATTAAAAAATGGCATTTTTCTTTTAATATCAAAATAACACCTCTGTAATAATATCAAAATAACACCTCTGTAATAAGCCTACGCTTTTTTTGTTTTTAATATCAAATAGTATTCACGTTTTTAAAATGTACCTATGCAATATTTTTCTAAAAATTACATAAATTTGCTCAAGATAAATCATTGTGAAATGAAATATTTAAAGTACACCATCACTCAATGGCTTTATAGTAATTAAATGAAACCAAAAATTCACTAACTAATATGACATAAAACGTTTAAGCTTAATATAAAGATAATCCAAAAAATTAAATAGACAGATAGAAATTCACCATTGCAATTGAAAATAATGTGTGATGTTGTATTCTTAACCATGATTGAAAACGAAAATATGGTTCCTGTTGCATTTTTTGTTTATCTCTAGCTTCCAAGTGCAATCAAAGCTCTAAAGTTATGTAACTACTCTCATAGCTCAACAATCAAGAACAATTCTAAAATCATTCATTTTTGGCAGCTGCTGTACGAGAGGAGTTGTGTGACCGATCTGTCGTCGCCGAGATTCGTGTCGATATTATTAGTAGCCTGTTTAGCAAAGTACGCCATGGGAGAATAAAGCGTTTTTCATTTTGTTACGTGATTCCTCGTTATATTTCTGCGTAAACCTACTCTTATATTCAAGAGGTTATGGGCCCAAGTATCGTGGTCATATAAACGAGGGAGAAACCCGTGAGATCGCGAAGTTACCGTGAAAAAACATTTCCCGCGCTTCCCAGGAATCCCGGGCGTGTGTCGGATGACACGAACAAACAAAATGGCGGACGAGATTTCGGTGAAATACGTCACGAAGCTCGACGGAAATTTCCAGGCGTGGAAATTTCAAATGACTGCGATCCTGACGGCTTTCGGAATAATCGATGTTGTCGATGGATCTCGCACAAAACCCGAAAGAGATGTTGCGAACGCGGATGAATCAAGAAAATGTGTTAAGGACAATGCGAAACCTATGTACACGGTCTCGACCGCAGTGGATCCAGTCATTATGCAGGCTCTTTTCGGGTGCAATACGTCAAAAGACATGTGGGATAAGCTCGTCACAATCCATGAACAAAAATCGGAGTCAAGCAAGTTAATACTGACGCAACGCTTCCATGAGTATAGAATGGCACCAAACGACTCGATGGTCACGAACACAGCCTAAGTCCAAAACCTGGCGATGCAACTAGAATATGTCGTGGAAGCAGTCTCGGGCCTCGCTATAATGGCAAAAATCACCGCCACGCTTCTGTCAAAATACAACGCATTGAAAACGGCCTGGGACAGCGTGCCCGCGGTCGACCAGACAGTCCAGAAACTCATCGAAAGTTTGATAAAGGAGGAGCTGAGAATGACTGCAGACGACGAGGAGGTTGGTGCTTTTGCCGCTATGGGTATTGGAAAACGCATGCGAGTGCCAGAATATGACTAAACCGTCAAGTGCTTAAGGACAGTCTGGGACGCGAGAGCCGCGAGAGTGTTTTTACTGCCATAAAAAGGGGCACATTGCCCGACTGTGCCGGAAGAAGAAGACAGACCTTGTCGAAAAAGGCGCCAAAGACAGTGCGAATTGTGCGTTCGCGGTGTCAAATAACCTGCGCGCGATCCGTGAGAAATCTGAACGAAAGATGCTCGACGAGTGGTTGAAACGCGATGTTATCGACGTGTGGCTATTGGACGGCGGAGCTTCCCGTCACATTACGTATCGTCGGGAGTGGTTCACGGAGTTCCGATCGGTGGTGGGGGAGAGCGTGTCGCTTGGCGACAACAAGCAGTGTCCAGTTACTGGCATTGGGATCATCGAAGTATGTAAGTTTGTTAATGGAGAATGGAGTGACTCGAAAATGTAATGTGTGTACCCGAATTGAAGAAAAATCAGTTTATCGTCGGAGCGTACACTTCGAAAAATATCGATGTTCTTTTCAAAGATGAATTTGTTCACCTTCAATTCGACGGAGAAATTGTAGCGCAGGGAATCAGACAGAGGAACAATATTTACCAGTTGTGTTTTGAGACGAAATCGATTTCGAACATGGCATCGAGTAGTTTGAAACAGTGGCATGAACGATTCGGGGACGTTAATACCGACACGATCGGGCAGATGTCAAAAGCGAAAATAGTGACGGGATTGAATCTGACCTCAAACGGGGATTTCTTTTGCAAACACTGTTAATTAGAGAAATCACACAGACTTCCGATAAGAAAGATGGCGATATTCGCGATACTGAATCAGACGAATTTATTCATTCGGACGTTGAGGGGCCAATGTCAACACCTACGATAAAAGGCGCGAGATTTTCCGTGAATTTTAAGGACGACGCATCGGGCTACAGAATCGTTTATTTTGTGAAGCACAAGTCGCAGATACCCGATCGCTTCCGTGTCTTTGTAACGTGGATCTCGAATAAGTTTAACCGGAATGTGAAAGTACTTCGAGTAGACAATGGTCGCGAATAAATTAACTCTGAACTGAAGACGTTCTTGGAAAATTGCGGTATCTAGGTGCAAACAACGGCGCCGTACACTCCGGGGCAGAAGGGCCGAAGCGTACGAGATAATCGCACGATCGTTGTGAGCGCTCGAAGAATGTTGCAGGCGTCATCCCTCCCCACTTATCTTTGGGCACAAGCAATGAATTTCGCAGTTTACTTCTTCAACAGGATTCCCACGAGACGCCATCCTGAGAAAACTCCATATGAATTGTGGACAGGTCGTTTTTAGTGCGATGCTTATACACACCTCCTCCCTCAGCTTCGAAGAAAGCTTGACCCAAAGGCCAAAAAAATGATTCTGGTCGGGTACGTGAGAGAATCTACTAACTACCGGTTGCACTATCTGGAAAAACGTGCTGTCTTTGTATCTCGCAATGTCTTTTCAACGAAAATTGTCGCAACGCATATGAAAACGACAAAGCGAATGAAGTATATTTCCGATTTGACGAGAGAGAATCTGAAGTACCTCATATTGAAAATGAGAGGGAACTCGAAGCGCCTTATCCTGCTGAGAACGAGAGAGAACCTGTATTGCAGCCCGATCAGAACGAGAACGACCCCGTGGGTCTCCCAGAAATTCAAAACGAGCCGAGAATTCTGAGAAATCGAGCTGCAATCAGAAGACCGTCCAGATACAACGCTGACTTCGCTCAAGTCGACACTTCCAGCAGTTTTGATGAAGCTTTTTCATGCTCTGAGGCAAGACGCTAGATGGAAGCCATTAACGATGAACTACGCGCTCTCGAAAGCAATCAAACCTAGACGATCGTTTCCAAGAAGGAGGATCAAAAGACCATCGATTTTAAGTGGGTCTTCAAAGTCATTCATGACACCGATGGAACCATTCGCCGATACAAAGCTCGTTTATGCGCGAGGGGATTCAAACAGGAATACGATGAGAATAACACCATGACATTCACACCCGTAATTCGTTACGATTCACTTCGATTGTTTCTGGCTACAGTGGCCCACGAGGATCTTGAAATGGCGCACTTGGACATACATACAGCGTTTCTACACGGCAAACTCAAAGAAGAAATATATTTGGAACCACCTCAAGGTCTGCAGTTTACCGAGAAAAGTCCAGTGGTTCACAAGCTCAACAAGTCTTTGTACGCGCTCAAACAGGCCCCACGATGTTGGAACCAGAAGTTCGTGTGTTTCCTCGAAAGGTTCAGTTTAAAACAGAGCAGAGCCGATCCGTACGTATTTCGTGGTGTGGTGGTTATTCTCGCATTGTTTGCGGATGATGGTTTGGTTGCGTCAAAATCGATCAAAATTGTAAATGAAATGATCGACTGTGTGAAAAGCGAGCTTTGTATTACCGTCGGTGATAAGCATTATTTTGTTGGCGTGGAAACCGAGCGTGATCGAGCGGGAAAGAAAATGTTTGTACATCCGAGCGCATATGTGGGGCAAGTACTCGAACATTTTGGAATGAATTAGGCGAAGGGGTCCAGTATTCCAGCAGATCCTCTCGTGCTCTATAAGTCACCATTTCGAAATTTTCACCAACTCTTAATACTGTGCATGCATTCCCACTATACAAAATGCCCCAAAAATGCATTGAAATTCAAAAAAATTTTACAAAATATGGATAAATATGGTATGGTGCGGCTTAACGAGGAATGATTCTGAGTAGCATCGAGTAATAAAACGAAATGCGCAGTAAAAATGTATCTTGTGCACTGAAACAAAAGACTTATCTTGTGAAAAGTTTAAAATGTAATATTTTTAAGCTTCTATTTCAAACAAAAATCGGTGATTTCTGTTCTGACCGAAGGAAAGTTCGCTTCAAACGAAACTTGGCACACTTATTGAAAAATCTATACGATGGATCTCTGCAGAAATAATTCAAAATTAGACGTTCAAATTTAAAACAGCGGCCCCACAAAGTTCAAAAAATCATTTTGCCCATACGTTTGACTTACTGCAAATATAGGAGAGTAATTAAATATTTTCTCATCATACAAGTCTGGTATTTTTGCAGGTAATTAAAACTGTACTACTTGACTTGGCGTCAGACTTTATTTGCAATATGCACTTTCTGTTTACTTCCTTCATTAACATCTTATAAGGGGCACCACCTTAAACAGTGCCAAGATAATATCAAAAGGATGACTAAGAAACGCAAATTCATTAATAAAATCCCAAGAATATGACACCATGACATCATCAGTACCAGAAATGATTCTCCATGTAAGTGCAATGCTCCATAACATCCCACAATGACTACACGCGAGTATCTTTGTATTTTTTTTTATTTCTACATAAATTAGCCCCTAGTCAGGGGAATCTGGTTCACAACGTTTATATACTAAACGTTTCATCCGATATTCTTCTTCGGACCGTAACAGTCAATTGTTATTGACAAAAGACTCACGCAATCGATCACCTGAGCTCTATTGGTACCTCGCGAAAATATAAAGACCGGTCACGATCTTAACAATTTCGCGATCTATTTATCTATCGATGATTTTTTTTCTTGCAAGACTTCTTAGTACTTAAGATGACGACGTTGTATATGATGAGTTCATCCCATCAATCTTCATGTTGAAGTAGTCAAATTTTTTTCTCTTATTTTTCTTTCTGCTTACCATCAATCGTGAGTTTTTCTTTCGATTTCGTGCACTGAATTTCACTCTTAGCGAATTATTACAGGCTATTACTTGTATTTGTGTATTCAATTCGAGTACGCGTTTAAGATTATGCGTAAAATGTTCAATAAACTCTCTCGAACCAACAACATATGTTATGTGATCTTTTTGTGCAAATCTATTGATCTTTACCAGTTTTTTTCGTGCATTCTGGCCAAAGAGCATGGTGGTCGCGTTTTGAAATTTCAGTATGTGAAGTACAAATGTATTAGTATCTTGAGATATTTTCATTTTCTAAATATAAATATGAATATCTTCAAGTTCCAATTGTTTTACTGAAACGATACTTATCTCATTAATCTGTTTAATTCGCTGGAAATCGATTTATCTTTTCCATATGAAATCTATCTGTAATTTTATGTTTGTGCAAGATTCAAGGCAAATTAATGAGGAATTAGTGCGCGAATCAATTGGATTTAGAGGTCAATGCAAAAAAAAAGAATGCAATCTTTTTCCTCCTTTCTCTAGTTCAAATTATTTCGTGGTGGTAGATACGAATGCCAAATTTTTTCTGTCAGTAAACTTCTTTGAACCAGACCTCAAAATCTTTGTTTAAACATTTTTTTTTGTTTTATAAACATACTCAGGGGTGTGCCTCCGTGTACTTTGGTAGAAAAATTCTCTAGTGGAATATTGTAGTATTTTATTGTATATATATATAGATACAGAGTATGGTCTGAAAGCCGGCAATAAAATTGCAGAATTATTGTTTGGTCATAAAAATAGATAGCCCTCGTGAGTTGGAGCGTATGCAGATGATGAGTGATAGAGCACACGGTTCATGTGTTGAGCATTTCCGACTTTAAAATGATTATTTCAGGCTTAAGTGGATTTTCAATGGCTTCTAATGAATGAATAACGAGAGTGTATACAACTAATTTAAGTCACTTTTAAGTGTAAACTAAAACGGAATAAGTTTTAATGTTTAGAATTATTGTCTTGAAGATGTTATTCAATTGTATCTAAAATGTTTATGGTGGATAGTAAAGCGTTGTAAAAGATGTATGACAAATGTTTGTTTAATAGTAATAGATGAATGAGTAATTTCATGGAAATCTTTGACTATCATATGTGGATGGTTAGTTAATTAAATTTTCTTAGACACTTTATGAAAGCCTGGATAGCTTTTAATGCCAAAATCTGATGATACCAAGGCAAGTAGCTCATCTAAATACAAATGTTGTTGGCATACATCAATTTAAACTCGCATTCAGAAGTTTAACATAAATATTTAACGTTTTCCGCTTTGTGCACATATGCACAAAACTTAAATGCCAAATGAAATTATAGCATATTTAACGTTTATAAACAGAGGGAAATTGCAGATTAAATGAGGCTGTATTTTTAAAGGCGCCGCAAAAAGTTTGAAAGGTGAGCAAAGCAAATCTATATTTAATAACTTCCCCAACTCTGAGTTAGCTTACTTACAGTATACAGCTTGGGACCATGGCCACGTACATCATAAATTTAGGACCTTCTTTGTGACAGAATAATTCCCAAAGTCGTGGCTACTAGATCGCCCAATCTGTAGTAATCGAACAGCCTGCCTAGGCAAACCACTCGAGGGACCTTCACGAAAAGAAGCAATTTCATAATAATAGTAACGTAATATTATATTATTAGTACTAACCCGAAATAAACACCGCCATTATCACCGCTACCATCATTGATAAAAAGATTCTCCGATCCGTACTCAATGAGCATACAAGAAAATTTCAATTAACTAACAACAATGTTGAGATCAGCAAAATCCCAAATTTACTTGTCCCAGTTAGTTTTAAAAGCGGTCATAATAAACCTGGATTTGAATTTCTAAATCAGTTCAGAAAATCGTTAACAAAATAAATAAATAACGATATGACCAAATAATTGATCATGGCAATTCCAACATTCCACTTGCAACCGAATCTATCGTTAGCGCCATGACTAGAACTTGAGCAAGTGGATGAGGGAGAGAGCTCGTCCAGTGGAACGGGGAACGGGATTGGGACTTGATTCCGTACCAGCGGAGTGTGCAGGTCTTACGGGCAGAACGAAGAAATGAAATAGATAGTATGTAGACGATTTTTAAGTATTTTCTCGTTTGGAATGAAAGAAGTGCGACCCCGATAAATGAAATATTGTGCGGAAACTTTTCACACAAAGGATACAAGCGAAGTTTAGTGTAGATTAATTGGAGTTTTGGGGAAGAATTAAAAGTGCAATAACAATGGTGAAAATTGACATGTGCTACTTTCTTTTCCCAAAAGTTACCTCGATCCCATGTCCGGCTGCTCTTTAAAGAGATGCATTCATTGGTCGAAACGGCTTCGTTTACATTTAAAAATTCCCAAATTTTCTGCAAAACCTGACTTACACCAGTGTTCTTGTCGTTTATTCAATATTTACATTTAAACTTCATTGGCTCTAATGCAAAATCTTGATCCCTTGTTTACATATTCTGTAAGTTGAAAGTTGGCGCAAAAAGCCAAAAGTGCGAGTTTTTTTATCGAAAGGAGCAATATGACGGCTCGGGACCAAGCAAACTTATCTTGAAGCATCAGGATTGGACACCGAAGGTCTTGACGAGGGTCGAATTGAACATCTTCCTGATCGTAATAAAATTAAAGGTTAAGGTTACTCGCTACTCAATTTGGCTCTGGAGTACGTCATACGGAAGCTATCTGTTGATACGCGAGGTACATTACTATACAAGTCGAGCCAAGTAGTGGCCTACACGGACGACATCAACATTCTGTCACGGTCACTAACAACTGCCAAAGAACTTTTCCTGAAACTCGACAGCGAAGCAAAACTAGTAGGGCTACAAATCAATGAAAATAAAACAAAGCTCATGACGCAGTCGAGGAAAAATACCCCAAATACACAAAATATCACACTTGACGAATACAGTATCGAAAATTTGTGTATTTAGGCGCTAAAATAACGAAAACGGACAATGAAAGAGACGAAATACGCCGAAGAATACAGCTCGCAAATAAAATATTTTATTCAGTATTGACGATCTTGAAGACCAGCTGCATACACAGGAAAACAAAGCTCCAAGTATACAAATCTGTGATAAGACCTGTGTTATGCTATGGGTGTGAAACATGGACCCTAACCCAAGCATCCGCAAATATATTGAACGCCTTTGAGCGACGGGTCCTGAGGCGAATAATCGGAGCGAAGCTAGACGGGGACCAATGGCGAATTCGATACAACCATGAGCTGTATGAAATTTTTGACGAACTGGAGGTCTCAAGGATTGTAAGACTGCGGAAGCTGCAATGGGCTGGACACATGAATCGTTTGCACGAACAACGGATACCCAAGAAGATATTCGTTGGGAGAACTGAAGGCCGGCGGCCAGTGGGGAAACCGAAGAAACGCTGGTCTGACTCGGTCGACGAAGACAGTTCATCGCTGCTCGGATTTCGGAATTGGAAGACGCGGTCAACGGGCTGACAGTTGGGGCGCTGTTTGCAGGAAGCGAAGGCCCGAAAGGGGCTGTAGTGCTAAGAAGAAAAAGAATACAGACAATTAAAGAACGTAGACATGAAGAAAGTTAGTTTATATCTTGTCGGTTTTGGTGATAGCAGCAATAATGAAATAAAACCAATTGGTAATATTTAAACTGAATTGGAAACAGTCTCACAAATATTTTGTGAGAACTTTTTAGTAATTCCATCTAGATGTATGGACGTCGAAGCAGTGCTTGGTGAGGAGTTTTGCGCGCAGGCTGAAGTCAACATAAACCACGACGGGATTATTATTCGGAAGTTAAGTGAAGAAGGTAGTAATGAAGTCTATAATATAATGTGCATTGACACGATCCAAACGGAAAATATGTTGAACATCGACGAATCAGCGAGTAGCGATGCAAAAGAAAAAGTCATAGACTTGATTTTCAGTTACAAGCCCGAACAGCGTAGTTCCACCTCTATAGAGATGAATATTATTCTTAAAGATGATACGCCCATATATTCGAGACCACGACGTTTGCTTTTCACGGAAAGAATAATATTGGATGACCAAGTCGATGATTGGCTGGAACGCGGAATAATTGAAACGTCAGAATCTGACTTTAGCAGTCCAGTGGTGCTTGTTCGAAAGCGAGACGGAACACCAAGATGTGTTTTGATTATCGCCGAATCAATAAAGTAATCGTCAAGGATCGTTTTCCCCTTCCCTTGATTGAGGATCAGTTGGACGTTTGGAGAACGCTCGTATATTTAGTACAATTGACTTGAAAAATGGATTCTTCCATGTTAATGTAGCCGAATCGAAAATATACGTCATTTGCTACGCACAACGGCCAATACCAATTTCGGAAAGTACTTTTCGGTCTAACCAATCCACCCGCTGTGTTCCAGAGACATGTCAATTCTATATTTCGGGATCTGTCGCACAAAGGCATCGCATTGCCTTATCTAGATGATATAATCATACCAGCAAAAGACGAAGAAGAAGCGTTGAAAATCCTGGACGAAGTTATGAATCTTTGCAAGGAGTACGGCCTCGAATTAAACATGAAAAAGTGCCATTTCTTGAAAAGAAGGATTGAGTTCCTGGGACATGTTATTGAAGATCAACGAATTTCACCATCTCCTGAGAAAGTGATTGCTTTGATAAATTATAAAATGCCTGACAACATTAAGCAGCTGCAGAATTTCCTAGGCTTAGCGGGCTATTTCAGGAACTTTTCAATGATTGCAAAGCCATTGATCGATCTCGTCAATTGAAACATGAAATTCGAATTGGAAGATGAGCAGGTCGAAGCATCCAATACAATCAAAAGACTCCTCAGCGAAAGGCCTGTGTTGAAAATATTTAATGGAAACAATTATACTGAACTACATACTGATGCATCTGTTGACGGGTACGGCGCGATACTAATGCAGAAGTCTCGGGAAGATAGATAATTACATGCAGTATATGACATGAGCAGGAAGACAACAGATGCAGAAAACAAATAATCCAGTTATTAATTAGAAATTCTTGCTGTTATTGAAGCATTGAAGAAGTTCAGGATATATCTACCTGGAATACCTTTCAAACTTGTCACAGATTGCGATGCTTTCGCGAAAACGATGGTGAAGAAGGATTTATGTACACTGGATTTTACTCCTTCAGGAGTACGACTGCGAAGTAGAGCACAGGTCAGGAGCTAGAATGAAGCACCTTGACGCTTTAAGCAGTTATGCAGTATTGATGATTGACGAAGACAACATAATCACGAAAAAAAACTGCTCAGAAACAGGACGAATAGCTGAAAGCAATAATCGATATCCTCAAGGAGAAACCATCGCATCATGACTACATCATACAGTGCTGTGAAAGGATCTTATACCTCGAATGGCAAGGTGGTGGCTCCTTTTTGCAAGAATTCTCTTTTGAAGTCGAACATGGGGCTGGAGAAAGCATGCAGCATGTTGATGCATTGAGTATGAATCCTGTTGATAACGATGCGGTAGATGTTAAAAGCGGATTCGAGATATTGCGGATTGAAGAAACTGATTGGGTGATGACAGGTCAGTGAATGATGTCAAATTGAAGCTGATGCATGAAATTCTTCAACGTGAACCGGAAACAGACTACGAAAGATCGGTCCATCAAGAGTTTATGATTGAAAATAAACGGGTATACAAAGTGAACGAAGCTGGGAATCAATCCCTAATCCCAAAGTCGATGGGGTCACAAGTTGTGAAAGTCATTTTTCTGTGAACAAAACATTAGACAAAATCCGAGAATCGTATTGGTTTCCACAAATGCGACCGTATGTAACGAAATACATCAAGAGTTGTATACTATGTCTTTTTTACAAGAAGCCGAAAGGGAAAGTTCAAGGATTGTTTAACCCAATACCGAAGGAAGTGACCCCGTTTCATACAATTCACATGAACCATTTGAGACCTTTCATTCGTAGTACAGGAGAAAATCAATATTTGATTGTAGTAGTTGAAAGCTTTGCTAAATATACATGCCTTCGCGCTGCCAAAAGTACCAAAACTCAACCAGTCATAATTTTTTTGGAGTCGCTGGTAGTTAGTTTTGGGACGCCAAATCGGATAATCATGGATAAAGAAACTTGTTATAAAGCAAAGTTATTTGGAAAATTTTGCACGGAAAAAGGGATCTATTATGTATAGGGATAACAACGCCTAGAGCAAATGGTCAAGTGGAAAGGTTCAATTCAACCGTACTATCAGCTTTGGCTACTACAGCGATGACCGAGACAAAATGGGATCGATCAATAAGCCAAATTCAATTTGCGATTAATAACACAATTCATATCGTAACAAAAGCCATATCATATGAGTTACTGTTTGCCTATAGCCCAAGAGCTCCATCTGATGCGATCCTTTCCAAAGAAGTCCAAAAAAATAGGCCTGTAGTTGAAAATCTTCACGAGCTACGGGAATAGGTAATAGAAAGAATAAGTCGAGATAAACAAAAGCAGGAAGCGATTTTTGACAAATGTCGTAGGGCTGCGGTGGAGTATAAAGTTGGCGATGTTGTATTGGTGGAAAATCCCGCATTTGGTGACGGTAAAAGTCGGAAACTTGTAGTAATCGTTTATTTCATTATGAAGAGGAATTTATGCCGTTAATAGTGCAAAATAACATCAGGCAAATGACCACCACGACCACGCTTACAGGACCATATCCTTTTCATGAAATTTTCCATAAACAAATTGAAAAGTGGCTGCCCTATGTCCCCGATAGCCCGACGAATTCCATCTTTGAGGTCGACGCTGGGCTGTTGGCGTAAACCTTCTCTTTCACGTGGCCCAAAGGAAGAAGTCGCAAGGTGTTAAATCCAAGATCTATTCAAAATAGCACCTCTTATTGGAAAGCCCTATATTAAATTTAAACGTTTCCCTTTAATTATATTCTTCATGAGATTTAACTTTTATTACTATTTAAAATCTAAAGAAAATCCAGTTAATTTTTTTTTCTTTTTCGAGAAATTTAAATCTGTAAATTAAAATTTCGGATATGAGAACATTGATTTAGTGCATCCCAACAGTGTATTACATTACCGAATGCAATCGAGCTCGGCTGAGCGAGCAGCTGATTGAATTTACCGGTAGCGACATGGAAGAAAGAAAGAGATTTTTGGACGGATCGTGGAAGTCGACTTACGACCGCGACCCGAAAAAGATGGACAAGAACGGCCATCGGTGGAGTGTAGGAATCCAGTTGATTCGTTGTTCGTTCGTTCATTTTGTGCGGTGAAGAAAACTTAAAGCTGTCGCAATGGATATTTTCCATTTGCAAACTTCGATAGAAAGGAGTGGAGGAATCCAGTCGATTCGTTGTTCGTTCGTTCATTTTGTGCGGAAGAAAACTTAAAACTGTCGCAATGGATATTTCCATTTGCAAACTTGAATAGAATGTTGTGAGTGAGTGCAAAGACGTAAACATTCCTGAACGATTATGAGTTGTTGGGTGCAATTGGTCGTGGTGGAAAGTTTTGATGTAAAGTTTGCACGATCGTGAGTGGCTGTCCAGAGTCGCCACTGACGTCAAGAGTGCTCGCGCTTGATCGAGAAAATAGAGAAAAACTCTACGGGTCGCGGGAGATCGCGAAACGAGAAGCACACCGGGGAGTTTGCCTACCAGCTAGTTAGCGAGAAAAAGTAAAGTGCCGACGATTTGATTGTGCTTGCCGGCATATCGTTTCGTGTCTATCTGTTCCGAATATAAAGCAAAACATATTTACAAGATATTAAGATAGCGAGGTGTAGTTTCGAATCGTGAGATATGTGGGTTAAATCACAAGACAGGTGAAGTGGTTTTGGACGGATCGAGTCCATGGGAGATCGTGAGAACTACGGGGAAATTGGCGAATTCCTGTACGAGCAAACCTTTTGTAATTCGATATGTTCTGTCGCCATTTGGTTCGGTGCCGTGTGAATTTATTGACATCGCACCTTGGGGAATACTTGTTGGGAAGTTTTACGAATTTTTTGGAAGTTGAAGTTCCATAAAGGCAACGGATTGAGTGAATCGTACGGTTTGACGACACCCCCAACAAAAACGTTGCTCAAGCGCCTTCCGTACGAGTGTGTGTAAAGGGTGACTGTCGTGCCGTCATTATTTATTGGAATTGGTGAATTGTTCTATGAACACGGGCAGTGAATTAACCATAACAAATCGCAGTTAATTTCTCAGTAAATTTGAAGTCTATTATGACATCTTTTGTTGCTATTATAGTTGTTTTCTTGTCCATTCTGCTTACGGTAGTCTCCAATGTACCAAGAGGACATTGTAATACGGTTGGCATTTCAAGAACGTGCACCTGTCACTTTTCGTGTAGAAGTGTATAGCAGTGTTACTTTTCCCCTTTAATAAACGGAATGCTGTACTGTGGTTGCTACGATTAAGACAGGAATACCTAAATTGAAGTGTCCGAGTATACAGCACTGTGGGGCAAATTCATTAGAAACTTTGGACGGAACCATATAAAATTCAAATTCGGTGAGCCTTGACGTAATAGGGGTACTGATTAATTCGTGCGGTTTTCTAACAGATGCGTAACTTGATTTTTATTCCTACTATCATATAGGTTCAGAATCAGTATGTGTCATTTAGCTGAAGCGTAACAATAATACTTTTTTTACTCTGAAAATGTCGAATTTTGTGCCGAATAAAGTGTTTTTGCGGGGAGTACTTCTTCATTGAAGAAAAAGGCTGCTAAAAGTCATCGTAATTTGGTAGAAGTGTATGGTGTGCATGCTCTAGCTGAGCGTGTGTGCCAGAAGTGGTTTGCACGGTTTAAAAGTGCCAATTTTTACTTGGAGGACGATGAACGGCCCGGAGAGCCAAAAAAGTTTGAAGATCACGAATTGGAGACATTGCTCGACCAAGATCCATCCCAAACTTGTAAAATCACTTGGCGTCGCTCAACAAACCATTTCCGATCGTCTAAAAGCAATTTTTCACAATAAAGCTTCATTTTCGAGAAAAAAATTTACCGGTACCCCCGGTACCCCTATTAAATGGAGACATGGTGGAATGCATCGTAGTCACAGTCATGCTTTCAACGAGAACTGGTGAGTGATCGCTTTTAATTCGATTTTGCACTAGGATATCATTGGGAAAAGTCCTTAGCCGAGGGCGTTCATGTCCAAAGTCGTCAACTCGGAAGCCGAAATGCGTATATTAATATCCACGTGATTGGATGGGCTAGCTTGACCAAGGAAATAACTCAATATTAACGTCTCGTGGATTTTTCACGACCTTAGCCCCAAACTCGCTTCAGTTTCTTGTATTGCGATGAATGGTTCGTATTGTAGTTTTGGCTGAGGATAACGTCTTCTCAAAATCAAGCATGAAACAGCAACGCAATTAGTGAGAAGGGAGTAGTCAACCATACGTGTATAACCTTATCAAGTACATGTATTCTTCTTCTTCTTAGCACTACAGCCCCTTTCAGGCCTTCGCTTCCTGCAAATAGCGCCTCCAACTGTCTCGGTCCATTGACCACATCCTCCAATTTCGAAATCCGAGCAGCGATGAACTGTCTTCGTCGACCGAGTCAGGCCAGCGTTTCCTTGGCTTCCCCACTGATCTCCGGCCTTCAGTTTTCCAAACGAATACCTTTTTGGGTATCCGTTGTTCGTCCATACGATTCATGTGGCCAGCCCATTGCAGCTTCCACAGTCTTATAATCGTTGAGACCTCCAGCTCGTCAGAAATTTCATACAGCTCATGGTTGTATCGAATTCGCCATTGGTCCCCGTCTAGCTTCGCTCCGATTATTCGCCTCAGGACCCGTCGCTCAAAGGCGTTCAATATATTTGCGGATGCTTGGGTTAGGATCCATGTTTCACACCCATAACATAACACAGGGCTTATCACAGATTTATATACTTGGAGCTTTGTTTCCCTGTGTATGGAGCTGGTCTTCAAGATCATCAATACTGAATAAAATATTTTATTTGCGAGCTGTATTCTTCGGCGTATTTCGTCTCTTTCATTACCCGTCGAAGTGAATGTATTAGAGTGAAGCATTTACTGGAGTTCATCGCTAGAACGAGCCTTTTTTCATTATAAAACCATTGTGATTTTGGTCATGCATGGTTGCTCAGTCGTCGGATACCGGAGGCGTGTATCTGCGTAAATGTGACGTTGCCCGAATAAACGTATTTTGGAATGAAATTTAGTGGCGTTAAGACCACGCGTTGCGAACAATTATATTTCAAATTGGTAAAAGTTAACTCTCAGGCTGTGAATCGCTAATTATACATTTGAATTATATTTGTGTTTTCTGTTTGTCTGCGACGGCATGAGAGGATCGACGGAGTTAAATGCTCAATTACATAGAAATCAATGTACAGTAACACAAATATTTTTTCAGGTTTTATTTTGACGTCCTAACAAATGTCGAGAAAGTAATTGCTAGTTCTTTTCTTTTTTTCAAGTAAACTTTGCTTCTTAAAGACAAATTGCAATTCGCCGAAAAGAAGGTTTTTTACGAGAAATTTCATATCAGCCTTGTGAATTAAAACCCGCATTATGTATAACTTTTTGACATCGGTATATAAGGAAAATACATTGAGTTATTAAATTATACCCACGGTCTTTCCATTTCGATCTACCTGACCGGGTATAGGACCTGCATCAATGGCAGGCTCCTCCGCTAAAATGGGCTAGTCATCGGGCGCGCTCTTTTTTTTCTTTTGTTAACAGGGGCCCTTGCCGGGAAAGGTGGCCTTCCGCTCGCGTGCCTGTTTATGGCATAGTGTTATGTGGTTCCCTCACAATACTATGACATAAATTTGCCACGTTTATATTTTTCATTAAAGGAAAAATTCGTTCAAATTAAATTTGTATGAGTTTTTCACTTAAATGGAAAATATGGCCACGCTTACGTTTGGATCTTGATCCGGTTGGGAGGGTACGAGGGGGCACCGCCATCATCTGGATGCCCCACCCTTATTTGTGGGCCATAAGTCTCGGCAGTAAAGACGAAGTCATCTTAGTCCGTCTATTTTCCCCAGGCCCAATTTGCCTTCTGAGTCAGCAATATTCCTTGACGCTTAGTAGGTTACCTCCTTCTCGACTTCGGTCGATACTTCTTTGACCCCGAAATTCGTGTATGCGAAATTTTTTGCATTGGGTACTTGTGCTGGGGAAAAGGAGTAACTTCCAACACTGCAGAGGACAACGAAGTGGTTTACCCCTGGAAAAGGTATAAAGGTTGGCGACGTGGTGTTAATAGTAGACGACAACGAAGTCAGAGGCAACTGGCTGAAGGGAGTTGTACAACAAGTATACCCGTCGAAACGAGACGGAAGGATACGAGTGGTAGATGTAAAAACGACGAAGAAGTTTATAAACGACCGATAGTGAAGCTCTATGTACTCGATTTGGGTAATAATGATGACTCAGGCGACATCAATACCGGAGCGGAGGATGTTAATGGAAAATAATGACAGATCCAGATGACTTATGTCACAGGCAAAACACATACATTTGAATTGAATTACATTGAACTTTAATTTGTTATACTTTTTAAGTTTAAGGAGTAGTAATAATATAGCTTTCAAAGATACCGGACGTGTTTTCCTGGAAAAGCAAAGTCAGACCCCAGACAGGGATATTATTATTATTGTCATGTTATTTTGTTCCAACCGGACAGGGAACCGACACGCGTAACGCAATTTAAGGAACAGGGACGCATTTTGAGTGAGTTGAGATTTACCATTATTCTTCAATCCACAATAAAACTTTGGACTCAACAACAGCGATAAAGATATATTATTTGTAAAAGAAAGATTTTGTTTTTTTTTATATTACTCTGATTATGGGGTCATTTGTAGAGGTAAATTTCGTCTTTTTCACATATTTCGAACAAATCTACTTACCAAGACTTTAGCAAATCTCCGATCCAACTCTCCGGGATCGGGCATGGGTTGTGCCGATCTGCTCCTAACACTCGCCTGCCTGACATGATTATTCTGCTTCCAAAGGATCGAATTTTGTGGTGAAAGTGGCGATTGGCCACTACCTCTCTGCAATCCACTTCCAGCATTCGTCAAAATTGATCCATTCTCATCCGACATTGAATCGCCCGCCGTCGTCCCCGTACCAATCGGACGTGATCTTGTAACCCCCATTTTATTGCTGCCACCGTCGACGGCGTCACCGGGACGCAGAGCACGACGGCAGCAAAGGGTGCAACTTAATAGTTGCTCCTGCAACAGACTGAACGTCTCCAGTCCAAACGGATTGGCCGGCAATATCGACCGAAAATGATCGAAGGACCACGTTTCCCGATTTCGGAACAGACTGAGAGATTTTCCAAACCACTGGTACAATAGAAAAGTTGATGTCGCGGGGGGCGGTTGGGGTTAAACGCAGTTCAATTGATGGAAACACGGTGAATGCAATACAAGTCTCCTTGGGTTGATCGAAAATGAAAATAGAATTTACTCTGAATAACACACGAAGGACACAATTTCAGCTGGACTAGTCCTAATTCAATTAACGACCTGCCACACAACCGGAACTTTGCACAAGGACAATTTCAATGGAAATTTGAAAGCTTTCTTTCTTCACTAGGGCATAGACGCGGGATTTTGCTTTATCCAACCGGAGACCGTAGGACAATTTCTAACACGATTTCAATCACTTTGCACCGAATTTTAATCGAATTCCAACAAACAATGAAAAACCTTTTCCATTCACTGAGACTGCAACTCAACTGACAACTCGTTGTCCTGTCAACTGTCATAAAATGGGAAGGACCTCTTCGGCGGTGACGACTTCAAACGAGCAGAATTTCCGTTTGCATCATCGTTGTCGCGGCCCGTACTATCTTTGTGTGCGTTGGTCGTGCTCCATCAGTCAAAAACCCAAAGGAAATCCTTCTAAGCAAGAACGAGACAATCGCTGCTAGTCCGTACTGGGCGAAGCGAGACAAAAGAACAACAAAGCTCTATGGAATAATGCATTCCGTACTCGTCATCGTCGTCATCAAGAATGCATTCAGTCTTCTTTTCCTGTTGCGCTAGTGGTACTTGCTGTCTGCCTTGTCTGCTGTCAAGGCAAAACGAGGGGGCGTACAACTATCTCTTTCGTACTCTATGCACCCTTTGATGGTGGCATTTGTACGCGACAACCCGAAAGATACTTCTCTGCTCCGTACTTTAGATTCCGATTAGAATTCCACTCAATTCCTTCACTTACTTGCAAATTAACTTAATTCAACAATAAATTATAGTAATAAATATCACTTGAACACTTCTACAAGGCACTAACACAATTTTTTACGCTTTTCAGAGGATAAAATGCAACAGGTTTTCGCGCATTTTTTTCACTTGGTTTTACGGGAACATTTTTCAGGGGAGATTTACACTAGCCGGGCGGGAACATTGTACACTGCAGAATGCTTAAACGAAATAATAAATGCGTTGCTATGGTTGCGAACAGTGATTGCGCGAAATCAGTCAACAAAAACCAACAGTCTGAACAAGAAAAGCGACGCGACGTAGGCGAACGGCGCGATTCACACCCCACACACTACTCGTTTCAAACACAACAAAAACTCGACTGACCCACCAATTCCATGGAAATGATCCAAGAAGTGTTATTCGTGGAAAACTCTTTCAGTCGACCAAGCTGCCATCTGGAGCACCCTAACAACTTTCCAACACTACACAAACACTTCCTCATTCAAAACGACTCTTAAGCCGGTTTCATGACAGTTCAAAGAACAGATGTTTTGCGTTACTTTTTGACATTGCAACACACGAGTTTTCGGTTTTGCACTTTTCGCCATCAACACATCAGATCGCAGTACGGTGTGAGTTTGATCCGAATGTCAAAAATTTCTGTATAAATTTGCCGCTAATCATTGCAATATTTATCGGTAAATGGAAACGGCACATTGTCGTTGTTTGATCGATGCAAGAATTTGCCGCCACACTTCTTACGATTTGGATAGTCTTAAGGATCATACTGAACGTCATGATGAAAAATAGTGACAAGGAGTCGCAACAAGAAAATGCTCATATAAACTCGAAAAAGGTTGCGGAAAAGGCGAAAAACAAACCACCGGTTCAGAAGTCAGGCAGTGGAAATTCTATTTCCATTTTATGTCGACGAATGGCTGGTTCGAACTGGGAAAATGCCCCGGAAGCAAAACAACCGCCAGTGAAAGCGGTCGCTCCAGCTGCCGGCCAGGAAGGAGGTGGTGGCAAGAAGAAAAAAGAAAAACGTAAGCCTGAAAAGTGGACAAAGTTTGTGGCCATGGATTGCGAGATGGTTGGCGTTGGTCCTGATGGCGCTGATGACATGCTCGCTCGAGTGTCGATTGTCAATCAAAACGGAGATGTCCTCATGGACAAGTACGTGAAAGCTCAGGAAGACGTTGTCGACTATCGCACCAAAGTCAGTGGAATACGTCCACACGATATGGAGAACGGTGAGGATTTCATCAAAGTGCAACAAGAAGTCAGGCAGATCCTTCGCGACAAAGTGCTGGTTGGACATTCGGTGAAGAACGATTTGGCTGTGTTGAAAATGAAGCACCCGCATCAGCATATTCGCGATACGGCCAAGTATCGTCCGTTGGCGAAATTGGTATCCAATGGGGCGACGCCAAGTTTGAAGCGTTTGGCCAAGGCTATTCTGGGTATGGACATTCAGTCAGGCGAGCACAGTTCAGTGGAGGACGCTCGTGCAGTTATGCTGGTCTATGTTCGAGTCAGTGCCGATTGGGAGCGATATTTGAAAAAGTTGAGCCATCGATCGCATCAAGGACGTCATAGGAGCTAGTTGTTGATATTGATATAGTAGTAATAGGAATTTTTCTTTATGCAGATTTCTCCCCTCTATGAGTTGTGTTGTTTGTAAATGAAATTATGAATTATATAATTAACTCAATTATCTTTTATAAATAAATAAACTGATATATTTATCTAAATTACGAGCTATTGCTTTTGTATTGGTTGAACCTAAGGTTAGGATCGGATTAGTGGTTAATTTTGATAGAAATGTTTCCATCCTCGCTAGGGTTTTTTAGCTGTCTAAACCCGAATATACTCATGCGTACACCTCCAAGAGCGGAAAAACCCAGACCTTTTGTTGAATGGTCTGGATTGCGACGAGGACAAAAGCGCTTTATTCAATACTAGTTATAAATTTCAAAGAATATAAAGCACATTCCAGTTTGTTGTTCGTTACATATTTTTGGATTTCAGCTCATTATTGCTACATTAAGTGTTGTTTATGTGTGTTAAAAAAAAAATTTTTAAATTAATTAATTTTTCGCAAAAGTCAGTTTCAAACAATTGAAATATTTTTTTACGAGCCAGTCGAAAGCAAATTTTGATTTTATTGGGAAAGCCATCACCGTCGTCTTATTCGAGCATTTATCGAATACCTGAAATTCATTGCCTGAAGAAATATCAAAATTGGAAATACGTTAAAGAGAAGTCCCGGTCTGGGAACATTCCCTCTAGTCTCGCTGCAAAAGCAACGAGATGGAGGAGCCCGATGGCTTCAGCCATCAATCAGAAGGATCATGCCCATCGCCAATGTTGACGGGCGAAACAAACTAAAAAGAAGATACGACGATAAAGAAGAAAAACCGACAATCCTATCGGTAATCGAAATCGAGCAGCTGATCAAAGACAAAGAAAAAGCTGAAAAAATTGAAAAAGAAAATGAAGAACTCAAGCTTCGAGTTAAATCGTTAGAAGCACTTGTTGGAACGTTAACGTTCAACAAATATAAAGAAACCAAGAAAGGCTGACAAGCAAATTCAAAAACCGAAGACAAGAAAACTAAAAAGCCAAAGGAAGAAGCTAATCAAGAGGATGTCCTCAGCGCAGGAGGCGCAAACGACAGCAGAAATTACTATGCAGCGCTAGCTGGTCTTGAAGAAACGATGAACATTGAAGAGCATCCAGGTAAAACGTCTAAGTTAGATAATGAGTTCATTGAATACCTTAAAATTAAAAATCGGGAGAAAAAACCAAAAGGTTTGTCTGCTGGTCCGTCCGTTAAGATTAATGAAAAAAAAGAAAAAGTCCCACCAATCAATGTATTTGGGCGAACGGGCAAAGATACGGTTCGGCTTTTGGCAGCCGAAAATAAGCTAAAAGATTTTGAGATAAAAAGAGTCAATGCCGATAAATTGACAATAAGGACTAAGTCGCTGGTTGATTTCCAGGCAACAAAAAGTGCCTTGAATTCTGGAGATGTACAGCATTTCACGTACACCCCGAAAAGCGAAAAGAACCAAACTTTTTTATTGAAGGGTCTGGACTGTGGTGAGGACACAGTCGATCTCCTTCAGGTGCTCCAAGAAGTTGCACTAGAAATACAATTTATTTCAGTTAAAAACATTGCAACGAGAAGATCGATTGTGGAGCGCAAAAACTTGCCTTACTACTTAGTCCAGATTTCCAGCAAAAGTAGTTCGAGTGCCCTGCAGAAAATACGGTACTTGAACTTTCGCGTGGTGAGATGGAACGCCTCCAGAAAAGTGAGGTCAACCAGTGCTACAGGTGTCAAAGATTCGGGCATTCGGCTGCCAATTGCGCCATGAAATACAGGTGTGTTAAATGCAAGGACATTCATGCTCCCGGCGAGTGCAAATTGGCTCAGGCGGAGCCAAAAGAAAAACTATATTGTGTGAACTGCGGTGCCTTTGGTCATCCAGCATCATATCGAGGATGCCCCCGGTATCAAGATGCAAAGGTTAAAGTCACTCCGAAACAAAGTCAAGCACACCGCAGTGTGATACCTACCAACTTCGTCAAGCCCGGGGTGTCATTTGCACTTGCTGCGAGAGGACCAGCAGGCAATGTAAATAAAATAAATAATGTAAGTGGTAATAATGAGCTGCTCCTTAAAATTTATCAGCAATTAAATTCCTTATCGGAGCAATTCGATAAACAAGATTCGAAAATTAACATTGTTTTTCAGCGTTTAGGGCTTTTAAATGCCTCAAAATAAGTTGTCATCCAGCCTCATTTCCACGGATAGGATTCGTCTCATCTCGATCAACGTCAACTCCATTGTTACTTTACATTGGCATGATTATCTCCTTGAATTCATTGTTAAGCAAAAGCCTGACATCATGCTTCTCACCGAAACCCACCTCAGTTCATGGCACTCCATGACGTTCAAGGATTTTGAATTCGTAAGAAACGATAGGGTAATAGGTGATGGGGGAGGTGGCACTGGGATATTGGTTCGAAGACCCTATTGTTTCCAAAATATTGAAAAAGTCGAATTCAAAAGCTTTGAATCTCTTGAAGTGTCCGTTATCAAAATCTCACTGCCAGGTGGGGATAACCTCTTCGTTATCTCTGCCTATGCAACTGGTGGAACTGTTCTCAAGCTCAAGGAGGAACTCAATTCCTTGTTTGAAATACTCGAATTGAACAGGCTGCATAACTATTATATTCTTGCTGGTGATCTGAAAGCCAAGCATACATCATGGCTGAACGCCACCAATAATCCAAGAGGTGTATTCCTGAAATCATGGATAACAGAGAACCAAATTGAATACAGGTGCAATCCATTTGGGTCGGAGTTCCCAACATACCCTAGGACAAATTCATATTTGGACCTTTGCATTGCTGACGCAAGACTCGAATTCAACTTTAATAGTCCTCAACGGAAACTGCAGGTACTTCCTTATGATAGCGACCATAACGCAATCGTAATGGAAATTAATCATCACAGGGATGATTTCTTCCTCATTCCAGTTCAACATGAAAATCATCGGTTGAATTTCAAAAAAACAGACTGGGGAAAGTTTCAAAAGAAGTTTAATCGGGAGTACCAGAAGCAATGTCCCCCTTTTGATGGTGGCAACTCTTGCTCAATGGTTCCTAATGACAGGAATCTAACTAACGATGAAATAGATGTCTATTTGTCGAAGTTAGAGAAGCTGACGTTCGAAACGATTGAGAAAGTAGTTCCCAAGATTAAACATCGAAACAATATGGAAGGATATGAAACACCAACCATCGCAAGGTTGGAAAGATTGAAAAGCCTCCTTCTCACACGTGTCAACAATATTTATCGACGATTTTTTCGTTATTTCGTTTTTTTGAGTTTCAGCTCATTATTGCTACATTTAGTGTTGTTGTTTATTTTTGTTAAAAATTAGGTATAGGTTAGGTATATGTAATGTTTACTATATTCCGTTAGAGATAAGATTAAACACTTAGGTTAGGAACATTGTTACAGAATTTTTTTAGTATAAGATAAAGTTTTTGATTGTATTAATTAGAAATAAGTTACAACATATTAGGTGTAGGATCAAAGTTTCACTGTTGTGTTTTAATTATAAATAATTTTAGGATAGTGTTGGTTGGTTTTTTCTCCTTTTTCCAATTAAATTTTAAAAATATGTAATAATCGTAATTAATTGAATTTGCTATAGTTTTTTTTTTTGATGAAATGAGTTAATGATAACGTATAAAGTTAGAGAGCCATTTGGGCCATTAAGTTTTTTATTGTTATTGTATGGATTTTGCTTTATATCCTTTTAAAATTTATAACGATTAGTATTAAATAAAGCGCTTTTGAGTTTGACTTTGACTTGAGATAAAGTTTAGATTCTACATCTAGCACTCGTTGCGTGTAGACGTGTTTTTAGTTCGCTCCTGTCAAGAATTTTTATAAATTAAAATAATGTCGCGTGTTTTCGTTTGCGGCCAATAATTTTAATGTTCCGGGAAAGTGAAAACGCAATGTCTTTTAATTTAAGTTAAAAGAGTTTATTTAATTAACTAAAATGCACAATAATCCGTTAACACTTTCACTAATTTTAATTTTCACTATTAAAATTAAAATCTAACACTTGTCCATAAATTTTTTATCGCAATTGTCTATTACGAAACACACTTTGCACTCAAACAATCTTGTCTTGTCTTTACTTCGCGTTCCACTATATCGCAGTTTTCTTATCGCGGTCGAATGAATGATCATCCCCCCATTCATTCAGCTCGCCTTTATATAGGGTCTCTACCTATTCACCCATTTCTCGTTTATTGGCGAATGTTCTACCGAGAGATAGCTGGTAGATTCGAGAAAATTTAATGAATGGAGTGACGTCACTTGCAGATGTTGATCATGCTTGTTGGGTTCTCGTGGCTTCGAGTGGATTCGTGTTCTTCATTGTTGTGAAAACAATTGCGACAGTAGCTCGCAGAATTATTTGTACATGTAACACTGCCCCCACCTCAGTTCTTTTCGCCCCGAAAAGATGTGTTGCCAGTTGTAGTCAATTCTCCCTGGGTGTAATATGGGGCAAGACGGTCCAGATGCACGATTTTCATTTTAGCTCTCGGCTTACGATGTTCCTGTATTCGGTATACGACGTCGTTGATTCGCTTTGTAACTCGGTATGGTCCCTCCCAATCATGTTGCAACTTTGGAGACCTACCCTTTCGCCGTTGCGGGTTATAAAGCCACACCAAGTCATCTTGCTGGAAGCCAGTAGAATTAGCCTTTAGATCATACCTGGTCTTCATGCGGTCAGTAGCCGATTCGAGGTGTTTTCGCACTGTCCGATGTATCCGGTTCAACCGTTGTCTTAGATCACTTGCGTACTCCGAGACCGTTTGGGGTTTCTCAGGGGGTGTTCCGAACTTTATATCGGCTGGCAAACGAATAGTTTTTCCAAAAATGACTTTGGCTGGGGCTTGGCCCGTCGACGCATGTTCAGCGGCTCTATATGCCATTAAAAATAGTGGGATATGTCGGTCCCAGTCCCTTTGGTTCTCGTCAACCATCTTGGCAAGGTGTTTATTGAGCGTGCCGTTGAAACGTTCGACCATTCCATCGGATTGGGGATGCAGCGGTGTTGTCCTCGTTTTCCGTATTCCCAGCTGCTCGCACATTTCGCTAAAAACTAGTGACTCAAAGTTTCGGCCTTGATCCGAATGTAGTTCACAAGGCACGCCGTACCTGCTGACCCAATTTAACACAAGCTGTTCGGCTACCGTAGTTGCTTCCTGGTTGGGAATGGGGTAGACCTCGGGCCACTTGCTGAAATAATCGATTTCCCCATTCAGATTCAGGAAAGGGTCCAGCGATGTCAACAGCAATCCTTTCAAACGGTACCCCTACGTTATAGGTTTGCATCTGTCCTCTCAGTCGTCGCTTTGGGCCTTTGACGGAAGCGCAAATTGTGCATCTGCGACACCAGTCCTCTACGTCTTCTCGAGCGTGGAGCCAGTAGAACCGTTCCCGCAATTTCGCTAAGGTCTTGTTAACACCAAGGTGGCCTCCCGAGGATCCTTCATGCATTTCCTTGACCACATCGTGGATTCGGCTTCTGGGTAGTATAGTTTGCATCCTATAGGAGCTGCCATCCGCCGTTTCCCATTTCCGCCTGAGTACACCACCCTCCACCTGAAGGGAGTTCCATTGTGCCCAATAGCTTTTCAGGGTTGCGCCATGCGTTGAAACGTCCTTCCACTCAGGTCGCCCAGTCGTCTCCTTCCATACGAGCAATGGTCCGATGTCTTCATCGGCTAGCTGGGCATTTCGAATCTCCTCCGATGACCAACCTTCATCGAATTCAGCCGTTATCAGTCGCAGATCAACGGGCGGCTCCTTTTCCTCAATCCGTCGGCAATGCTTGCAGTTAGCTGGACATGGGCGACGAGATAGGGCGTCAGCATTTCCATGAACTCCGCCCTTTCGATGAACAATTTCGTAGTCGTACGACTGCAATCTTTCGATCCATCTCGCAACTTGTCCCTCGGGGTTTTTGAAGTTAAGTAGCCATCTCAGCGATGCATGGTCCGTTCGAAGAACAAATTTCTGGCCATATAGATACTTGTGGAACTGCTTGGTGGCCTCTATTATAGCCAATAGCTCCTTCCTGGTCACACAGTAGTTCCTCTCACTTTTTGAAAGAACTCGACTGTAATACTAGAGGACTCTTTCTTCGCCATTGATCTGCTGGGAGAGTACAGCTCCAATACCGCCGTTGCTTGCATCGGTGTCAACTACAAACATTTTTCCGGGTTTCGGATACGCCAGCACGGGTGATTCACACAGCTTTTCCTTCAGGGTCTCAAAGGATGTCTGGCATTGTTCGTTCCAGACATACGGACGATTTTTCTCGGTTAGCTGATGGAGACACTTAGCTATTTTGGCAAAGTCTTTGACGAATCTTCGATAGTAGGTTGCCAGATCCAGGAAACTTCGTAGTTGGCGCTTGTTGTTTGGTGTTGGCCAGCTTTTCACGGCTTCAATCTTCTCAGGGTCTGTTTTGACCCCATCTGCTGATACGACGTGTCCCAGGTATTTTACTTCAGCTGCGAAAAGGGTACACTTGTCGGGACTAAGTTTCAAATTTGCCAGTCGCAGTCGGGAGAAAACCTCTTCTAAGTTCCGCACATGCTCTTCGAACGTTCTTCCGATGACGATGATGTCATCTAGGTACACCAAGCAGGTTTTCCAGGTTAGACCACGTAGCACGTATTCCATCAAGCGTTCGAAAGTGGCTGGAGCATTGCAAAGCCCAAATGGCATCACTACAAACTGCCACAATCCGGTCCCAACTGAAAATGCGGTCTTCTCTCGGTCCTTCTTGTCGATTTCTACCTGCCAGTAGCCACTCTTGAGATCGAGTGTAGAAAACCATTTTGCGTCGGCTAAAGTGTCCATGATGTCATCGATGCGTGGGAGCGGGTAACTATCTTTCTTAGTGACGTCGTTGAGCTGCCTATAGTCGACACAAAAACGAGTACTACCATCCTTTTTCTTTACTAGAACTACAGGCGCGGCCCATGGACTGACAGAAGGTTCAATAACGCCTTGTTTTTCCATGTCCGAGATCAGCGCGCTCACTTCTCCTTGTTTGGCTATAGGGAGGCGTCTGGGTGCTTGTCGAATCGGCTTGGCTCCCTGTGTATCTATGACGTGAGTTACCAGACTCGTTCGGCCGTGGTCATCCGGGCTTGTTGAGAAGATGTCACTGTACTTGGTGACCAGATCAGAGGCTCGTTTGAATAGCTGCACCGGCAATTTGACTTGCTTCAATATGGCAGACGTGGATTCCCGGGCTTTGTCTGTGTCTTGCCTCTTTTTCCAATGATGGATGTGAGAAGCTTCCAAAGAGGTGATGGTGGAAACAGGCTGGCAGCTGCCGATGACTTCTCCCGCTTTGATGCTCGTGGTTGAGTCTGCGGTGTTAAGGACTCTAACCGGCACATATCCGTTCCTTAAAGATCTTACAAGGCTTCGTCCTACAATCAAGCTGCGCAATGCGGATGTCTTCGTTGGCTCTATCAGATAAGATCGGTGGTCTCCAGAATCACCATCAAGCTTGGCCCATACAATGCTTTCGGAGGAATTCGGTACATCAGTGTCAGTACATACCACTACATTCATCTTGGGGATTTGGACGCTGGGATCCTCCATCAGTACTTCGACATTCTGCCATTTCAATACACGTTTGCCCAAGTCTAACGTGATTCCATGTGGTCGCAGAAAATCCATTCCGAGAATGCAGTCATCCATAATGTTCGCGACCAGAAAATTATGTCGGAACACAAGGTCTCCCAACTGTATCTGGAGGTTGACCTCTCCATGAACAGGTGCAGTTTCTCCCGTAGCTGTCCGTAGTGAGAAAATTCTGCCCTTGTGAAGTTGTTGCTGTCTAACTAGGTCTGGTCGGATAATCGATCGGGTTGCACCAGTGTCGATTGTTATGGTGCAGTGTTCTCCGTCAACTTGACCCGGAAGGCATAAGTCCGCTTCTCCACGATGTAGTCTTGACACGGTGATGGTGGTGCTGGGGACGTCGATCCTCCTAGCCAACCTCTGCCCCACGAAGTTGGCTCTTACATGTTTCCCGACCCCTCTGTTTGAAGGGCTTCCATTCTGGGCTCCTGACTCGGTCTGGATCTCCTCCTAGCTGCACACCCTGGACAATAGCTCGGTTTTCTTCACTTCTTGCAGTCTCTTTGCAGGTGCCCCTTCTCTCCGCAATTCCAGCATCTAGGCGCACCATTTAAATGCGGGTCTCGCTCAATTTCCACGCGCTCACACCTGCACTCGTCTGTCACTACCTCACGAACCCGGGCAGTGGTACGAGTCACATTTTTCGCTGCCTCAAAGTTCAGACTGTAAGCCAATGCGTCCTTAACCGTTTGCTTTTGAGCTAAACGCACGGCTTGTTGCAATTCCGGGTCCTTTAGTGCGCTGATGAATGCTTCTGTCGCTGCATCATCTCGATGTTCTGGGTCGTAGGCTGGGTAAGCCAAAAGTGCTAGTCGCTCAATGTCTTGGGCTAGCTGCTGTAGGGTTTCACCAGACTTCTGCACCCGATGCCTTAGCTGTGACCGATAAATCTGCTTTAGATGATCGTCTCCATAACGCATGTCGAGCGCATTCATTATAGCATTCGAGTTTGATTGCGATTCAACGGGGATCGTCTGCAAAAGCTCGGCAGCTGGTCCTCTTAGAGCAAGAATCCGCGCAGTTGCTCGGTCCTGTTCATTCCAATGATTTGCCCTTGCGGCAGCTTCAAACTGGGTCTTGTAAATACTCCAGACCGTTTGCCCATCGAATATTGGTGCTTGCACATTTCTGGATGTGCTTTGCGCTGCGGTTATAAGCGGGGCTGGTGAAGTGGTTGCTACTGCCTTCGCAGCTTCCAATTCTTTTTTCACTTTTTCCATCTGATGGTTCATTCTTTCTTCGACCTGGCTGACCTTTTCCTCGACCTGGTAAACCTTTTCTTCGACCTGGTCAACCTTTTCCTCGACGCCTTTAATTTGCTTGTTAAGACTACTGAGCTCCGCTTTTATTTCGGTGGACTGTTTTTGAAAATCTGCCTTGATTTCGATCGCTTGTTGATCCAGCTTCACTGATTGTTCATTAAGCTTCGCTGTTAAATTGGATGACAGTTGTCGCTGCTCTTGCTGCATCAGCATTAACATTTGCATCAGCGCATTTTCTGGTTCCTTTGGTTTTTTTGTTTCTGCTTCACCACCTTCTGCGCGTTCTTCTGCATCTGAGGGCTCACCCGAATCCAGATACGCGCCTTCCGATTCAATTGCGTCACGCAAGCGTGCAATCAGTGTGGCCTTTGTACCTTGCGTAGTCAGGTTTCGCTGTTCCAACTCTTCCTTAAGCTCCGACATGGTCAATTCATTAATTTTTAAGTTTAAGTTTCGTGGCATTTTTAATGTTTCTTTAAATTTTACTATTGTGCACTATAAAAATGTTCAAATTTTCACTTTCAAAATTTTTCTATCCCACTTCTGACACCACTGTCGCGTGTTTTCGTTTGCGGCCAATAATTTTAATGTTCCGGGAAAGTGAAAACGCAATGTCTTTTAATTTAAGTTAAAAGAGTTTATTTAATTAACTAATCCGTTAACACTTTCACTAATTTTAATTTTCACTATTAAAATTAAAATCTAACACTTGTCCATAAATTTTTTATCGCAATTGTCTATTACGAAACACACTTTGCACTCAAACAATCAATTGTCTTTACTTCGCGTTCCACTATATCGCAGTTTTCTTATCGCGGTCGAATGAATGATCATCCCCCCATTCATTCAGCTCGCCTTTATATAGGGTCTCTACCTATTCACCCATTTCTCGTTTATTGGCGAATGTTCTACCGAGAGATAGCTGGTAGATTCGAGAAAATTTAATGAATGGAGTGACGTCACTTGCAGATGTTGATCATGCTTGTTGGGTTCTCGTGGCTTCGAGTGGATTCGTGTTCTTCATTGTTGTGAAAACAATTGCGACAGTAGCTCGCAGAATTATTTGTACATGTAACAATAATTTAAAAAAAAAAACGTCAATTAGAAAGTAATTTTAGAAAGAAACTTATTACATCGTCGAACTATTCGAACAATTTATCGAGTATCTGGATTTTACCAGGCAGATGATATATATGGAAAAAGCTAAATTTATTTTCAGAATACTTAATTCTGAAATGAAATCGGGTGTCCAGCTAATCAAACACTGTGACATTCATTCTTATAATACCAGATATAATGATTATCTTAAGTAGTCGTTTGCTCGAACTAAAAGAAAACATAGCGACCCTGTTAGATTAGCAATGGAAGTATATAACTCATTACCAACTGAGTTAAAAAAGGTTAAAGTCTTTCCAATATTTAAGAAGCTACTTAGGGAACACACTGTTGAGGTTTGGAGAATCTGAGAAGTCATGTTTTGCGATCCTGATTAAATTTAATTTATGTTGTTTTTTGTTTTTTTTTTTTGTTTCTTTGTTTTTTTTTATTTAAAAAGCTTTAAGATTTTGAACATTGAACAACTTCCTTTACACCAGCAGCCTTTAGTTGCTGACTGGGAAGTTGCAAAATTTGATAGAAGAGTAAAATTGTTGGAAAGTTTTGAAATTAATACGAAAAGAGCTTCTTCTTCTTCTTTTTTTGTTCTTGTTTTTAGTTACTAACGTCACATATCCTCTAATTGGTTATATGTGTGTGCTATCCTACAATCCAATAGTTAGATTATGAGCCTTAATAATAATATTACTAACAAAATTAAAAAATATATAAAAATGAAAAAAAATTAATAATTAATGTGAATATTTGTGTTGTGAGTGTGGTTATGGTACCAATCCATATCCTTTCTCCTTTCGGAATATGATGAAAAAGGATATGAAAAAGATGGAATGAATAAGTGTATCACTGGTTCTTTCTGAAGAAGCTCAGTATCCAATCTGATTCCACTGTCCACTGTACCTGCGAGAAAGTTTAAAAAGAGAAGAAAAGTTTTTTTCACCGGGGGGATGGAGGAGCCCGACGGCTGCCCACCGCTGGGGGACTCAGAGCCTGGCATTTCGAAAATTACAAATGATAAAATCATAAAGCGGAAAAATGAACAAGACAACTGTGAGCATGGAAAGCGTATTACGCTTTCAAGCGAAGATTATGAAAAAGTAACCTGGGAAAACGCAAGGGATACGAAACAAAACGACGAGTTGAAACTCCGTATACAGAGTTTGGAAGATATGGTCCGGACGTTATCAAATGGGAGCAAACCAAAAGTGAAGCCACAGAATACGTCCGGCAAAGAAGAACCGATATTAACTAAGAAGAATGAGAAAAAGGAAACAACTACAACAAGCAAGACCAACGAGAAAGCAGTACCAACACAGAAGACTCAAACATATAAAACAAAATCGCAAGATACGAGCAAGACAATCCATGATGCTGAAAATATGCTGAACGCAGGAGGAGCCAACGACAGCGCCAATTATTATGCGGTGCTGTCTGAAATGAACGAAGAAATGGACATCGAGATGGAGAGCAACGATAGCATAGGTAATATTGATAGTAGTAATAATTTCATTCAATATTTAAAATTAAAAAATAAGGAAAAGGAGAAGAAGCCAACCGTTAAAAATCACACAATCATGTGTGCTATTGACTACATCTTCTTGTATACCGTTAGACTTATCATAAGATTTTCTACTCCTAGAATCACCAAAGTTTTATTCTGAATTGTGGTTTGACTGTATTTTATTATATTTTCGATTTCTATTATAAAGTTTTTATAATTTTCATTATTATCATATTCTTTGTAGATTTTGTTAATATTTCTATTATTGGTTCTATTACTTGTATTATATTTGTTTCTTTTACTTTTATTAATGTCATATTTTATTATTTCTATTTTTTTATTGTTGTTGTTGTATCATTATTTTTAGTATTATAGTTCATATTATTATTAATACGTATTTATTAACAATCGCTCTACGACCCATTTCAAACTTTGGCAAATGAAAGTGCTAGGACACCTTTTAAGACCAACGGTAGACTAGAAGTTTACGTAGCTCAATAACTTCATGACTGAATACATGAATGTTGCAGCTTTAAAACAGCAAAAATTGCAAGTGCACAAAACTGGACTGATTTCAGTCCTAATAAGGTAAATGAGAAAGTTCCTCCAATTAACGTTCTTGGGCAGCGTGGAGGAGATATGGTTCGGTTATTGGCAGCCGAACATAAAATCGATAACTTTGAAGTTAAGAGAGTGACCGGTGATAAGCTCACGATCAAGACAAAGACACTGGCTGATTTCAAACTGGCGAAAGATGCTCTTAATAGTGTCAAAGCTCCCCACTTCACATATACGCCAAAGGCGGAAAAAAATCAGACCTTCCTGTTGAAAGGCTTGGACTGTGGGGAGAATACAGTTGATCTCCTTGAAATGTTGCAGGAAGCAGCATCAGCTGTTAAGTTCATCTGTGTGAAAAATTTTGCTACAAGGAGATCAACTGTCGAAGGTAAAATATTACCATTTTATTTGGTCCAAATTTCCAACGACAGCAGTCCGAGCGCCCTCCAAAAGGTAAGGTACTTAAACTTTAGAGTTGTGAGGTGGGAACGCCTCCAAAAAACTGAAGTTATTCATGCCCCCGGTGAATGAAAATTGGCTCAGATGGAGCCAAAAGAAAAATTATACAGTGTTAACTGCGGTATATTTGGTCCTCCAGCATCATATCGAGGATGCCCTCGGTATCAAGATGCAGGAGTTAAATTTTCCCCAAAACAAACCCAAGTACATCACAGCTTGTTACCTCCCAACTTCGTCAAACCCGGGGTATAATTTGCACTTGCTGCTATAGGACCAGCAGACAACATTGTAAATAAAATAAATAATGTAAGTGGCAATAATGAACCTTCTCAAATCTGTTTCAGATATTTAGAATAAATAAACAGAGCCAAAAAAAATTTCGTTTTTCAACGTTTAGCCCAACATGCTTCAAAATAGTTTGTGTTCCAGTCACATTCCCATGGAAAGGATTCGTTTCATTTCGATCAACGTCAACTTCATTGTTGCTATACATCGGCGTGATTATCTCCTTGAATTCATTGTTAAGCAAAAGCCTGACATCATGCTACTCACCGAAACACACCTCAATTCGTGGCACTCCACGACATCCAAGGATTTTGAATTCGTAAGAAACGATAGGGCAATAGGCGATGGGGGAGGTGGCACCGGGATATTGGTAAAAAGACCCTATTGTTTCCAAAATATTGAATAAATCGTATTCATAAGCTTTGAATCTCTTGAAGTGTCCGTTATCAAAACCTCACTACCAGGTGGGGGTAACCTCTTCGTTATCTCTGCCTATGCAACTGGTGGAACTGTTTTCAAGCTCAAGGAGGAGCTCCATTCCTTGTTTGAAATACTCGAATTGAGCAGGCTGCATAATTATTATATTCGTGTTCCATTTCCTACCACTCTCTCCATTACTCTTTCTCGTCGTACAACGCTCGTGCGATCTGCATTCACATTACGTCGCTTCGTTCCTTGTGCCAGAGACAATGTTTAATACATCGGTATAAGGGGGCACACAAAATAATGTGAACTAATATTTTTCATGAATATCTAGTCAAAAATCATGATCAGCTCTCAGAGATAAAAAATTCAATATAATACAACGCATTCAAAAAAAACTCGGAGTATTTGTCTCTTCAGTATCTCGTCGATAAATCATAAAAGCAGAACTACTGGTCCACGCTTCAATCAGTACTTACTAAATGCTCCCTTAGTCTTTTCTTAAATACCAAAAGTGAGTTTGCTTTCTTAACCATTACTGGTAGATTGTTATAAATACGCAGAGCATCATTCGTTGCATCGGTCTTTAGACGATCCGTTCTGGCAAAAGGTATTACGAATTGATCTATCATGCGAGCAGAGTAAGTCCAAAATACAAAAATTCAGCAACCGTCTCACATGCCCGATTTAGTAACGCGTCAAACAACTTCCATCAACTACTCTAAAATGCATCTTTCCATCCCGGAGGAAATGAATAAAAATAACCGCCAAAAATACGCGCTCCCGAATATCACCAACGCGGTCCCCGAAATATGCTACTCGAAGACAAAACCGAAAAAAATCTACGCTAATAAAAAACACGCAACCACAAGCTATGGCACCGCGTACCGACCGATTCGCGAAACCGGCCATTCGCGGATTACACAAACCCTACCCAGCATACTCACCATTCGCTGACATTCTCCTGCTGGAAAAGAATGATTTAGCTGAAAAGAAAAGACTTGGTTAGCCTAGCAATTCATTTTATTCAATTTTTTTCTCATTTATATAATTATATTACTACACTTCCCTTTTTTTGTGGTAGGGAGGTAAGTGCCCATTTACGCACAGAGTGTAGGACTCCCAAGTTCGCAAGAAGGCGACTGAACTACAACTAAACACCTCCCCTGTGAACCCGAGAACATAGCTTGGAACCGTTTGACACATTACTTCGGGCCAGGTCTCGTTTTGTCACGCGGTGAGGCGTCTTCAAGTTGGGGGATCCCTCTTCTAGTGGGAGGGAAGAGGGGAGCAGGAAGTGCCAGAAAAGCGATCCCCCAGCCCCCAACATCCCCGGCTGCAGTGAGTCCCTGGTTCCATTTGTCAACCGATTCGAGCATCATCGCGACCATATTATCGACTTGATGGCTTTCCTACGGTTGATATCCAGTTCCTTTGTTTTATGGCCGAGTATCTCGAGAGCCTAGAAATGCGTTTCCATGAAGTCCGATAAACTCCTCAAGAGTGGTAGCTCACCCGGGTTGGATAGCGATTGTTCGTATGATGCGTGAGTCACTGGATCTAATTTTTGGATTAGCACATGTAGCAGTCCCTTGTGGACACTTGCAGGTTCTCCAGGCCTCTGAGACACTTTTTTGTGGTGTCATGTAGAGCCTTTATTGCTGCCACTGATGGCCTTTAAATAGCATGGCTGACTGATCAATTTGTCGATGAGAGTCGCAACCAATAGTCGCCGGTTGTTCGTTACTTTCCTTCAAGGTTGTCCAAGCCGCTTCGTAGTTGTCATCCGACAATGTAAAATTTCGAATCAAAAGCTCCGCTTGTCCGGTGAGACCAACCTTGAGGTACCATAGCTTCTGGCACTTGGACATTGGTTGGCTATGCACCATTTGCAGGAACAAGTCGTGGAGTTATTGCCAATGTAAAAAGTTCCCATCGAAAGTGGGGAGGTTTATTTTCGGCAGAGGCATGGTAAGAGGAGTCACAGGCAGAGTCGCTGAGGCAGTGGTGGCACTGAGTTCATCCATTTTTGATTCCAGACGTATGACCCAATCATGGTTCAGCTCTTCCAAAGGAATGTGCTGTTGCACGTTAAAACAATACGCTTCAGGATCGTCATGTAGCTCAATGATCTGCTGGTGCTACCCATCCAGCTGTTGCCAACTTCGTCGGAGGGTCATGAGTTTACTCCTGCACCAGGTCCGAGTGACCTCCTTCTGATCCAAACGGTCAATGATCCTCCTCAACGAGCCTGCTATGACTTTGCAGCGACGCAGCATCCTGACCACACTGGCATCACTTAGTGCTGAGGCTTCTGCAGTGTAGTCCTTGTCCTCACTATCCTGATTTTCGGGCTCTTTTGGTGGCTGTTCCCCGGTTGGCGTTTATACGTGTGTTTTGGCATGCATTTGATTGCGGAAGTGCTGCTGGTAACGGAGGTAGTTGCCTTTGGTAGTGACCTATATATGTTGGGTAAAATATTCGTGCAACAGAGCGACCTCCGGTAGAAATCGGATGTGACTATCGCCTAGTTCAAAATCTTCCCACAGGGCCTTCAGTCACCGCATTCACTCCGCATAATACCCGGCTTCCTGCTTCCTTAAGGGCGAATCCTTCTTATAATTTGAAATGACGCCTTCGACGATTCGAGCCAATCATTTTAGGTCCTCAATCAGGCGATTCACATCGCGTAGAAAGTCGGAAAACAGCCGGAAACAGAAAGCGCGGATACACCCCAACACTACACCAAAACATCACACAGCACTTTACGACCTGTTCACCGGGGAAGAAACAATTACATGTGTACGGCAAAACAAATACCAAGCAAATCTCGCCAGGGCCTCTAGATGTTTGCGCCGGGACTCTTTTGTCCCGATCTTGTACAAATTGTTTTAATTAGGAACTGGTATTATCCAAATAGAAATGCACAACACTCTGATTGAACCTTAAGCTTTTATTATTTTGCGTTTTTTCTCTACTACTATTAATTTCGAATCTCCTGTTTAACGAGCTAGTTATGTTTAACTGAGCACTAAAGTTTAGTTTAAATAATTTTCAAATAAGGCTTCTGAATCTGTCCCGATACTGTACTTTCTCAGACTTTCTATCCAAATCCAACTTAAATGCACATTAAATTCTCAATAATTTTGTAACTTAACCGTAATTATTAATTATGCATCAAGCCACTTTATATTAATCGACAACTTTCTGTAGAATTGTAGACCGACTCGCCTTCCTAAACTGACTGAACTAACCGAGCATTTCACCCACGTTCCATTCCAAAGCAATTCTCTGACCCGACAAACGGCCAGAGAAAGAACGCTGAGTTTGCGACTTTTCGCTGGCACGTCTGCCTTTGTCCATGAAATGTAATCCAATCTCCTCGATTACGGATCCATTTCATGGACAAATGCACGAGATGAATGTACATAGTCAGCAATTTGGCTGGGAATGAAAAATAGCAAATGGAATTACAGTGTGTGGCAAAATTTAGTATTCGTGAAGTTTGACTGAAATTGAATTAAATTATTGATGTTGGCTGAAATGCCGGCGAAAGGTAAATACAATTGTTCTCAACGGGAACAGTAAATGTTTGATCAATTGATCGGTGAATCGAATTGAAATGATCGATCAATTGATAAATCAATCGAATTAATTACATAAATAACTATGTAAGTTGATTGAAGTGTTGACGTTGCCGGATCAGGCCATGATGGGCGCTCAGGGGTGTCAGGAACTCAACAGCACTCTTGTAAACTTTTCGGCTCGACGACCTTATAAACCATTTGGATTTCGTCGATCAGTCGCCGTGGTGGCACACTTTTATTTTCACGTTCTGATACGCGACGCCCCGGTATCTCCTGAACCGGAATGTTTCTGTTAATTTCGTTGCCTTCGAACAGTTGATTCATGTCTTGAGCGAATAATTGAAAATTATTCGTCGCCACATCACCGCTGCTTTCACGCACTTTTGCATTGCCTGCATCACCGCTGTTGTCACGCGACTCATTCATATCGACGCTTGATTCGACGGTCGTATCACTTGACAATAAATCAAGGCTGATTTTACTCGCAAAATTTTCCGTAAAACGAACATCTCGACTGATCACCAATTTATTTTTCGCTGTATCGAAGCATCTGAATCCCTTCGAATTTTCATCATAATCAACGAAAATCATCGGTGCTGCCGAATCATCCAATTTTCGACGTTTCTCTGATGGAATGTGAATGAAACATTTAGCACCGAAAATTGGATAATGTTTGATACCTGGCTTTCGCTGATTCTACGCTTCGTACGGGTTTGAATATAAGTCGCTGTATTAACCGCTTCCGCCCAAAATTTGTACGGTAAATTCGCGTCCAACAAAAAGCATTGCGCCATCTCGATGGGCGTACGATTTTTCCTTTCGGCAACACCATTCTGCTGCAGTGTATATGGTGTTGTATACTGAATTTGAATGCCTTCACCTTTCAAAAAATCGGCGTCTTTTTCCGATCCAGTCGGATCGAGGAGGAGATCATCCTCCTCGATCCGACCGGATCACTTTCGGTTTCATTGAAAATTCATTTTTTAACATTGCTACGTATTCCTTTATTTTTTCGTCGACTTCTGATTTATTTCATCAATGAATGTAAGCACGTTCGCTTACCATGTGGCAAAACTGTTTGTATTGGTCCGCGTACGTCCATGCGAATGAGATCGAGTGATGCCTTTGATTTCGTCGTTGACTGCTTTGGAAATGGTAAACGTATTGTTTTACCTTCGAAACATGTTTCACATTTTACCTTGATGCCACAATCGACGATTTTGATGTCATCAACCACCCCTCTTGAACACATTTTTTTGATTGCGTCCGGATCGCGGTGACTGAAAATGCGGTGCCAGTGATGAATGCAATTTTCTTTGTGTTTGCGTACCGCATATGCTTTGTTTGGTTGACGCTATTTGAACGAGAACGAATTCAATTGTGTGTCTGCAACTGAAGTCTACTTGTCACCGAATTTAATTTTACACGTTTGATTTGCTGAACTGAAATTCACTGCGTAGCATTTTCCAGCAACCTTTCCACTGACAGTAAATTTCCTTGAATACTCGGCACGTACTTGCCGCTGTTGATACACCTTTTCCATTGACCATTTCGATTCGACATACAACTTTGCCTTTGACAGCCATATTTTCACCGTTCGCGACGAGTACACTCTTACTTTCCGCTTGATCGAGTGAAACGAAGAAATTTTTGTTGCTTAAGATGTGTTTCGATTCACCCGAATCGAGAATCCAACCGCCTTGATTTTTATTCGATGAAATAGTGAACAAATATCATCTTTTTCTTCAACTTTATTTGCCTTGTCGCTGGTCAATGCACCATCCCTTTTCGATTGCATTTCTTTCCATGATTTATATTCACTGAGATCGCGAGTTACGTGTCCAGATCGTTTGTAAAAGAAACACTTGATTTTGCTTTTATTTTGCGCCGTAGTTTTCAATACAGAATCTGTATTTGCCGTCCATTTCTTTTCAACGCTGATAATACGTAATTAGCTTTGACTGAACCAATGACAATGTAACATGTTTCTGGTTGTTCTATGCTAGATCGTGGGATCGCACGGCATAGAGCTTTATTGTTTTGTCTGGCAGTGTAGTCTTACCGCGTTGGGAATTACAAATTGTATGAACATGGGAATGCATATTATGCATATTATTTTTCCTACCCGTCCTGTGGGAAATGATGATGTGCGAGAATCATTTATGCATTTGGAATTAGGTAAGTTATGAAATTCCAACATCAACATAACCCCTAGTCGTTCCCCGATGAGACAGCACGTTGCCAACCTTAGCGTTGAAATCACCCAGATTGTTTTTATATCATTTGTAGGCAATGAGTCGAATAGTTTTTCCATGTGGTTCTAGAACGTATCCTACGTTTCTTCGTCCTTGTCTCCTGTTAGGGCATGTACGTTTACCAGCCGAATCTTGAAGAATTTCGCTTTTATATGAATCGCATACGATCGTTCATTGACTGCCTTAAAATCAATAATATGCGATTTGAACTCCCTTTCTACAATAAAGGCTCCTCCAGATTCTCGCCTTCTCACTTTTGAATATTGTGTACGATCACATGTCTTGAATATCACCTCCAGTCCAGTTCGTTTCCTGGATTGCCAGTACGTGTAATTTATATTAATAGTCCGTTATTAAAGGTCATTGCCGTAGGTCCAATCCATTCCAAGGCTCTGTTGCAGGTTTCGAAAAATTGCAGAGCTTTCCAGGGACGTGGAGTTAACCTCCATTCCGGCGGCATGGTTATTACTTTCGATTCCGTTATCAGGTGCGGAAGACTCGGCTTCTCCCTCTTACGTCAGCCTTTTACAAAAAATAAAAGTTACCAGCGACCACCACAAAGGTGGTGTAAGTAGGGTTTGGTAGCAGAGCTGTAGGTGCATTTGCAGTTATTGGCATTTCTCGCCTTTTAATATTCCATCATTGGAGAACCAGTACACCCAATGTGCGACGCCGAAACCGTTTACTACTATTTGGTTGCGCTAATTAAACCCTTAAAAATTTTATATGACGAACTTTCTTTTAACGTTTGCGGTAGAACAGAAACAAAATATTTCTATTATATCACATTCCACTTTGAAGTAAGAGTGGAATCAGAACATGTGCAAATTGGAATTCTCACCTTCATTCGATTTCAATCAATTTTCTCCGAATTTCCAATTATTATTGATTATTTACTGCGTGATATTGATAGAACACTTATTTGTGCATCCTTGCAGCAATATGCATAAAAATCAACTAAACTTTTACCTAAAAATTTCATTTTTTTTAAGAATCAACATTAAACTCCAACTTTTACCTCGGAAGATACAAAAATTTTGAATGCACTTTTTGGCGGGAAGTTTGACAGTGTTAAATTTCAGTCGTGCTGCCGAATATAAAATTAATTTGTTTTTTTCATTTTTCTCAGTTATTTGCTATTTTTGTAGCGCCGAGTGAAGGAGTATTAATTAGCCCCGACATGGAAGGATTGTTTTAAAAGTTGAAGATAGTGAAAATTTGTTATAATTCAAATAAACGAAACGTCATCTTGCTGGGATTTCATTTTATTTTGGTTTTCGTCTTAAAATCAACTAAATTACATTTTTACAATCTTATTTAAACATTTCATCGAAAACGATTTTAAAAACATCAAATATTACAAGAAGACATTCTCTTATACGATAGTTATCTTAAATTATCCTGTAACTTTTCTTACATCCTATAAGAGAATTTCGTTTGATTGGTGGTTTAGTTTTTAAAAATTTCCTATTAAAATTGTTCACGCGCTACTATGAGAAATTTAGATTTCCTAAAACTATCAATCAATTGTATAGTGAAATGGAAGAAACTGAATATGTATTCATTGCATGAATACTAAATGAAAAATTAATGACACAATGATGCTAAAAGCGGAAATTAAGTGTAGAAGGTTAAAATCTTACTAAAACTACACTTAAGTATACAAAATTAAACACTGAATTCATATCATTCGTCCTTGCTACTGCCACTCGTCTGCGATGGTGATTTGTCGGCGGCACTCTCTTGGCTTGTCCGAGGTGAGCTCTCCGCTTGGTTCTTTCGTTTTCTTTCGAGATTCTCTAACAAATTTTTCCAAGGATCTTCTAACATTGACGGGTGGAAATATGATTCGGTGCCATCTTTGTCTTCCTTGCAAGGTGTCTATAAATAGATTTGAGAGGTGAGTTTGATAGAATCAAATGAAAAAGCATCCATTACTACCTTCTCTTGATTCCATTTTCGATTGTTGTTCCTCTGTTGATGCTGATTGTAAGGATGTTGTTGATTATGTGTTTGCTGCGGATCTCCTCCTCGATTACCCCAACTTATTCTGTTGCTGGGATAATACCGGTTCTTTTGATGGCTTCGATAGTTGCTGCGCCGATTTGCGGACAAAAAAACTTCATAATTACGTTGTTGCGATGGGTAGAAATTGCAATCGTCCTTTTGTCGTGGATTTATTGGACTACTAAATCCAAGCGGTATGAAATTATCATTTGTACCGAACTGTGGTGATGTCTCTTCTACACGCGTTGTATTGCTTCCCGGTGAATTGCTCATTTCTGATGATTATCAACTAATTCTACTCACTTGTTGTGAACCGCCACTGAAGCGATAGCGATACACGCCAAACAGTTGATAAACACAAATGACAACCAGATGAGAGATGACAGAGATTAAATGACCGTAATGGTAATGTGGGATGCCATACGTAGTCGGAGGAAAAACATTTTGGATAATTAGTTTTTAATTATTTGGGAGTAATAATGACTTAAAAGTTCTTCCAATTTATATTTTTTTTAGCAATCTTAGCTGAATTTTCATTGCTCAATAAATATTTGATTATGTTGTATTCCAAAACTTAATCGTAACTCTTACGATATTATGCTTCCCTGGCTTGATTTGACAATCTCTTTCGGAACCGTCGGTGTCATTTTGTTTCATCTAATTTTGTTTTCTCATTTTCACTGTTAAAAATGTCTTGCAATGTATGTTTGCAAGCAAATCAAACTTCTAAAGGACTTTACAACGATTGTATCATAGAGTTTTTGGAGAAAATCAAAGTGCACTATCTATGTACGTATTATTCCAATGGGTCGCAGTATTGGCGCCAATATTTTCACAACAAAAACTAACTGATTAAATTATCTTATCGTTAGATATTAAATCCCAATATGATGAACGTCATCGACAAGTTGAAAAGCTTCAATTAGCCAATGAAGAACTGAGACTGAATCTTGCTGCAGTAAAATCTTCCCCAAAGCGTCGAAAAACAAGTTCCTTCGAGGAAAGTCCCTCGGTGTCAGAAAAGTCGAGTGATTGCTTAAATGATGCAATTAAAGCCGAACCTAGCTGGGATGAATCTTTTTTTGTGGGTACGCAGCACCGCACGGAGACACCGAAAAATATTCTCAAAGTATCAAACTATTCACCGGATCGGAGTATTTCACCTTCGAAAAATGCTTCACGATCCAGTCCTGTCGGAGGTTTGCTGCCACGACGTTTGAAGGGTACTCCAGTGAGTTCGCGTCAGAAAGAAATATCACGGACACCAAAAGGTGTGGAAAATAGAAGCCCAAAATGGACATCGAAGGAGAATATTAAAGCTTGTGATAAAGTTGGCTTGATTAAGCGTGATCGAAGTATGTCTTTTATTCAACCTGTCGCGCCAGGGAATAAAGCGAGCAGTAATAGTCCTCGAGTTGACAGTGGAGGGTTTAAGAGCCCTACAAAGAATCTTTTGTCGTTAAAGAAGGAAGCGAATCTGAAGCAGACTCGTCTGAAATTTGATACATCAAGAGCGGAGGTCGATAGGGATGAGACGATCGTACCTGAGGTAGGTAATTTGCGATTTTTGTTTTTAGCAAATTTTATAGTTAAGTTAATTTGTTTGCAGACTGATGAAACATTTTGTGGAGAACTAATCGCCGCAAGTCCTAGATCAGCCAGCACAGGAGGATTTGAAATGATGAAATCAAAACTAAAATCAAACAGGTTAGTGTTCATTTTTCGTTTTTTTTTGATTCCTCTTCCTACATGTGTTGATCCTGAATTTTATTATTGGCATTTATCGAGTATCCCTTATTTTCTTAACATATTTTAGGGGCTATGCAAAATCCTTAGTTGTTTGGGTGGTAGTATTTAAAATATTTCTTGTTTTGAGTTTGATTTGCAGATATTTTTTTGTACTTTCAATTCTATTTGCGTTTATTTCATGCTTGAATTCTTTCAAGATGAATGTTTACCTTTAAAACAACAATTTTGTATTTGGTGGAACACTTATGTTGGTGTAAATATGATAAAAAAGTAGCATATTAGCGTATTAGGTACTCGAGCTAGAATTTAGATTTCCTACGAAGGCAAAACCTGTCTTTTAGTTGAAGTAAAACAAGCTCACTTTTACATGACTGCACGAAAAATAACTTTTGCTTGATTATGGTTACTTTACTCTAAATATCGCTTATAAAGTCGCTTGATAACCGCACGCTCGCATGCATCGCTTTCACGTGCTAAGGGTGAATCAATCTCCACTTCATTCATAATTCGCTTGTATGGTAAATTTAATACAACTGGAGTTTACGTCCCTATTCTGGAATCCTTTCAATAGAAAATGATATCAGTGATTGTTGTTGAGTATGATAACTTGTTGATTGGATTTTTAATCAAGATGAGGTCGTTATTTTGGATGATGCAAATGTTTTGATTTATTGCAGTATTTGTTATCCTTGTTTTGGATGACATAATTCGTGTTAATGGATCCGTGGGGCCTTACCTACAAGCTAGTTATGCGGAAGCTCGATGCTCTACGGAAACCTTGCATACATAATACGGAAAAGATGGATGAGATAGTGCGGGCACTCTTCCCCGCCCATCCCGTCCGTGTTATCGCTGTCCACGGTGAAATAGAAGTCGAATGTCCACTCTTCGTACAGACGGAACTGGAAGAGGCAGTCCTTTCGCTGAAAGCGAGGAAGGCTCCAGGCCCAGTTGGTGTTCCAGCTTAGGTGCGGCAGCTTGTCTAGAACCATTGTCCTGACTTGCTGCTCAGCACATTCAACGCTTGCCTACGGGACGGGGTTTTTCCGGTACAATGGAAGGTGGCGAGGCTCGTGCTGATCAGCAAGCGTAATCCCGAATCGCCGTCTGCATACCGCCCGTTATGCATGCTAGTCACGGCTAGGAAAGTGCTAGGGACTCTCATCAAGGGAAGATTCACTGACGCAATACGTGCTGCTGGGGACCTATCTCCTCGGCAGTACGGCTTTAGAGCAGGATGTTCTACCATTGATGCGATTGCAGAGGTGGTGAGCGCGGTTTGGAAGGCAGAAGCATATAGTCGCACCAAGCGACGGATCGTCCTGTTGGCGACACTCGACGTCAGGAATGCCATTAACTCTGCTAGATGGGTGGATATTCTGGATACGCTGGAAGAGCCTTTTCAAGTTCCAGAATATCTAAAGCGGCTTTTGAGGAACTACCTAAAGGACCGAAGCCTGCTCTACGACATGACACAGGGCCAACGAAGGATGGAAGTTACATCAAGTGTTGGCCAGGGATCTATCCTTGGTCTGGACCTGTGGAATGTGTCTTACGGCAGGCTACTAAGACTGGAGATACCAGATGAGTTGCGCTTGATCGGCTACGCGGATGATGTTGCGACTCTGGTCGCTGGACCAGTTAAACAAGCGCAACTTAGGCTAGGTATGCTAATGCGCCGAGTGAGGGACTGGATGACTGCTCGCGGGTTCAGTTCAGCACTGGAGAAAACCGAAGCGGTCATCTTGACAAAAAAGAGAATCCCTAGAAAGACGATGATCAGTATTGGAGACTTGCGGATCGAATCGAAGCCATCGAAGAGTACCCGGGGCTACTGATCGAATCGAAGATGAGTTTCTCTGAGCAAATCAGGGCAACGGCTGAGAAGGCTGCTTCACGAGTATCGGCTCTGAGTCGACTTATGGCCAACGAAGGGGGACCCAGCCCATCAAGAAGACGCCTCTTGATGACTGCTGTAGGGTCAGTGCTACTGTACGGAGCAGAAGTGTGTGGCGACGCTCTCAGTAAGGAGGTATACCGAAAACGTTTGGCACAGGTACAGAGAAGAGGAGCACTAAGAATTGCATCTTCGTATCCGACAGTCTCTGATTCGGCGGTGAGAGTTATTGCAGGCGTGATACCTGTCGCCCTCCTTGCTAGAGAGCGCCGCGCTATTTACCTGCGTCGAAACGAGGATGCGAGGGAGATGGTTGTCCGCGAGGAGGAGGGAAGGTGGACTGCGCGCCTCATTCCAGATGTAAAAACGTGGCTAAATCGAAGGCATGGTGAGACTGACTTCTATCTGACGCAGCTTTTGATTGGGCATGGGTGTTTTCAGTCTTACCTGCACAAGATTGGTAAGTCACGGTCCTCCGATGGTCAGTTTTGCCCAGGGGAGGAAGACAATGCCTGCCACACTTTTTTGTGTGCAAAAAATGGGTCAGGCTGCGAAGGGGAGACGGAAGAGCTCACCCCGGATAATATATTCGCGGTGATACTCGAATCGGTTGACAAATGGAACCAGGTGGTACATTATGTTCGGGCAGTCCCAACAGATAAAAGGGACCGACTGTAGCCGGGGCCCTGGAGCTTGGGGATTGCTTTTCATGCACTTCCTCTTCCCCTCTCCCCTCCCGCTAGAAGAAGGCGCCTCGCGGCGTAAGAAAACGAGACCTGGCTCGAAGTACTGTGTCAAACGGTTCTAGGCTGGGAGGTGTTTAGTGGGTAGTCCAGTCGCCTTCTTGCGAGCATGGGAGTCCCACACTCTGTGCATAAATGGCATTCACCTCCCGCCAAACACAATAAAAATCTTAGCGTTGAAATCTCCCACAATTATTTTTGTGTCGTTTGTAGGCAATGAGTCGACTAGTCTTACCAGGTGATTGTAGAACGCTTCTTCGTCCTTTTATTCGGTCGGGGGTGAACATTTATCAGCCAGATTTTGAAGAATTTCGCTTTTGTACGGATTGCACACAACCGTTCATTGACTTCCTTAAAATCAATAACGTGTGATTTGACCTCCCTATCCACAATAAAGGCAACTCCGAATTCTCGTTTTCCAGTAGGCTTCCCACTTTTGAATATTGTGTGCGATATCATGCCTTGAATGTCGTTTCCAGTCCAGTTCGGTTCCTGGATAGCCAGCATAGACTTAAGAATTTAATTTTAAATGCCTAGCCTAGTATATATATATATATATATATATATATATATATATATATATATATATATATATATATATATATATATATATATATATATATATATATATATTATGTTGTACTTTTCATCTATATTGTTTGAACCAATCTTGTAATAAATAATAAATAAATAAATAATGTGGAAATTCTTCCAATTACGTTTCAAGTTTTGACTGACCTTCTGCAGAATTGTCCGAAACCAAATTGCTTCGCACTTCTGCGTGTTGATTTTCATTCGCCAATTGTTAGTGTAGAGCTGCACATCATTAAATCTTTTTTGAAAATTGTCTGAACTATTGTAGCTTTTCGGTCTGCCGTATAAATGATCTGATCATTTATACGCTCCCAATGATCGCGTCGGCGAGACGTTAAAATCAAAGCCGTTCAATAGCTTGCGAATATTGAAAAATGCAGACCAGCCGGAGACCATTCAAAACCTTGAAGTCGCACTTTGTCGTCAGATTTCCATGAGTTACAACAAATGATTTCCCGCATAGCATATTGCACATCATGACGACACGGTGTCTGGGGAAGCTGTCCTGAAGTAGTTTAAAATTTAGTCCATCTAACCACATCGTATCGAAGGCTTTCTCCATATCAATGAGACACGCTCAGACACATTCTCTGTTGTTTAGTTTCCAGCAGATGTCTGAGGTTACTTTCGTTATCGCATATATGGTTAGCAATTCGCATCAACTCATATTTCTCAATGTAGATGTTAGGCAGCAAGCTGATTGGGCGATAGCTTTTTGAGCTCGAAGATTCTTTTCCTTTCTTCAAGATTGGAAATACCTTAGCCTTTTTCCACTCATTTGGGAAATATGAATTGTTCAACATATTGTTGAACAATATGCAATAATTCCTAATAGCGACCTCAGGCAAATGTCGGAGAATTCTATTCGGAATTCCGTCAATACCGCATGATTTTTTATGTTTATCGTGCCAAACATGAAACACAAGTCTTCATAGCTGACAAAGTAATCAATAAGATTCAAGGTCGGTATGAGGTCAAGTGTTTCATTGAAATGAAGAATTGAATCGCCGTTCAGGCTTGATTTGAAGTCGGAAACTTTTGCTTCAACGACCTCTGAAAGTATTTGATTCCCTCTCTCAGGGTTTGGTAGATGAACCAATTTAAAGTTAGTTCCAATCAGGGGAAGTTTCTGCAAACCATCACAAATACCGTTTCCATTTCTATCCGGAGTCGTACAATCAATTTCGATACCAGGCCTATTGAGAAGATTTATCTCATCACTTCAAGATTCAATATCTTACAGAATAAGCTATTCACTTTCGTGAAAACGCCATCTCGGTCCTGTGGGCTAATACCCCTCAATTTTTCCGCCCATTAATTGCTGATCTCACTCCTGAAGTATGAATGAATTAAGTTCCGGACATTCTTCAGGTGTAATTGCAGCACAGACAACTAGGTATGGTTCTAGTCGAAAAATCGCCGATAAATATTGTTGACGCATGTGAAAAGAAGGTTTCCATATTATTTCGATGTTTAATGTTAGGAACAACTTTCTCCTCAATCGTTGCCAACGTCAGCTTCTCTAACTACGGCAAATAGAGATCTTTTTCATTGTTAGTTAGATTCTTGTCGTTAGGAACCATTCAACTTCTGGTAATCCCGATTAAACTTCTTTTGAAACTTTCCCCTGTGTGTGTTTTTTTTTTTAAATTCAACCGATGATTTTCATGTTGGACTGGAATGAGGAAGAGATCATCCCTTTGATGATTGATTTCCATCACGATTGCGTTGTGGTCGCTATCGTAAGGAAGTACCTGCAGTTTCCGTTGAGGACTATTGAACCTAAATTCAAGTCTTGCGTCTGCAATGCAGAGGTCCAAATATGAATTTGTCCTAGGGTATGTTGGGAACGCCGACCCATATATGTTAGATTGCATCTGTATTCAATTTGGTTCTCTGTTATCCACGATTTCAGGAATACACCTCTGGGATTATTGGTGGCGTTCAGCCATGATGTATGCTTGGCGTTCAGGTCACTAGCAAGAATATAATAACTATGCAGCCTGTTCAGTTCGAGTATTTCCAACAAGGAATTGAGCTCCTCCTTGAACTTGAGAACATTTCGAACAGTTGCATAGGCAGAGATAACAAAGAGGTTATTCCCACCTGGCAGTGAGATTTTGATAACGGATACTTCAAGAGATTCAAAGCTTTTGAATTCGACTTTTTCAATATTTTGGAAACAATAGGGTCTTCTAACAAATATCCCAGTGCCAACTCCCTCATCACCGTTTACCCTATCGTTTCTTACGAAAATCCTTGAATGTTATGGAGTGCCATGAATTGAGGTGGTTTTCAGTGAGAAGCATGATGTCAGGCTTTTGCTTAACAATGAATTCAAGGAGATAGTCATGGGAATGTGACTGAATGACAAGTTATTTTGAGGCATTTAAAAGCCCTAGACGCTGAAAAACAAAATTAATTTTTGTATCTTGTTTATCGATTCTCTCCGATAAAGAATTTAGTTGCTGGTAAATTTTGAGAATCATCTCATTATTGCCACTTCCATTATTTACAGCATTTTCTGCTGGTCCTCTAGTGGCGAGTGCAAATGATACTCCGGGCTTGACGAAGTTCAAAGCTAAGACACTGCGGTGTAGTTGTATTTGCTTCGGGACAAATTTTACTCTCGCATCTTGATATTGGAAGCATCCTCGATATGATGCCAGATGACCATTGACACAGCAGTTAACACAGTATAATTTTTCTTTTGGCTCCGTATGAGCCAATTTGCACTCACCGGGAGCATGAACGTCCTTGCATTTGACGCAACGATAATGTCTGGCGCAGTTAGCGGCCGAATGTCCTAATCTTTGACACCGATAACACTGTTTCACTTCCCTTTTCTAAAGGCGTTTCCACCTCACCACTCGGAAGTTCAAGTACCTAATTTATTGAAGAGCACTTGGACTGCTCGAATTTGAAATCTGTACCAATTAATGTGGTAAATTCTTCTTATCTACCGTCGATCTTCTTGTTGCGAAGGTTTTAACGGGAATAAATTCAATTTTAGGTGCGGCTTCCTTGAACACCTGAAGAAGATCGACATTATCCTCTCCGCAGTCCAAGCCCTTCAACAAAAATGTCTGATTCTTCTCACTTATTGGGGTTTGGTGAAGTGTGGAACCTCCTCAGAATTCAGTGCATTTTTAGATGGAAACCGACCAGTGATTTCGTTCTAATTGATAATTTTTCAATATTAACTCTTTTAATCTCGAAATTGGTTAATTGCCAATAGCCGAACCACATCCTTTCCGCTTTGACCGAACACATTAATTGGCGGAACTTTTTCTGTATTCTCGGAAGCTTTATGAGAGGAACCAGCAAAACTGCGAGCTGATTTCTTCTCCTTATTTTTATTTTTTAAAAACTGAATAAAATTAACATCGTTATCCTGATTAGAATTACCTTCAAAACATTCTTCAACATCCATTTCTTGTTGTAGTCCGTCCAGCGCTGAATAATAGTTTTGGCTGTCGTTAGCGCCTCCAGCACTTAGCATTTCTTCTGGGATAGCTTGTTTGACAGCTTTCTTTGTCTTAGTTTCCTTATTGATTTGCTTTACCGGTTCTGCATCTTGAGTTTTCATCCCTCTCTTGAACATACTCGTATCTTCGAGGGATTGTATTCGTAGTCTCAATTCTTGATTTTCAATTCGAAGTCGAATCACTTATTGTTGGTTTTCAACTATTTGAGTTATACGTCCGCTACCTGCGGAGCTTTCCTGTTTACTCGTATGTCTCTTTTATTGACGATTGCCGCCAATTTTATATTGCTTGCTTCCCCGAGTTCCCCCAACGGTGGGAAGCCGTCGGGCTCCTCCATACCAGCAGTCCTGAATTAATCTTTGGATTATTTGCTTTTCTTGATTCAGCGAAGTAAAATAATATTCGATATGATTTCGTGGGTCGATTCCTTCGATGATGTAAGCTTTTCCAATAAAACCCAAAATCAGCTTTGGATTGACATTTAACAAAATTATATTAATTATTTGAAAACTTGACAGGAGCGAATTAAAAACACGTTTATAGGCAACAAATGCTAGACGTAGAATACGAAGTTGGTAGGTATCACACTGCGGTGTACTTGAGTTTGTTTTGGAGTAAATTCGATATGATGCTGGATGACCAAAGACACCGCAGTCCCCACAATATAGTTTTTCTTTTGGCTCCGTCTGAGCCAATTTGCACTCGCCGGGAGCATGGACATCTTTACACTTTACACATCTATATTTAATCGCACAATTGGCAGCCGTATGTCAGAATCTTTGGCAGCTATATCGCTGGTTAACCTCGCTTCTCACCTCACCACTCGGAAGTTCAAGTAAGTACCTTATTTTTTGAAGGGCACTTGAACTGCTTTTGCGTGAAATTTTGACTAAGTAAAAAAGCAAACTTTTACGTTCTACAATCGATCTCTTTGTTACGCAGTTCAAACTCTTCAATACAAAGGGCCGGTTTTTTCGCTCTTGGGGGTCTACGCAAAGTGCGGAACCTCTCCAAAATTCAATGCACTTTTTGCTGCCTGAAAGTCAACCAATGACTTAGTTTTAGTCGTCAGTTTGTCGGCATTCACTCTTTTTATCTCAAAATCATTTGTTTTATTATCTGTTGACGAAAGCCGAACCATATCTTTGCCAGTTTGCCTAAATACATTGATTGGTAGGAGTTTTTCGTTGTTTTGATTAATATTGACAGACGGTCCGGTCCGTCTACTGGTCCAGTAGGCGGAACTTTTGTTTTTTTCTCCCTATTTTTAAATGTTCGGTCTTCATTGCTATCGAACCTTCGTTTTAGGTGTTTCTCGGCCGTCATCGTTGGCGATGGACACGATCATTCTAGTTAATGGCTGAAGCCATCGGGCTCCTCCATCTCTTTGCTTTTGCAGCGAGATAAGAAAATATATTCATAAACCGGGATTTCCCTTGAATGTGTTTCTGCTTTTTGATACTTCTTCAGAAAAGAAACTTCAGGTATTCGATACTTGTTCGAATAATTCGACTATATTCTTTAATATGTACGTAACGCCGAAAGAACCAATATCATCTTTCCAAGTCAAGCTTAATGCTTTGGAGGACGCTGTCTCGAACGTAAATGGCCACGTAATCGTTGCGGGAGACTTCAATACTAAAGCAGTCGAGTGGGGCATACCTCGAACTGATCCGTGGGAAAACCGAGTCCTAGAGATGACGGCCAGAATAGGGTTCGTGGTGCTAAACACCGGCGATGAGCCGACTTTCCGCCGTATGGGCTGTGAAGGAACCATGCGCGACGCGACATTAACCTCGGAGCCCCTACTACGAAGGATACACAATTGGAGAGTATTAGAGAACTACTCAGCCAGTCATCATCAGTAAATTCTGCTTGAGATCCGTGATGCTGTCTCCTAACGTCCGTTCGTCGAAATGTTCACGACAGGTGCGCCGTTGCTTAAAGATTCGCAGAGAACTAAAGGGCTAGAGGCGCAAGACGTGATAAACTCAACTATGAGCATCACCACGTCTGCTTGCAGCGCTTCTATGCCTCGTCGAAGACCCCGATACGGCAAGCCTCCAGTGCCTCAAGCTTCGACGTGAGGTTCAAAGGGCGCGGAACGGGACGAGATATATAACAGGTTGGCAGCAAAGTGTTTAACAGCAGTAAGGCTCGCTGCTGGCTGCTGATCTAGTGGACCATGTGAATAGCAATTCATGGGGCCTTAGATACAAGCTAGTCATGTGGAAGCTAGGTGACCTACGCAAGCCCTGCATATATAAAGCAGAAAAGAAGCACTTTTCCCGCCGATTCCGTTGGCGCTGTCCGCGGCGAAACGGCAGTCAAATTCCCACTCTTCAAGCGGCTGGAACTGAAAAAGGCAGGCCTGTAATTGAAACCAAGGAAGGCTCCAAGTCCAGATGGCGGTCCCAGCTGAGGTTTTACGGCTCGTCTACCACGATTGTCCTGACTTGCTGCATAATACATTCAACTATTGCCTGCGGGAAGTGGTCTTCCCAGAACGTTGAAAGGTAGCGAGGCTCGTACTGACCCGTGTTGCCGTCTTCATACCTCCCGTTTTGCACACAAGACACGGCTGGGAAAGTGCTAGAGAAACTCATCAAAGGAAGACTCACTAACGTGATTCGTGCTGCTGTAAAATTTTAGTGTAGGACGTTCCACCATTGATGCGATTGCAGAGGTTATGAGCGTGGTCTAACAGGCGAAGGTACATAGCCGCACTAAGCGATGAATAATTCTGTTAGTGGCACTCAACGTTAGGAACGCCTTCAACTTCGCTAGATGGGTAGATGTTCTGGATGCGTTGAAAAACCTGTTTCCTGTTCCAGGATATCTTGTACGGCTTTTGAGGGACTACCTGAAGGACCAAAGCTTGCGATGCGGGGTCGACGAAGGATGGAAGTTATATCGGGTGGTGCTCAAGGATCCATCCTTGGTCCAGACTTGTGGAATATACGGTAAGACGGGCTACTGAGACTGGAGCCGCTGTATGAGTCACGCCCGATCAGCTATGCGGATGATTTTGTGCCGCTTGTTGCTGGACGCACCGCCAAAAAGGTGCAACGTGAGAGACTGGAAAGTGTTTGCGGGTTCAGCCTAGCACTGGAGAAAAATCGAGATGATCATCCTGACAAAGAAGAGAATCCCCAGAGTAACGACGATCAGTGCTGGGGAAGTACTGGTTGAATCGAAACCATCAGTAAAGTACCTAGGGTTGCTGATTGACTTGAAGATGAGTCTCTGTGAGCAAATCAAGGCAACGGCTGCTAACGCTGCATCAGGCGTATCGGCCCTGAGGCGACTTATGGCCAACGTAGGGGAACCCAACCCATCAAGAAAGCAACTTTTGACGGGTGGCGCAGAGTCTGTGCTACTGTACGGAGCAGAAATATGGGGCAACACTCTCAGCAAGAAGCTGTACCGAAAAGCGTGGCAGAGGTAAAGAGAAGAGGAGCTCTGAGGATTACATCTTCATATATATAACAGCCTCTGATTCGGCGGTGTCAGTCATTGCAGGCAGACCAGTTCTCCAAATTTAAATTGTGTGACTACGTGGTCTTGTGGCAACAATTGTACAAAATCTTTTTCGATGTGTCTGGTTCTGAAAAAATCAAGAGAAAAAGAATTAGCTAGAAATATCGGAGAATTAAAGTTTGATAATTGCACTATTTTAACTATTATTCATTATATACACTAGTGAGCTTGCAAAATGCATCAGAAATCATTCTAACATTGGTTGTTCACGTAAAATTGATTGTAGTTTATGTTTTTACTAGACTATTCCCTCTATCTTATTTACACCATTTCCTTCAATGCTGTGAATTCCCTTTTGTAATTTCCAATTGCGATATTTGCTTTAAGGTATCCGTGTAAGTGGTATCGTTTGCATGCTTATTTAACCGTTTTCGTTAAGTTTTGAGTGCTCGCGATTCATACATATTTAACATAACTAAACCAGTATCAATTCCTTCATGCATACTCACATGTAACAAACCATTCCTTCCACGGTAAGTTCCTTTTGATACTTGATGTTTATTTTCCTATTTACCAGAAAACTAAATCGTCATAGATTACACTCTACATGTGCATCAACGAATAAGAATGCTCCGCCAAAATTAAATATTAAAATTGAGCCGCAATCGGCTGTGAAGAAAAATATTGATTTCGATGAGAAACCAACAACGCTAGAAACAATTGCAGAAGCAACACCACCATCACGATCATCAGCAAAAACTGAATTAATTTTGAATAATAATGATATGAGCACAATTTCTGGAATTGAACCACACTCTGATTCAAGTTTGTGCATTTTACCATCACAATCAAATGATGTAATCATAGTTGAGGATTCTCATGCCGATACAAATCTTGATATTGATTCTGCTGCACTTTTTGATGAAATGATGATGAAAGATGATGAACCATCCGATTTTTTAAAGAAGATGGAAGAGAAATGGTAAATGATTGGTTCAATTTAATTTAAAATTTTTTACAATTATTTTTTTAGCATATCAAATCTCAAGCATCATCAGGATAAACAAAATATAATTGCTAGAACTATGTCAGGTGATTTATCACCTGCAATTCTTCCGACTTCGAAAGAAGTTAAGCTCGTAACTGTTCCAAAAACAAAAGAATTGGATCATTTAAAGTTGAAACAGGACAAAGAGAGCAAACATATACCGTCTATGAGTAAGGACAGTCCTATCAAGACTGAAACTAATAATCGTCCTGTTAAATCTGTACCTCAATGGAATTGCAAACAGTGTGAATCGGTAAACAAATCATTTGGCCCTTGCAACTTTTTCCATGATTTTCAAGTCATTTTTTTTTATTCCAGTACTATTCAATAGCCGGTCGTAATATGCCGGAGCAAGAACTGCAGAAGCGTGTCAAAAATTGCCAAGAAAAGCATAAGCAAACAATGTCTGGAACACCCGAAGGATTTTGGAATCCATGTTTCCCTTCAACGCTAGAAGATGATCTGAGAAATAAAACATTAATTGATCCAAAACAAGCTTGGAAAGAAAAAAATGAATGGAGAGAAACAAATGCAAAAAAATAATTGGATATAATTTTATAGTTTCCTGTTGTATTATATTTTCTATTTACATAAGAGTTTTGTAAAATTTGTTAAACTTATTACAAAGAAATAAATGAAGTTATTTTGTACATATTTATAAATTTCCACGTTTTGCCTGTTCAATTTCAATAGCTTCGAAAAGTGCTTTAAAATTCCCAGCACCGAAACCCTGGGAATAAAAAAATATTTTTTAATTTCATGATTGATTTAAGAGCCAGTTTAAAAGACTTACATTATGATTACGTCGCTGAATAACCTCCAAAAACAACGTTGGCCGATCTTGCATATTTTTCGTGAAAATCTGCAACAAATAACCGTCCTCATCATAGTCAATAAGAATTTTCAATTCCTGAAGGACTTTCAAATCTTCTTCGACTTGCACTTTGCTTTTACTTAATCTTTCTCTTAACATATCATAGTATGAATCAGGTATCGTCAAAAATTCCATCCCACGTGCTCTCAAATTCCGTATAGCTTCAATAATATTGTTTGTATTCAACGCAATATGCTGTACACCAGCGCCGCCATAATACTCGACGTATTCTTGAATTTGTGATTTCTTCTTGCCATTGGCTGGCTCATTTATTGGCATTTTTACCGTTTCTTCATAATTGGTCATAACAATGGAACGTAATGCAGAGTACTCGGTATGAATTTGAGAATCGTCGACGGACCAGAAACGATGGAACATCAAAACTCGCTCATACCATGCTGCAACACTTTCCATCTGCAAATCTGGTTGATTGCCAACCACATGATCGATAAAATCTAAATGAGCTGGTGGTAGGTTGACCAGCAGACAGTCTTGTGGTACGGGACGGAAACCCGGTAAGAATGCTCCTCGATATCGTTTACGATCGACGAGGGTATGTGTTGTGTCACCGTACGTTTGAACAGTCGCAAAACGTACAGTGCCGTCTTGATCAGTCTCTTCCCATATATCACGAACAACTTTAGCGCCACGTTCTTTGGCGCGCTGTAAATTATATTTTTTTTTATTATAGAAAATCTTAATAGGCATGCATTTACGTTTAGAATAATATCGAGCTCCTCAACTTCAAATGCAACATCTTTCGCTCCGTCTCCATGTCGCATTAGATGACGACCGTGTTCCTCATTGTCGGGCTCATAAGCGGATACAAAAACGAAAATTATCTGGAAAATTTTTACTGAGCCTCTTACAGGCTAACTATGTTGAACTTCACTGTACCTTATTTTGTTTGACTGCATGCCTGGCATATCTTCGATGTCCAGTTTCTAACCCTTTATAACCTAAAGGCTCAAAACCCATACGGGTTGTATAATAGCTTGCTGCCTGCTTGGCATTTCCAACGTAAAATGTAATGTGATCGAATGATAAGAATTGTCCTCCGTGTGGCTGTGAAAATTGTATTGTTAATTGCGATTAATACAAAAGACTTAAGCGAGTTATTTACTTTTGGTCCTTTGTCGGTATATGTTGTCTGAAATACAAAAAAAATTGCATTAATACAGTTTGCAAAGATTACGGATCACACATTGATGCGATTGTAAATAATTGCCCCGTAGTGCAATGGAAATCAACTGAAAATTCAATGGAAATTACGAAGTTGCTTTAGAAAAATTACCGCGAATCAAAGGAACTAAGGATTTGAAGATTAGTTTTGAAAGTTAAACAGAAAGGACTAGAACAGCAGTACTATATACGAGAAGTACAGTCAAGAGTATAAAGGGCGGCCTGATTCGATGTTGAATTGTGTGCAATTGGAAATATGTATGTGAAATTACTCGTAGTTATAATCGAGTGGGAAATAGCAGAACATCAATATTCAGATGTTCTTTATGTTACTCGTGAACTTGTAAAGTGAATATTCAAAATTGTTTTCGTCTTTTGCCGGACATTTCTGCGAAATTATTAATGAGGAACATATTGTCGTTTGTGCTCGCACTGACACTAAGGTCATTTCAATTAAAGAATTTGCATAACTAACGAAACAACGATGGCAACACCATCTATCTTCATTTTTATATGTATGTGCGTCAAAACTGTTAGGTCCTTGAATAAATTAAGTTTTAGTTTAAACCCTGACTGTTAACAAAATCACAAGTGGGATAATCCCTGATTTCGCGAGTTTTTCTCTTAAAAAGTAGTGTAGTAATGGCGACGGGTGATCTGACGGTGGTGGAGCTACGCGAAAAACTTTGCGAAGCCAGTTTATCCGTGTCGGCACGAAGGAAGAGCTTATTACGCGGTTGAGGAACCATGAAGGCGAAGTAGAGTTGTTCCACGAGGTCAACGAAGATGGCATGAAGGAAGTCGAGAAGCTGCGAGGCGATGTAGGAGAATTGCAAAAGCAATTGAAGACCTTATCACAACAGCTAGCTTCTGCCATCGGCACCATAAATTCGTTGAAACCGGTGTCGAATGTCCGGGGTTAAAAGTGTCCGAAGATGGCAACCAGCGTGGCGTGGGCATCTACGTCATACGTATACTTGCCAAGCACACCAACACACACCAACATATATGCGTGTAAGGACGCAGCAGTTCCAATTTCGTCTGTGCCGCCTGCAACATTTCAGCAACATGCTGCAACATGGAACACAATCGTTCCTGTCACAAACGGGCATTATGTTTCCGACATATATAATGCCAATTGCTCCTGAATTTGACCCATGTCATGGTGACATGACGTCAACACATTACATCGATCGAGTCGAGCAATCGCGAATGTGGTACGGATGGGAAGATCGATTGCTACTCCTAGTTGTCATAGCGAAACTTAAGTGCACGGGGAAGATGTGGGCTAACGCGCAACCAGTGTTTCGTACATGGATGGAATTCCGCATGGTTTTTTGGCAGATTTTCCGCTCCACATAAGTCCGCCGATGTGCATATGAAATTAATGAAGGTGAAAAAGATGAAGGCTGAATCGATGGTGGAGTACTATTATCGAATGCTTTCGTTGGGACGCCACGGTGGTGTACCAGTAATTAATCTGCTATATGATTAACGGGCTGACGAACGATAATTTGCGTAGGATATTGTCGGTCATGTGTTTTCCGCGATGTGCTGATTTGTTACAATCGTCGTGTCGTAGAATTGTCCAACCGGGGACAAAACATTTCCGTGCAAAAAGTGATAAATCAAATCGGTATGTTTTAATTGTCGGGACCGGGGACACATTTCACACGATTGCTCAAAACCGCCGGGAAAATGAAAAAATGAAAATTCTGTGAACTCCCACCAGTGAACCATCTGGTGACCCAGTTACGAAGACTATCACCATGAACAGTGTCATGTGCGGAGCTCTTATAGACTCAGGCAGTTGCCACTCATTTATAAAACGGAACATTGTGGATCAATGTGTCGGTACAGTTAAGCCGTGCAATGAGACGATGATAGGATCCGCCGGTCGACAGCTGGAGTGCCGCGAAACGAAAACATTAACCGTCATAATTGACGAGCAGCAATTTGTGTGTGACCTCATGATAATAGACAACCCAATCTCGGTGTATGACGTCATCATTAGTTGCAGAAAAATGGATCGGGACCGATGAATCCCATTGCGTACTATAGTCATCTGTGCAATCCAGCGGAGAGCCGATACCATAGCTACGAGCTGGAAGTGCTCGCGATCGTCGACCCGTGTGAACGGTTCTGAATGTATTTGTTGGGAAAGGAGTTCGAAATAGTAATTGATTGCCAAGCCATTGCCAGTCTGAAAGCGACGAAGCCTCTCATTCCGCGAGTGGCTAGATGGTTTTTGAAACTACAAGAGTTTGATTACCGGGTTGTATTTCGTCCCGGAATAAAGATGCCTCACGTTGACGCATTGAGTCGAGCGCCTGTGGAGCCACCGACTGAATCGAGTGGAGTAGAGGAATATGTTGGTAGTGTCAACTTGTCGATTGAGGATCGGTTACGCACTCTACAGCGACAAGATACAGACGTGAAAAAGGCAGAGTCGGAGCAGATTCACAAGGAATATGTTATAAAGAACAGCCGTCTCTTCAGAGTTGCTCGTTGTTCCGAAGGGTATACGCTGGCGGGTTGCGAAGCTGTGTCACGATGACGCCGGATATCCGGATGTCGATGGTACACTGATGCGAATGAAACAAAGTTTTTGGTTCCCTCGAATGCGTAACTTCATAAAGAACTATACGAAGACATGAGTTGACTATAGCCTATGTGCCAGAGCCGAGAATAAAGGAATGTCAATTACATGGTATGGACATTACCCGATTACCACTTGAAATAGTCCATATCGATCACTTGGGTCCGTTTATTAGAAGTCGCCGCGGTAGCGAGTATGTGCTGCTCATGGTAGATGCGTTAACTCGGTACACGGTCATCGATCCAACAAGGTGAATGAAATCGAAACCTATCCTCGAAGCAGTCAATCAGCTGACGATGTATTTTGGCCTCCCGCGTGTGGTGGTCACCGATCGCGGAACAGCGTTTACCTCGCATATGTTTGAGGATTACTGTAATGTCAACGATACAACCCACATTAAAACGGCAACTCGAACAGTCGAATGGTATTGCCAAGCGGGTCAACCAGTCGATACTGGCTTACCTTAAAACGTCATGCGCTAAACCGAACACCTGGGATGACGAACTATGACAGCTTCAATGGACATTGAATACACGAGTGAGTGCAACGACGAAGTATTCTCCAATCGCGCTGATTTTCGACTACCCGGTGAAGAACAATAATCAAGCAAGTTTATATGGGATAACCGCACGACTAAAAACCATTCCGCACGCACTCCTCCGATCTTCTCGCGCTCGCGTTTCCCGTTCGACTTTCCGTTGTTGTCCAGCGCACAGTTAACCGTTGTCAACGAAATCAGCTTTTCGTTTTTTCTTCTTCTCGAGCAGCGACGGGATTTCGTACAAGTGCAATTCAAAGAGTGTTATCAAATTTTCTGGATGTGGGGACGTAACGTATACATTTCCGTATCCAAATGTAATAGCTGCCACTTTAAAAAATTCCATAGCAGCAGATTTGCTACGTACAGTTAAAGCTGCTCCCAGATGATAGAGCACTTTTTTGTTGTTCTGTTTGCTAACTGCGGAAGTCTTTGACCATGATAGGTAACTGGGACATAAATCTTGCGCTTGTATATGATGCATTTTAGTGTCTTCGTTACATTCACCTAAAGTAATTGCATATTGCGATCGCTTATTGTTTTCCGTTGCACTCAACAGATTATCGAATAGAAGATAAATTAGTTGATGCATCTAAATCGATTCCTTTCTCCATTGTTCATTCATAGATATTATAGATTCTCGTTGTACAGGCTGACGGATGACGAAACTTCTTCAGAAATAAATGGCTTTTCACAATCTTCTTTATTAATTTTTTTGCAAAATACTACTGCTATTTAAGATCTTTTTAACAATTTTTCTTTTGAAAACCATAATAATTTTAGCAGAACTGAAAACAATATGAACATTCAACTTATAAACAAGCATGATAATAAAATCTGTAAAAAATTTCAAGCCGGTCATTCGATTTCGATGGTTTGTTGCCATGATGATTTGGATGATGTTGATGAGGTTGTTGTAGCTAATTTTTGGTTAGAGGAGGAAGATGATGATTGGATTGACTTCTTGGATAGTTTGTTATTTTTGCTTGGTGGAGTGCTATCTGATTTGTTGCTGTTGTGTGGCCGCTTTTGTTTTGAATTGTGATGATTGGATGACTTTGTGCACGTGTCGTCTGTGGTTTGAATTGACTTTGCATGGTCCATTTCATAAGAAAACTTGATTTAAAATTTTCTACGTCTGCCTAATTGAACTTATTTCTATGCAGGTTTCATTCGTGAAGGCACCTCAAGCAGTTTGCCTAGGCAGATTGCTCGATTACTACATATATTTAGGCATTCTAAACTTTTACCGCAGATTCTTGCCAAATACAGCCAAACAACATTGGGTTCTGTACGCATTCCTGCCTTCCAAAGGAACTCGTCTGATTAAGTGGTCTTCAGAAGCTGAGCATGCATTTGAAACCACAAAGCAACAATAAATTGATTCTACCCTATTGGCATTTCCTCAAGCCGATGCACATCTCGCTTTGTTCGTTGATGCCACAGATAATGCCGTAAGTGCTGCTCTTCGGCAAAAGATAGATAATCACTGGCAACCGCTGAGTTTCTATTCAAAACAACTAAATTCAGCACTACGCAATTATAGCACCTATGATCGAGAATTGCTAGCTGTTTATCTAAGCATTAAACACTTCAGGTTCTCGCTTGATGGAAGGCCGTCCACGGTGTTCACTGACCATAAACCTCTCACATTTGCTCTTAAACAAAACTCAGACAAAGCATCTCCTTGCCAACATAGGCATTTAAGTTACATCAGCCAGTGCACCTCTGATATTCAACACGTTTGTTGTAAGGATAACGTCGTTGCGGATGCTTTGTCAAGGATTACAGAGATAGACATTTCTGCACAATCTTGTGAAATAATAACAGACCAGGGAAGACAATTTGAATCGGCTTTTTTTTGAAGAATTGGGAAGGTTGCTAGGTTTCAAAAGGCGTAGAACAAATGCATATATCGTCAATCCAATGGGGTGCATTAAACGTCAATAAAAGAATGGCGTCTAGCCCAATCAAAGGAGATCGGGATAAAAGAAGGAAGGAAGAGGCACTTGAAGGGCGTGGAGCACTAGATCACGGGTTCCAGACAGTGCTTACAAAAGGAGCGAAGAAAGCCGCAAAAAAAACTCCTTCAAAAAAGCCAGAAAGTAAAGTTCGTACGGACGCCCAATTACAAAAAGGACCTGATGCAAAGCAGGAGAGGCAGAAGCCCCGACGAAGACCCTGGCAGCAGGCACTGCTTGTAAAGCCCCGAGATGGCCGATCCTACGCGAAAGTACTGCGGGACATCAGGGGAAACGTAAGGCCCGAAGACACCAATACCACCATTAAAGTAATACATACCCCACATACTGGTCGAATTCGGAGCAGAGGCCGGCAATAAAGATGCATTCTGTGACGCAGTAAAGAAAGTCCTCGGCAAAAGCGCAACTATAGCCCCGCTCGAGCCGATGGCAACGATCGAAATACGAGACATAGACTGCGTGACGGAACTGGCCGAGGTAGAAGAGGCCACCAAAAAGGTGTTCCCTAGCGTGGGAAGGATCAAAGCGAGACTGACACTAGAAAACAACAGGGGACAACGCATGGCAATAGTTGACTTGATCGAAAAGGACGCCGAACAATTCCTGAACAAGGGCAAAGTACGAATTGGGTGGGTTGTCTGTAGGATACGGCGAAGAGCAACGCCTCTTCAATGTTTCAAATGCCTTGGTTATGGTCACTCCACACAAGTATGCAAAGGACCTGATAGGCTCATGGTTGTATCGAATTCACCATTGGTCCCCGTCTAGCTTTGCTCCGATTATTCGCCTTAGGACCCGTCACTCAAAGACGTTCAATATATTTGCGGATGCTTGGGTTAGGGTCCATGTTTCACACCCAAAGCATAACACAAGTCTTATCACAGATCTGTATACTTGGAGCTTTGTTTTCGTGTGTATGCAGCTGGTCTTGAAGATCGTCAAAACTGAATAAAATATTTTATTTGCGAGCTGTATTCTTCGGCCTATTTCGTCTCTTTCATTTCCGGTTCTCGTCATTTTGGCGCCTAGATGCACAAATTCGCTTAAATTTTCGATACTGTACTCACCAAGTGTGATACTATGTGTGCTTGAGGTATTTTTCCTCGACTGCTTCATAAGCTTTGTTTTATTCTCATTGATTTGTAGCCCTACTAGTTTTGCTTCGCTGTCGAGTTTTAGGAAGAGTGGTTTGGCAGTTGTTAATGACCGTGACAAAATGTTGACGCCGTCCGCAAAGGCTACTACTTGACTCGACTTGTATAGTAATGTACCTCGTGTATTGACAGGTAGCTTCCTTATGACGTACTCCTGAGCCAAATTGAATAGCAATGGGCCAGCCCATCTCCCCGTTTTAGTCCGATATTTGTATCAAAGGCATCGGTGAGTTGGTTATTGATGCGGACTTGGGAGGTCGTCGACAGCATTGTCATTTTGGTAAGACGGACTAATTTGGCTGGGATGCCAAAGCAAAGCATTATTTGGTACTGTACGTTACGATCAATACTGTCGTATGCTTGCTTAAAGTCCACGAAAATTTGATATATGTCTATGTTGAACTCCCAGCATTTTTCAGGTACCTGCTTGACAGTGAACGATTGGTCTATCGTTGATCTACCTGGCCTAAAACCACCTTGATACTCTCCAATAGTATTGTTGGCGTGTGTCCGATTTTATTTTCCAAGATCGTTGAAAATATTTTGTAGGCCGTACAAAGTAGTGATATACCTCTATAATTTTCGCACTGTAGCTTGGCACTTTTTTTGTGGATAGGGAGTATAACTAACATCATTTTATTAAACCCTTTTTATTATTTACGAAGATTCTGCTATTAAAATGAACATTTAAACAAAGAAGATTATACTCGTATTTAATCAGCCTATTTAATGATCACGAGAATGCTCATATTGAAATAAAAATTTAAAGAAAGAAACTTATATTTATTCAGGTAATTAAATCAGTGTATGTTCTGCCGAAGCAGAATGTTACTACCGTAATCAAATTAGGGAAACCTTTTTATTAAAGGAAAGTATGTGGAGCACAATAAAATCCCTAAAAATAAATTGGCTGTTTAGGCTTGATTCAAAATTGGTGCTTTCGTTTTGATGGTTTTTAAAAGCAATTGAGTCCCTCTGTCTGGGGTTGGTAGATGGACCAATGCAAATAAGTTCCAATCAGCTCGAACTTATGTAAGTTATCACTTACAATCCTATTATCCTGTGTGTCTGGGGTCGTAGTATTGGGGTCAATACTTGCTTTGTCTAGAAAGTTTATCTCCATACTTCTAACTTTGAGTTTCTCAATACCTTTTAATGTAAGTATTTATAGCTGTGATAAAGAGAAGTATTTTTTTATCTTTAGATAGATTCTTGTCAGTAGGTACTGTAATAACCGCCGATCCTGCGGAGCGATACCCGACAGAGATCTGTCATATGTTACCTACGTATAGCACTCGTTGCGTATAACGTGCTTTTAATCGCTCCTGTCATTAATTTTAAAACTTAATTAATTTTTCACAAAAGTCGGTTGAATATAATTTTTTTAATTGAAAACCATCACCGTCGAATTATTCGAACATTTATCGAATACCTGAAATTCATTTCCTGAAGAAGTATCAAAAGTGGAAATACATTCAAGGGAAGTCCCGGTTTGGGAACATTCCCTCTAGTTTCGCTGCAAAAGCAACGAGATGGAGGAGCCCGTTGGCTTCAGCCATCAACCAGAACGATCGTGTCCATCGCCAACGATGACGGGCGAAAAAAAGCTCAAACGAAGATACGATAATAACGAAGAAAAACCGCAAATTTTATCGGTCATCAAGATCGAGCAGTTAATTAAAGATAAGGAGAAAGCTGACAAGGTTGAGAAAGAAAATGAAGAGCTCAAACTTTGAATCAAATCACTAGAAGTGCTTGTTGGAACATTGATGTTCAACAAAGCTCAAGAAAGCAAGAAAGGAAAAGAAGCAAATTCAAAAATTACTGAAGATAAGAAAACTAAGAAACAGAAACAAGAAGCTGATCAAGAGGATGTCCTCAGCGCAGGTGGAGTAAACGACAGCAGGAATTATTATGCAGCGCTAGCTGGACTAGAAGATACGATGAGTATTGAAGAGAATTCAGGTAAAATTTCTGATTATTGTACTGCTAAGCTAGATAATGGATTTATATTGGGTGTTCAACTTAATAACCGGAATTTGACGCTAGATGTCCGTACTAACAAATATCGTGAAAGCTCGAACTTTATAAATATGCCATTTTGAAGGTACATTCGACAGTTATCAAAATCAGTCAACAAAACAATTTTATCTTGTTTGCATCATTATTATTTTCCACGATGAATAACTTCGAAAATTGGAGAAAAAGACAGCATATGCGGGAGGTTCTGTTGGGTCATTTTTTTGCAAAGAAAGCTGCTGCAGAAAGTCATCGTTTGCTTGTAGAGCTTTATGGCGACGATGCTTTAGCAAAAACACAGTGTTTTGAATGGTTTTAACGCTTCAAAAGTGCCGCTTTTGACATCAAAGACAAAGAACTCCCAGAACAGCCGAAAAATTTTGAAGACGAAGAATTGGAGACGCTACTCATTGAGGATTTATGTTCAACGCAAGACAAACTTGCCGAATCGTTAAGAGTGACTCATCAAGCTATTTCGAAACGTTTGGAAGCCACCGGATACAATCAGAAGCAAGGTAATTGGGTCTCCTATGAGTTGAAGCCGAGAGATGTTGAACCGCGCTTCTGTACGTCTGAAATGCTGCTTCAGCGCCATAAAAAGAGATCATTTTTGCATCGGATCGTGACTACGGATGAAAAATGGATCCATTATGATAATCCCAAGCGCAAAAAGTCATACGTGAAGCCCGGCCAACCAGCCAAATCAACGGCGAAGCCAAATATCTATGGCACCTAGGTTATGCTGTGTATTTGGTGGGATCAGAAGAGGCCGTTATATTATGACTTGTTGAAATCGGGCCAGACAATCACAGGTAACCAGTACCGAACACAAGTAATACGTTTGAAGCGTGCCATCATCGAAAAATGCCCGAAATATGCGACCAGATACGAGGCTATAATTTGTCATCATGACAAGGCTCGGCCGCATGTTGCAAGACCCGTGAAAAACTATTTGGAAAATAGTGGATGGGACCTTATAGTCCGGGCCTTGCTCCGTCTGACTTTCATTTATTTCGCTCGATGCAAAACGCCCTCACCGGAATACGCTTCACTTCAGAGCAAGGCATCCGAAATTGGATAGATTCGTTTTTGGCTGCCAAGCCGGCGCAATTTCTTTGGGATGGAATTCATAAATTGCTTAAAAGATGGGCAAATGTTGTAGCTTCCGATAGATAATACTTTGAATAAAATATATTGTAAGATTTTTCCACAATAAAGAATCAAATTTCGCTTAAAAAATTCCGGTTATTAAGTTGTACACTCAATAGAATGCTTAAAAATAGGGAGAAAAAACCAAAAGTTTTGTCTGCTGGTCCGTCCGTCAAGATTAATCTAAGGAAAGAAAAAGTCCCCCCATCAATGTATTTGGGCAAACGGACATGGTTCGGCTTTTGGCAGCCGAAAATAAGCTAAATGATTTTGAGATCAAAAGAGTCAATGCCGATAAACTGACAATTAGAACTAAGTCGCTGGTTAATTTCCAGGCAGTAAAAAGTGCGTTAAATTCTGGAGATGTTCTGCATTTTACATACACCCCCAAAAGCGAAAGAAACCAAACCTTTTTAATGAAGGGTCTGGACTGCGGAGAGGACACAGGCAATCTCCTTCAGGTGCTTCAAGAAGTTGCACCAGAAATAGAATTTATTTCCGTTAATGACTTTGCAACATGGAGATCGATTGAACTTCCGTGTGGTGAGGTGGGAACGCCTCCAGAAAAGTGAAGTCAACCAGTGCTACAGGTGCCAACGATTCGGGCACTCGGCTGCCAATTGCGCCATGAAATATAGGTGTGTGCAAAGATATCCATGCTCCCGGCGAGTGCAAATTGGCTCATACGGAGCTAAAAGAAAAATTATATTGTGTGAGCTGCGGTGTCTTTGGTCATCCAGCATCATATCGAGGATGCCCCCGGCATCAATATGCAGAGGTAAAATTCACTCTGAAACAAAATCAAGCACACCGCGGAGTAGTAGCTACCAACTTCGTCAAGCCCGGGGTGTCATTTGTACTTGCTGCGAGAGCACCAGCAGACAATGTTAATAAAATAAATAATGTAAGTGGCAATAATGAGCTGCTCCTTAAAATTTATCAGCAATTAAATTCTTTATCGGAGAGAACAGATAAACAAAATTCTAAAATTAACATTGCTTTTCAGCGTTTAGGGCTTTCAAATGTCTCAAAATAAGTTGTCATCCAGTCACATTCCCATGGATAGGATTTGTCTCATCTCGATCAACGTCTACTCCATTATGAGTCTACATCGACGTGACTGTCTCCTGGAGTTCCTTGTCAAGCAAAAGCCTAACATCATGCTTCTCACCGAAACCCACCTCAATTCATGGCACTCCATGACATTCAAGGATTTTGAATTCGTAAGAAACGATAGGGTAATAGGTGATGGGGTAGGTGGCACCGAGATATTGGTTCGAAGGCCCTATTGTTTTCAAAATATTGAAAAAGTCGAATTCAAAAGCTTTGAATCTCTTGAAGTGTCCATTATTAAAATCTCACTGCCAGGTGGGCAAATTGAACGGGCTTTATTCTTGCTGGTGACCAGAACGCCAAGCATACATCATGGCTGAACGCCACCAATAATCCAAGAGGTATATTCCTGAAATCGTGGATAACAGAGAACCAAATTGAATACAGGTGCAATCTATATGGGTCGGAGTTCCCAACATACCCTAGGACAAACTCATATTTGGACCTTTGCATTGCTGACGCCAGACTCGAATTCAACTTTAATAGCCCTCAACGGAAACTGCAGGTGCTTCCTTATGATAGCGACCATAACGCAATCGTAATGGAAATCAATCATCACAGGGATGATTTCTTCCTCATTCCAGTTCAACACGAAAATCATCGGTTGAACTTCAAAAAAACAGACTGGAGAAAGTTTCAAAAGAAGTTTAATCGAGAGTACCAGAAGCAACTCTTGTTCAATAGTTCCTAATGATAGGAATCTAACTAACGATGAAATAGATCTCTATTTGTCGAAGTTAGAGAAGCTGACGTTGGAAACGATTGAGAAAGTCGTTCCCAAGATAAAACATCGAAACAATATAGAAGGATATGAAACACCAACCATCGCAAGGTTGAAAAGATTGAAAAGCCTTCAATGGGCGGAAAAATTGAGGGGTATTAGCCCACCGGACCCAGATGGCGTTTTCGCAAAAGTGAATAGCATACTCCGCAAGAAGTCTCGAGTGAAGGTATCGAATCTTGAAGTCACTAGTGATGAGATAAATCTTCTCGATAGGTCTGGTATCGAAATTGATAGTACGACTCCGGATAGATATGGAAACAGGATTATATGTGAGGGATTGCATAAACTTGCCCTGGTTGGAACACATTTTGAATTGGTTTATCTACCAAAACCTGAGAGAAGGAATGAAATATTTTCAGAGGTCGTTGAAGCAAAAGTTTCCGACTTCAAATCAAGCCTGAACGGCCAATCAATTCTTCATTTCAATGAAACATTAACATCTGGCCTTATACCGAGCTTGAACCTTATTGATTATTTTGTCAGCTTTGAAGACTTGTCTTTCATATTTCGCAGGATAAACAACAAGAAATCATGTGGTACTGATGGTATTCCAAATGTAGATCTCCGACATTTACCTGAGGTTGCTATTAGGCATTATTGCATATTGTTCAATAACATGTTGAGCAATTCATATTTCCCAAATGAATGGAAAAAGGCTAAGGTATTTCCGATCTTGAAGAAAGAAAAAGAATCTTTGTGCCCTCAAAGCTATCGCCCAATCAGCTTGCAGCCTAACATCAGCAAGGTGTTTGAAGTGATACTCAACAGAGCATTAAACGCCCACATTGAGGAATATGAGTTGATGCAAATTGCCAATTTGGTTTTCGTGCCAGGCATTCGACCACACATGCAATAACGAAAGTAACCTCAGACATCTGTTGGAAACTAAATGATAGACAATGTGTTGGAGCATGTCTCATTGATATGGAGAAAGCCTTCGATACGGTGTGGTGAGATAGACTAATTTTTAAACTCCTTCAGGACAAGTCCCCAGACACCTTGTCGCCATGATGTGTAATATGTTATACGGGAAATCGTTTGTTGTAACTGATGGAAATCTGACAACAATGCGCGAGTTCAAGGTCTTGAATGGTCTACAGCAGGGAACAGTTACTGCGCCTCTGCTCTTCTCAATATTCATTCGCAAGCTATTGAACGGCTTTGATTTTAACGTCTCGCCAACGCGATCATTGGTAGCGTTTGCTGATGATCTGATCATCTATACGGCAGACCGAAAAGCCACAATAGTTCAGAGCAATCTCCAAAAAATGTTCAATGATGTACAGCTGTACACTGACAATTGGCGAATGAAAATCAATGCGCAGAAGTGTGAAACAATCTTGTTTCGGACAACGCTGCAGGGGGTCAGTCAAGACCTGAAACGTAATTGGAAAGATTTCCACATCATGGCTGGTGAGGGTAGTCTAGAACGGGTTCCACATAAATCCTGTGTTCGATACCTCGGTGTTTATCTCGATCAGTATCTGTACTATACTGAACATGTGAAAATCATGCTCAGTAAGGCACTTAAAGTAGTCATGGCCCTTCGAAAACTCTTTCATTCCAGATACATTGATCAAAAGGTCAAAATTATCTGTTACAAGACACTGGTTAGACCCGTTTTGACATATGGATGTCAGATCTGGTACAACCAGAGTGCTAGTACTATGGAAAAATTAAGAGTTTTCGAAAGGAAATGTCTTCGTGCATGTACTGGTTTGTACAGAAAGCCTGAGACGGATTGGAAACATTATATATCGAATAGAAGAATTTATCAAACTGCTGAAGTGACTAGAGTCGATATTTTTATATTGAAACTTCTGCGGAATCATATCGCAAGATCTGTGACTGTGAGTGAAAACCCTTGGATTTCACAGCCGTTCCACCCTACAGACGGGTATATAGCGACTTGCCTCGCTACTGGCTTCATTCCTCCAGAAGCATTCGTGTATTTGGACATGAATCGATATGTTTTTGATTCTGACGGCGTCCCAGTCATATATCACATATATCGACGGGCCACCGATAAGAAGATAAAATATCCTCCTAATTTGAGTTCACGAGACCAACAATTCTAATGGAGATACTCATTTGCTAGATTCGTTGAGGCTAATCAAGTTGAGACGGGGCAATCTAGGTATTGGTGGCTGAATGACAATGTCTAAATTATTCGTGTTTATTTTCAGTTTTGGTGTTTTTCGTTATTTAGTTTTTGAGTTTCAGCTCATTATTGCTACATTTAGTGTTATTGTTTATTTTTGTTAAAAATTAGGGATAGGTTAGGTTTATATTATGTTTATTATATTAGGTTAGAGATAAGGTAAAACGCTTAGGTTAGGAACATTGTTATAGATTTTTTTAAGTATAAGATAAAGTTTTTGATAGCATTTATTAGAATTAAGTTAAAACATATTAGGTGTAGGATCAAAGTTCACTGTAGTGCTAAGATTATAAATAATTTTAGAATAGTGTTGGTTGGTTTTTTCTCCTTTTTCCAATTAAATTTAAAAAATATGTAATAATCTTCATTGATTTGAATTTGCTATAGTTTTGTTTTTTTTTTTAAATGTGTAATGATAACGTACAAATTTAGAGAGCCATTTGGGCCATTAAGTTTTGTATTGATATCGTTTGGAATTTGCTTTATATTCTTTTAAAATTTATAACGATCAGTATTAAATAAAGCGCTTTTGACTTTTGACTTTTGACTTTTGAGGAAATATTTTTACAGAGGAAAACTAATGGGAAGCTTCATCCAGTGTTCTATTTTTTGAAGAATATGACGGATCAAAAGTCGAAGTATCACAGTTTTGAATTGGGAACATTGGCTATAATATATGTATTAAAGAGATTTTAATATATGTCTACAAGGGATGAAATTTAAAATAATAACTGATTGTAACTCGTTGACGCTGATATTGAATAAATTAACCCAAGAATAGCCAGATGGGCCTCAGAGCTAGAGAATTATGATTATACAAAAGAACATAGAGAGGGGTCAAACATGGGACACGTGGATGCATTGAGTAGAATGACTAGTATATTAATATTAGAGGAGAATACATTTGAGCAGAATTTAGCGGTAAGTCAAAACAAAGATGGGAGTATATTGAAAATAAAGAGTCAATTACAAAATGAAGAGGGTAGTTTGTACGAAATGAGGAATGGGTTAGTATAGAAAAACTTGACAGATATACTTTTCTACGAACCATGGAATATCGAGAGAAATATAATTCAAAAGTACCATGATGAAATGGGACACATGGGATGTGACAAGGTAGTATACGCTATAAGAGGAATGTACTGGTTTTCAAAAATGAGGGATAAGGCTAAAGAACGTATCACCAACTGTTGAATCTGTATAGTTTACTCTTCAAAGAATGGGAAACATGTAGGTTCTGCCGAACTATAGATATGTTGTCGCAGATGCAGAGAATTTGCAATTAAGTCAGATACCTCACAGGGGAGTATGGGAAGCGGCGAAAATGAAACCTTAGCTAAGCAATAGTATAAGTTATTTAAACAATCGGGACGATTGTGAGTCAGAACGGCCGAGTTCTGGTAATACTGATAACACAAATGAATATGTAAATATAGCATTAGGAAATATAAATATGAAAAAACCGAGTATTATGAAAAAAAAGAAAGAGACTGCCGGATAGAGATAAAAAAGAATGTGGGCAGGACACAGTCTTCTGGTGTCGGTCATATCGTGTGTAGACGAAAAATTGTTGGCGTGGTAAAATAAACATTCGAAAGAGAATATCCATTTTCTGTTTTTAATTTAAAACTGCTGCTTACACTTTGAACTGGAATGGGGAAGATATCATCTCTTTGATGATTTATGACTATGACAATAGGGTCACTATTATAGGGAAACACTTGCAGTTTCCATGATGGACTATTAAGTTTGAATTTCAGTCGAGAGTCAGTAATGCACAAGCCTAAACATGCGATTATGCGCAAATGTGTTGCGAACTACGACCTATATAATTTACTTTTGAACTCGATCTGGATTATTTCTGGCTTTCAGCCATAAAATATGCCGAGCATTAAGATCTCCAGTAATAATAAAATAATTATGCAGACTGAATGGCGGGCGGTGTTACAATGGGGCAATATCTTTTTAAGGTCGCTATTCAAGGTAGGCGCTGAAGTTTCATAAAACTAACTCTATAGTTTACTGTCGATAGAGTATAGTAAATGCAAGTTCCCAAAACTGTGGTGCAACAAACTTGTCAAAGGTATACTTAGTAAGGAATAATGTTCTTACATGGCATAGTGACCTAAACAGTCTGCAAATTGAAAATTGTAGAATTTTTCAAAATAAGTTGTTCTATATAATAAACTCAAAAGCGGCATTTCAGTGATAAAATAAAGAACATTTTTTAATATTTTTTCAATCCAAAGTAAAAGAATTTGGCATGCATGAGCTTTCAGTTAAGCTGACCTAAAATATTAATATAAATCCTACAAGAGTGGCTTTACCAGTTTGCTATTTTGAGAAGACAAGTTTGAATTCCATCACGAGCTAATTATTTTTTTCATCCTAAGCAAAAAAAAAAAAACAATTTATTCCAGTTTCCGATTCAGAATCTCTACTTTCAAGCAAGTAGTATCACACCCACTTTTACTGCGCTTTATTTCAGAATTTCGTTTTAATTATGTTTTATAAAATTGAGGACTTTTCTTTGTCGATTTCGATTTTAAAATTGACACTCTTTTTACCTTTCTTTTCAGAAATTCAAAATATCGGCGCTGGAGAAAAAGACACTAACACAAGGTAAGGACAACTATTTAAAATTTTCCAAATAAAACTATTTGCTTCACATACCATTATCACCAGGCGAAGCTTTTATTATTTATCCTTGTTCACAAAATATATATCCAAATCACTAATAGACACTATATTTCTTTTGATAAACCGCACGATGAAATAAAATGTCCTTTATACCACGACACTACACAAAAATTCACTAGCAGTCACCGTTTCTGAGATACTTTCGAGAAAATCTAAACTACATCCTCAAATTAAAGCTTCTTATATAGCCTTAACCGAGTCGTGGTACGATTCCTTTTATAATTATAATATAAAGTAGTTTCGTCGGTGTCTGGATACACCTGTTAAACTTGTTATTTAAAAATAATTTTATTTATCCGACTGTTAAAGTTAAACTAGTTACTGAAACGTATAGATAGCGCCTGTTTAAAATATTTAAATTCCATAAAATCAGAAAAACATATAAATATTTAAATTTGTGATAGAGGGAGCATGACTTTGCTGATTTCAAGTTGTATAAGGTGCAGATCAATTTTATTTAGGTGTGTCTGCATGTTTATTACTATATAGGGATATGAGTAGTATCTGTTGCTAGACCACGAGTGTAGAAATTTTATAAACATATTTATTGAAAAAATATAAAGATCTAGTTTATCCGAAGTATTTTCTGAAAAACAAGAACTTTCAGTGTGTGTGTATAAAGACGAGCCCCCCTTTTAGCGATTAAAATGATAATATTATATCGGCATGCGTGAACTCAAAAGTGTTTTAACGTGTGGTTGTTTACATGGTTGAGTTGAGTATGCTTAAAACCTTGTATTCTTGAGTGATTATACTTGAGTCGGAGCCTGTAATTCTATGATTATTATATTTTTGTTATTGTTTATCAACAGTCGGCTTTTAACGCATTGAAAGCTCATTATTTGTTTGCTACGCAATTAAATAAACATTGCGCATTCGTACGTTCAATAAATTAATTAATTTATCCTCTCTTCATAACATCGCTTAATAGTAATTAGTTAATGTTGGTTTTGCATCAACCCCAATGCAAGTCCAAAGCAAATTCCTAACGTTCTTTCTTGAATGAAATTTTTGCAAAACAGGAATGCAAATTATTTGCTGGTTTGATAATCAAAATTTTGTTGTCAAGAAGAAGATCAGTTGAAGAAAATAGAGATACCGGTCGAACAAGTGTATAGTATTTATTCAAAAATACAGTCTAAATCCGTTAACTGATATCGAAATTTTCTGAATTTAGAAGTTTTTTGTTATAGATTTAATGAATTGTAAGGGTGTAATGGGCTGAGCGTGTGATTTCCCTGTATAGGGATGAGAACCCTAAATCATTTCTACAGAAATATGTAAATAAACATAAAATGATAGCCCTTGAGATCTTTTCCTATCCAGTATTGATTTACTATCAATGCCGAGATTGGCAGAGAAAGGAAAAAATGAAGAAATTGTGTTTCGTCCTCACAATAACAAACGTGTGGATGGAAAAATATGAGGAATTCACTAAATTCGATATTTTTAAGTTACGTCTGAGTATCAGACGACCACAATTCCAAAGAAATGGTTAACAAACATATGATAAGAGTCCATATGACTCATTTACAATTTTAATCTAAGTAAGACTAATCACCTTATGACGGCCATAGAATATATTTTCGTAAGATAGATTTGTACAAGATAGATTTTTATAATGACCTTTTGACCTAATGACCAATTCCAAAATGTAAGAATGCACATGGCGCATCAACATAAGAGTTACGATAAGATTTGTACAAGATAAATAAATAGTACTAATGACCTGGTAATTTAGAAGATAAGATTTTCTCCATATATATTTAAGGAAAAACTTTAGTTAAGTCAGTCTTGTAAGCAACTTCATATAATAAAATACTGTCTCCTGGTATTTCTATTTTTCCTCTATTTAACATTTCTTCAGTGGACAAATTAGTTCACGTAACTGGCGCAGTCGGACTTCGAACTAGAAAAACACTCTGGAGGAAATAATCAGGAAATTTAAACAGTTAAATTTTGCTAGCCATCAGGACTCACAAGGAGGAGCTGCAGTATTGCTATCAAAAATGGACTTCAAGCAATTATCAGCATATATCCATTCCCTCCCACCTTTTGACGGAAGTCAAATTGATCTATTTCCATTCATCGACGCGATAGATGCCGTGAATCAAATGATAATTTCAAACCAATTTAAAACAATCTTACATCAGCAGGTTCTTACAAAGATTGTAGGAAAAGCACGCGAGCTGATACACAGTCACATCACTACAAATTGGCAAGAGATCAAAGCTCATCAATCATTTTGACACCCCTGGGAACGAGACCCAGCTGATGGAGAGGTTATTGGCAGCCCGTTTTACAACCCCAGGACAACTATATGAGTACATGTGTAAGTGTTTATTTAAATTAAACCATAAAATCAGTTATAGTAAAGAATATACAAATTGTCAGAAAAGTGAACTAATTAAACTTAAAAACCAAATCGCAAAAACAACCTTTATAAGCAAGTGTCCTGAACCAATTCGTGCGATTATTCACGCATATAAGCCAGAAACGCTCGAAGACGCGTATAAAGTTCTAGTAAATACGGGTTACCTAAATTATGGATCAAAGAGGCGTGATCCAGTTCCCTTTCGACAAAACCAGGCTAGTGGTCAAAATGCAAACGTGTTACCCTCTAATTTTAATTCGGAGCAGAGGTTTAACGCCAGTGGTTACCCTGAAAATAGTAACCCTCAGGGGCCTAGAGCCAGAGTGAATTCCATGAATAACAGAGCAAGTTTTAACCAAAATAATTTAACTCTTAACTTCTGATGTGTCTATGAACACAGCCTCTTCTCGTTCAACATCTCTTCACATTGATACGGATTTTCAGTTGCTAGCCTCGGACGAAAACACTTCTTGCCCATTGTTTTATTAACTATCGAGGACAAAAAAGTTGCCTCATAGATACAGGTTGTTCAACGTCTTTAATGAGCAAGAAACTTGTTGCGCATCACAAGCAGCACACCTTGGCAAATCCTCTGCACATCTCTTCAATTAACGGAAACTCTTCTGTGACTAATGGGTTCTGTTCTGAGTTTCCACGAGAATTTTCTATTCAAGCTAAAATTGAGTGGAAACTTGTGGACCTACATAATAAAAACTTCGATTGTATTATCGGCCAAAATATACTTGCCCCCACAAATGCAATCATAAATTTCAAAGACAATACGTTAGGGATAAATGGAATAACCATCCCTCTTAACTCAAATGAGACTGAAGTCTACCATGCGATTTCAAAACCATTCTATGAAGCCGAGATAGATAGCAATAAAATTGAAATTTATTCTGATGAAGAATGCTCCTTAATCGAGCGAATTAAAAACGAATTTAAAGACCTAGAGTATAAAAAGGATGATCCTTTAACTTTTACTCACGAAGTTAAACATGCGCTTAAACTCACGGTAGATACCCCGATTTACCAGAAAAACTATAGGTATCCATATTCCTTGAGAGATTTCGTAAAGAAACAAAATGAAGAAGATCTCAGACAAGGAATAATTCAACGGTCAAATTCACCGTATAATTCGCCAATTTGGGTTGTTCCAAAAAAACCCCAGGAGAACATAGACTTGTTATTGATTTTCGAAAGATCAATAATATTACGATCGAGGACAAATACCCCATCCCTCAGATCGATGATATTCTTGGAAAATTAGGAAATGCGAATTATTTCACTACGGTGGATTTAGCAAAGGGGTTCCATCAAATTGAAATTAAACCCGAAGATCGCCACAAAACTGCCTTTTCAACAGATGAAGGGCATTTTGAGTTTAATAGAATGCCGTTTGGGTTGAAAAATGCACCGGCAACTTTTCAGCGGCTCATGGATTCCGTTTTAAAGAAATATATTGGAACGAATTGCATTGTTTATATGGACGACATCCTCATTTTCAGTTCCTCTATTGAAGAGCATGAGGTTGCTCTGCGGAAAATTCTTCAAACACTACGTCAGGCACAACTTAAAATTCAATTTTCTAAAACCTCCTTTCTTAAGAAAAACACTGAATTTCTTGGTCATGTTATCACCCCCCAGGGCATAAAACCAAACCCTGAGAAACTTAAAGCTATCCAAAAGTTCCCTATCCCTACCACACAAAAGCAAGTTAAATCATTTTTAGGACTCACCTTTAACTATGACATCGAAAAAAATAGCAAAGTCGATGTGTCTGATAAAAGCTACGTAGACGCATTCGAAAAACTAAAACTATATATTCTAAATGATCCTATATTGGCACACCCAGACTTCGAGAAACAGTTTACTTTGACCACAGATGCCAGCAACTTTGCCATAGGTGCAGTATTAAGTCAAAATAATAGACCTATTAGCTTTGCATCCAGAACCCTAAACGAGCACGAAACAAGGTATGCAGCAATCGAAAAAGAGCTGCTTGCTATAGTCTGGGCCATGAAGCATTTTAGGCCATTTTTGTATGGCAGAAAATTTCTCTTACAAACTGACCACAAACCGTTAGTTTATTTAGAAAATTTAAAAGAGCAAAACGCTAAGTTACAAAGATGGAAAATGAGGCTAATGGAGTACGACTTCATCACCCAATATATCAAAGGAAAAGAGAACTATGTTGCTGACGCACTTTCTAGAGTTGAAATCCATGCAATAAACAACAGCGATACAAATTCGCTAGCTACACAGCACACGGCTCAGGAAGATAACACAAACTACATAGCTATCTCTGAAAAACCTTTGAATATATACAAAAAGCAGCTCGTTTTCAAGTTAGGCAAAACAAACAGTACTAAAAAGCAATCTTTTAATGGTAAAACGCGCATAATTTTCACATTCAAAGAATTTGACTATAAAAATATAAATTACATACTCCAAAATCATGAACCTCAATCTGGAACCACAGGAGTCAAATTCCCTAACAAGGAAGTTCTCCTACAATTTCAAAAATATTATAACACATGGAAGTGTAATAATCCTAAAGCTTGTATAGTTCAAGCTAATAAACTTCTTTGGGATTGCAACAGCGTCGAGATCAAGGAGCTTATTGCCAAAGAACATAGAAGCAATAATCATCCTGGGATAAGCAAAACCTATGATATAATATCAAAGAAATATTATTTTCCTTACCTGAAGGAAGAAATCTCAAGTTTTATTAACAACTGTTCCATATGTGCTCAATCAAAGTACGAACGAAACCCCCCAAAACTGAAATTTCAATTAAATCAAACTGCGAAGCACATACGAGACATTTATCATATCGATATTTGGTTCAGGGATAAGAATTCTCCTTATCTCACATGTTTAGATAAATTTTCGAAACTTTTTACAATCATACCGATTAAAAACAGACAATGGGACACTATCATGCACGCTCTACGTGCAATCTTCAACAAGATAGGTAAACCTAAACTTATTGTTTCTGATAACGAAGGTGCTCTAGACTCAGAAAAGACAAAGAGCTGGTTGAAAAAAGAAAATATTGAATACCACTTTTGTTCACCACATCACAAGACCGGCAATTCAGACATTGAAGTAGCTCATCGTTCACTAAATGAAAATTTACGAACGTTCCTTCTAAGATGCAGGCAAGAAGACAAATCTCTGCAGGAACTTAACCCGATTGAAGAATGCATATCCTCTTATAACAATCTCGTTCATTCTAGTCATCAAGAAAAACCTGCGGATATATTCTTTAACGAGTGTAGTACACCCAATGCAGACATATTCGCAAGGCTACAACATTATAAAGAACATACAATTAAAAAACGAAATGAAGACAGACAAAATGTCGATCTAGATGATTCACTATTCAAACATCCCAACCCAATAAAACGATCCCCCCGTTATATAAAAAAATCCAAAACTCAAAAATACATCCACAAAGACTGAAACGGAAACGTAAATTTTTCCATTCCAGGGATGATTCTAATAATCTCATTTCTAATGCTCCCCGGAACGATCAGTGTAACCATGTCTCCACTTACTCAACAGAACGGATATGTGGCTATCGAAGTAGCAGCCCAATACACGGTTACGAGCAAAGCAATAGTTGGGTACCCTGTACACCAAAAGGATCTCGAGCAGCTTACTTCCTACCTCAAACGAGGGCTGTTAAATCTGAAAAATCAGAGAACAAACATAGACCTGACAGCATCTGAGCAAATTATTGACCACTTGCATTCTGAAATCTCTGCTCTTTTTTCGAGTTCACAAAGGTACAAGCGCGGGCTATTGAATCCAATCGGAACTATCCGAAAATGGTTAGAAGGGACCATGGATAACGAAGACCGTCAGATTATACAGCAAAATTTTTACAAAATAGAAAATAACGAGAAAACCTTACAAATTAATGAGGAAAAACTTTTAAAATGTAATAACGACGTGCAAGCCAGCATACGAAACATTACTCGACAACTGGAAACAAACAATCATTTGATCGAAACCCATTCAGTCCAAATTGTTTCAACAATAAATAATCACACGGAAATTCTAAGCGCAATGCAAAACTTCTTACACTTCCAACAAATTTTGAACCTAGCCGTCGAAAAAGTCGAACAGATATACGAAATATTTTTGAACAACAAAGCACACCTCCTTCACAGAAATATTTTGACAGATCGCGACATAATCACATATGAAATAACGCCTTTAAAATTACAGTACATACAATCCGACGTGCTTATTGATAGAGAAAAATTAATTATTTTTATTGAAATCCCATTAATTTTGGAACCAATCTCAATAATTAACATTTTTCCGCTACCTAATAAACTCAACTTGCAACTTTATACTCCAGAAACTAGATATTTTGTTCAAAACGGCATCGCCAGAAATATAGATACAAATCAACCAATTCAAGACACTTGTGTTCGATCTATTCATGAGTAAACCAGTAGATTGTAAATTAATCGAGGATAATATGAACCATGCCTACGAAATTAACCAGAACACTGTCCTTTTTACAAATATACTTGCAAAACATGTCTATTATTCTTGCAATAACTCCAATGAGCATCAATTAATGGTAGAATTTAAGAACTTCATTATAAATTTCGAATTTTGCAAAATTAGGGTTGGAAAATATGTTTTTTCAAATACTATTAAGGAAGAATTTACTCCAAAAATTTTAGCTCAAGCCAATCCCATAGCAAATTATTCAGTATTACAGCCACTTAAATTTGAACATTATATAGACATAAAAAAATAAAACTATTGAGCTGGGGCGAATCCAAGAATTACTAAAATTAAATACGACCCATAACCTACTAAAGTTTACAATACCGACTGGTATAATAGCAACATTATCACTGGCACTTATCTTAGCATATATTTTCAAACAAAAGTATTGCAATGACAAATTGAAAATAAACATCACCAACAAATCTGAGGACAGATTTCCAACAAGGTCTCGAGGAGTTACGTCTGAGTATCAGACGACCACAATTCCAAAGAAATGGTTAACAAACATATGATAAGAGTCCATATGACTCATTTACAATTTTAATCTAAGTAAGACTAATCACCTTATGACGGCCATAGAATATATTTTCGTAAGATAGATTTGTACAAGATAGATTTTTATAATGACCTTTTGACCTAATGACCAATTCCAAAATGTAAGAATGCACATGGCGCATCAACATAAGAGTTACGATAAGATTTGTACAAGATAAATAAATAGTACTAATGACCTGGTAATTTAGAAGATAAGATTTTCTCCATATATATTTAAGGAAAAACTTTAGTTAAGTCAGTCTTGTAAGCAACTTCATATAATAAAATACTGTCTCCTGGTATTTCTATTTTTCCTCTATTTAACATTTCTTCAGTGGACAAATTAGTTCACGTAACTTTTATGGCCTATGTAATGAATTTTTATTTATTTTTTAAATCCGCGGGGGAACGGGTCCGATTGTCTGGCACAAGTGACCGATCTCAGCTGACTAGCTTCGCCTAACGACCGCGTACGTGAGCTTGTTGCCAAGCTATTTGCCGGATCATATGAGGTGGGTTCTTGTTGAGCCATGAAGCTACACTACAGAATATTCATCACGCGTACTCTTCTCTACGAGACGTCCCGATCAATTTTTATTATCTTCAGAAATGTTCTATTATGTGTCAATCAAGTTACTTTACAGTAATTTAAATTGTTTATATATCGCTAAGTTAGGAAACACGGAGGTTCGAGACAAATGCAAACATTGTAAAAAAACAACCGTTGCTTTCTCCAAAGAAGGTCGTAGCATTACAAGGAAAATGTCAAACCTAAAGATGTTGAAGAGGCTGAAGTAGACCTGTTTAAGTCAAAGATTCCGAGTAAAATGAGGTTGATCAGAAGCAAAACAAACGTTGAAGTCGAATGCCTATTTAATTTACTTAAAAGCTATTTATACAAATTTACAATTTTACTTTTTTGATGACTCGATATAAAAAAAATTGATTTTTTGATGGGTAGCTAATGAACATAGCTATCCCATAATGTTATGTATTGGAAAGCATATTTCATAGTCCAAGCTGTCCAAGATGCTTAATGCTTTAGAGTTCATTTACATTTTGGAAGAATTTATTTTTTGTTTGCTATGCGATTTAATTAATGAGTATTGATAATTTTGCGTTATTGCAGAAAACTTTAGAATGAACTTCACTACTGGAAATTTTGTTAAAGAAAATGAAGTATGCGAGTAAGTAAATTAAGTTTAAAGTAAGTTCACTGACATGAACATTATATTGATGAAACAATATGAACGTTTTAATGTTTCAATGGCATGAACATTGCCGCCTTCCCTGAAGTGATCTAGTTCTAAATTTGATGTTCGTCGAACCAGTTGCTTCGTGATGGCATGTTTTCCACCTGGATGGTTCTGCATAATCGCTTTCGCATATAGTAGGCAACTAGAGCAATGCCTAGTAGAAGATTTGTAGTTACAATTGTGACGCCTGCAGTCGTTCCACGGTATTGGATCGCCTGCCAATAGGAACTCTAGATGGATGCGAGTACGTCTTGTTGTTCGTTTACTATTGCCGAGAATTCATTTATCGTTGGGACTATAGTTGAAATCTCAGGGTGAAATGTAATTTTTGGAGTTTCAGTTATGTTTCGAGCGGGAATAAATGGTATGACGTAAACTGGAAATTCGACATCTTGGTAAAGTTGTGGAGTGAGGATATATTCGGCTGTTGAGATGCTGCATTCTGGTATCACTCTTAGTATTCCGGTTCCGTTTAGTATAATGTTAGTTCTCGTACCATGGCATACACTTTGTGCTTGTTGGATTGGGTGTAGCAAGGATCCACGAATTATGGCTTGTTAATTGTTTTCAAACGGGTTTCAACAGCTTGAAGGTCTTAGTTGGATATCGTTTCCCTGTGTAAGAATTGTAGATTTCACGGGTCATGCAATTTGGTCGTATCTTGATGTCGATGAGCGGGGCTGCTGAAAGCAAGAAGTGGTTAGATTGATTTTCATTCCGTTGAATACGTCGTTTTCTGTAGTGTCGAAATAAAGTTCGTCATTGTAGTTGATTCCGCATAGTAGATTTAATATCGAAAATGGTAAAGACTTCTGCATCTTCTTGGATGGGAATTGCTGAAGCCTTGACAAGGTCGTATTTACGGTTGTCAATTATTGGAAGTTGACCAGTGAGTTGGAGGTAATCTCCTTCATAAGTGGTTGTGACTTTTGTTGATATGGCGTGCACTATTTCTAAATGTGTGGTTAGAAGTGGTTGTAGGTTGTAGAAAGCTAATTCTAGGTCTGCTGGTTTTACGCATTCCCATACTCCGGACTTCGTGTAAATTGTTCGCAGAATGCTGTCGTACTTGTAGAATACGTCGGAAATATAGTTTCCGGCGTGTTGATAGAGCGCTAAAAAACTGATGTTGAGCTGATTGTGGTCAATCTTGGTGAACCATTCTTTCGATCTATTAATTTCATTCAATCCTTGTTGTAGTTGCTCGGAAAATCGTGACAGCTCTTCTTGATTCTAGAAGCAGTTGAATTCAATGTGGCTGTTGCTTTAAGCACAACTTTCCCTTGTTTTAGAATCAGTAGTTTTAATTTTTCTTCGGTTCTTGTTAAGGTTGTTAATGTCCATAATGACTTCGCCATTCACACCAAATATTGGTCAGCGTTTCTCCAAGTAGCCCTCGGGTTTTTCGAGTGTGTAGGAAACGGAGTCGGTTTATGTGGCCTATGAATTCTCGACATAACTCAGAAAGATGCTGATACAGATCCCAAAAGTGAATTTGGTCATTTACTTTTTGAGCGGACTTATACATTGTTTGCACACTTTCGTTGACTTTCCCAATATTTTACTCGTCGAGTTTGAGATCAGTCAAAGGCACTTTGAAATGTAGCTGTGGTGCCCCTCGTAGAAGGTTAGCTATTCCAACATGTTCGATGTACTATCTAGTCCTCCCTTTAAAGGTGAGATAGTGACGGCAGATGAGCTTGGAGATATGCAGCTTCCTAGTGGGAGCAGGGTGGAAAGGACAACAGTGGCCAGGCTGACTGACTTTGATCTTGCTTTTTTATGTATGGGTTCGCTTTGGCTCTTGTATGCTGAGCCTCTTTTGCATGATGAAGAAGGTGCCTGTCCTGTAGGTGCATTGGATGATGAGACATCCACTGCTGGTTGAGATGATGAGATTGTTAGCGGCTATTTCGTTCGACGTATCTTTGAAAGGAAGACTGCAAATTTTGGTTACCGGTCGTTTGGTCAGTTTTCCATTCAGCTTCAGAGTTACAATTCTCACTAAGCCATCCACTCCAGGATGAGTATTGACTACCTTTGCAAGTGGCCACTGCATCGATGGTATGTTGGCAGTTTTTACCAACACGATATCACCTTCCTTGATATTGGGCCGCGGAGTAAGCCACTTTGGTCTTTGCTGAAGACGATTCAAGAAATCGCGTGACCATCTGTACCAAAACGAGTGCTTCATATATTGTACCAGCTTCCATCTTTTGAGTAGAGTAGCGCCACATTGTTGCTTCCAGTAAGAAAGTGACCTGGTGTTAAAACGCTCACATCTGATGGGTCTGAACTTATGTCGGTTAAGGGTCTAGAATTCAAACACGCTTCTATTTGAGCCAGAAGTGTGTTGAATTCTTCAACCGTCAAAATCTGCCGGCCAATTGTCTTGTACAGGTGTCGCTTGATTGATTCGGCGCCGGCGTCCCAAAGACCACCAAAGTGCAGAGTACCGGGAGGGATGAACCAAAGTGGCTTACTCTACTCAATGTTTTCTTGGGCTAGCTCAGTGCTAGCTTGGCGTGCTTCCTTTTCGTATCCTTCTTTGAGCTGCTTCTCTGCACCCCGAAAATTGGTGCCACAGTCGCTGAATAGTGTGCGACATTTCCCTCTTCTGGCGATAAAGCGGCGAATCGCTGCCAGGCACATTAGGCTCGACAGATCCGATGCCAGCTCCAAGTGGAAAGGTTTGGTAGCCATGCAGACAAATATAGCCAGATACGCTTTAGCTTTCTTTGAACCTCGTCCTGTATTCCAGCGTATGTTGATCGGACCTGCATAATCCACACTGTCTCCAGAAATGGTTTTTCAAAACGGACTCGAGCTGGTGGTAACAGTCCCATGAGTTGTTCATTCGGTTTAGCTGTCATCTTGAAGCAGTTATACAGTTTTTTAGAATGCTTCGTGTTATCGTGTGGCCAGAAATGATCCAGTCCTTTAAGCGAAGTGTATTTAACGTTAGTAAGACCCCTCCATGAAGTGTTTGTAGATGTGCTTCTTTAATGAGAAGCTGGGCTAATGCTCCCTTTGGAATAATGACTGGATGCTTCCTTTCTTCACCGATGAGTGCATGGTGGATTCAGCCACCTACTCGTAGGATACCATCTGTGACAAGCCATGGAGCTAGGTATCTTAATTTGCTACTATCGGGTACTGTATTTGACCGCTGCAGATGTTGGATTTTTTCGTGGAATGCATGGGTCTGTGCTAATCGAATGCAGGTTGTTTCTGCATCTTTAATTCTCCATTGGTGAGATCCCCTGTTCGTTTCAGCAATGTGTTTCACGTATTGTGGCTAAAGCGTTGACACAATGCAACTATCCTTTTCAGTTTTCTGATGTATGAGAAGCGGCTTAGGATTTCTGGATTCAAGATCGATAAATCTGATCGCTAGTCTAACCTGATGGATGGATCCGTTTTCCGTATCGTCTGTGGTGAGACAACAAAGTAAGTAAACTTCTTAAGCCAGCTTGGACTATTCCACCATTGATTTAAGTTCAGGAGATCTTTTGGAAAGACACCTCGAGACGCAAAATCGGCTGGATTATTCTTAGCTGCAACGTGGTGCCATTGTTGTGAACTACTCTTTCGTTGAATACATCCTACTCGATTAGCAACAAACACTTTCCACTTAGATGCTGGGCTACAAATCCAATCTAGCACGATGGAAGAGCCTGTTCAGTAGAATTTTGGAACATGCTTCCACTTATGTGCTTGTACCACTTGATCCATCAGATCTACTAGTAGCTGGGCTCCACACAGCTCTAGGCGGGGTATGGAGCGTATTTCCACGGGAGCCACTTTTGCCTTTGAAGTGACCAGACTGATATTTGAAGCACTTGCAGATTTTACCTTGATGTAGATGACGGCGGCGTAGGCCATAGAAGAGGCATCGAAAAATCCATGTAATTCAATCTGATTTTGATTGGAGCAGCCAACCCATCGTGAAATCTTCTACATCCTCTTCTCGCAGAGTATCATCCCAGTTACATTTCATTAGCCATAGTTTTTGTACAGTGATTTTCCCAGTGACTATACATGGCTGGATCCACCCTAGTGGGTCAAATAGCTTGAATACTTTGGATATAATGTTTCGCTTGGTAAATTCCTTGGGAATGTTTCGATTAATTGTAAAAGTAAAATGGTCTGCGCCAGGATGACATTGTAGTTCCAGTGCTTTAATGGTTTCTTTAAGGTAGATGTCAAACGACATTTGTGTCTCTCTGTCCTCTGGTGGAATGTGTTTCAGCCGATCGGGATGGTTGCATATCCATTTTCGTAAGTAGAATCCTCCACGTTGCATGACGTGCTGCAAACCAGCTTGGAGTTTCACTAATGTCTCCAGCTCATTCGCGCCTGTTAATACATTTATTTATTTATTTATTTAAATCCATTTAACAGACGAAAATCCAATTACAAAATAGACTTAGACAATTAAATAATGTTTAAAGTAAGACATATTTATACAACAAAATCAGGCAGAAAAAAGTCAATTAAAACATGTAAGAAAAGAAATTAGAGTCTGGATGAAAGTTTGAAAAAATTGAGTGATAAGGAAACATTAATCAGTATTCACAAAAAGTAACGTCTTTAGTTTATTCTTAAAAACAAAGTAGGACGTGGATAGAGAACCAATCTCGAGGTTATTATGCTTTCTGATGATTCGCGGTATAATTGACTGAGAGTATAAATCTGTCCGGGCGTACGGAACTTCGAGAATGTTACTAGACCGACTAGGACGCGCATACAGTCTGTAGTGCAAATCTTCGCTTAAAGTGGAAGCAATTTGTTGGTGGTACAACTTATAAAGGAAACATTGATCTTAGAAGGTTCTACGCGACGACAGAGAAGGAAAACGAAGTGTGGATAGACGACGCTCATAAGACTCATAGGCTAAGTTGAATTAGAAGAAAAAAATACGGGTAAACTTACGCTGCACAGCTTCTAGTGAGCTCACAAGATATAAATGTCTAGGAGACCACACTACTGAGCAGTACTCAAGAAGCGGGCGGACAAGACATGTGAACAAGGGAACAGCAGTAGCAATATTTGCAAACTTGTGTAAATGGCGTATAATAAAACCCGAAACTTTTGATGCCTTGGTAATTTTGCTAAAGATATGGGTATCAAATTTAAGCTTGGGGTCAAATATTAAACCAAGATCTTTACATGAGTCTGCAGAGGAGAGAAAAACATCGCATAACAATTTTCAAAGTAAAAGTCATTTTAAAACATTTGGAAACATTGATGCGAAGAGAGTTTGCATTACACCAGTTATAGAGGTTAAAGAGATCAATTTGGAGTTGTTCTAATTATCTGGAATACCTTGAAATCATCAGCATACGGGAGACAAGAAGCGGAAATTACAGAGGGAAGATCATTGATAAACAGTACGAAAAGAAGAGGTTCAAGGATTGGCCCTTGAGGGACGCCAGATGAAGGATTGAATGGAAAGGAGATTGTGCCATAGAGATTAACATGAAATGAACGAGAGCATCCAAGCATGTAGGGAACCGGATTTGCCAAGCAAAGCTAACTTTTGACAGAGGAGAACATGGTTCATGGAGTCAAAAGCTTTGGAAAAGTCCATGTATATTGCATCAACTTGAAGCTGTTTATCTAAAGCTCTTGCAATATAATCTTCAATCTCAGCCAAGTTCGTAGAAGTTGAACGACCCTTCAAGAATCCATGTTGCTGAGGTGTGACAATTGAACTCAATGACTTAAGAAGTCTGTTGTGTACAAGTCGTTCCAGCAACTTAGAGACGATAGTTTGAGGCAGATGATGGGTCGCCGTTTTTAAAGATAAGAACAACATTTGCATCTTTCCAGTACGTTGGAAAGGTGCCAGTACCAAGACTGAGATTGAATATAAGGGATAGAGGAAAACACAAAAAGGAACAAAGTGACTTTACAAATATATTAGGCAATCCATCGGGACCAGGACTAACATACGGATCGAGCAAGTTAATAAGGGATTCAACTTCAGAAGGATCAGTGGAGTAGGATGTAATTGATGCTGGATAAGTTTGAATTGAGTTTATAGGGGAGTGTAGTATATCAGAAGAGGAAAAAGTAGAGGAAAAATATTTGGCAAATACGTTAGAAATATCCTGAGGGGAGGAGGCTTCAGTGTTATTCCATTTAACAGTATGTGGGATGGTAGAGAAAGATTTAAAGGCTCGGATGTAGGACCAAAAAGGTTTAGCGTTATTTGTCAGGAGGGAACTATCTAATTTGCTGAAGTAGTTTTTCATGGCCGTTTGAGCTCTTTTTTAGTCAAAGAACGCAGTCTACAAATATTTTGTTTGGCATCATAATTTCCGGTCAATTTATATTGCCTATGTCCCTTGTTTTTGTTTTTTAAGGCACGAAGAACTCTTAAGTAAGCCAAGGCTTCATTTTCGCTTTACAAGGAGCTTGCAGTTTAGTATAAAGAGCAATCAGATTGTTAAGGTTGCCGTAAAATTTGTTCAAAGCACTATCACAGTCAAGACGAGTGAAGAAGGTGCACCAGTTGACCGAGTCCAGATTAGTTTTAATTGCCTCATAATTTGCTCGTCCAGGAAATGTAACGATAACCCGAGGCAATCCTCTGGGGTTTTAGGGTATCAAAGGTTAGTGGATGATGAAGATCAGGTTGAATATAAGGATGTAAAACAGGAGCTATTGATGGACACCCAGTTTGAACATTTGATATAACAAGGTCCAGAAGGCGACCATTAGGGTCTTGCTGAAAGCATACGTAAGGGGCTGATGATCAGTGTATATTATTTCTTTACGTGATCCATGAAGATAACTTCGCAAGGATTTTAAAGCTCAGATAATAGCCAATATTTCTTTCTCATTTGCGGCGAAATGTTCTTCGGTTTTTGAAAAGTTTTTAGATAGCAAGGCAATTGGTCTATTTTTGTGGGCAAGAACGGCACCTATAGCACATTCGGAGGCGTCCGTAGTAAGCTTGAAAGGGTTATGAAAATCGAGATGGGCCAAAACTACTTCCTTTGAGATAAGCGAATTTTTGAGTTTATGAAGGGCATCCATGGCAGTTTCGTCTGTGTCTTAATTTTTTCTTAGAGAGATGATTGGACGTTTTCAAGGTTATACGAGACACGTCAGGTGACGTATACCGGTGCGAAGCAAGACTTTGTGCGCGAGGATTTCAACAAAAAGAGGGACTCGGCTACACGGAGACCTTCTCACCAGTCGTGAGATACGACTCGTTGAGAGTTCTATTGGCTATGGTGGCTGAACAGGACAGTTTGACGTGAGAGCAGCCTTTCTTCACGGCGAGCTGAAGGAAGCGATCTACATGGAAATTCCGGAAGGACTCAACGTCAAGAAAGAAGAAAAACGTGGTTTCGTGTGTAAACTGAACAAGTCCTTGTACGGCTTGAAACAAGCGCCCAGGAGCTGGAACGAAAAGTTTCGTGAGTTCTTAGAGAAATATCAGTTTTGCGAAACGGGAGCCGCCAAGTGTATCTTTCAAGGACGGGTAGACGGTGTAGATGTGTTTTTGGCGCTTTTTGTAGATGACGGACTCATCGCAGCAAAAACAAGAAAAGCCCTCGAGTCAGTGATCAAATCGTTGGGTAACGCGTTCGAAATTACGATCGGGGATGGAAAGTTATTTGTCGGGGTACAAATAGAACGAAATCGAGTAAAGTAAACCATATTCTTGCATCAAGAAGCGTATGTGAAGATAATTCTCAATAAATTTAAGATGATCGATGCAAAAACGGCAAGTGTGCCTGCCGATCCGCACGCGCGTCTAGTTCCAAACGATCGCGACGATAAAAACTCAAGTGCGGTACCGTTTCGAGAAGCAGTGGGCTCGTTAATGTTTTTTGCGGTTGTGACGCGGCCGGATATCGCATATTCGGTGAATTCAGTTAGTGAATTTCTTAGTAATTACCGCGAGAGCCACTGGCAAGCGGTGAAACGAATCTGCCGGTACTTGGTCGGAACAATGAAAGTCGGGATAATGTACAAAAGTAGCTCGGAGTTACAGGGGTTTTCAGACTCGGATTTCGCAAGTGACGTGGAGACGCGTAGATCTACCACAGGGTAGATCGTTTTGTCTTTCGAACGGGATTGGGATATGCTCGTCACACTCAGCAGAACAGAGGCTGAGTACATCGCGGCAGCAGCGGCTGCGAAAGAGGCCATTTGGCTGAGAAAATTGTTAAACGATCTCGGGTGTCTATCGGTAACTGCGACAATTCTGCGAGTAGCCGATCAAAGGGCAATCCGATTAATCAAAAATCCGGAGTTCCACAAGCGAACCAAGCATATAGAGATTAAGCATCACTATGTTCGCCAAACTGTAGAGAGTTACACCGCAGTTCAACCGCCCAAAATCTGCTTGAGCAGTTTGCGAGGGACATGTAAGCCGACTTCTTGCTGCTGAGTGAGCAACACCATAGTAAAAGTCCTGCATTATGGTATTCTGATGAAACTGGTACTGCCGCCATCTGGGTTCGGAACAGTGACTTTCAAGCGGAGAGTTGTGGACGGGGGGATGGTTTGGTGTGGGTTCGGTGCTCAGGGATCACCTTCTTTAGTGTGTACCTAACGCCTAACGAATCGATATCATCTTTCCAAGCCAAGCTTCAGGCTTTGGAGGGCGCTGTCTCGAACGCAGAGGGCAAAGTGCTCGTTGGGGGTGACTTCAACGCTGAAGCAATCGAATGGGGCATGCCTCAGACGGATCTGCGGGGAAAACGAATCCTGGAAATGGCGGCCAGGACGGCCCTCGTCGTACTAAACTCCGGAAATACGCCGACTTTCCGCCGTATTGGCTGTGAGGGAACCATACCGGACGTGACATTTGCCTCGGAGTCCTTAGTACGAAGGATACACAACTGGAAAGTATTAGAGGACTACTCAGCCAGTGATCATCAGTGCATTCTGCTTGAGATAAGTGATGCTGTCTCCCGACGTCCGTGCTCTCGGCCTTCCACAACTGGATGGAACATCGGAAGAATGGACGTCGAGAGGTTCGTCAAGGCTCTCACAGCAGGTGAGCCGCTGCAGGGAGCTTCGGAGGGGACGGAAGAACTGGCAGCTGAAGACATGGTGAACTCTACTATGAGCATCATAACGACTGCTTGCTGCGCTTCTATGCCCCGTCAAAGACCCCGGCACGGCAAGCCCCCAGTGTACTGGTGGTCAACTGAAATCGCTGAAAAGCGAAGGGAGTGTCACAAGCTTCGACGTGAGGCTCAACGGGTGCGGAACCCTGATGAGGCATGCGAGCAGGCGGCAGCATATAAGTCGGCCAGGAAATGCCTTTGCAAGCTGATCAACAGTAGCAAGGCTCGCTGCTGGCAAGACCTAGTGGACAATGTGAACAAGGATCCGTGGCGCCTTGGCTACAAGCTGGTCATGGGGAAACTTGGTGCCCTACGAAAGCCTTGTATACATGACGCGGAAAAGATGGACGCGATAGTGCGGGGACTCTTCCCCGCCCATCCCGTCCGTGTTGACGCTGTCCATGGTGAAACAGCAGTAGAGTGCCCACTCTTCACACAGCTGGAGCTGAAGGAGGCAGTTCTCTCATTGAAAACGAGGAAGGCTCCAGGTCCAGATGGTGTTCCAGCTGAGGTGTTGCGGCTCGTTTATCACCATTGTCCTGACTTGCTGCTCAGCACATTCAACGCTTGCCTACGGTACGGGGTTTTCCCGGTACGATGGAAGGTGGCGAGGCTCGTGCTGATTAGCAAGGGGAAGGGAAATCCCGGATTGCCGTCTGCATACCGCCCGTTATGCATGCTAGACACGGGTGGGAAAGTGCTAGAGAAACTCATCAAGGGAAGACTCACTGACGCGATTCGTGCTGCTGGGGACCTATCTCCCCGGCAGTACGGCTTTAGAGCAGGACGTTCTACCATTGATGCGATTGCAGAGGTGGTGAACGCGGTCCAAAAGGCAGAGGCATATAGTCGCACGAAGCGACGGATCGTCCTGTTGGTGACACTCGACGTCAGGAATGCCTTCAACTTCGCTAGATGGGTGGATATTCTGGATACGCTGGAAAACTCTTTTCAAGTTCCAGAATATCTAATGCGGCTTTTGAGGAACTACCTTAAGGACCGAAGCCTTCTCTACGACACGACACAGGCCCAACGAAGGATGGAAATTACATCGGGTGTTGCCCAGGGATCTATCCTTGGTTCGGACCTGTGGAACATGTCTTACGACGGGCTACTGAGACTTGAGATGCCAGATGAGTCGCGCTTGGTTGGCTATGCGGATGATGTTGCGGCTCTGGTCGCTGGACGCACCGTTGAACAAGCGCAACTTAGGCTAGGTATGCTAATGCGCCGAGTGAGGGACTGGATGACTGCTCGCGGTCTGAGCTTAGCACTGGAGTAAACCGAAGTGGTCATCTTGACAAAAAAGAGAATCCCTAGAGTAAGGATGATCAGTATTGGAGACATACAAATCGAATCGAAGCCAGCGGTGAAGTACCTGGGGCTACTGATCGACTCAAAGATGAATTTCTCTGAGCAAATCAGGGCAACGGCTGAGAAGGCTGCTTCGGTAATATCGGCTCTGAGTCGACTTATGGCCAACGTAGGGGGGCTCAGTCCATCAAGAAGACGCCTCCCGATGAGTGCTGTAGGGTCAGTGCTACTGTACGGAGCAGAGATATAGGGCGACGCTCTCAGCAATGAGGTATACCGGAAACGTTTGGCACGGGTGCAGAGAAGAGGAGCACTGAGAATTGCATCTTCGTATCCAACAGTCTCCGACTCGGCCGTGAGAGTTATTGTAGGCGTGATACCTATCGCCCTCCTTGCTAGAGAGCGCCGCGCTATTTACCTGCGCCGAAACGAGGATGCGAGGGAGATAGTTGTCCGCGACGAGAGACAGCGCTCACTCAACGATTGGCAGCAGTCTTGGGTGAATTGCACGAAGGTAAGGTGGACTGCGCACCTCATCTCGGATGTGAGACTGTGACTGACTTCTATCTGACCCAGCTTTTGAGCGGGCACGGGTGTTTTCAGTCTTACCTGCGCAAAATCGGTAAGTCACGGTCCCCCGATTGTCGGTTTTGCCCAGGAGAAGAGGACAATGCCTGTCACACATTTTTTGCATGTACGAAATGGATCAGGCTGCGAAGGGAACTTTACAGGGAGACGGAGGAGCTCACCCCGGATAATATAATTGCGGTGATGCTCGAATCGGTTGACAAATGGAACCAGCTGGCACATTATGCTCGGGCAGTCCTAAAATATAAAAGGGACTCACAGCAGCCGGGGGCGCTGAGGCTGGGGGATCGCTCTTCTGGCATTTCCTCTTCCCCTCTACCCTCCCGCTAGGAAAGGGACTCCCCAGCTTGAAGGCGCTCCACGGCGTAACAAAACGAGACCTGGCCCGAAGTAATGTGTCAAACGGTTCCAGGCTGGGTTCTCAGGTTGACAGGGGAGGTGTTTAGTGGGTAGTCCAGTCGCGCATGGGAGTCCCACACTCTGTGCATAAATAGCATTCACCTCCCTACCACAAAAAAAAACTGTAGAGTGAGGAAATATCAGTAGAACATGTTCCTGCGGATCAGCAGCTAGCTGATATATTTACCAAAGCACTTCCAAAGAGACAGTTTCAGCATGTATGTAACGGTTTAGGCATAATATCCTCGACGCACTCAAACGGCGGGAGTGTTGAGAAGTAAAGTTATCGTACGTCGCTAGGCTCACCGTGCATGCGTGACCAAAACCCAGTATTAAGGCGCCGGAGCGCACTACTTGCGTCACTAGTAATTTGTCTTTAGTTGGTCTGTGACTGTTGCCCACGTGACGTGTGCAATAAGAAGTTCCTTTATGTAAAACAAAAAAACGCATTCGACTATATTCAAAGTTATCTTTCTCTTCAAACCTATCGTCCCTCTGTCCCTTCGATAATCTCAACACACTTTATTCCTCAACTCAATGATTGTTTTATTGTCCTCTCAGAAGATGCTTTTCCTGGCTTAACAACGCCGCTAGATTACAGATCAATCAGAAATCTTCGTTGTCAGTGCATGTTTTCCTAAATATGTATAATTAAAAATAAGAATAAAAACAAATTCATTAAGCCCTCTTAGAACCTATTTATGGTATTAAATCAATTCCAAATTAATTATGTACACATAAAAATTATAAATATTACAAATTTTCATGAAATTCCCATAAACCACTTACAATTTACTTACAAATTACATCATTTTACAAATTGAAATTTTCTCAAAACGGTAATGTTCACAATAATTTTCACATTACCCTGCTGTGTGCGTTTTGCTGTGGAAATAACCAACCAGTAATACTATTCATTACATTCAAGGTAATCCGTCGTCGTTGTTGTATTTTACTATAAGCCGCACAACAATTGTATGAAATATCTTTTTGCGCAAAGGAAAAAAATGTATCTTTAGCTTTTATTTTTTGTATTAAGTGAATTTATAACCAACTCGGAAGTTGGCGCGCTACCGTTTGTCTTTTTCTTCTTGTTTAGTGAAGTTTTACGAAAAACTTCGTGATCATATTCGAATTTCGACCGTTGCAACGTTGGTGGATGTTGAAAAAAAAAGATTGTCGTAAATATTTTTTACAGCTAAGTATCTTTTTCCCAAGTTGGTATTATAAAAATATGACCTTAGACGGTTGGAGTTCATTGTCGCGATGGTGTACCTTTTCAATTCAATTATCACGCAAAGCAAACACGAAAAAGATGGGACTGGGTCGAAATACAATGCGCAACTTGCCCAAGAGTAACAGACAATTGGTATTGTAGCGGCTGAGTATCTTGAATAACCGATTTTACACAAGATATATATTAAAAGACACCAGTTCAGGTGTATGGGATCCTACACCTAAAGCAAATACGGATGGAAGCTTATGCAATTGAAATATTTTAACAATTACGTATGAACATATGATTGTACTTATTGAAAGGTTTCTGTTTTTTGTCGGATCGCTAGTTTGAGCAATCTCAAGATACAAAATCTTTTACCAACCAACTATGAAATATTGTTGGCAAGGTGTAATTTAAAATGCATAAAGCGCAGCTGCTTAATTGCAAACCTCAGTCTCGAGTTTCCTTAATCAAGCTGAAGCTGAAATGATTTCGTTGATTAATTATTGAGCAGTTCAATTCAATGTCGAGGATTTTCAAAGATACTTTTAGCGTGAGAGATACTCAATAAGACCATATTGATCAACATTCCAATTGCGTCAAAGCTTCGCATATTTTGATTGTGATCAGATCAAAGCGCGAAATATTTGACCAGTCACATAAGGGGACCTCAAATGGGGCCCCCCATCGAGAGTTCCATTCAATTCAATCCACTGAATGCCCACATGCGTACTTGTAGATACTTATCTGCATAGTGTGGATCAACCATCTCGTTACACTGATGTTGCAAGACGAACGTTTTTTTCGTCTTTCTTCTAGCAATGGCTGTTAGAAGAATGTTGTAGCCACTTCTCCAGCTCCAAAATATTTCTTCTCCGCTGAGATACTCGCGGACGGGTTAGGATTGCTGAAAGAAGTTGGGGAAGCGGCTTCCAAGCGATGTTTTTCATTGAAAGCGACACCAACGAAACAGGTTGTTGAGTGTTATGCAAACGCGAAGATTGCTATTAAGTGGTCGCTGGGGACCAGAAGTAAGTAGCATTGGTGAAACCGGACCTGAGGAGCTGGTGGAGCTCAGCTCAGCGAGAAACAGTGCTAGTTTAGTTGATGTCTAGCAATCTTGGCGGTTGGTTTTGTCTATTGGTAACGGAACGTTCAGGGAAAAGAAGGTAGTAAAGACCGAACGGGTTTGTTGTAAATTTGTATCTTTTTGAAGATTTCCAATAAATTTCGCGATATACAAGTAACTGGCAAAGATTCTTTAAGCGCTATAAGATTGTCCGAAAAATATTTAGAAGATAGCAAACTGTGCGATAAACGTTAAAAACCTACGAGGTATTATGTTGGTCGTTGATTTGTCCAGTGACTACTCAAAGATAAATGTTACGTGCCTAACATCATAATCATCAAACTTCCTCGTGTGTTAATATACCATTGGATAAATAAATAAATGATGAAGTGTATCTGTCCAAGGAAGTGTGACTAATTTAATCATACCATGAAATGTTTGTTATTAACCAGAAACAGAAATCGTTTAGTTCTAAAATATTCTATTTTAACATATTTATTTATCTGTATGGTGTTACCGAAAATTAATTTCATAATTTAATGAAAATTGTTTTTTTAAAAGGTGATTTATTGTGAAGATCGCTCGATTGAGTCGATTTTAATCGGCCATTCATTGCATACCGGTGGAGTAAAGAACAACAACAACTACTACTATTTCAATTACGACTGTAACGAAAGCGAAATCGACGACGAGAACAGTGTGTAATTGTTGAGAGTGAAATTTGGTAGCGACTAGCCGCCAAAATTGGGCTGTATTCGCAACAATCTTTTAAATTAAGAGATTATAAGGTGAGTACACTTTTGACCTCCTTTAATTTAATTCTAATTTTAATATTGTTAAATGTGAAAAAGAGTTCGATGATGAAATTTTATATCCAAGCCGAAGAAATATTCACTGTTGGTCTTATAATGCCGTTTTACCCCGTCAGAATACCGGTTTGGTTCATGGTTAACATTCTTTATTGTGGTTGGTTATGGAGAGCAGGTTTTCGGAAGTTTTCTTCAATATGAACTTTTATGTGGCGTTGACCGGCCATTTTAATGTGCGCTCTGAATAAATTATTGTATTTGGGGATGCATGAAATTTAGGTCGGAAATACGTTGATAATTATTTTAGGAAGCTTTTAAACCCTTAAAAAAAAAGAGATATATATATATATATATATATATATATATATATATATATATATATATATATACATGTACATATGGTTCAAAATATTTTTATATTTTCATTTACACATTTTTCCTCTCATGTTCATATATCACTGTGTGTATACGCTAAAATTTAACTTTTATTTTTTGTGAATTTGTTTGTTATTACTGATAATAAGATGAATGTTTGCAATCTGCAAAGCGACATATGAGCGTTGATTTCAGTAGAAAGATATTATTCTTCCTGTACTTCCCGTTTGCATTGAATAAAATTGGAAGTACGACAGTTAACAAAGGAGTTTGAAAATTTATCTATGTACCTATGTGAGCTATACACCACTAGATGCAGTGATATTTCATTTGGTGATATAATGATTACGTATTCTGATTCAATATTCATCACAGAAAGATATTACAATTTTTGTCAAAATAATTACTCTTCAAAATGCATTGCCACTAAATTGATTTGATTCTGTGAACCTTCGAATTATAGAGAATTCTTAGATTAAAGTGCAAGAAAACACGTTGAAACTCACTTAGTTTTGAGGAGGGTAGAATATGATATCCGAGTCCTCCCTCAGCTTTTATTCGAAATAATGTAGTCAATTTCAGTGATGATATCAATTGTTGACTAGTGAGACTTAGATCGTCATGAGGTTCAATCAAACCGAATGTGATATTGAACTGTTCTTATTCATACGAGTATTTACTGAAGCTCAGAGGTTTAAGCTAAATTTTCCAATATCTCAAGAAGATGTACCAATTTGACTTTGCTTTCGTTGCGACAACAATAACATGTTGTGCATTTGACTAAATGACGCATCGGACTATTCTTGGACAATCATGATTTATGGTCTGATAAACTTGGATACTCTAGACCACGTTCATTCATTGTCATGATACCTTTAATAGACACAGGTTGTGTATTAACATACGCAGTTCAATGTCACCCTATTAAGTCCTTTCATAAGCACTGATATACGATCGTTTCTGAAACTCATTCAATGTGGATATGCGCACCAAGACCCAAGCAATAGTGGTGGAGAACTATCGATAGTGCACACCATCGATAGTATTCGATAGTTTGCTGTATAACTATCGATAGTTTTTCAAAATTATGAAATCCTCTAAAAAACATTATTTCTATGAAAAAATGGGTGCAAAGCAAACAAAATACAATATTTTTCTTTACAAAAGCCAAGAATTTTGATCGACAAAAGTAAGCATATTAACATTTTTAGGTTTGATTCTTGAACGATGGTCTGAAATAATTTGCCCTGTCTTGCCGAATATCCTCTCTGAAGGTACGGATATTGCTGGGCAGGTAAGAAATTTCTTAGCAAGTTTTTGCAAAACCTGAAATTCCGCACTATTCACCTATAAAAATCAAAACATGAATTAAGCATTTTAACGTGTTTGCCTCTCACATTTGCATGCATATCTTCCAAAATGATAATGAGTCAGTATTAGTGAAAGAAAACGATCGATAGCACTATCGGCACTATCGATAGTATTTTACTATCGGGCCACTATCGATAGTCAAATCTACTATCGATAGCTTTCAATATTATTCTTTGAACAAAAAAACAAATGATCTTTTGTGGCCACATAACTTAGATTTCCGAAAATTTTCTGAATAAATATTGGCCGGTTGGCTTTCCATTTTATTTTGCTACGGAACTGAGCTTATTGGGCTTTTTCAGACGCAGCGTTAACAGTGAGCGTTAAACAGATTATATGAGCAAGAAGAGTGAGAGGCATTGAGGGGACCTGATGGTAAAAACAAGCCAAAATTTTTTAGGGTGAACGAGCGTAACGCACATACTCAAACGCATTTTGTTGATCATTTGGTGGGGGAAATTTTATACAAACGCCGGTAATCATTCCGAATTGAACATTCGGTGAAGAAGGTAGTCGTCATGAAACGATTGCCTTTCTTTAAATTGCATGAAAAATGGATGTGTGGACGCGAGAAGCTACGCGTTATTTAATAAATTTATAAAAGCGAGGCCATGTTCAATTTCAGGAAACAACACGACGAATATCGCGATTTCAATAAAGCTAAATTGCCTATTGTAAATCCTTAGAAAATTAACAGTACGCATAATCTTCATAGAATCACATTACAATAAGAAAGTTTAGAACACATCAAGAAAAATATGCGACTAAAAAATATATTCATATTTGGAATATATTTTTCAGAAAGCGAAAAAACACGGAGGATTCAAATAAATCCAATAGAAGTTTGAATCGACAAACTTTAACAATCATAAAATACATTTTTCATTCCAGTTTTTATTACCTTGTGCACAATTCAAGGCTAAAACATAAATTCTCAATCGCTTATCTCTCTGTCTTCGCTCTCATATTGTCCGCACGATGTTTAACGATCAAATGACCCTTTTGACACATACACTCGCAAGACGTGTATCGTATACAAAAATAGGTTGGCTGAACTATGCAACGTTTAAACATAAGGGCGTAGGCGCGAAACCTGTTTGGATATGGGTTTTTACCATTCCCGTGTGAAAGAGCCCATTTACTTCTATAATGATGCTATTCTCTTGTTGTAAGGGAAATTCGTTCTAAACTGAAATAGCGTTTGTTCTAAAGTTTTAACAAATTTGTCAATTTCGTTGCAACAGAAGCACCAAATATATTATCTCGATCATTAATCTAATCTGAGAATCACTCTGAGTCATATCCATCCTCCTCATCAATGACATCTCTTTCATGCAAGCCTGAAGAAAGTATGACCAGACGAAACGACGATAAACAGTTAGCCAAATGTTTAACCTGTGGGAAAGAGTACAAAACAAGTGGAAACACATCGAATTCGAAAGATAATTTGAAGAGGTGTAAGACCGATTATATTAAAGAATTTGATATTGAAGCTGACGCTGTTCCAAGAGATGTGACAAATTTGAACTCTGTTTGTGATGAAGACTCAAGAAGCCCAAGAAGTTTGCGATTGATTAGCACTTATTTCAGCTCAACTGAAAGTTACAAAGCTAATTCAACAAAAAAGAAACAGATTGACAATGCCTTGGCTTGGATGATCGCTTTGGATTTGCAACTATTTTCTATTGTAGAAAATCAAGGGTTTCAAAATTTCATCTCCACCATAACCCCTAGATATGTGCTACCATCAAACATTCCATAAACATACAGTGCAGTTCGGAACTGCATACAAAATTGAAAGTAATTATATCAGAGGCCAGTTATATTGTGATTACATGTCAATTATGGACTTCATGCTCTAATGGGTCATATTTATCGGTAACTTGTCATTTCATCATGTATTTTAAACTTAAACCAGCTGTATTGTCGACAAAAAAACTTGTGGACTCATCGGGCAAACAAAATGCTGACTGTTTGCAGGAAGTATTTTTAGAATGGAAAATTGTTAAAAAAGTTCCATGTATTGCAATCGACAATACGTCGTCAATGATTAAAGCCTGTGGAATCTTTAAAAAATATAACTTGCCATGTTATGCGTACGCATTAAATTTAGTCGTTCAAGATGCATTGAAATGCGATGAGCTCAAACATGTGATCGGGAAACGTAAAAAATTTGTGTCTTTTTATTTAAAGCAGCACAGTTTCGATCGAAAAGTTTAAAAATGAGCAAATGCAAAGGACTGGAAAAGCGTTGGCTCTTATACAGGACGTTTATACCCGATGGAATAGCACCTACTTGATGATCAAAAGGATACTGGAAATTAAATATGCTATATTCAAGACATTGTTGACAACACAAATATCTGGGGTAAATGACCTTACAATTTCCTTGATAATTCCTATAACTTTTGGGCTCTATGAAAAGTTAGCGAACTTGGAAAAACATTTGGAAACAACTGAATGAAAACGTATACAAGGAATAAAATTAGGCTGTTTACGTATGAATGTCGATCAATTCTAAGAATCGCAATCCTTGCTTTGAGAAAAAAGGGTTCAGAATGTCAACTAATGCAGATGAGGCTTCAAAACTCTTGGAAAATGAAATGCTAGTGAAATTGAAAAACATAGATATTCTTACTTCAAACGATGATACTGGGACTTCTAAAATTTCTATACTGAAGGATCCACTGTTGAATTTCCTTGAACAGAGAATGACAAACAACACAAAAAGCAGCATTGCAGATACAATCATAATCAAACGACAGTACCTTGAGAGAATGCTTGCACCCCAAGACTCAGATCCATTGCAATTTCGAAAAGAATGCAATCCCCTTTAGGTTCACAATAAAATTTTATTTCTCTTATGCATTTCAGCTTTTAACGTAGGATTTAAAACCACTCCCTGAATGTGATGTTAAGTTTTTATCAGTACCAGCTACGTCTGTAGATTGGGAGCGAATTTTCAGTATGATAGGCCAAATCGTGACCGATCGTCTCAACCATATTCACCCTAAATATGTAAATATGTTTGTTTTTTGAATAGAAACAATTGGTTACTGGATGCAAGAAAATAAAAAAAAAATCAATAAATTAAATTGTATTATTATATATATCATAAATTAATTAAATCAGCCAAATAAATTCTGATATTAAAAACTAAATGTGCTTCATGGAACCATATAATTCAATTCCACTGATTTTCTTTCGAGCTATTTACCAACTATCGATACTATCGATAGTTTATCGATAGTTCATTGAAAACTATCGAGCACTATCGATAGTGCCGACTATCGATAGTTTTCCATCCCTAGTCAGTGTCCTGAGTCGCATTTTCAGGGTTTTGTAAAATAATTTTACAAAACCCTACTAGTTTCGCGACTTGTCTGTCCGTCTGTCCGTTCGTCCGTCCGTGTGTCACAGCACTTTTTCTCGCAAACCACTTAAGCTAGAACCATCAAATTTTGTATGCAGGTGCAAAGTGGTGCTCTCTTCAAAGTTCAATTACAAAAACATTTAAGGTATTTAAGGGGGGTCTCCCCATCTAGGGGAATGGCCCCTGAAAAAAAATTTCATCAAAGGTAGCCGGTATGGGTATCAAATGGAAGGTCTTGATGAGAACTATTCGAAACAGGTCTTAATTTGATACTTTACGCTTCGAGGGACGCGCAGGGAGGGGAAATACACGAAAAATTTTTGTCCCTCCCCCCTCGCGATTGGACACCTGTAATCCGAAAAACCTGAAAACAATTATGGAAGTAGTTGTTTATGAGTACAACAACAACAAATACCTTAGAAGTCAAAATTCACTCAACTTTGTTAATAAGAGTATGATATTCGAATTTCACGTTTTCCTCAATAAAATCGCATCGGTACCCTTAAACTGAACGAAATTCGACATTTACGTAGTCCTACTAAGGGTTCTCAAACTTTTTAAGTTTGATGAAAATCGAATGATATATACGGAAGTTATAGCCGTTTGAAATCTCTCCAATTACAACAACAATAACACATGATTTTGGTATTTTATGGACTTTCCATCGAATCAGTCACTGCAGTTTTGACTTGATCTTCTTGAAATTTTCCAATAAGGTCAATAACATTAATATTTTTGAGAATTCATGATTCGAGTGATTTTAGTCGGTTTGCAACAAAATGGAGACCGTTGAAAGTAGAAAAACAATGGATTTTCCTTTGAACGTGCACATCTCTTTGACATATTTCTTGACGTTCTTCATTGCTGCTGACTGCATTTCTGAAAAGTTGGGTACAAAACCCTCCTGACATGAGCGTAGGTCTGTTTACCCAACTTCTTTTGCTCTAAATATTGCCTCAATGCTATAATATTGCCCACCGTTCCTGTCCTGGTTTTATTTTTTATGCTTATCCTCTCTTCCATGAATCCAAAAAGTGAGTTAGATAACGCTACTACAGGCATAAGTGCTGTTGGGCATGACGCTTCTTCTACGTTTTCATTTTTATTGCATATAACTGGAGCGTTCAAGGACATTTCATTTCGAAGAAGGTTGACAGCTTTTTTAGCGTTTTCCGATGAACGAACCCCTACCTTTTTCATTCGAGTGTTCAAAATAGTTGCCAGTTTAGGCAGTGTTCTTTCTCCACAAGGAAATAGTCTTTTTAGGGTTTTGTAAAATAATTTTACAAAACGCTACTAAGATCGCGTCCTGTCTGTCCGTCTGTCTGTCCGTCCGTCCGTCCGTCCGTCCGTGTGTCACAGCAGTTTTTCTCGGAAACTACTTGAGCTAGAAACATCAAATATTGTATGTAGGTGTAAAGTGGTGTTCTCTTTAAAATTCAACTACAAAAAAATTTTATTAGGTATTAAAGGGGGGTCTCCCCATATAGGGGAGTGACCTCCTGAAAAGAAAATTTCATTGAAGGTAGCCGATATCAAATGAAAGGTCTTGATGAGAACTTTTCAAAACAGGTCTTCGTTTGGCAAAGTTTGCTTCGAGAGATGCACAGGGAGGGGAAATACACGAAAAATTGGTCCCCCCCCTCGCAATTGGACACCTGTAATCCGAAAAATCTGAAAAAATTCAGGAATGTAGGCCTTGGTGAGTACAACAACAACAAATACGTGAGAAGTCGCAATTCACTCAACTTTGTTAGTAATAGTATGATTTATCGATTTTATGTATTCTTGAATAAAATCTTAACGGTACCCTTAAATTCAATGAAAGTTTGATCAAGATTGAATCATATTTAGCGAAGTTATAGCGGTTTGAATTTTCCTGTATTACTATGGAACAATATGTGCTGCATTTATTACTATGGCAACATATGGCTATGGAACAACATGCGCTTTTTACCGACTCAAACACTAAAGTTTTGCTAGGATTTGCATGAAAATTTCAGGAATGATAGGTGTCATGAATATCTTTGAGAATCGGTTCAGCTAGTGGTATCAGTAATCGTAAAACAAAATAGTGGCTGTTTTAAATGCGAAGATTGAATAATTTTGAGTTATTTTTTCCCAACTTCAACGTTTAAGGTGCATGCTTTGAACATTTGATTCAATTTAATGAATGACTGAAGATGAGTACCTACAATTAATACTCATAAGTGAAACCAGTCAAGGAGGCGGGAGAGAGCTCCTAGCAAACATGCTTTGTAACCATTTTAGGGTTCGAAAAAATTGGCCATTAATCCATGATAACAGTACAGGAGAGTGGCCCCTGAAAAAAAAAAATCCATCAAACGTAGCCAATCTGAGTATGAAATGAAAGTTTTCATGGGAGCTTTTCAAAACAGTTGTTAAACTGTCAGTTTTTGCTTCAGTGGGGGCACAGGGGGGGAAATACATGAAAAATGTGTTTCCTCCCTCGCGAATGGACATCTGAAATAATTATCAAGGGAGATATTTATGAGTGTAACAATAACAAAAACCTCAGAAGTCGAAATTCGTTCAACTTTGTTAACCCTTTGCGGCACTGAGTAGTAGATCTGCATCATACTATTCGAACTAGCTACATCGTTCAAAGGAACGAATAATATACCTTCCAAAGCAGCACTGCATATCCGCAGTAAATCATTCGATTGAATTAGTTACCCTACGTTTGCGCTAGACGACGTTTTTTGTAATTTTTGGCCACTACAAGTGACGGATCCCTTAGAACCGGTTTGTGTTGTTCGCACGTAATTTTTGTTGTTTTTTTTTGAGTGGTTATATTGAAAATTTTGATGTGAGATTGCTGCGGAGTAGCAATTAGTTATTGGTTTTTGCTAAGAACATGCAATTCAAATGTTTTAGATTGTTTTTAGAGAGATAGTCTCGAATTTCGTTTTGATGCAGTAATGCAACACTGCGCTAAACTGTTATATTTTATTTCTTTTTTCGTGTCCAATATGAGTTTGAGGTTTCCACGTTTAGGCTGTAGGCCTTTGTCAACTGTCGAATTGGAAAACATTCTAAACCAATGGCAAGATATTGAGTATGTCTTAGACTTTTCAGACAACGACGAAAAAAATGGAAAATCATAATTTACGCCAAGACTCGGATGAGTAACCCGAAATACCCTTCCTAGAAGATCAGGAAGATGACATCTTGCTACGGAGCTCTGGGACCAGTACAAGCATTACAGTTCAACCATGTGAGATACCGCCTACTGTTTCAGTACCCAGTACCAGCTCCATAGTCAACACAGCTTCACGAAGCACATATGATCCCAAAACAAATACCATATGGAAAACTAAAAACTTAGAGCTGAATGAATCTTCCAAGTTATCAAATGAAATACTGGAACTGCAGACGCCTTATCAGGTACCTGTATTTTCTTACTTATTTACGAGTACTGACGCCATTGTGGATCTCATAAGAGACGAAACAAATCTGTACAGCGTGCAAAAATATGCCAGTAAACCTTTAAATGTCACAAGCCAGGAAATAAGACGGTATTGAAATTATTTTCATTTTCATTTCCATTATTGCCCTGCCCAATGTTCGAATGTACTGGTCACAGAAATATGGCTATGCCAACATACGCGAGATAATGACGCTAAAATGGTTCAAGTTTCTGAGGTAAGTACTACACTTGAATGGTAACTCTAAAATGTTACCGTATAATCAGCCAAATTCTGATCGACTTTATAAAATCAGACCAATAACTGAAAAGTTGAATCATAACTTTAGAAAAGTGCCTCTAGAACAACATTTGTCTGTTGATGAACAAATGTGTTCAACCAAAGCACAAAGTGCTCTAAAGCAATATTTGCCAGACAAACGCCACAAGTGGGGCTTCAAACTGTTCGTGATTTGTGGTGCAAGTGTATATGGCTACAAATTTGAAGTTTACAGTGGCTAAGAGAATATATGCGCAGATAACAAGCCTCAATTAGATGCTTCATCTAATGTAATGGTCCGACTTGCCAGAGGGATTCCTTCCAACCATAACTATAGACTGTTTATTGACAATTACTCTACATCGCTACCCTTGATTGAATTCTTGTCACACCGTGTTATATTAGCTTTGGGCACCGTTCGGAGAAAGAGTATCCCGAATTGTAAATTGCCAGAAGAAAAACAGCCGGAAAAACAGCCTAGAGGCACATCAGTTAAACAGGTTGCAAGTTATAACGATATTGACATATCGGTGGTGGCCTGGAGAAATAATAAAATTGTGAATCTAGCATCCAACTTTGCTGGCGTAAGTAGATTCGACAGTCCGCAAAAGAAATAAATCAATGTTGAACGGCCATATATTGTGGCTGAATATAATCGGCACATGGGTGGTGTAGACCTCATGGACTCCGTAATGAATCATTATAAAATTAGACTTCAGGACGAACGTTGGTTTATAAGGCTCTTTTACCGTTTCCTGGACATGGCCATGACTAATTCTTGGCTATTGTATAGACGAATTCATGCTGACACGGAAAATAATGTCAAGGTGCTAAATCCTGCTGATTTCCGACTAGAAGCTGCTGAAACTTTAGCCAAATATAAAAGTACGAACCGGCTGAAGCGCACTTGCGATGTAAAAGAACTCATCCTTGTCAGCATATCCCGCCAGAAGATATCAGATTGGATCAGTTAGGGCACTGGCCTGCTTGTCCCGACAAAAGGCTTCGGTGCAAATATCCAGGATGTACTAGAGCAGCCCAAACGGAATGTGAAAAGTGTGGCGTAGCCTTACGTTTTAGTAAAAATAATAACTTTTTCCGTCCTTTCCACAGTTCGTGAATATTAAGATGTTTTTACACCATGATGCAAATCTGCATTTCAATGTTTTTTTCAAAAGCAAATACCTTTTCTTACATATAATTTTTTTCACTATTTTTACCATTATTATATAGCTCATCTTAACATATTTTCAATTACAAAAAACAAAAACACGTTCTTGCGCAGTAAAGGGTTAAAAATAGTATGATCTTCGAATTACATATTTTCTCCAATAAAATCATCTTTGACATGTTTCTTGATTTTATTCGATCTGGTGACTGCATTTTGTAAATTGAATACAAAACCCTTCTGACATGAGCGTAGGTCTGTTTACCCAACTTGTTAATACAAGTGCTCGGACGTTTATTTCATTATAAAGAAAAAGGTATGCCGTTAATAGTGCAAAATAACATCAGGCAAATTACTACCACGATCACGCTTACAGGACGATATCCTTTTCATGAAATTTTCCATAGCCAAATCGCAAAGAGGCTGCCTTATGTCCTCGATAGCCTCACCAATTCCATATTTGAAGTCTTGAATCGACGCTGGGCTGTTGGCGTAGACCTTCTCTTTCACGTGGCCTCAAAGGAAGAAGTCGCAAGGTATTAAATCACAAGATCTCCGTGGCCAATTGTGATCACCTCTTCCAGAGATAACACGGTCCGGAAACTTTTCCTGTAAAAGATCAATGGTTTCATTGCTTGTGTGGCACGTAGCACCGTCTTGTTGAAAGTAAACGTTGTCCAGATCAATACCATCCAATTCTGGCCATAAAAAATAATTAATGATCTCTCGATAGAGCGAAAAAGTAAGGTCCAATGACTCAGCCGGACCATAAACCGCATCAAATAGTCACACGTTGAGGATAGAGAGGCTTTTCAACAATAACTCTTGGGTTTTCCGAGCCCCAGATGCAACAACTTTGCTTGGTGACGAAGCCACCGATGATTTTTCGATGGAATTCCGGATCATTTTCATGCATTTAGAGGACCCAATCAGCAAAGACACGACGTTGTTGGTGATTGACCGGCTTAAGCTCTTGTGTCAACTGAACTTTATAAGCCTTAAGACCGAAATCTTTATGCAAAATACGGTGTAACAACGTTTGTGGAATGCCTAATTCCAAAGAACGACGAGGAATGGACAAGTCTGGGTTTTCTTCAACACTTTGTAATGATTTTCTACTTTTTAGGTTGAACGCGGAACCGACCTCTCATCGGTTCTAGACGTTAAGTCTGAGTAGTGCCAACGGATGGTACCAACAGGTCAACCAATCCGTGCACCGTAACCCATTCACGCGGTGACTGCTTGTCGGCCAGCTAGTTCGGAGAGGATTTCGGTCGCGGGTCTCCGAATGGATTACGCTCAATTACAATATTTCAGTCACCTGAACTTGCCCGTTTTCCAAACGCGTCAACAATTACTCATCCAGAACGGGAAACCTACATTACGTTAATTCTGGATGTGATCTCTCCACAGATCTCAAATCAAAAACGCTACAAAATCCTATAGGCGCGTTACCGAATCACCGACGCGGTACCGAAAAATATGCTACTCGAAATTAAACCGACGAAAACTACTCTAATGAAATGACGAAACAAGCAAAGGTACCGCGTACCGCGCGCGACGCGAAACCGACCTCATCGGATTTGTCGAAACCCTACCCTCGCGCCGGCATACCTACCTTACACTCTCTGTTCCCCCTGAAAAAGAACGAGCCACTGAAAAGGAAAGTCGTGGGTTATCTTAGCAATTCATTTTTAATAATTATAAAGATATTGAACAAAACATCGATGTAAGTATAAAATCAAACAATTTCATTAACTTCTAGTTATTAAACGTTTTCGTTCTTGTAATTCTACTAATTATGGTGAGTATAAATCCAAGAGAAATGCCTACACTAAGGTATTTCCCTATGAGCACTTGTGCTTAACTATTTCAAAGTTTAGAGTAGTAATTCTGAAGGTATAGTCTTAACCGACCAATTTGGGATAGAATACAATTTTCAAATAAAGCTCAATATATTAAACTTAACTCACTACACTCCATCCGCTGAGAAAGATACATTTATTCCCATTAAAAAAAAACTCAAGAAACTCATGCAAGTTTATGTTTATCTACGATTATCTATACATGCACTTAAATTATCCAAAAATTCCCTAATACTCATATAATGGGAAAACTTAACTTTTGCAGTCATTGTACCCGTAAATCATTAGGAGGAAACATACACGCGAATTAGTTTAAGCATTTATGTTTTATAAACTGAGGATTTAGTGAATTTAGGAAAACTAGAACATCGCTTGCAATCAAAGCAATATAAAATTATTGTCGAAGTACGAGTATTAGGTTCATGCAACTTAGTTTAAGTAATCTGAAATTATCTGATTCATAGTAATGTTAAGTTTATTCATAGTTAGCTCTCATATTAATTAGTATACGTATTTATCAAATGTTAGTCTACTGAAACTCCTATGCTATGTGACTAATGGAAATAATTGTTCCGTCGAAAAATTAGAACCTCGTTTTGCACTTAGTATATGTAAGGAACTTTACATGAAACTATTTAAATCTAACAGATCATAAAATCAAAAAAAAATTGAATGGAGGTTTGAAAAGTTACATATTGTAATACCCAGATTAAATTCGTTATGTGATTTACATCTTTCGTTCAACCTTCATCCTCAATAAAAATACGACAGCATAAATCACTCTTAAATATAAGTGAAATTAGAATAAAATATTATAATTAAGTAGCTATGTAGCTTAACAGTACTCATTTATTTATAGTTATTTCTTGATTCATGGATGTTCTATCTGTTTGATATATATTTGTTGTATCGCACCTTGGTTATTTTGAAAATCTACAAGTCATTTTGATCTTGGTTTAAGTAAAACTTAGAATGGTTTAGTGGACTTGTATTAGAAATACAATATTAATTATTATTGGAACTGTTTTTGGAAGGAACTACCAATTATTTAGAATTTTTTTAGAATAATCGTTCAAGTTACATTTGAAAGGAGCATTTATCGTGGATGATTTTGAAGGATGTTAAGGAAGCTTTAATGAGAAAAGAAACAGCGAGAAAGTTTAATTTTCGAAAAAAAAAAGCCATCAATCATTTAGTAAAAAGTAATCATCAACATTATTTAAACTTCTTTCTCGTGGCAGAAAATAAATATTGCATCAAATAAATTTTTTCCGGACAAAAGCACATCTCATCGTTATTATTAATATTTACTTTGGTTCATCTACGTATCACATAGATAGTGCAACAAATCATTAACTTGAGTTTGACAAGCTATTAATTATCCTCCAATGGTACGAAACAAATATCTAGCAAATATATTAAAATTTTATAAATCTAATAATAAATGTAAATAGAATTTTGTCAATCTTTTTCTTCTTTTGTTTAAATAAAATCCCTAAAAATATATTTATAGATCATCCAATTATTATTCTCATTTTTAATTCTCTACTTAGCTTATTACTTAGCTAGAAGAAGCATTAGTAATCTAAAGTTAATTGCCTTAGCTGCCAATAACCGATTGCACTCTGAACTATCTGGCAAGGGTAGGAGATAATATTCACTTTCATTGTTCTCATCGGTGAATATGTGTTTGCAGATCTGAGTGTTTACTTTCATTTCCGAGAACGGTCCCCTTAAAGCAAAGAAGTGTATGTGCAATGGGGTACTTGTCTTACTTTTCAGTATGAGCTTTAGCTCAGGATAGTTGAGATTCTCATCAAAATCACCACGAACTATGTGCACATCATTTGCCAGCGTTTTCAGATAAGCATATGATTAGCAGATTAATTCTTCAGAATTTTTGTAGATGGATAAAAGAAATAATTTATCAACACTTAAAACTCGATAAATTTTCAGCACGTTCAGTTGGCTGGAATCAGTGCCTAGATATAGTTCCTGACTTCGAGCTGAAAAATAGGATGAAACGAAGTCGTCGAAAGGCGAGTACATTCGACGTTTGCGAGAAAGAAAATTACTCCTAGAACTAGTATCAACCAGACCAGTTATGCTACTATTAAAGCCTTCAACTTCTGCCACTGCTGATGGTTTTTCAGCACTGCTGCTTTCACCCGCATGGTCACCTTTCGCCTGACTATTATCTTCTTGTGCCTTTCCGCTCACACTAGACAAAATATTGCTAACACTTTCTAAGTCTTTCTTATCTAAACTAACCTCTTTCATAATTTGAGCCTGTTGATCTTCTTTCTGTCGCAGTAAATGGGTCAGAAACTCGTACAGCAACTGATTTTGTGCGGCACTTGATTCAGCCTCTAGCAATTGCTTTCTTTCGTGCATAAATTGCCGGTACATAAGATATGATGCATGCGCCCAGGAACCAATAGCTTTTAAAATTTTGACGGCAGGCTACTACATCGATGTGGAATGTGCAAGTCCCCAAGAACTACAACAAGCATTTTGAAGAATAGTTATCAGAGTGCAAAGCTTCAAGTTTGTCCAAGGCTCCTATTTCCTTCGGTGTTTTCGGCGAATCCAATTCCTGGGGCGAGGAACTACAAACAAAACCTGGTAAAGCATCCGTCGATGTAACTCGAACGAAGAAAAATTTACCTCTTTATTCACAATCAATCCTTTGAGCTCGAATAATCAGGTATTGTGGACGAATTAATTAATTATTATAATTTAAACAAATACTCTCTGAAGGTCAAAGTTCTCTTTTCAGGCTCAGAACTTGTACTCCTTCGCCTCCATGTGGCTGTCAAAATCACCCGGTTGTCACATCGGACAAAACAGCTGTGTGTGGAATGGCACGCCATATGGCGGCAATGTACCTCTCCAGTTGTCGCCAGTGGCATAGTTTTCTCGATGGCCACGGTGGAGGGGCATTTCTAGATGGCTATGTCTCGAAATGTGCCGGGGTTTGGATTAATTCTATATTTCGAATATTTATATCCACAGATCTAAATATTTGGACAGAAAAAAAAATATTTTCTGCGCAACGATATCCGCACGACAGATGAAGTCCGCTGGCACTCCGAGGACATATCCATCTGGCCGGTTGCAAGGGTTCGGGATCGGAATCACTTCGATTCCCGGGCGTAGGCGTCACATTACAACTTTCGGCTACAGTAGCAATATTCTCGGCTGTTCTTGATTAACATGCATTCTTCGCATCACTAAGTTGTCCCAACAGCTCGAATTTGCCCACCAATTTCTGTATTGCGGTCCGACAAGATGCTTCACGACGACCCAAAAATGTTCGAGTAGGACGAACCGTCTCTGCCAAATTTTCACCATTTTTATAGTGAATTTTAATAATTTCAATGCATTGTTGAAGCATGTATCGTTCCATTTTTATTAATGGCGTAGTTTTACTTGTCAAATGTCGGAAAATGACAGCTTCAAAAGTAACATCTACCGAAATATCGGGCTATTCAAAATAAGACCTCTTATTGGAAAACCCTTTAGACTATAAAAGAAGATTGTAAACATCATCTGCTCTTACAACTAGTTTTAAAATTGATTTCCTTAAAATTAAGTACATTATTCCTTAAGACTACCTTAAAAACTACTCATTCGCTGCGTCCATAGAGCGGTCCGTCGCTCTCCTGACAAGTTCCGCCTTGTGCTCCTTGGCTCATATGATTCCCGCTTCCGCAAGCTCTTCTGCATACGATTTTATCGGCTTCATTCCTGTCTCCAGGTCCAGCACCTCGTTAGGGTAAGACCGTCCGCCCTCCCGTCTGTATAGTCCTGTGCAAACCCGAAGTATTTTTCGCTCCAATAATCCTATATTGCCTCATTTTGTTTTCAGAACTACAATCTATTCACCGCATATGTGATGATCGGACGAATCAAGGTTGTAATGAATTTCTCTTTCAACTCGAACGCGGAACCGACCTCTCATCGGTTCTAGACGTTAAGTCTGAGTAGTGCCAACGGATGGTACCAACAGGTCAACCAATCCGTGCACCGTAATCCATTCACGCGGTGACTGCTTGTCGGCCAGCTAGTTCGGAGAGGATTTCGGTCGCGGGTCTCCGAATGGATTACGCTCAATTACAATATTTCAGTCACCTTGAAATTGCCCGTTTTCTAAACGCGTCAACATTTACTCATCCAGAACGAGAAACCTACATTACGTTAGTTCTGGATGGGATCTATCCACAGATCTCAAATCAAAAGCTACAAAAATCCACAGGCGCGTTACCGATTCACCGACGCGGTACCGAAAAATATACTACTCGAACTTAACCCGAAGAAAACTACTCTAAAGAAGTGACGAAACAAACAAAGGTACCGCGTACCGCGCGCGACGCGAAACCGACCTCAGCGGATTTGCAGAAACCCTACCCTCGCGACGGCATACTTACCCTACACTCTCCGTTCCCCCTGAAATAGAACGAGTTACTGAAAAGGAAAGTCGTGGTTTAACTTAGCAATTCATATTATTATTAACTTCAATCAAATTAGGATTTCGATTATAAATATTAGTATCCTCCATTTACACACGAGAAAATTCTCTAACCTACAAATCTGTAACAAAAAAAAAATCGTGCAAATATTTATCCTAGGTACTTCTCCTTATCTGACATGATTTTAGTATTCTACTTTTTCTTATTTTAAGCTTTACTTTGGGAAAACACAAACTATCTTTTATCTATGTTTTGGATTTAACTTTTTGCGTTTAAAAAAACATATCACTAAGGATTTTCGTATATTCTAAGCATTAAACAAATTTGCTGGTTGCTTGTTTGTTGTAACTTTAGTCATATCGAGCTTATTTCTCATGGGGAAAGGATTCGAGGGCTAGAAATGGTTTGGAATTTCTAAAACGTTCACTTGTATCGTGTTCAAGAAATAAGAGCGATTTATCACTAAAGAAGAGTTAAACTGATTAAGTTTCCAAAAACTAACATTTGCACAATTTAGACCTTTCAAAGGAAGTATAGGCTGCTTTTCCGTTTTTTTTTCTTAAATCTTTCAATTGCATGCTTACTTAAATCGAATTAATTTAAATTTATGACACATCCATTGAATATTTTCCCACTGTAATCATCTCTATGCATTTTGAAATTAATTAAGATTTTTTTTTTCTTTTCCTTCATTCGCTTCAAATAAACTTTATCTAAGTTCAAATTGGATATAAATTTTATGTATTGGATTGGTTTGTAGCGTCGATGATAATCTCATGATAGGGACCCGACTCAGGTATAGAGTTTATCGTTTCCCTTTCTTGTATAATTTATTTAAATATTTACTGTTTGCTGAACCGACAGCATACGATTAAATTTCATTATTTTTTCTTGTATACTTCTTGGTACCGATGTAAAACAATTGTTTGTAAGGGGCTCTCAACCAAAAGTTGATCTCAAATTTCTCAGAAAAACAAGAAAAAGAATCTTCTCCGACGAATTCCAATTGGTCGAATTGTACGTATTCAGACTTTCAAACTGAGCCGTTGATTAGTTGCTTTCAAACTCATGATAATTTAAAATTATTTCCATAGGAAAACGAAGAGTACTATAAATTCGATCTGTAAAGAACGCCCCAACTATTTTATATCGGAATCAAACAAAACTAGGAACGTTAATTCGCGTAAGCTTGCAAACTTAAGCAAATATACACGACGTTAAACAGGCAAGCAAGCACAAACAATTACCATTTGTATAAAAAAAAGGAATAGGCTTGGCTATCCAAAGAATTTTCCATTTAAAAAAAAATCTATAAATATTTACGTTAGAATGTAAATTTTTCTTTAAAATAGGGCAAGTAGACACAGACAATTACCATTTGTAAAAATTAATTTCATATTTAAATCACCTTTCCTAGATATTCCATTGTCTTCATATCACCTAGTGAACTGCCAAGAACATATGGATGTTGTACTTTTACAGCCACTGTTTCACCCGATTTTAGGCTCGCCTTATGCACTTGAGCCAATGAAGCAGTACCAAACGATTCTGGGTCAAAGCTATCGAATAACTCGTCTGCGCTTTTCTTTAAATCTTGCTTTACCACTTTATATAAATCTTCGACTGGAATACTTGGAGCATCACTGTGAAGTACTTTCATTGTTTTAACGAATTCTGGAGGTAGAAGATAGTCCAAAGCACCCATATGTTGTCCTCATCCCATTGACGATAGAATAGTTGATTTTGATGTTAGTCCAATATTCCATACGGTGATTGCTGCTTTTCCCAAACGAACAACTCCCAATGAATCTACATATATCGTAATCGTTGGCATGTAAATTTAATCTTGTTCCAGCTGCTGTAGCAGTTAAAGCTCAATACTTTATCACTCTACGAATCATGGCAACTTAATAGTACGGCACGTCATCTTTAATGCACTCAAACATTACACTTTTCAAGTTAAGTTTATCGAATTTCCTTGTTCACATGCAAAAGTATGAAACCAAAATTGAAAATAAATTTGTTGTTTGTTGTGATGACCTTCTAACGTTGAACCCCGTTCTGAACAATTTTGGAACCGATCGCTTCGAGTTGCATTAGTCGCTCGATTAAAATTAGACCGGTTTAATGCTATGAGCTGAGTACCAGTTAGTGTTATGATAGTGCCGTATTCTGCAAAAGCACCAACTGTTCATGGCCAAGTACAACAGCAGCAAATCTCGTTGGATGTATTCATTTTACCCCGTAGTTGATTTGCATGAGCCACAGATTTTATGATACGGATATTGTGTTGCTGCGCTCGGATGTGATATGAACTTTTCAATCACATTGGCTCCGAGCTTGTAGTGAGAAGTTGAAATTCTGAAATCCAGTTTTCTTTTATGTTCACTAACTGGTTATTTGCTATTACATAGCATTCTGTTTCATGTTATGCTCGTCGAGTATTGGCGTAGTTTGCTCTCTTCTGAGGCAACATTGGTATGTTATTTACTTCAGTTTTTCACCGCTGATTTAGTACCGGCATACATCATTTGAAGACTCATATGACTGTCTCTTGGTGTATAAAAATGAAGCACATCGGGTATGAAACTCGACCATCGTCATGAACCATACGATACGTGTAAACAATATAACGTGGCTGATGACCCGGTAAAAGTTCTTGGAGCTCAGCTATCGAGATGTTCTCAATGCATTCATCCCAAACAATCAGTTGTTTGTCGCGATCAACTTCCAATATTAGCGCCGCATTTTTGATAACGTGAGAAGCATACCCGCGAACAAGGTTGATCACTTTTAATTGCATATGTTTATACCGTACAATGTACGTTGCTGAATCGAAGGCTGCAATCTGTACTGCGGATTGCAAGCGATACGCCAATTGATCAATCTGAACAAAGTAGCAAGCGTTACTTCGAATTTCCGCATGAAGAAGTGTCAAATCATTTTGGTGTTGAATTATTCTCCTACTGGATTCATTAAGAGAAATTGTTTTCTCGAAGGTATATTCCCACTTAGTCCGCAGTTCACACTGCCTTCCGCTGCAGACCAGACAAAATTGCTAAATTTTTCTAATTAGTTATTAACTAAACTAACCTCTTTCCTAATGTGTCTGCTCCGGTGAATGTCACTGCCTCACGAATACGTTTTCCAAAAACTCTTTAAGCACACCACGCGTTTCTTCACAGATTAAACAGGGAATACGTTTCACTCCACCACGTCGCGCCAAACGACGTATAGCTGGTTTTGTAATACCTTGGATATTATCACGAAGAACTTTGCGATGACGTTTAGCGCCTCCATGTGCTGTCAAAAGTTCCGGTTGTCACCTCGGACAAAACATATGTGCGTGGAATGGCACTTCATATGGCGGAAATGTGCTTCTTCAGATGTCGCCAGTGGCATAGTTTTCTCGATGGCCACGGTGGAGGGGCATTTCCAGATGGCTATGTCTCGAAATGTGCCGGGGTTGGATTAATTCTATATTTCGAATATTTATATCCACGGATCCAAATATTTGGACAGAAAAAAAAATATTTTCTGCACAACGATATCCGCACAACAGATGAAGTCCGCTGGCACTTCGAGGACATATCCATCTGGCAGGTTACAAGGGTTCGGGATCGGAATCACTTCGATTCCTGGGCGCAGGCGTCACATTACACATTCCCCCCCCCAAAATCGAAGTAATTACGATCCCGTCTCCTTTGTAAAAGGTCTTGGTTAGGGACGTGGCGGGTCGAAGATCCGTTTCGAAGGATAGGCTACAACCCTGTTCGTGAAGACTCGACAGTGACTATATAGTAGGAAGTCAGGTGTTATTCGGAGGCCTTCGTCTAGGCAGAGATTTGGGATAAGCCAAGGTTTCTCGTGGGAATTAGTTGCACTTCATCGTCTAAGGTCTTTTGCGTGGTAAATTCCCAGGGTCTTACCAGTCATGTCCGCGATGAGGTATCGGGTGGGGCTTATGACTTGTATGACTCGACACTTCACGAATTTCTTGTCTAGTTTGGCATTGTAATGGCGGGTGGCATCGCTCTGTCGGAAGTTTCGACGATATATTTCGTCGCCGGCCTTAAAGCCAGAAGGATGAGATCGCAAGTTGTACCGCTCCTCTCCCATCCGTCTACTTTCTTCAATCTTCTCCCGCAGTTGATCTCGCAGAAGTTGGAGCTTTTCGTGCGGTTCTAGAACCACGATTGGGTCCTCTAGCGATTTCAGCTGCCGCAATAGCCGGTAAGCGCTCCCATGACCGATCATGTACTGGCCGAACACTGCAAAATACGGCGAAATGCCGGTCGTGGCGTGGTACGACGAGCGCAGTGCACTAGTGATGGCGGACAATTTGCGATCCCAGTCCCTCTGATTCGGGTGGACATAGGCGCGAATGGCCGCTATGAGCGTACGATTCAGTCGTTCGGATGCGTTGGCTTGTGGTGAATAGACGGCAGTTCGTTGGTGGATGATGCCGTATTTGGACATTAGGTCTCGGAACTTGCTGGAGGTGAACTGGACCCCATTGTCGGAGACAAGTTTCTCCGGAACTCCAAACATGTGAAAGACTCGGTTCTCCAAAAAGCTGATTATTGGTCCAGTGTGCATGTTACGTAGTGGCTCTATGATAGGGAATTTGGAGAGCTGGTCCAGGACCACGACAGCTCCCGTGTGGCCAGAAGCAGATCGAGGGTAAGGACCGATAAGATCAATGTACAAGCGCTGGAACACGCGTTCGGGGACCTCAACCTTACCCATGGGTGGCCGAAGAATGGTGTTGGGCGCTTTAGTGCACTTGCATAGCTCACAGGAGGCTACGTACGCTTTTATCTGTTGTGCCATCTTAGGCCAAAAGAAACAGGTTTTCAACCGCCTAAGTGTACGACCGTATCCGCCGTGCGCACTTGATGGGTGGTCATGAGCCCGCCTGATAAGATCAGTGGTTAATTCTTCGGGCACCCACAACTTCCACTGTTCTTCTTCTTGTATGGGGTCTCCGGATGCGTGTCCCATCCGTTTGTAAATGAATCCATCCGTCAACCGCAGTTCAGGAAGCTGGGGCTGTTGGTTCTGGATAGTGTGAATCAGTTGGGTGTAGCTGGCTGACTTGAAGGCAGGATGGTCCAGATCGATCAATTGGGGGCTGTCGTCCTCTTGGACCAACTCGGCTCCTTCAGGGGCGAACATTCTGGATAGGGTGTCGGGGACTACATGCTGGCTTCCTTTTCGGTGGCGAATTGTGAAGTCAAATGCCTGGAGTTTCAGTGCCCACCTGGCCAATCTGCCGTTGAGATCAGTCTGGCTCATTAGCCATTTCAGAGAAGCGTGATCCGTAACGATTTCAAAGGTGTGTCCCTCCACATAGGCTCGGAAGCGTTTCACTGCCAACACCGCGGCTAAACATTCTTGCTCGGAGACCGTGTAATTTCGCTGGGCTGGGTTCAGCTTGTGAGACATGAAGGCTATAGGTCTCTCCTCGCCGTCTTGTGCAACCTGGACTAAGACTGCTCCCACCCCATGTTGACTCGCGTCACAATGGATTGAGAACGGTTTGTCAAAGTCCGGGCTGTGCAGTACGGGGGCCGTAGTCAGACTCTTCTTTAGCTCTTCAAAGGCTCGCAAGCTGGGCTCTTCCCAGACGAATTTACGTCCCTTACGCAGCATGTCGGTCAAAGGAGTGGTAATGGTGGCATAGTCACGTACAAAACGCTGGTACCATCCGCATAAGCCTAAGAATCGGCGTAACTGTTTGGTGGTCTTGGGTAATGGAAAAACGTCAATCGCTTGAGTCTTTTCCGGATCGGTCTTGATATGCCCATGCCCAATGATGTGACCTAAATACTTCACCTCCGTCATCACGAACTGGCTCTTCCTTATGTTGATGGTTAATCTTGCCCTCCGGATGTGTAGAGCCACCTCCTGAAGCAGGTCGATGTGTTCGTCAAAGGTCTCGGTTATAAGCAGCAGATCGTCCAAGTAAACGAAAACTTGGTGCCGCAAATGAGGTGGTATCACCTTATCCATAAGGCGCGTCATTGTTTGGGGGGCATTACACAATCCGAATGGCATGGTCACGAATTGATATAAGGGCCGGCCTGGGACTGTGAAGGCTGTTTTCTCCTTTGAACCGGGGTCTAAAGGAATTTGCCAGAAGGCGTCCTTGAGGTCTAAGCTCGTGATGAAATGGGCTTTAGGCAATCGACTCAGAATGCCTTCTATCAACGGTAGAGGATATGCGTCCTTGACTGTGACGGCGTTCAAGCGTCTGGCATCTAAGCATAACCGGACCTTGTTCGGCTTGACAACTAAGGTGACTGGGGAAGCCCACGCGCTCTGTGATTCTTCGATTACGCCTAATGATAGCATTCGATCCACTTCGGCATATAACGATTTTTCCTTCGCCGGAGATATGGCGAAATGTCTCTGTTTTATGGGTTTAGCATCCCCCACATCTATAGTGTGGAACACCAGGGCAGTCCGCCCGAGACCTTCCTTCTCGTGCGAGGGAAAAGCCGATATAGCCGAGTCGAGACGCAGTTGCTGAGTTACATCCAGTGTATGCCGTAATAAGTTAGTGGGTTGAGATTGGTCAGGAACGGTGGTGACGGACTCCAGGGTCGAACCGGAAAATAGTGCCGGGGCCAAGTTAAATTTTCGAACGAAGTCCACTCCTAAATAAAGATTCTGGGTTAACTGAGGTATGATGAAAAATTCCATAGGTTTAGTTACCCCTTTAAAGGTGACATCCGTCATAATTTTTCCCACTACAGAGTGACGAGTTCCGTCCGCCGTGCTTAACCAGGAGGTGAAATGACGGATTTGGTCCGCGTGCTTTGCCAGTACCTCCCCTGCAAACTCGGCAGAGATGCAATTCACACTGGCTCCCGTATCGACTAAGCCTGATACTCGTTTTTGCAGGAGGTGTACTGACGCATATGGCCGAACATCATCCCTCAATAATTCGTCTAAGTATATGTCCTTCAACACTTTCCTCGACTGCCTGACTTTTCTCCAGAAGCTCCGCATCCGACGCGTGGCTCGCTTGCTTCGCGGTGGGACATTTGTGGCCAATTCCTCATGGAAGATGCGCTGTCGAGTAGCCAAATAATTCCGTAACCTGACATGAAAAGGTTTTACATGCCAAGGAACCTTCGTCTCGCTATCATTTCCCTGCGCATTGGCCTCGGCGAAGGACGGCGTCGGTTGTGGAACTTCGGGAGAACTGTGTTTAGCGGTGCGAGTCAGCAGAGTTGGAGTCATGTTGGGAGCTGGGTCATAGCTGGTGATGGGGTCTGGATTGGTTCGTCCGGGGTCTAGGAGTGCCGACGGGTGGTCGCGGCACTCGGTGGCAAGTTTTTTCGCCCTTTGCAATTTGCACAGTCAGGTGCGTATGTGTCGGCCTTCCCGCATCGGTAGCAGAAAAGCGTTGGCTCCGCTGGACATGCGTAGAACCGATGTCCCGGTTGTCGGCAGTTCCAACATACCGTCGGGCTTGTAATTGCTTCAAGGGAGGGTCGATCAATCAATGCTGGGTCCTCAAGCTCCGGTGGTGCTCCGCTCCTCGGTACTGGTACTGGATCAGCAAGCAGGTGGTCTGCTGCCATCAACTCCGCGGTGTGATGATTTCGGGGATTCGGTCCCGTTATGCGAGGTTGTGGGCGGAAGGTACCCCGTCGCTCATCCAAGTGTTCTTGTCTACGCGCATGGAGGCGCAATCCCTGTATGGTGTTGATGGGAAAATGTAGCAGGCTGTTCTGGAGATCCCAGCGCATGTTCTCTCTGATAATTTCTACTAATTCGTCCTCGGGCATGGTATTTCGCAGGCGAGTGCTCAATCTCACAATACTGGTGTAGTACTGGTCGAACGGTTCGTGAGCGCCTTGTTTCCGTTTCTTTATTTGCTCTCTTAGCTCTCTCTCAGTGAAGCCATCCTCAAATCGATTGCGGAAGGCTGCACTGAAAGAGTGCCAAGTGGGACGTGGCGTTGACTCTTTAAAGCTCCAGTACCAGTCGGCAGCGTCGCCGCTGAACAAAAGATGTGCATGCCGGAGGAAGGCCGAGGAATCCCCTCCCAGGGTGCTGGATATCAACGCCTGAATCCGGAAAAGGAACCGGTCCGCCGATATCATATCGTTGAACCCTGTAAAGTTCAGGCGCCAACTCTCCATGATACGAGGCGTCGGGTCTCGGAAAAGTGTCAATGCGTTCCCGGGGGGAATCACATCCTCTACTGACCTGTTGTACTGAACTGCCTCGGGGGCTGGAGGTACCAACGGAGGTCCGGTACTGTGTCGCGGTCTGTATTCGGGAGCTCTGGGATCCATTCCCGAGTTCCTTGGAGGTGGGACCCATTGCTCGGATTGTCGGGAGTGGGGCATCGCCACACTGGGATTTGGCTCCCAGCCAAGCGGAGTTCTCACGCGGCTGGGTGGTTGGCTCAACGGGAGATTCTGGATCTTTCCCTCCAGGTTGCCAATCCTCTCCGACATATCCCTCATCAACGCCACGAGGGTGTCAATGGAGTGGGCGGAAGGCATGGTTGTCACCTCGGACACGACACTTGCAGCCGGAACTTCACCGCCTACTGCTCCTTGCAGGTCTAAGAGTGGGTGTGACGGTTCGGCTTCTGGAGCTCCTTTCGCCACTGCTCCACGCGTTGGTAGGGGCGTTCCGAGGGGGACGTCTAGGGCAGACCGATCTATGGGTCGCCGGCATAAGGGACACAGTTCTGACGTGAGGAGGAGCTGTTGTACACAGGCACGATGGAATAAATGTCCACAATCCAATCGCACGCTGTGTACGCCCTCCACTACGTCCTCGAAACAGATTCCACAGTTCGCGGGTTGGACCGTTTTGGACCGTGTCCATCGCTTTTCTGGGGTCCGCTTCGTTGCCATTATCGTGTGGTTGCTAATATTGAGAAGAAAAATAAATATAAAATACACTTATTTCTACTATAAACCTAGTAAACCTAATATATATATAGAAAACCTAAAAATACGTTAGTAGCCGATAGTGGCGAGCTAATGATAAGTGGAGAAAAAAAATATTTGACAGTCACTTTCCTTTCCAGTAGTCGACTCCTTCAATGGGAAAAGAGAGTGCGTGGTAATCTGCCGAAGAAAGGGTGCTTCGGTCGATTTACGAAATTTAACCCCACACCCACATACATTACAAAAAACCGTCTCTAAACTACGTTAAAGTGACTCGACGAGACAAGTGGTAGAGCTACCGTAACGACTTTGTACGCGGTCAAAACTCCCGACGCGTAGAAGCATTCCGGGCTTCGCGACTCCAGCATACGCCACCGAACGTTGAACCGATACCACTCGTCTAACACGCATAAGAAATAGTTAGAATCCTTCCGCGACATAAAGGCAAGGTAGCCTTCTATTTTCTTGAGAGTCCATGCTGATAGGTAAACCCATCAGACTGGCAGTTCCATCAAGAAAATAGAAGGTCCTTACAGGGGTTACCCTGGGACAACACATCGGAAGGATTCTGTCGCGAAAGCAAAATCAAACAAAGGAGAGCGGAAGCTACAACTCACGTGAAGCGACCTCTAATGTGTATCACACAATTCCACTGCTCCTGATAGTGGGACTCGAGTACCAAAGTACCTTACATCCTCCGTAAAGGACCAACTCGTCAGAAGACGCGAAGTTCTTTCCCCCTTAGGATGTTTTTGGCCCCACGTTGGGCGCCATTTGTAATGAATTTCTCTTTCAACTCGAACGCGGAACCGACCTCTCATCGGTTCTAGACGTTAAGTCTGAGTAGTGCCAACGGATGGTACCAACAGGTCAACCAATCCGTGCACCGTAATCCATTCACGCGGTGACTGCTTGTCGGCCAGCTAGTTCGGAGAGGATTTCGGTCGCGGGTCTCCGAATGGATTACGCTCAATTACAATATTTCAGTCACCTTGAAATTGCCCGTTTTCTAAACGCGTCAACATTTACTCATCCAGAACGAGAAACCTACATTACGTTAGTTCTGGATGGGATCTATCCACAGATCTCAAATCAAAAGCTACAAAAATCCACAGGCGCGTTACCGATTCACCGACGCGGTACCGAAAAATATACTACTCGAACTTAACCCGAAGAAAACTACTCTAAAGAAGTGACGAAACAAACAAAGGTACCGCGTACCGCGCGCGACGCGAAACCGACCTCAGCGGATTTGCAGAAACCCTACCCTCGCGACGGCATACTTACCCTACACTCTCCGTTCCCCCTGAAATAGAACGAGTTACTGAAAAGGAAAGTCGTGGTTTAACTTAGCAATTCATATTATTATTAACTTCAATCAAATTAGGATTTCGATTATAAATATTAGTATCCTCCATTTACACACGAGAAAATTCTCTAACCTACAAATCTGTAACAAAAAAAAAATCGTGCAAATATTTATCCTAGGTACTTCTCCTTATCTGACATGATTTTAGTATTCTACTTTTTCTTATTTTAAGCTTTACTTTGGGAAAACACAAACTATCTTTTATCTATGTTTTGGATTTAACTTTTTGCGTTTAAAAAAACATATCACTAAGGATTTTCGTATATTCTAAGCATTAAACAAATTTGCTGGTTGCTTGTTTGTTGTAACTTTAGTCATATCGAGCTTATTTCTCATGGGGAAAGGATTCGAGGGCTAGAAATGGTTTGGAATTTCTAAAACGTTCACTTGTATCGTGTTCAAGAAATAAGAGCGATTTATCACTAAAGAAGAGTTAAACTGATTAAGTTTCCAAAAACTAACATTTGCACAATTTAGACCTTTCAAAGGAAGTATAGGCTGCTTTTCCGTTTTTTTTTCTTAAATCTTTCAATTGCATGCTTACTTAAATCGAATTAATTTAAATTTATGACACATCCATTGAATATTTTCCCACTGTAATCATCTCTATGCATTTTGAAATTAATTAAGATTTTTTTTTTCTTTTCCTTCATTCGCTTCAAATAAACTTTATCTAAGTTCAAATTGGATATAAATTTTATGTATTGGATTGGTTTGTAGCGTCGATGATAATCTCATGATAGGGACCCGACTCAGGTATAGAGTTTATCGTTTCCCTTTCTTGTATAATTTATTTAAATATTTACTGTTTGCTGAACCGACAGCATACGATTAAATTTCATTATTTTTTCTTGTATACTTCTTGGTACCGATGTAAAACAATTGTTTGTAAGGGGCTCTCAACCAAAAGTTGATCTCAAATTTCTCAGAAAAACAAGAAAAAGAATCTTCTCCGACGAATTCCAATTGGTCGAATTGTACGTATTCAGACTTTCAAACTGAGCCGTTGATTAGTTGCTTTCAAACTCATGATAATTTAAAATTATTTCCATAGGAAAACGAAGAGTACTATAAATTCGATCTGTAAAGAACGCCCCAACTATTTTATATCGGAATCAAACAAAACTAGGAACGTTAATTCGCGTAAGCTTGCAAACTTAAGCAAATATACACGACGTTAAACAGGCAAGCAAGCACAAACAATTACCATTTGTATAAAAAAAAGGAATAGGCTTGGCTATCCAAAGAATTTTCCATTTAAAAAAAAATCTATAAATATTTACGTTAGAATGTAAATTTTTCTTTAAAATAGGGCAAGTAGACACAGACAATTACCATTTGTAAAAATTAATTTCATATTTAAATCACCTTTCCTAGATATTCCATTGTCTTCATATCACCTAGTGAACTGCCAAGAACATATGGATGTTGTACTTTTACAGCCACTGTTTCACCCGATTTTAGGCTCGCCTTATGCACTTGAGCCAATGAAGCAGTACCAAACGATTCTGGGTCAAAGCTATCGAATAACTCGTCTGCGCTTTTCTTTAAATCTTGCTTTACCACTTTATATAAATCTTCGACTGGAATACTTGGAGCATCACTGTGAAGTACTTTCATTGTTTTAACGAATTCTGGAGGTAGAAGATAGTCCAAAGCACCCATATGTTGTCCTCATCCCATTGACGATAGAATAGTTGATTTTGATGTTAGTCCAATATTCCATACGGTGATTGCTGCTTTTCCCAAACGAACAACTCCCAATGAATCTACATATATCGTAATCGTTGGCATGTAAATTTAATCTTGTTCCAGCTGCTGTAGCAGTTAAAGCTCAATACTTTATCACTCTACGAATCATGGCAACTTAATAGTACGGCACGTCATCTTTAATGCACTCAAACATTACACTTTTCAAGTTAAGTTTATCGAATTTCCTTGTTCACATGCAAAAGTATGAAACCAAAATTGAAAATAAATTTGTTGTTTGTTGTGATGACCTTCTAACGTTGAACCCCGTTCTGAACAATTTTGGAACCGATCGCTTCGAGTTGCATTAGTCGCTCGATTAAAATTAGACCGGTTTAATGCTATGAGCTGAGTACCAGTTAGTGTTATGATAGTGCCGTATTCTGCAAAAGCACCAACTGTTCATGGCCAAGTACAACAGCAGCAAATCTCGTTGGATGTATTCATTTTACCCCGTAGTTGATTTGCATGAGCCACAGATTTTATGATACGGATATTGTGTTGCTGCGCTCGGATGTGATATGAACTTTTCAATCACATTGGCTCCGAGCTTGTAGTGAGAAGTTGAAATTCTGAAATCCAGTTTTCTTTTATGTTCACTAACTGGTTATTTGCTATTACATAGCATTCTGTTTCATGTTATGCTCGTCGAGTATTGGCGTAGTTTGCTCTCTTCTGAGGCAACATTGGTATGTTATTTACTTCAGTTTTTCACCGCTGATTTAGTACCGGCATACATCATTTGAAGACTCATATGACTGTCTCTTGGTGTATAAAAATGAAGCACATCGGGTATGAAACTCGACCATCGTCATGAACCATACGATACGTGTAAACAATATAACGTGGCTGATGACCCGGTAAAAGTTCTTGGAGCTCAGCTATCGAGATGTTCTCAATGCATTCATCCCAAACAATCAGTTGTTTGTCGCGATCAACTTCCAATATTAGCGCCGCATTTTTGATAACGTGAGAAGCATACCCGCGAACAAGGTTGATCACTTTTAATTGCATATGTTTATACCGTACAATGTACGTTGCTGAATCGAAGGCTGCAATCTGTACTGCGGATTGCAAGCGATACGCCAATTGATCAATCTGAACAAAGTAGCAAGCGTTACTTCGAATTTCCGCATGAAGAAGTGTCAAATCATTTTGGTGTTGAATTATTCTCCTACTGGATTCATTAAGAGAAATTGTTTTCTCGAAGGTATATTCCCACTTAGTCCGCAGTTCACACTGCCTTCCGCTGCAGACCAGACAAAATTGCTAAATTTTTCTAATTAGTTATTAACTAAACTAACCTCTTTCCTAATGTGTCTGCTCCGGTGAATGTCACTGCCTCACGAATACGTTTTCCAAAAACTCTTTAAGCACACCACGCGTTTCTTCACAGATTAAACAGGGAATACGTTTCACTCCACCACGTCGCGCCAAACGACGTATAGCTGGTTTTGTAATACCTTGGATATTATCACGAAGAACTTTGCGATGACGTTTAGCGCCTCCATGTGCTGTCAAAAGTTCCGGTTGTCACCTCGGACAAAACATATGTGCGTGGAATGGCACTTCATATGGCGGAAATGTGCTTCTTCAGATGTCGCCAGTGGCATAGTTTTCTCGATGGCCACGGTGGAGGGGCATTTCCAGATGGCTATGTCTCGAAATGTGCCGGGGTTGGATTAATTCTATATTTCGAATATTTATATCCACGGATCCAAATATTTGGACAGAAAAAAAAATATTTTCTGCACAACGATATCCGCACAACAGATGAAGTCCGCTGGCACTTCGAGGACATATCCATCTGGCAGGTTACAAGGGTTCGGGATCGGAATCACTTCGATTCCTGGGCGCAGGCGTCACATTACAAGGTTTTATACGCCAAAACTTGATTTGCTGTCGAATGTTTCCTGAAAGGAGATAGAATATGATGGTACTCATATGTCACTTTTTTCAAAATATTATCAACTACCCCCAAGTACTTCGTTTTCCTAGAGCAGTGCACCATCTGCCCATTCAACTTAACGCTGGAGTCACAGATGCCTCTTGCACGACGACCAACGTTTTTGTGGGGGTCTTTGAACACAATTAATTCACTTTTCTTTGCATTTACCTTGATTCCGCGTTTCCGGTAATATGCAGTAAGAGATTCCAAATATCTTGGGTGCCGCATCCTAGCAAAGTTCAAATTGTGCTCAGATGACCACACTAACAAGTCGTCAGCGAAGAGGTTCACCTGGATTCCGGGCTTATATTCATCCCGGGACGTCAGAGTTGAATATGTTGAAAAGAAATGGGCCTAAATGGGCCCCTGTGGAACCCCTGAGTCAATACTGAATGGGTCTGAGCTAGCTCAACTAGCCACCGCAAAGGCAGTTCGTCCCCTCATGAAGCTGCCTATAATTTTCACTATATGGGCCGGAAAGCCAAAATTTTTCATTTTGTAGAGAAGCCCATTGATCCATACAGAGTCAAAGGCTTTCTCCACATCGATCAGGCAAGCTACAACAAGCTTATTGTTGCACCAGCTTCTCGTTATATCGGCTTGGAACACGGTCATAGCATCCACCGTGGAGTGAGCTTTTTTGAAGCTAAATTGTCTTTCCGGAACAATTCTTGCCCCGGCAGTGACTTGTAGGAAGCCTTCAAGTATTACCCTTTCAAGAAGCTTACCAATGTTTGAAAGCAACAAAATCGGATGAGTATCGACAACGTCAGTACTGTCCGACTTCTTGGGTATTGCGAATATTTTTGCACATTTCCATTGCTGAGGGAAGTAGCAAATGTTAATGCAGTTATTTAAAATGATCGCGAGAAGAACAATGAAAACATGGGGAAGCCTTTTAAGCATATGATTGGAGATTCCATCAGCCCCTGCTGATTTTTTGGAATTTTGCTCCAGTGCCAAAAGAGTGAGCCTCTCAGGGCTGACAAACAGACCATGGCCAGTAGCTGCGTCAGAGGGATTTATTTATTCCCCTAATTCATTCTTAAACAAATGAACAACAATAACAACATTAAAAGCGTAATTTCATGTCACAGTTTATTTGATGCAATAAAAGTTTTCCTTAAAGTTATCCGACTGGAAGTTTTCCAGTGCCATATTCATATTTGGTATGGTTGCCTTTTTGGCTCAAGACAGCTTTCAGTCTATTCGGGATCCATTCAACCAGCTTTCCTGTTATTTCTAGGGTTCTTTTATTTAATTTCATTAACAACGCTTTTTTAAAATCATTTTTGTTGTAAATAATGTAGTTACGAATTTTTTTTTTCCAAAGAAGCCCATAAATCTGGTCAATAACATTTAAGTCAGGAGACTGTACCGGGAAAGCCATCAAACGAGGACAATTCTAAATAAGCAAGGATCGCAAAATTCCTGACTTATGCTTAGGGTCGTTATCTTGGTAGAATCGATATTCACGCCTGATTCCCAGTTGATCGGCACTTTGGAGTAGATTTTCCTTTAAAACTTTAAAATAATTGATCTTGTCCATATTCCTTTCAATACAAGTCAGCTTTCCAATGCCGGCTGCTGATATACAGGCCCAAACTATTACGCTGCCACTACTGTACTTTACAGTTTCATGTAGATTTTCTTTTTTGAGCTCATTTTGGCTTTCGTCATACGTAAGTCATCTGAGCCAAATATGTTGAATTTTGACTCATCAGCAAAAATGACGGGCTTCCAAAAACCGAGATTCTTTGAAATATGCTCAGTTGAAAGTTTAGGCGGTTTCATCAATTTTTGTTGTTGATGAATGGCTTCTTCCGTGGAACTCGGCCATTAAATTTATATTTTCTTGGCACTCGATGTATTGTTTTCTTCTTCTTTGTAGCACTACAGCCCCTCTTGGGCCTTCACTTAGGGATAGTTAGAGTATCTCATTTTCATGACCGTATTAATTTTTTCGGAAGTTGGTTTGGTCAGTAACCTGCTCCCGTGTGCCTGCTCAGCTATGATATGATCCGATTAAATCAGTACCTATCACCACTGAGTGAACACTCATAGTCTGTCCGAAAAATCCCCTGAACTAAATCACGATGTATCGTTTTAGCATTGCATTTTTTACCAAATACTTCAACTAACAATTTAGGAGCCGATAACTTAGGGTTTTCCTTTATTTTTCTAGCGATCCATTGCTCGTCAGACTCACTCACTTGTTTTGTACATTTCTATCGTTATATACGTATATAGTCAGTTTTTTTCTAATGTTATCAAAATTATATTAAAACTAATTTTTCTTTATACATTAGATATTTTATTAATTTTGTACTGAAGAAGACTGCAAATAGTAGTCGAAAATAGCTATTATACAAAATTACGAAAATACCTAATGTATAAAGAAAAATTAGTTTTAATATAATTTCTATCGTTGTTTTCCAATTTTTTTTAATGGGAAAAATTTGGATTATATGCCGGACTATTAATGAGCTTAAATTAACAATTTTGCTTATTTTGCGTTGAGATTCACAATTTTTAAGATGACGAGTTACTAGCTCTCGCTGCTCAAATGTTGTCCTGGGATCCATTGTTAATATGACATAATTTATCCACTTTTAAGATATCGCGAATAAATTATTTTTTTTTAAGAATAAAATGAAATGAAACGTGAACCAATGTATGTTGTGTGACGAACGCATAAGCCGAAGGTCCCAGGTTCAAATCCCGTTGGGTGCAACGTAATTTAGTTCAGGGGATTTTTCGAACAGACTATGAGTGTTCACTCAGTTGGATATGTACTAATTTAATCAGGTCATATCATAGCTGAGTGGGCACAGGGGAGCATGATACTGGCCGAAACCAACTTCCAAAAAAATCAATACGGTCATGAAAATGAGATGTTCTAACTATCTCTAAGCGAAGCCCCGAGAGGGGCTGTGGTGCTACAAAGAAGAAGTATGTTGTGTGAATCAGAGACTTTGATCAAAGTTTCAAGACCCAATAAATTAGATTCTGTAAAAATGTTTTTGTTATTATAATTTATAGTCATTTTGATTTGGTTTTTGCGGATGCATTTTAATCGTTGGTTCTACGACTAAACATCAAAAAGGGATTTTAGCTGCATCTCTAAAAGTGGCAAATTAGAATTGTAATGACTTTCACACGTCTCGTACGTTCGAGATTTCCCGAAGGAAATCTAAATCGACCTCTCAACAGTTCTAGACGTGCAGTCTTGGAGCGTGACAACGGACTGTACCCATCAGGTCGACAAGTCCGGACACTCTTAGTCTACTTCGAGGTGGCTGCTGGCTACCTAGCTAGTTCGGAGAGGAGTTTCGGTCGCGAGTCTTACGCGAGCAGACTTAGTCAGAAGTGCAAAAACTCAGCCACCGGCTCAAATGCCCGAATTAAAACGCTTAGAAAAACTTTCCTTGACTCTACTCTAAATTACGTACCTTCATTCCGGAAAATATGCGCCCCCGAATATAACCGACGTGGTGCCCGAAATACACTACTCGAATTCACGACGGGAAAATCTACTCGAATAAAAAACGCAAACTCAAAATATGGCACCGCGTACCGACCGCAACGCAAAACCGACCATTCGCGGATTACTGGCACCCTACCCTCTCGGCGGCATACTCACTTTTCGCCGACATTGCCTGCTGTAATAGAACGGTTTACTAGAAAGGAAAGATTTTTTTCTTTGTTTAGCTATTCATTCTGGTATTCACTTCATTTACTATATCAAATCTACAATCCAATTTCATTCAAAATACGACATGCCCTGGTAAAAACTAATACAAGTCTTTGTCTTCTCCTAATGCCTCATATAAAAAAATTTAGTAATAACTACGAGTACTAACAATTTTCTCAGCATATCCCATTAAAGTTTAGAATGATAATCAAATCTGCTTTAATTTATCTCAAATATTTACACAATCATTTTTTTCATCCAGGAATTATGCGATGTTTCATTTCTTTTATTTAAAACCAATTTAAGGAATAATGACTAGTCCATTATGTTGGAAAAATCGTTGGTTCATGCATTCAATGAGGTTAGAAATTAACTATAAATAGTTATTTGAAATTTTCATAAAGACCTAAAATATGTAAAATCAAATTAAATTTTATTAAATCTATCCGCACTTTTAGACACTACCTAAAATTAAAATGTGTAGAAAGAGCTTTAGGCATATAATCATTTAAAAGTGCTAATTTTTAAACTACTGTCACTGCCGTCGACGTCAGTGGCGTAGGGTGTAGAGATCTATCATAGAACCTTATCAGCTGGTTGGGACATTTAAATAAAGGGGCGACAGATCTCGGCGGAATATCGATCCACGAGATCGAGGTTATCACAGAATATAAACGAGAATAAACCTTTTAACTTTCGACTCTGTCGTTACCTTTAGAAAATACATCGTCTCTTCAAATAGCTTAAATGAGTTGCTACTTTACTTTATGAATCTTTCAGTGAGACCACGTTGAATTTAAAGACCTTCTTTTCACAAAAAATCTAACCTTTCTCCTTCATAAATGCATCAAGTTTGGTTAACTTTGGCCGGTTTTCTTGGATCCCGTTTCTGCTCACACAGCAAAGCAAGGCCCGGCAGCTTAAAAAAAATGCACATCTAATCTTGCTATATGAGCAACAATTTCGTAGACCTCGGCTTCAACCTACTTTTACAGTTCGTCTGGTAGATTCTTCCAACGCCTTGAAACAAATGCATCTGGTACTGAAAATTGCTTCTCAATGGGTGAGTGTTCTCTTCTATTCGTATTGTTGAAGACTAACTGCCTAGCTGGCTCACAGTCCAACTTTCAGATCCAAACCAAAGAGTGTTATTCAGCTAAAGCCAGTGAGCAGCTCATATAAGAAATCACCTTCTCTTTTTCCTCCTCTGTCTATCTTTGGAAAGGTCTGCCTCATCCCGCTTCAAATTGAACGCCCAAAATGACTGCTTGTGTATTGGTCCAGATGTTAGTAATGGGGCTGACACTAACATTATTTTGCAGCGCTCGAAAAACTTTGCATATAAAGCCGTCCTATCGAAGCATTTATTCTTGTCTAAAACGTCCATAAGATTACCTGAGTTACCAGTAATGCAGGATGAGGTCCATACCGCTGCTGTCAAAGTAAGTTTTTTATCTGGATCTGGTCGACATTGATTTTACTTAGTTGAGATTCATACTCGAGCTGGGTGTTGACAATCTACTCGAGCTGTTTTTGTTGATAATCTACTCGAGACGTTTGAGTTGCATGTGACAAACATAATTTTCATTCTAAGACAACTTCTTTGAAGCTTCTGTTTAAGCGTTCGCTGAACATATTTCTAACTATAAAATAGCCATTCAGATACGTAAACATACTCAATTTCAACTTAGGTCTTACAATTTTATCGATCAAACCTTTACTTATAGCCAATGCATCAGATAAACCTCGAGGCAAGCATTAGGAAAATCCGTTCCTGAGATGCCTGAAGCCCTGTATTGTTAGGTTTCAGCAGCTGCCAATGGCCCATGTCAAGTTTATTATCGTTTAGCTTATGTAGATATTTACATTCCGCAACACCAGGAGCCATTTTTACCATATGAATTGGAATGGAACAACAGTTCAAAGAGGACTACTCTTTGCTCCAAGAGATGAGTTTGATCCATGAGATTTATGCTAAAGTTACAGGGATAGACGCTCATGCTATTTTAAGACAATTTTCGGACTATCAACAACATTCATGTTTTAAAAAACATAAATGTATTAATTTAATAAAGTAATTGATCAAAAATAAGTTAAATAAAATGTATTTAGTGCGCAAATTAAAATATGCCCTAAATTGTGTCTAAGTGTTTGGCAGACAAAACAAACAAAACGCTCACGCGCGGTTTATGACAGGTTAATGGGTGCTGAACCCATTTACGCTTGATCCCGTTTCTTAGCTGGTATGGTTTTTTGCATGCTACTATCATCATAAATGCCAGGCGTTTGAATGTTTTCCTATCGCAGAATAAATTTTTTGCAGAGTTGTGAAGTTCTTTAGTGACAATTATTGGTTCTAGTATGGTGGAGTTCAGTTGCTTAAAGTGTGCTACCCATATTATCTTAGCTTTTTTTGTGGTTAGGGGTAACGGCTTTTTATGCCCTGAGTGTGGGGCTCCCACACAGGCAATATCTGAACTACCCACTAAAGACCTCCGCTGTCAACCTGAGAACTAGCCTGGAAGGTTTGACACATTTTTTTCGGACTAAGTCTCGTTTCGCTACGTTGTGGGGCACCTTCAAGTTGGAGGATCGCTCTTCTAGCGGAAGGGAAGGGAGGAAGAGGGATTGCTAGAAAAGAGTCGTCCAACCCCGATATCCCTGGCGGCTATGCGCCTTTGTTATCCTTTTGGCATCTCCTCAGACTACCCGGAAGAAAGCTCTCCTGTTTCTTAGTAGAAGTATCGGTGCAGCCTCTCCTAAATTTATATGCAAAAAATATGTAGCAGGTATCTTTCTCTCTTATGCGACTTACCAATCTTAGGCAAGTAAGACTAAAGTCAGCCTCACTGTGCGCTTGATTGAGCTATGGTCTTAGATTATGGATGATGTGCGCATTACACTTTCCCTTCGTTCTGTTTACCTAGGACTGCTGCTAATCATTGAGTGAGCGTTGTCTCTTCTCGCGGGCAACTGCCTCCCTCGTCTTTGCGTTTTGAGGCAAGTAGGTGGCATGGCGCTCTCTAGTAAGTAGTGCGATGGGTATCACGCCTGTAATGACTAGTACCACTGCATCAGAGACTGTTGGATATATGTACCTACACCAAGCACTTTCGGTACAGCTATCCCATCTAGCATTTGCACATTACTTTTCGGAGCAAGAAAACTCTCTTCGGTCCCTTATTATTGCTAACAATTTTCACAAAAGTAGAAATGCCAAACCAATTAAAACATAAGCATACAGCATAAACAATTTAAGTGGGCATTCACGTTTTTCTTGGGTTTTCACTTCTTGGTAGCAGCCCGAACAAGTTGCGCATTTGTCGCAGTATTTGCCAGAATAACGACCTTTTCTGTTACCTCAAATTTGCAGACACTTTGTTCAAAATTTTCATGTTCTGAACAAAGTTCACCACCGTTTGGAGGAATGAATGTTCCATTTGATTCTCTGCAATCACAAGCTGATCAGATCCATTCTTCCTTAAAAAAACATCCGCTGCAAGCGCACATTCTATGATCAGGGCCCACGTACAGTAATTGATTATGACAATCACATGAAATTTTTCATATTAGCAGTAAATTCCGGTAATATCTTCTTCGGGGTTCGTTCTCTTTTCACATTCGCAAATACCACATTTATATGTACATACCAAATGTAGAGCGCTTAGCTGAATGTTTGTAATATAAACTGTGACCGTGTTGTTCGAAGGGACAACTACATAGCATTTCCACACGACAACTGAGACTATCGAATCACTGAAACCGAGCACATTTTCTATTCCGCCGTTATCCACTTCTCAGTTCTTCAATACATTCACCAACCGTCAACGCCAGTGGCGTTCACTCGCAAAAATCAGTCGGTTTTTGTTTAATTCTCTCACCACCCGTCGACGTCAGCGGTGTTCGGTCGCAGAGACATGTCAACCAACCTTATCAGCTGGTTGGGACATTGATATTTAGGGGTGACAGATCTCTGCAGAATATCGATACACGAGATCGAGGTTATCACAGCCAATGTACGGGAAGACTGTTTTGTTTACGCCTTTCATTACTCTAGGATTTTCTGAGTTGCAAATCTGAAACGGTTTGAATTCGAAATCTCCTTCTGCGTTCCTGCCTAAAAGAAAGGTGAGTCTATTTTTGCTTAGCTTACGTCCTGGAATTGATTTTTCTACTTTAGATATATATGTTTTTTTTTGTGGTAGGGACGTGAAGGCATTTACGCCCGCCGAGTCTGGCAGTGTGGGACTCCCATGGAGGATACCCTTGGACTACCCACTAAACACCTCCCTCGTCAATCTGAGAACCTAGCCTGGAACCGTTTGACACATTACTTCGAGCCAGGTCTCGTTTTGTTACGCCGTGGGGCACCTTCAAGCTGGGGAGTCCCTTTCCTAGCTGGAGGGGAGAGGGGAAGAGGAAATGCCAGAAGAGCGATCCCCCAGCCCCAGCACCTCCGGCTGCTGTGAGTCCCTTTTATCTTTTAGAACTGTCCGAGCATAATGTGCCACCTGGTTCCATTTGTCAACCGATTCGAGCATCACCACAACTATGTTATCCGGGGTGAGCTCTCCCGTCTCCCTGTAGAGTTCCCTTCGCAGCCTGGCCCATTTGGTACACGCAAAAAATGTGTAACAGGCATTGTCCTCCTCTCCTGGGCAAAACCGACAATCGGGAGACCGTGACTTACCGATCTTGTGCAGGTAAAACCGAAAACACCCGTGCCCGCTCAAAAGCTGGGTCAGATAGAAGTCAGTCTCACCATGCCTTCGATTTAGCCACGGTCTCACATCCGGGATGAGGCGCGCAGTACACCTTCCCTTCGTGCAATTCCTCCAGGACTGCTGCTAATCGTTGAGCGAGCGTTGTCTCTCCTCATGGACAACCATCTCCCTCGCATCCTCGTTTCGGCGCAGGTAAATAGCGCGGCGCTCTCTAGCAAGGAGGGCGACAGGTATCACGCCTGCAATCACTCTCACCGCCGAGTCGGAGACTGTTGGATACGAAGATGCAATTCTCAGTGCTCCTCTTCTCTGTACCTGTGCCAATCGTTTTCGGTATACCTCCTTGCTGAGAGCGTCGCCCCATACCTCTGCTCCGTATAGTAGCACTGACCCTACAGCACTCATCAAGAGGCGTCTTCTTGATGGGCTGGGTCCCCCTACGTTGGCCATAAGTCGACTCAGGGCCGATATTCCCGAAGCAGCCTTCGCAGCCGTTGCCCTGATTTGCTCAGAGAAACCCATCTTCGAGTCGATCAGTAGCCCCAGGTACTTCACCGCTGGCTTCGATTCGATTTGTATGTCTCCAATACTGATCATCCTTACTCTAGGGATTCTCTTTTTTGTCAAGATGACCACTTCGATTTTCTCCAGTGCTAAACTGAGCCCGTGAGCAGTCATCCAGCCCCTCACTCGGCGCATTAGCATACCTAGCCTAAGTTGCGCTTGTTCAACGGTGCGTCCGGCGACCAGAGCCGCAACATCATCCGCATAGCCGACCAAGCGCGACTCATCTGGCATCTCAATTCTCAGTAGCCCGTCGTAAGACACGTTCCACAGGTCCGGACCAAGGATAGATCCCTGGGCAACACCCGATGTAATTTCCATCCTTCGTTGGCCCTGTGTCGTGTCGTAGAGCAGGCTTCGGTCCTTTAGGTAGTTCCTCAAAAGCCGCATTAGATATTCTGGAGCTTGAAAAGAGTTTTCCAGCGTGTCCAGAATATCCACCCATCTAGCGGAGTTGAAGGCATTCCTGACGTCGAGTGTCACCAACAGGACGATCCGTCGCTTGGTGCGACTATATGCCTCTGCCTTTTGGACCGCGTTCACCACCTCTGCAATCGCATCAATGGTAGAACGTCCTGCTCTAAAGCCGTACTGCCGAGGAGATAGGTCCCCAGCAGCACGAATCGCGTCAGTGAGTCTTCCCTTGATGAGTTTCTGTAGCACTTTCCCAGCCGTGTCTAGCATGCATAACGGGCGGTATGCAGACGGTGATTCGGGATTTCCCTTCCCCTTGCTGATCAGCACGAGCCTCGCCACCTTCCATCGTACCGGGAAAACCCCGTCCCGTAGGCAAGCGTTGAATGTACTGAGCAGCAAGTCAGGACAATGGTGATAGGCGAGCCGCAACACCTCAGCTGGAACACCATCTGGACCTGGAGCCTTCCTCGCTTTCAGGGAGAGGACTGCCTCCTCCAGCTCCAGCTGTGTGAGGAGTGGGCACTCGACTGCTGTTTCACCATGGACAGCGTCAACACGGACGGGATGGGCGGGGAAGAGTCCCCGCACTATCGCGTCCATCTTTTCCGCGTCATGTATACAAGGCTTCCGTAGGGCACCAAGTTTCCCCATGACCAGCTTGTAGCCAAGGCCCCACGGATCCCTATTAACATCGTCCACGAGGTCTTGCCAGCATCGGGCCTTGCTCTTGTTAATAAGCCTGCGAAGATATTTCCTACCGGACCTGTATGCTGCTAGCCTAGTGTCTGCCTCCTTCCGTGTTCGCGCCCGCTGGGCCTCTCGCCGAAGTTTGTGACACTCGCTTCTTTGTTCGGCGATCTCGTTTGACCACCAGTATACTGGAGGCTTACCGTGTCGGGGTCTCCGACGGGGCATGGAAGACTCGCAAGCAGTTATGATGGTACTCATAGTTGAGTTCACCAAGTCCTTGGCTGTAGGCCCTCCACTCCCTGGCGGAGCTCCCAGTAACGATGCGCCTGCCGTAAGCGCGTCAGCGAACCTCTTAACGTCCATCCTCCCAGTCCTCCATCCGAAGATTGAAGTTTGGGCATATGCACGCAGAGTGGCACTGTCGTGAATCTCAACCGCTATATACTGGTGATCACTAGCCGAGTAGTCCTCTAGTACTCGCCAGTTGTGTACTCTAGGTACCAGGGACTCCGAAGCGAGTGTCACATCGGGTATGGTTCCTACGCAACCCCATCGGCGGAAAGTAGGGGTGTTACCAGTATTTAGGACAAAAAGCGCTGTTCTGGCCGCCATGTCCAAGATTTGCTTTCCCCTTGGGTCGGATTGTGGCATACCCCATTCAATGGCTCTAGCGTTGAAGTCTCCCCCGACCAGCATGTGGCCCTCTGTGTTCGAGACAGCGTCCTCCAGGGCATCGAGTTTGGTTCGAAAAGATGGCATTGCCTCAGGCGTCAGATAAACACTGAAATATGTTATCCCTGAACATCGCACCCACACAAAACCATCCCCGCGTCCATGGCCCTGCACCTGAAGGCGGGCGCTGTCTCGAACCCAGATGACCGAGGTACTAGATTTGTCAGGGTACCACGCTTGCGAGTCCTTGTTATGATGTTGCTCGCTCAGCAACAGGAGGTCAGCTTTCTTATCCCTCGCAAACTGCTCAAGTAGGTCCTGGGCGTTTGTGCCTCGGTGCAAATTGACCTGCAGGATACGGATCATTTGAGTATCGATTTGGCTTTAGTTAGGGCCTCCTTGAAAACCCAGCATCTCCCTGTCCCCGGCTCATGTTTGAGGTCGCCGGGTGCTAGCTTAGCATCCTTGCAAAGAATGCATTTTGCCTCGTTCGTGCATTCCTTCCTTTTGTGCCCCGTTTCACCACATTTGTAGCACAGAGATCTCCTGTCGGGTCCCCTACAGCCATACGCGGTGTGCCTGTATTCGAAGCATCTGAAGCAGCGGATAGGGATCGCTCTTCTCCGTATCCTGCAGATCACCCAACCTATCTTAATTTTACCCTTCGCCAGGATTTGCTGGGCGTCTTTATCAGCTCGTTCGACAATAGCCATGCGTTGCTCCCTTGTGTTTTCACGTGTCAATCTTGCCTTGACTTCAATTAAGTTTAAGTTTATATGTTTGGACCGGTAGTCTTTTCCAAAACAATCCCGTCCCGTCAACGTTAAAAACTTGCTTTGGAGATAGTCGTTTGCTATGAATAATGAATAACTTTTAAAGTATCGGGAAATTTCACAACTGCAATAGTATTGGTGCTAGCTCCTTCAACTTTTAATTTTACAATATGAAGGTTTTTGCGTACTTTAAATCTCTCGAGCCAGCCTTGACTCGCTGCAAACGTTGGTTACCTTTTATCAGCGTTCTCGTTCTCTATATTATTTAGCATTGATTCTTCTTCAAGATCTTTATCTAGTTAGTGGAACTTGGCTATGTACTTGCTTTTCAAGCCATAAGAAAGCAAGGACTCCATTTTTACTAGCGAAAAATCTCATCTTCTTCTTCTTCTCTGAGCACTACAGCCCCTAACAGGCCTTCGCTTCCTGCAAATAGCGCCTCCAACTGTCTCGGTCCATTGACCGTGTCCTTGAATTTTGAAATCCGAGCAGCGATGAGCTGTCGTCTTCGACCGAGACAGACTGCAAACAAATTACAAACGCCCAACACATCCCGATAAAAGACTTTAGAAAAAATCTATCTACTCTTCTTCATTCGGTTTAGTTTATTTCCAATTTACTCCTGAGGAAAAGTTCATGCATTAAAACCTGTAAGAGCACATACAAGTAAATGGTTTTTCGTGTCATAAGTTGTTTCCTCCGATGATAAATCTACTTCCTTTTAAGTTGCTTAAACTGTCTGCACGTTCCACTTATTATCTCCATCCATCAGAGGATAGCCTATGGTCAAAAGTTTAAATAAGTTCCCTGTTAATGTGTCCGGTAAAGATGTTAGTTCACCGCAATGAAGACATGTAATAATTGCCACACTTCGTGAACCCAATGGTGAAGTAGTTCAGGTCATTAATGATTTCTCGCCCTCCGTCACTAGCTGATGGCAGATATATCCACATTCCAAGATTATGAGCACATACTATCATTAACTCTTTTTACCGTTTTTCTAATGAAATTACTTTCAACCTTTTACGACTAGGGAATTTTCAACTTCATACTTCAAATTAAAAACTACTTTAAAATCATCATTCGCACTCTAATATGTCCCATTAATGACTACACAAAAATAGTAAAACATCATTTTCTCATCATAAATCTTGTTGATGGTTTGTATCTATGCTTTAATCTATGTATCTATACCTTACGCACTTTTTTCTCGCGTGCGTCGTTACATGTGATGTAACACTTGCACTTCCATACTCGTATAAATAATAATCTCTCTACGCTATACGAGTACTCCCAGTACGAGTATAGCAGCATTAGATTGCTTCATCCATTCAATCCGCTAACGCATAATCCGTGGTCATTCATTTAAAGATTAAGTTGGGTTACGTTAGTGTCTTGGTATCTCAACTAGCCGGAAGATATCTTGATATTATGATATCGGCACATACAAGTTGTTGTGGGTAGGTCATGTCGCGAGATGCTCGTAGATAGATGAATGCAATATCTTTGCGTGCTAGCTCACGAATGATTTGAGTAGGGAAGAGGCAAGTAAAAGACTTTCACTTTTGTGGAACCTTTAACTAGACAAGACAGACTGATGTTAGATGTTTCTTTTTGGTTGATGTCATCTTAATTGTTACCTGTACATTTTTCAAGTGTTCTTTATGTTATTTGTTTGTTGAGTTATGCACGGTGTGGTAAGCATTCTCGTATATGTACATTTTTAAAGGTATGTCAACTCAATGACGAAGACTGAAATTTAAAAATAAATAAAAAAAAATGTTTGTCTTTAATTTTTAAAGAGGATTACGTGACAAATTTTAACTGGGTCATGCAAAGTTGATACGCCCACCTGTGGGAAAATTTTGCCATTATGAAAGTTAATTTTGATCTGAATTTTCAAGATATTTGAAATTGATTGAGTTTTCATTGAATGCTTTGGCGGATGCGGAGAAGCTTTGAATTGAATGAGAGATTTAGTAAACAGTTTCAGGAGGTAAATAATGTTTTTCGAATGAAATAACATTTTGACTTATATGTAGTTAATGATTTTTATTGGTGGAAATCATAAATTCAAATAAATTTATTATAGTGACAGACTTTAGTCTAGGAGAGGTTACAGAAAGCATAGCCACAGGCTTTTACTCAACGTTGGTTGTGGTAATGGCAGCTTATCCCGCAGCCGTCAGCTCTAAGACCAAAAAAAAGTTGACAGTTTGACAGCAAATTTTAGCAGGAGGAGCCGGTATTTTTTGGCGACAGAATTTTTCGATGAGCAACCACGATCGTATGTAAGACAGCGAGGGCTTCTATATTCCGCATTGTTGCAGTAGTTTACCGTCAAAATTCAAAAAGATGTTGGTTCCTGGGCGCTTACATCATATCTCCGTTTTTGTGATCTGCGTGTTGCAGCAAAAAAAGAAGTAAAGACCGCAATCGAAAAATACTTCAGTAGTGTGGAGAGTTCACTTATGGCGCATAATGCGAAACCCTTCGGGTCATACATTAGACCCTTCAAGTCCTCCTCTTCTGTCCCTCCTTCTGTCCACTGGAATAATATCGTTAGCTCTTCTCCGCAGGATATTTCCAACTTGTTCTCTCAGTTTTTCTCGACAACTTTAACTCCTTCTTGATATGTCTCCTATCCAGTTAATACACCTATTCTTCCCCTATTGACATTTCTTCACTTTTCACTGACTATATTGAAGTTAAAGCCCTCATTAATTCACTTAATCCTTATATTACACCTGGCCCTGATGGCTTACCGAATATTTTCGTTAAGTCATTAGCGTCTTCACTTTGTATCCCTTCTGTGTCCAATTGCCGTCATATTTCCTTAATCTCTTGCTTCTCAAAATTACTCGAGCATCTGGTACATAACCGGCTTTCAGTTTCATTGACCCCTATCTTGCCGAAAGAAAAATATGGGTTTCTCATAGGTCGCTTTACAACCTCAAATTTAATGGAATTCATCGATTGCTTTGCGAAGGCCCTGGACAATCGATTGCAGGTCGATGTAATCTTCACTGGTTTCTCCAATGAGTTTGACGCGATCAACTATCACCCACTCTGTCACAAAACTGAAAGCTTTTGGGTGTGCTGCTTCTCTTTTATCATGGATGGGTTCCTACCTGTCTTTTCGTATATGTTGTGTTAGTTACTGTGAAGTTACCTCTATTTAATTTTATCCATCCTCTGGTGTTCTTCAAGGTTCCATTTTAGGTGTCTTTCTATTCCTATTGCTTATAATGATCTTCCAGTGGATATCGCCTCCAATTGCCTACCGTATGCCGATGATTTCAAAGTATTTCGAGCTATCAGAGCTGTACAAGATTGTCAATATCTTCAGAAGGACCTGATTGCACTAAATAACTGGTATTCGCCCAACTACCTCTGTCTTAATGTTACTAAATGCTATAAAATGACTTTTAATCTAAATCACTCTCCACTGGCTTTTACCTATATGTTAAATGATGTCCCACTTGCTGCTGTAAGCTCTGCTAAAGATCTTGGTGTAACTTTTGATCCTAAGTTCAATTTTGATGCAAACATTCGAAACGTGACTACTAGGGCCTCAAAACTATTGGGACTCATTTCCAAGTATACTTATAAGCTTACTAATATATCCTCCCCCGTTCGCTTGTTTGTCTGTCTTGTCCGTCCTATCCTTGAATAGTGTTTTAGCAGACGTCTCCTTAAATTCAATAAAATTTTCTGTCGGGGTAGTTCAATACAAGATTGTCCTAGCCTGTAAGTTTTATTGGAATCTAATCGTCTTCAGTCAAGTTATAGCTATTTGAATTTTCATAAATAGCAACAAAAACAACGCGTGGTTTTCCTCCTTGATGGGCTTTTGACCCCACAAAATGTTACATTATTGATGGGATCTTTTTAAAAACTTTAAAAAATATGAATAATGAATAAATACCTTTAATGGCTTGCATACTGAAGGATATTTGCTATACTGCAGCAATTTGGTGGCCGCTTAAACTGGATCAGAAGATGAGATCTTTTAAACTTTTTATTCAACATACATACTTATCATAGAAGTATTTCTTGAGTTTGTACAGAAGTTACGTAGTGTAAATTTTTGCATTTCATATGTTGAGTACAAAACCCTTTTGACAGAGGCGTGTCCTTACATACTCGACTTGTTTAGCTCTTCTGCACCTATTGGTGGGTGTTTCCACTTTTGAGTATTCTGATTTATATAAATCTTTATCAGATTTGATCTTCTTTTGGGATTGTCCTCCAGTGCATAGTTCTTACTATCGGTCAGGTTCAGCTTAAGATCGGTTATGAGGCGAAAATTTTTACGGCGCATTCTACTTAGGGTGCTTGAATAGATAGCGAAGATAGCTAGGGTGAGTTCTCGTTTTAGTATACAACTCTAGTTGTCTAGTTGCTCGTATGTCCAGGTGGGCTAGGCCATGCATCAAGTAATCCGTGATGGAATTATTCCGGCCCGGAATGTGGCGGATGTCAACTGAGAACTGGGAAATGAAGTCCAGTTGACGTTATTGCCTCGTTAATGCCTTTTCCGGTCGCTGCTGGAACGCAAATTGCAATGGATTGTAGTAGAAAAAGACTGATACTACTCTGCTTTCCAACATGTAGCAGAAGTGCTTGATGGCTTCGTGAATAGCTAGCGATTCTCGGTCATAAGTGCTGCAGCGTCGCTGGGTGTCGTTCAAATTGCCTGAAAAAAAATCCCAAAGGTTCCGTTCCAGTGTTCGTTGCCTGGTGTAGGACCGCTCTGAATCCATCGTCAGGATCCGCAAGTGACGGAACCCTGGTCGGTTCTGACTTGCACCTCTCGAATGCTGCTGACACCTCGTCGGTAACGTAAGCTTCGTTTTATCGCGTCTTCTATTTCCTTGTATTAGTTGTTGAAGCGGACATCGGTTTTGGACAACATGCGGCAAGAATCGTCTATAGAAGCTAAACACTCCTAGGAACGACTTTAGCTGCAGTACTGTTCTGAGCTTCGAGATCGCAGATATACCTTGTAGCTTCTCAGGTAAAGGTTTCAAACCACTAGATGAAATTGTATGACCCAAAAATCGCACTTCATCTAGTCCAAATTGGCACTTGTTTATGTTGATCGAGAGTCCGTATTGGCGCAGACGATCCGACATCTCTGACATACGCTGTTGATGGTTTTGCTGGTCTGGAGAGAACACTAATATGTCATCTATGTAGACGAGCACGCTGCCGAGTCCCCTTAGCACTTCTTGCATAAAGCGCTGAAAGATCTGGCCCGCACTGCATAGGCCAAAAGTCATGTAGGTGAACTCCGACAGTCCACTAGATGAAATGCTTTCTGTAGATCGATTACAGTGAACACCTTAATGTCGTGTATGGTAGCAGTACAGTCTTGCAGAAATCCGATTGGATATCGATCTGGAACAGTGCATGCGTTGAGCGCCTGATAGCTTCTGCATGGCCGCCAGCCCCTGTTGGCTTTACCATATGCAGAGGACTGCTCCACGCACTCTTGGATGGTCAACAGATTCCCAGTTGCATCAAGTTGTCAAACTCGGGTTTTGAAGCGGCGAGTTTGAAGTCGGCGTACCTTCGCGTTGACTGTAGGGCCTTTTGTCACGATGTGATGCGTTGTCGTTCAATTAACGTTGCGATAAGTTGCTCTTGATGTGATTTCGGGATACTCTGCTAGAATTGCAGCGTATTCTCTTTTAATCGCATCGAATGTCGATGAGACCGCAAGTGGTTGGTCCTTGGATGGGGATCGCAATTGGTCGTTCGATAAGCTTTCGTCCTCTGATATCAACAAGTAGTCCGTGATGCTCAAGCAGATCGGCTCTGATGATTGGAGAGCCGAGAGTTAATGCTAACTTCCTCTTCCCGTGTCAGGTTCTGGGTTACTTCGATCTCGGATCTCGGTGAGATGATGGATGAGTCTGCGCCGGTATCGATTAATGGTGCGCCAAAGTCTTTGCTGTCACAAACGTAAAAGCTATTCATTGAGCACGCGCCGACTAGTTGTTGCGGAGAGGACGATTTCAGTTTTTTTATGTTTGCCATACTTGCATGGCGGTCGGCATTTTGTGGCGGCTGGTCCATAATGGGTGTGGTACCAGCAGGCTTCGGTTGGAGTTTTGGGTGACTTTGAGCGTGGTTGTGATAGCACTTGTGGTTTCCCAAGCTTATCGTTGCATGAGGACGTACACTAAGCCCTTTGAGATAGACTATGATCCTCGTCAATTCAGCGTGCCTGCCTTACGATCTCTACAATCAGCTTATTGAGCTCTGTCAAATCCTTCATTACTGGTAGAGCGGCTCCCGCAGAGTCGTGGTGCGAGATTGGTCCAACGGGATATGGCTTGGATCCTTTCATCACTTCGTGTACCCTGTCGGCAATCGTTGTTAGATTCTGCAGTGAGGCGTCGTTTACTGATATGATGCTTCGCAACGTGATGTCCAGCCGGTTTAGCCACATCTGCTTTAGTGTCTCGTCAGTGGTGCTGTCAGCGGAATTGTTCCCATCTGGTTTAACAGCTGATCATCGCTGATTGCCCAATTCAACCTACGACAACAGTTTCTTAATACGTTGCGGGTGGACTCCGTAAAAGCCTTGATTATTTCACGTTTGAGGTTGTCGTAATTTCCCTCTGCTAGTGGATTGGACACTGCACTATGCACCTGCTTAACAACCCTTATATCCAGGCTGGCAACGATAAGTTGGAATATCGTTGTGTCTCCTGTTATGCGGCTCGCCCCAAAGTACGCCTCAATTTGCTCGAACCATACAATAATTCGACATCCTCCTAGAATTGCGGAATTCGGAAAGCAGCGTTCTTTTCACCGCTTATTTCTCTGGCTTCTGGCTTGTCTTTATCGTGAGCGGTGGCCGGGATGTCAATTTTGCCATCGTTTGGCATTTCGATTTTTCCGGTTGAGCTTGGGGGAGGCTCACTTGCACACGCCTCTTTACTGGTTGGTTTTCCATTCACGCTGACGTAGGAACGTTCATGACGTAACAACGAGCGCTATTTTTAAACTCGCGTGAGGCAGGATCGCCAATTATTGTCCTCAGATTCAAACGCGATATAAGTGTCTATTACGTCTATTTATTAAGTGATTATTACGTTAATCTATCCCCTGTTGCGCTATCGATATGGTCAACTAGAAAAATGTGTTGAAGTTCGTTGTCGCTCACGATGGTCTGCACTAACTTCTTCTTATCTTAGACGTATGATTTATCATCCGCTATACGTTCCACCCGTACCATAAACTGCTTAACATGCACACGCGTGACCATCAGACATGGCGAGTGGAGTTCTTATCATGCGACACGATACGCGCCTGAAATCAACGTTGGAATTCAAGTACAATCAACCGAGGAAATCGTTGTGTTGGTTGAACGAATGTAGGGCGTGAGGGACGTAATGGTAGCTGCGCCATACCTGAACAGGAGGCATATGGAGTGGCGGTGTATAAAATTATTTGAGTCCTCGGTATTTTCACGCTTTCTGAGAAAGTTACACAAATTTATTTTCCCAATAACGCAAATTAAAAACAAACAAGAAAAATGTTTTCCAGTTTAAAGACCTATACATATTTTGAGGGTTAGTTTTCCCTCTTCATCAGTATCCTACTATGGCCTAGCAAAAATATTACATCACTTAAATACCAAATCCTTTTAACTCATGTAATAAGTATACCTAACTTAATGTACTCACTTAACCTTCTACTCGTTTAGCCTTAATCCTTTTATCTTAGAAAATTTGATTATCTTTTCACACATTTAAACTAATTTCATAACTTGTCCCTTTGCAGAATTTATCCTAATAAAAGTTACTAAAATTTCATTACCCTTAACAAATTTTACATATCCCTAATTAGCTTTATCATTTTGGAATAGCAGTTTCCTAAATCATAATTCAGCCGTAGACTTTCTGGTTGTCTCAATATCAATAGGCTTTTATAAGCTTCTAATTTTCTGAAACTATTCACTTCCTGTACGACTTGCAGAGCTTCTCAATCGATCTTATGCTTATTTGATACGATATGCCTCGCCACTGATGATTTGATTGCTTCGAAAGTTCCTTGCTTAGAAATAAACTTCTCCGCTTCCTTTATGTGCTCATTAAATCTCGTTTTAACAGAGCGCATTGTTTGTCCTAGTTAGTTTTTTTTGGCAAACTTGGCACGTAATTTTATAAATTTCCCATTTTTCTTCCTTGAGCCTCTTGTCCGTAGTGCCTAATCTTGCTCCAAGATTTAAGTTGTTACTATTGCCGCAATGTTTCACTGTCTACAACATCTTTTGAGTATGTTATCGCTGCTCGTTTAGTGTTCTCCAATTTTTTTTTCTGTGCGAATAATAAAGTAAAAGTTTCCGCTTTAAATCTCCTCTCCATTTTGTTTATGAAAGAAGTCGGTCACTAATTTCGTATCGTATCCATTGATTTTCGTCGCATCAAGTAAGAACTTACGCTTTTGATCACACCGTCCCTATTGTAGGTTGCCATTTTAGTTGCATGAGAGTAATACGATGTCTCTGGTATCATTTTCGGTATATTGGTTATTTTTCGGTAGAAGTCGAATTCTACACCGTACATCTCCTTGATGATTCTTAGGTCCAAAATAGCTATTTGATTCTCCTTTTCCTCCTCCATAGTGAATGAAATCTTTTTGTGGACTTCGTTGATCTTTTTGAATATGCTGTCTAGTTCATTCTTCTTCACGATTGCAAACACGTCATTAACTTTCTGGATCCACACTCTTGGAAGCGCATCTTCCTCTGTAATCCTCTGCTCCTTCCAGCTCGTGAAAATCTCGCTAATGAGGGGGGAAAGTGCGTCTCCCATTGCAACTCCCGTTTTTTGCTTATAAAATCGTCCCCTGAAAGTAAAGTAAGTTTCTGACATGCACAAAACGGTAAGTTTCTATAGTTATCTTGCTTTTTTCTTTAAATGCCGTCTGTAATGTTAGATATTAGTCAATCCTCAAATAAATTTAGTGCTTGCTTAATTGGCAAGCTTGGAAACAGCGCTTTCATATCGAAAGACATCAAAATTTCATCCTGATCAATGTGGTTGGTTTGTTTAAGCTTCTCAATCAATTCCATCCTATCCTTCACTGAATGACTCCACAAAAGATTTTTCCATCTGTTGCACTCCTCTACAAGCCACTTTGTGATTCGGATCTTCTGTAGACATTTTGCACTCTTCGAACAGAATCTGGTAAAGAATTGTGTCTTAACTTGTAGTACTCTCAGTTGTTCAATTTCTCAAGCCCTAATTCGTTGTATGCTTCCCTTTCCATGATGACAACCTTATTGCCTTTATCAGCTTTAAGGTAAAATACTGGTTTTTCGTTAAGGTGCTTAATTAGCTGATATCCACTCCATTGATGACTGACTTTCCTTGCTTTGATGGTTCGAATAGTTTCCTCCCTTATCGCTTGCTTCACCTATTGAGGTAGGAATTCATTGTATAGCTTATGCAATTCGTTTTTTTTGTTTTTAATTTGTGTTATTAGGGGTATGTAATGATTATGCTAAACTTGGCGACATCGATGACTTCGGCCCGCTGCTCTCCAAGCGGTTTGGTACTTTCTCCAATCAGTACCATAAACCTTGAACGTAGAAATCAAATAGAGGCTAGATACGCGCAGGACCACACGGTATCATAAATGAATTTTTTGGCCGAGTTTTTCACGTATTTAACTCGGACTCTCATAACTGCACTAAATATTAGACATCCGACGATAGTTCCAACGAAAACGGAAAAAATCTCAAAATTTGTATTGAGTAAAAACTATACACGGGAAACCTTCACAAGATGAGTTCCCGTCCCCGTTGACCACTGACGAACTGCACAATTGAAATTTCTCGAGAACATACGGTGAATGAAATGGAAATTACGGACACCAATTGTCATTCCGCTTGCGCAAAATCGTCCTACTGTTCCACTTGTGGAAGTCTCCGCCCACTCGATACACAAACGTCACCACCGACGGCACGTGGCGGTTCACCGACAGAGATCTGTCATGTGACACTTGTCAGCTGGTTAGCAAATTGTGTTAAGATGGCCGATCTTTGTCGAGTATCGCTCCGAAATATCGGAGGAAATTACATACATTTGACCGACTGTCGTATACTATTGACTAAAGTTATGTACGATTTTTATATTTTTTCTTATGAGCTTAAATGGAGTTCCTTTATTTTTTCTCTCGGTATACAGATAAGGCTTGCCACTCCAAACACTCTGCAAAGTTCTCTAGTAAAGATTAATTAGGAACCAACAGATTCCATCACATAAGGATCCAAAAATCCCAAAGGGTGTACCTACACTAATCAATCTTTGTCATGCCTTTTTATCATCAGGCTGCAGGAAAAAAACCAACTGCATACCACCATCACGAAAAAAAACAACATACCAAACACGCACGCATCTAACCAGGTCATGGTTAAGATTTATGGGTGGTTGGTTGGTTAATATCACTCTCATTTTCATTCTTCTTCAGTTTTATTGCATGGTATTTTTGTTTTACAGTCCATCCAACCATCCATTCATCGTAGTACGTTGTAAAGTTTATAAACTAAAGTGGTACACGTCCATATGTATAGTAGTTGCCAGTTGAACGTGCAAATGGAAAAATTACCACTCACTATCCACCGTTGAAACTTTAGTGTCGCATACCCGTACATGCGGTTAACCGACCATGTATACGGTCATCGCGTACAAGACTCAAAGCCAATTAATGAAAGGTAGCTTTATCTGAAGCTTCACATGCTTGGATGTCATGCTATCAGCAAACTTCATCAGTAATTACATGCGTTCATTACTTCTCATCACATTATAACATTTTTCTGCATCTCATCATACAGATCCACATACAAGTCCTATGCTCTACTCGTACTATATGATGGATTTACTCATTTGTAACGAACGACTCACTTCACCAATGAGATGAGTTGCGTTGAATAAATCAAGATCACATGTTAACGATCACATAGATCATAACATCTTTGTCATTGTTGTTAACGTGAGACAAACTACCTTGATTCATTCATTCACAGCAAGTACTGCATATTGTCCTCCTTTTGAGTCAGCTCAAAACCAATTAACACGCATTCTCTTTCCTTTCGGATCGCTTGATCTTACCTCGATTAGTGCAGTATGTTAACTTTTCGATTGCCGTAGGTAAACTTAACATGTATTCGGAATACCATTCGTAGACGATGTTGAAATAATATAAAACCACAAAACTTGCTTTCCGCATGAGTTAAAAGTGTTATGTAATAACAAACTTATTCCATACTAATTCTATGCAGGCTTAATAGTCAATTGTGTACAGACACTAATTGTCAATAGAAAAATTGAAGAAAAAAAGCTTGAAAATTACTTTGTTACTGTGTTTTGTTTACCACATTTGCTATTAAAGTAACTTCCGACTAAATATTCGCAGAAATTACCCTTAGTAAGTCATGACGCATATATGCGTCATACCGATAAACAATAAACATTCCAATAAAATTTCAGTGTGAAATTATAATTTGTAACGACCGTAAATATAAATGGCTGCACAATGTAATGAAACACACTATGCTCGCCGGGAATCTCACGTTTTATTTCAACACGTATATTTACAAGTACAAAAGTATCTTTGATATACATTTTATTGTTTTTTCATACATTTATTCATAAAACTTAGTTAAATTATATTTGTTTTTTTTCATTTTCGTTAAACATGAAAAACTCAACTCTAAGATCGTGAGAAGATTCAACCAGTGTGAGTTAGATTAACGAGGATAACAAGAAACATTTTGTTTAATTTTAATATCACAATCTGCAGATACAATTGCAAAGATAAAAACACAAAACAGTATAAAAAAGCGCAGATTTAATTTAGACCATTAAAAAATCACTGCAAGGTTTTGATAATAATCTTTATTTTTGTTTTAGTCTGAAGCCAAAATGGGGAAATATATGTTTCATAATAATGATAAAATATTTATGACCTACATACTCGTACAGTGCATCAAGGCTTATATTTTTTTAAGACATTTTTTTGTTTCAATTAAGGTAGATGTGTGTTTATGATTGAATAATAGATTGGGTATCTGAAGGACTATCCAACCATTTAAAATATACCAAGAGCACAGACATTTGTATGATGCTTCAGGTAGTTAAGCTTGCAGACACTTTTATTAATTTGAAAATCATTTTGGAAATATATTGTTCCATAAAGGATTCGGGGTCATTAAGCGTAAATCAATTATGAGTATTTTACAAGGTATATGATCAGTTAGTTTTTCGATTTTTTAAGGTTAATTTTGTTCTATGTCTTCTTCTTAGTACATTCTTCTCTGTTTTTTTGACTGCAGCACTGCAGCATCTTTCGGACATTCGCTTAGGGATAGTTAGAGTACTTCATTATCTTGATTGAGTCTATCGGGACTCGAAAACGGTGATATGGCTAGTTCCACGCTTTGGTCGTATGTCCATCCACCCAACTGCGATACGTTCTGATTTTAAATCAGTACATATCATAACTGAATGAGCTTCAGTCCATCAAAAAAAAAAAAATCACTCGAAACAAGTTTTTTTGTCACCAACAGGACTCGAACCTGGGACTTTTGGCTTACACAGCGAGCGCTCTAAATTCTAGACTACGTGGAATAAACTCTTTTTTGATAACATACATATTTCACCGTTGTTTTAATTTTACCATGCAGAACTGACTTAGCTTCTTTGGAAAGGTACTTCAACGTAGGCGACGATTTGCTCCTCATACCTTCAATTAACTTGAAAAGCTATCCTGTCAGCACTGACATTCAACTTTAAAACCAAGAAAAAATTGCAGAGAGCAAAGTCAGTTATAGGCTAGGTTTTCAGGTTGACAAGGGAGATGCTTAGTAAAATAGCGCTTTGACAGCGTAAGGTACTATTACCTATTAGAATTTTGGAAAAAAATTGATTTTTTTACGGATTTTGATTCTTTAGACCTTGAAAAGTAACTTTTTAAAATATGATACTATAATTGGTAACCAAAAATGAGATACATCAAGTTCACTGAGCGCACGCTCTCGGCTTGCCGCTGCCGCATGCACGCATTTGCACGTTTTTCTCGAAACCACTTTTTTTTTCAATTGGCGGAAAGTTAATCTCCAAATCTTCTCGCTCGATTTAAATAAATATTGAAGCATTTTATTTGCTAAAGCTTCGTCTATAAGAATCGTCAAAAATTTGACTAAAAAAAACGTGAAAAAAAATTTAACATAAAAAAATATCGGGAAAAAGGTCGATTTTTGAACGTTTTTTTAAACGTCCGCCATTTTTTATTTTTAAAATCTTTTTAAAACGCATTTTGAATTTCAGAATCGCCATTCTAGAGATTAACTGTCCGGCTGTCATGGATACCCTTTGCACTCTTCTATGCGGTCGTTAAGATACCACCCGAGCCAAGGTTATAAATGTTAAAATAAAAATGTTAAACGAAAAAAAAGAATCAAATGATTACATTAAACAAAACAAAGATAGTCAAATAAAATTGGGTACTTAATTAGGGAATAGGTTAAAAGTAGAATCTGAATGGATGGTATCCATTGATAATTGATAATACACATATAAAGCAGTAAGAATGGTTGAATATGTTAAATTTGCTGTAGAGCAGGGGTAGTTGTTGGAAATCGTCTTCCAACTACAACGGATTACTTTCCTGGCATACGTTCATTACACAATGAATTGTGGTGTCAGATTATACTCTTTTGCCGGATGATGTAAATTTGGATTATGCCAACAGCCGAGCTGTATATCGGAAGCCGCTAGCTACTAAGGAAGTGTTTAAAGAAATTGTTTCAGCACGTTTAGCACAAGGATTTCAATTGATCGTGTTGGAAGATAAAGGTAGTACCAGTCCACCTCAAGCACCGTGTTGTGGTAGGCAAAAGCAAAAACAAAGTTCTTTGTTGAAAACTATACAACCATGCAAACCGTCAAAGGAATATTCGCTATCGATGGGGCGAATTTTTCAAAAAAATATCGCTGAGTGGATCAGTTATTACCGTAACAGGATACCGGCCAAGGCGTCCATATCCTCCAATAAATTCAGATTATAGATACGGTGCATGAATATTTACGAGCTAAATTATGTTCTCTGTACGGGAATGTTGGTATCTTCGATAAATAAATAAATAAACATTTGCACAACACAATACTGACAAAATGTTAGTCACTTTGGCATTTACACCTGATGGGCGAATGTACTAGATGAAAGGATTTCAATGGCCCGATGAACACCAGTTGGGGGATCGCTGATGCCAAGATTTAACCAAATATGTAATTTCAAACAATCAAAAACTTAGAAATATTTTTTTCCCCCGATTGCATTGTTCATATATTTTGGTATTAGCCAATAAATTTGAAATTGCCCGTTTTACCAAAAACTTAATTGTTTGCTATATTCAAAAAAAAAAAAAACTGCAATATCATTCGGCTATAAACAATTAGTATTATATCCTATAATAATCGTTCCTGCCTCCAAACATTATTGCATCTTTATATGATTTGCTTTATAATTAATGATTTACTATATAATATATGATATTCTTTACAATAAATGACTTTCTTTATAATAACTGAATTTTTCTATAATAAATGACTTTCTTTATTATAACTGAATTTCTCTATAATAAATGACTTTCTTCATAATAAACGACTTTCTTTGTAATAAATGACAAGAAAAAGAATAAAACCGCTAATTTTGTGGGTGATGTAATTAGTAAAAAGAGTTAACTATTCCAAATCACAAGTTTGCACTGTATGTAATTAAACTTTCTTAATCATGTATGATGTCGAGAAAAACTGCTTTGGGTTGATTATGTTTATACGTGGTTCAGTTATCGCTACTTTTTGAATCAAACTCATATCAGACCCATAAACCTCCTACCATTTTCTTTTTGCCACTTATCTCTTGCGAACAACACCGTATCTAACTTTGATTGAAAAATAAACAGTATCCAATCCATTCAGATATAATAATATCAAATTGTCTCCGTAAATAGTTATGCAAAATATTTAATAAATGAAAATTTCCCCTTGCTCGAATAAATTTCTTGCTAAATTCTTTCATCAGCACTGTCGCATTTTACCATTAAGGGCATTTCCTTCAAAGCTCGATGACTGTTGTCTTGATGTTGTTAATATAGTGGCTACTTTCAGATAAACAAAACCCCACAACAAATTAAATTTACGTTTCGCAACATTGCCAGGATTAAAAGAGAATCGGAATTGGGATAAATCATGAAATAGTGCATTATCTCACTTTGAACGTTTGTGACACTTGATAAATATATCATATGAGATTGTTGTTTGGTTCAAACTTCAATTTTCGGCGGAAATGATGAATGGAAAAATATAAATAGCTTCTAAACACTCGTCTTAAAACATGCACACAAGCACAAAACAGCATCTAGATTGTAGTGTTTGTGCCCCCCCCAAACAATCAACAGAAGTGTTTTAATCATGTCACGTAACAGTTTTTTTGCTATTTCCCTTTCTTTTTCACATCAAATTTTCAAAGCACTTTTCCGTATTCTCTTTAACGCTGTATAAATTGCCATTAAGTTGCTAAGATATTTTATTATTTCCACTATCTGCGACTTGTCGACAGTCAATTATTGATTGCACAATTCTCATCATTACCATCCTACGATGTTTGTATTCACGACACTTTTTCGCGCGACTTTGTCCAACAAATTTTCTTTCGTTGGAAATACATGAGAGCTTCACCATCGCTGTCGAACTTGACACTCGACCGTACCATGTTTTAAACCCATCTCACGTTGCCGAATGTATGCCAGAGCCCGACACTCAAGGGAGATACGTTGCAGACCACTTTCCACAATCCCTTTTTGATCTATTTCTCGGAATTTTCCAACTATTTCCTGAATAGATCACAAAAAAATGACAACGAATGACGAACTCACGCGCGCTTCCTCCTCTTTTTCTCGCAGCGTCCGCGCTGGGTGGCGATCTGAAGCAGACTCCTTTGGTTGTCAGTAGTCCTGTTCGGTATCTATCACACCGGGACTCGACGAGCAGGCGTTCACTCGGCTGCACAGCTTGCCTTCGCCAATGTAATACTTGCGTGTGCAGCGGGAAAAGGTAATGAAAAATAATTATATAGAAAAATTTAGATAATAATAGAAAAAGATAAATGTCATGAAGAATATAATTATAAAGAAAAATTTAAATTTAATAGAGGGGCAAAATTATATAAAATTTATATTTAAAAAAAAATATTTTATGATTTATATCTATATATTGAAATAATTAAATTTTTCAAATCTGCAATTAAAATTTTGGATAGGTGTTATGCCGGTTTTCGAGAAGTTTGCTTAGGCTACTGCTCGATTGCTACAAGGATTAACAGGTCCACATATCGCTGTGTTTCTAATATACTGATCGTGGTCCACCTCAAGCAATGGTTTGCTAGTTTGGTTTCCAAAAATCATCGATAAATTTTCCCATTCCATCAAACATCGTTGGCAAACGTTTCAAGACACCAATATTCAAATGACCAAGCCTTCCATGCCAAAATTGAATGCCTTGTGTGGCCGAAACTCTTGTCGATTTCATTCTATTCGACTTATCCGGAACAGTATTCCTTCTAACCTTTGTATCAGCAACCAAAGCGTTTTTAGTCCGAATACAATAAGAACCAGTTGACATACTCGTAAGTTATTTCACACGATTTTTTCGAATTTCGTATAACCAGTGAATCTGCCACAGATGATACCGACGCCATTGTCAAGACGCAAACGAAATCTAAGAGGCTCCAATCCAAAATAAATTGGACCTGAGATCCCCAATGACTAGGACTTTTCCAGCGAAATTAGATGCTCAACTCCACCAAAAATAATCGTTCCATAAATTACACCAGCTTGTGTGGTTTTGATTGATGATTCGTTTTTCGCATTGCATTGCAACATTCTCTGATGCATCACATGAGCCTAATGAAACATCATTCATTTTCTGCTCGTCGTCTAAATGTTGACTAAAAACTATTTCCATCGTAAGACTTTTCGGGTCCATTGTCTCGAGCACACAACATATCGAATCTCTGTGATAATCAACACGATCATCAATGTGCGACTAAACCAATCATTACCACATGCTTTGCAAGTCGAAAGTCCAACGCAGGCTTTTAGTTCACGAATGCGTTTGTCAAATCGAAGGAAATATTCCTGAACGTTTTCACTTTTACCACACCGCATCAATGCCATTCATCATTGAATCGTAATTTCGGTGGCCATTGATGTGGTTCCAAATGTTGATCATAACCGCAACCGCGTGATGAATACTTTACAAAATCGAATACCTTTTTCAATCACTTTTCTTGCTGGGATCATTAAAGACGAGACTGCCAATCCCACTGGCGCGACATTCTAAAGCCATACCTTTTCCTTTAACATAATTTTGAATCGAAAAAACTAACAGGCCAATTGAAAAGTCCCCGGTGTGATAAACAGATGGCGGTGCTAGTATTAAATCCATATGATTTTTAGTTAATACAAACCTTCAAACGATACGTGTCAAAATTTGACAGCAGTCCGACGATTAGTTTGTGAGATATTGCGTTGTGAGTGTAGCTACTTTTGTTATTTAAAAAAAGATCGAAAAAAAGAATTTCGTCTGCTGATGAAATATTGCTTTTTGAAGGAAAAAAATACAGTTAAAGCAATGTCTTGAATTGATGAAAAGTTTCCGGGGTCTGCACCAGGAAAATCAACCATCACTGATTGGTATGCTAAGTTTAAACGTGGCGAAATGAGCACCGAAGACGGTGAACGCAGTGGACGCCCAAAAGAGGCTATCACCGACATGAGAAAGCTGTGTGCAAAATGGGTGTTAATGATTCTGAGCACTATTTGAAGCTGTTTAAGCGCAATAAACCTGAATTTTCGCGTCGATATGTGACAATGGATGAAACATGGCTCCATCATTTCACTCCGAAGTCCAATGGACAGTCAGCTGAGTGGACTGCACACGATGAACCGAATCCAAAGCGAGGAAAAACACAACAGTCAGCTGCTAAGGTTATGGCACTAGTATTCTGGGATGCGCAAGGTATAATATTCATTGATTACCTCCAAAAGGGCCAGACCATCAACAGCGATTATTATATAGTGTTATTGGATCGTTTAAAGGATGAAATCCTTAAAAAACGGCCCCATTTGACCGGGGACTTTTCAATTGGCCTGTTAAGTATCGGAATCTGTACCAGTGAACTGCTTGATTAGCACTTTGTCATCTTCACTCATTTTAGGCGAAAAGTTTTGCTTGTTTCACTTCAGCTCTCAAGGAAATTTCATTAATTTTCGCATTGATCACTCTGCGAAAAAAAAGAAATACCCATAACCTAAGCTACCGCTTTGGAAGCTTAAGCAAAACATATGTTATCTCGGTTATCTCGTTGTGTGATGGAAATTAAAAAGAATATTTATTTAGACCAACTGTAAGCACAAGTGTTGCCAACCACATAATACCAATGTAATACAATGAGATCAGTGATTTCAACATTTAGTAAAAAGGCATTTGGAAAGCTGAGGGAGGGCAGTCAGGTGATTTTTGACTCAAACTATAGGAACAAGGTAGACTGGAAAATTGCGCGGTCTAGGTGTTGGCACCATAAGTTGCTTCATTACAACTGTTGTTTTCTTATAGCCTTTTCAGAATGCCCTCGAAGCACAGCTAAATTGTAAGTGAATAATTGCTTTTTGTCAGACTGGAAGATACTTTGCCAACCTACTGTGATAGCTGCACTTAGTTCAAATATTTTGGTGGTACATTAGATCATTACTCTTGTATATCAAAATTTGTATGAATGGCCATTCACACTGAAATACGCTGCCCTCAAATGGTGATAAAATGGGCAGTTAGCGAGATTTAATAACCCATTGTAGTGCGATGAGTTATATAATTTACTCCTAAGCCAATCAAATCTTGGTAAAAGCAAAAGAACTCAAAGCCCTGTATAGGAAAACTACTCAAATACACTTAAAAAAATAAACTCATCTAAATAAACGCGAAAAACAATTAGCATTATATAACAAATTAAACCCAAATAAAAAAAGCAAAACTTTTCTAAAATTTTTAAAACAAAATAAATTCGTTTTCATGGTCCTTAGGGTTCTTCAGTGGAATCTAAAAGACTACCCCATCAATTATATGCCCTTCAATTAATAATTAAAAAATGTTCTCCTGATGTAATTGCACTGCAGGAAACACATGTTAAAATCAATAAAACGATGTTCCCGCCATCTCAATACCACGCTTACTTGGATTCTACGTCAAGTCTTCGTTGCGTATAGACTTGTTTTTAATTCGCTCCTGTCAAGTTTTCAAAAATTTAAATTATTTTTTTAAAAGTCAGTCCAACGCAAATTTTGGTTTTTATTGGAAAAAGCTTTTATCGTCGAAGGAATCGACCCACGGAATCATATCGAATATTATCTTACTTCGATAAATCAAGAAAAGCAAATAATCCAAAGACTAACTGGGGACTGCTGGTACGGAGGAGCCTGACGGCTTCCACCCGTTGAGGGACCCCGGGGAGATAAGCAATATAAAATTAGCGGTAATCGTCAATAAAAAGAGACATGCGAGTAACCAGGAAATCTCCGGAGATGGCGGACTTAAATTCAAATAGTTGAAAATTAACAAGAAGTGATTCGACTTGAAAACCAAGAATTGAGACTACAACTACAATCCCTCGAAGATATGTTCAAGAGAGGGATGAAAACTCAAGATGCAGAACCGGCAAAGCAAATCAATAAGGAAACTTAGGCAAAGAAAGCTGTCAAACAAGCTATCCCAGGAGAAATACTAAGTGCTTGAGGTGCTAACGACAGCCAAAACTATTTGGAAAAAGTTTTCGAAAGGAAATGTCTTCGTGCGTGTACTGGTTTGTACAGAAAGTCTAAGACGGATTGGAAGCACTTTATATCGAATAGAAGAAGAGTCGATATCTTCATATTGAAACTACTTTGGAATCATATCGCAAGATCTGTAATTGTGACTGAAAACAGCCGTGCCACCCTATAGACGGGTCTATTGCGATTTGCCTTGCTATTGGCCCGTTCCTCCATATACATATATAGATGGGGCACCGATAAAAAGATAAAATATCCTCCGAATTTGAGTTCACGATACCAACGATTCCAATGGAGATACTCATTTGCTAGATTCGTTGAAGCTGACCGAGCTGAGACGGGGCAATCTAGGTATTAGTGGCTGAATGATAATGTCTAAATTATTCGTGTTTATTTCCAGTTTTTGTGTTTTTCGTTACTTAGTTTTTGAGTTTCAGCTCAGTATTGCTACATTTAGGGTTGTTGTTTATTTGTGTTAGAAATTAGGTATAGGTTACGTATATGTTATGTTTATTATATTAGGTTTAGAGATAAGGTTTAACACGTAGGTTAGGAATATTATGATAGAATTTTTTAGTATAAGATAAAATTTTTGATTGAATTTTATTCGAATTAGGTTATAACATATCAGGTGTAGGATCAAAGTTCACTGTTGTACTTGAATTATAAATAATTTTAGGATAGTGTTGGTTGGATTTTTCTCCTTTTTCCAATTGAACTATAAAATATGTAATAATCTTAATTAATTTGAATTTGCTATAGTGTTTTTGCTAAAACGTGTTTAATGAGAACATATAAATTAAGAGAACTATTTGGGCCATTAAGTTTTTGTATTGTTATTGTTTGGAATTTGCTTTATATTCTTTTAAAATGTATAACGATTAGTATTGAATAAAGCCCTTTTGACTTCGACTTTGAGTGCACTGTTGTATTATATGTACGAACACATTCCTGAACAGGGTTTAATTCCAGTAGTTTCTTATCCTCTTCTACTGGCCGAATGAGGAAGGTGCGAAGATTTTCATGAAGAGTTCTATGGGGTACTTCCACATCAGCGTAACCATCATGAACATGAGGGGATGCAAAGTGAATTGTGACGTTGTTTTTTTGAAGCCAGTCAATAGTTTTAGGAGAACTAAAAGAACTTTCGTTTTCAGTGATGATATGTCTAGGGAAACCCAACATATTAAAAGCCTCTAATAAAGCATGGTTGATTGTATCCCATTGCCGATTTTGGATGGGGTAAATGGCCAAGTATTTACTAAACTTGTCTATGATGGATATATAAGGATGATTTTTATCCTTGAACCGAATGTGAATGTGATATGTATCTCGAACTTTGTTTGGATACTCTGGTTTCTTGAATGGAAGTTTAACTGGATTGCGTTCGTACTTTGATCGCTTACATATATCACATGCGTTTATATATAAAGTCACAAGTTCTCTAAGTGTCGGAAAGTAATACTTGGTTTTTAATTCCTCGTATGTTTTGTCTATTCCTTGATGGTTAGATTTTTGATGAGTTCGAGCTATTTGCACTTTAATTGATGTTTCAGTGCAATTATGTAGTATTTTGGGTGCTGATACTATGCACATGTTGGGACTAGATAGCTTATACAGGGTTATCCATTTCGTGGTTGGGAAAGTATAACCCTGCCATTTGACATCTGTCAGAATCAAATGTCACCTAAAGCGTGTTTTTTTTAGCTGAAGTTTGCCATTTAGAAATATGGTACGTTTAAAAGTCGAAAAACGCGTTAGAGTTATTAAATTTTATTATAAAAATGGTGATTCTGCTGGTTCAACATTTAGGGCTTTACGAGCCGATTACGGTCGACATAATCGACCTACACAGCAAACAATTTCGAACACAGTGAGAAAATTTGAAGAGACTGGATCGGTAATTGATATTGCAAGGCCTGTGCATCATCGCAACATTCGTTCTGCTGAAAATATCGCTGTAGTTGCTCAAAGTGTGGAGGAAGACCCGAATTTGTCGATTCCTCGACATGCTCAACATTTGGGCTTGTCTTACGGCTCATTGTGGCAGATTTCGCATTTGGATTTGCATCCCCATCCGTACGAAATCCAACTCACTCAAGAACTTAAGCCTCAAGACCATACACAACCCAGAATGTATGCGAATTGGGTGATTGGACAGCAAGTTATTGATAACGATTTTTCGAACAAAATTTTCTTTAGTGATGAGGCTCATTTTTCGCTCAGTGGTTACGTAAATAAACAGAATTGCCGCATATGGGGCTCTCAAAATCCTCAGGTGATCGCAGAAAGGCCTTTTCATCCGAAAAAAGTGAGCGTTTGGTGTGCATTATGGTCTGGTGGTGTTATTGGCTCGTATTTTTTTTAAAACTATCAAGGAAGAGCCATTACAGTCAATTCTGACCGCTATGGACGGATGTTAACCGATTATCTTAAGCTTTACTTTCCCAAGCGTAAAATGGATAACCCTATATTTACCATATTCTGTTTGAGCTAGTAAAAGGTCATTTTTGTTGGGGAAATTGATGGCTGTAGTACCTTTTTGCCTTTGTTTTGGGTGTTATTTGTTGAAACTGCAAATGCAGTATTTTCTTCCCTTAGTACTTAGTTGAGTTTATTTTTCTTTGCTTCAAGAAACTCTGTTGTTGAAAGCGATTAATAGGTTTCTCTGCTATGTATATACAATGGTGGTTGTCTTCTTGGGCTGAATGTTGTGTTGCTACAACGGATTCATTATCTTCTTGGTTTCTAATTTGTTTTTCATGTGAAAGATTTGTACACGGGGCAGAGCACTGCGACAAGATTTTATTTGCCCTTTATGTGTTGAATATTAAAATTATATTCTTTGATTCTTGAACGCCACCGTTGGAGTTTTCTGTTTTCTTCTTTAATATTATCCAAGAAAGTAAGTGGTTTGTGATCTGTTACAAGAGTCAAACGTTTGTCAAATAGGTATGGTCTGAAATGTTTTAAGGACCAAACGATTGCTAATAACTCTTTATCTCATTACTTTTTATGGAATTGTTTGCAGCTACATATAAATGAGTTGCATATTTTGAATAATAATTTTTCTGAAAAATTATTATAGAAGAAAAATGTTAGAAGAAGGTGGTTCCGACGTGTGCACTAATTCTCCTCAGGCCATCACACTTAGATACACACCGGTGATGGCGACCACCATGCTCAGAGGTGAGGGAGTTAATTTTTAATTTTTCTACTTATGCAAACTCAATATGTTTTTGTATCTGCAAGTTATATTCAAGGTAAATTTCTCTTGTAAGTATTTGTATTAGCTAAACTTTTTTTTTTAATTGGATCATTTCCGCGCGACGTTAGATAAAGCTTCAAATGTAGAGCAAATTTGTCGTATAGATTTACATTAAATTGATGTGAAAAGGGTGAAATGATCCAATTAAAAAAAAAAAGTTTAGCTAATCTTTATCTCATGTTTGTTAAGTGTTCGCGATGCAAATGCTATCGGTTTTTGGTTTTGCGACATAGCTGCACCAAGTGCATAGTTTGAGGTGTCAGTAGTTACAGTAAAGGGCTTACTTAAGTCTGGATGTATAAGTATTGGTTCAATTTGAATATACATTTTAAGCCTGTTAAAGGATTCTACATAAGATGGGTCATTAAGGTTGATTTATTTATCTTTCTGTATATGGTCATTGGCTTGGCAATTTTTGCGTAGTCACGTATGAACTTACGATAAAATCCTGTTAACACCAAAAAGCTTTTAATTTCCTTAGTGGTTTTCGGAATTGGAAAATTTTGGATTGCTTCTATCTTAGATGGATTAGGTTTGATACCCTGTGGTGTAATGATTTGCCCTAGAAATTCGGTATAACGTGACAACAATTTGGTTTTGCTTAACTGAATTTTACATTTGCTTTGCGCAATGTCTGAAATATTTTTCTTAATGCTACCCCATGCTCTTGTAAAGGTACACTGAAAATCAGTTTATCATCCATGTATACAATACATGTCATGCAGAATGTTATTCATTAACTTCTAAAAAGTAGCCGGAGCATTTATCAGACCAAATGGCATACGGAGGAACTCATAGTGTCCAGAAGTAGTGGAGAGTAGTGGAGTAGTGCCTATCTGAAGGTTCCAATTCGATTTGGTGGAATCCTTTCGCTAAGTCAATTGACGTAAAATATTGGCAATTCTCAAGTTTGCTAAGTAGATCGTCTATCTGTGAGATAGGAAATTTGTCTTCAGCTGTCAGTTCATTTAGTTTTCTAAAGTTAACCACAGGTCTGTATTTATCACCCTTTTTTGGTACTATCCAAATAGGGTTATTAAACGGTGATTGAGAAGGTTCAATGATACCTTGTGCAAGATCTTCCTGAATTTGTTTCGAAAGAAAATCTCGGACCGTGTAGGGTAGTCTATAATTTCGTTGATAATATCCCTTTATCGGAAGTAAGGGGTAAGGAATGTTTTATATTATGTGTAAAAGTTAATTTTTTTGTTTCATCATATTGTACATCTTTATATTCCTCTAAAAATTTTTTAATTACTTGTTTCCTGTCGAGAGTATGTTCGACTACTGTTGGAATTAAATTTAACTCTTTTGGTTTATCAGAAATATTTTCCAAAGCTTCTGTGAAATAAATTTGTTCTTCCGCATTGTGCGCGAAATTGTTACTATCCAGGGCTTGAGTCCGATAATCTATAACTAAACCGACAGTGTGCGCTATATCGTTTCCAATGATAGCTTGAAAATCTTTTCCTGTCAACCCATTCAACGGGAGTTGTGAGTCTAAATTCTTCTGGAGGTTGTGTTCTTAGGCACTTAGAAGTATTATAACTGTCATTCATTGTTTTTATGTTCAACGGACTATGATAAGTTCGTTTTTGATACTCAGGGACGATTCTTTCGCCAAGAATAGAAATTGTACTTCCTATATCTATAATCCATTTGAGAAGCTTCCCACCGATTGTGAGTTGAACCGTTGGTAGTTGTCTCCCGAGGCTGGGACTTGAAAATCCTGGTGGGGAAGTTGATTCTTCAAACGCAGTGTAGTTTCTCTGGATACTGTAGTGTTCATTGACACATCACTGTTAAGTCTCATATCATGAGGATTTGAAAAACGTAGATTATTATTTCGGCTGTTGCTGAAGATTATGCGAATTGGCATTGTTGCGATTGAATTGTTCGCTAGGCATTTGGTGTGAACTATTCATTTGCTGGTGATTATTAAATACATGTTGCTCGTTTACTGGCAACATTCGGTAAGAATTTTTTTGTTGGTGAAAATAGTTTCTTTGGTATGAATTTTTATATATCCCAAGGTGTGCTCTTTCTACTGAATAATTTACCAAATTAGACCTTACAAGAATAGCAAACGCGGCCTCCAGAGACGTGGGTTGTTAGGATAGAGTATAGTTTGTATAAACCTTGGACTGTTTTCAATAAAAACGTCCGTAGCAATTTGACAATTATATTCAAAAATTCTATCTTTTTCTATGTTGGAAGTATTATCACTATATCTAATCCTAGTATTTAACTTAAATAGTAACTTACGGATGTGTTCATAGTACTCTGTTGTATTCGTGAATCTTGCACTGCGTAATTGCATTATAATTTGCCCTGTTGTTTCCTTGGTGTCGAAGTGTTGAATCAGTAGCGGCTTTATTTCGTTCAATGTTGGTAGAGCAAGGTGTATTTGAATAAGCTGTGCTGCTGGTCCGGTAAGTTTGTTCATAATGTTTTGATACAACAAGTCGCGGTCTGCTTCAACAGGATATGCAGCTATCCTTGGTGCGATTCTCTCCATTGCAGATATAAATCGATACAGTTGTTCTGAATCGCCGTTGTATGGGGAACCTGTGCTATCAGATGAGTAAGGAATTTGAATTGCTCAAACACCGATAGTTACATGGCTCACTGTCGGAGGTTGAATAAACTGGTTCACTGGTTGCGTCATGTTTGGTGAGTCCAAACAAAGAGCCTGCAATAACGTCAAAAGATGCTCTCCTTCCAGGGTAACTTTACTCATTTAAATGCACTTTAAAGGTTGTTTTTGCGTTAACCGCACGACTGCGCCAATTAAGGCTTTAAAAATTTTGAAGAATTGTTTTAAAGAAAAAAGTATAACTAATTAAGTAACGAACGACTTATTCTTATATGAGATACAATACTAAACTGAGTGAAGAACTTAAATTATCTCGGCTTAAATACTATAACTATTTCTTACCTACTTATATTATTTATATTCTTATCTTAAAAGAAATCCGATCCGTAATACAAAATGGGTTTTTCACGCATCCTGTCTGTAACAGGGTGAAGGATGTTTTATTACGTGGCGACGGATGTTTTATGACATGTATGCTAATTAAGAGTACATATTTCCCGTCGCCTGTTCTTTTACGTGGTGACGGATATTTTATGATATGTTATAATGTAACTCAACAAAATTATGGCAGGTGTTGCAATTAGTGCAGCATCCAACACGAGTAATGAAGTGGCACATTTGGCGAGTGCATTCGATGCTTCGTCAGGAACGAATAGCAAGTTTCGGTTCACTGCGGTCTTTTGTAGACGAACATTGGGTTTTATGTCTTGGAGGCCGACTGCGACGAGCAATCCTATCTGACGATCAAAAACATCCGACGATTCTGGCAAGAGGAAGTCGACTAGCATATCAGACTGTCAATGATATGCATGAGGAGACGCTGCATGGTTGCGTTGGTCTGATGCTGCAAGTGATTCGGCGAACGCATTGGATACTAGGGGGCCGGGTGCTGGTCAAGAAATTTGGAAGGGATGTGACGAAGCAGCTGATGGGAGACTTGCTGAAATGCCGTGTGAATTCGTAGAAGCCGTTTTCGACCTGTGGAGTGGATTACTGTGGACCATTTTTGATTCGACTGGGTGCGAGGAGATCCCACACAATGACGAAGGCATAACATACGTGGCTATATTCGTGTGGACGGCGACGAAGGCAGTGCACTTCGAATTGGCAGAAGATTTATCGGCACAGGCATTCCTTGACGTGTTTACACGGTTTTCGCAACGCCGAGGTAAGATTGATCAAATTATTTTGGATAATGGCACATATTTTTGTCGGTGCAAGTTAGCATATGATGGGGCATCTGAATGGAATAGCAACCCAGCAGTTGGCTCAACGAGGTATTAAATGGGCGTTTATACTGCCTGGCACCCCACACCAAGGTGGTCTGTGGGAGGCGGTAGTGAAGTCGGCGAGGAAGTACATAGTTTGTATCATCGGTCAGCAGATGATGAGCTATCCGCAATCTTATACGCTGCTCACGCGAGTTGAAGGCTGCCTCAACTTAAGGCCATTGGTGGAACTCACCCCAGCTGACTTTCTGACGGGCCAACCAATCGTCACTTTGCCAGAACCAACGCTAAGGCAACTGCCAACGAACCACATCAAGCAATAGCAAATAGTTCGAAGGTGGGCTAATGACATCTGTAGGCGATGGCAAGACGAGTATTTGCACACATTTCAAAAACGAATGAAATGGAGAAAAGCGGAACGGAATTTGGGGGTCGGTGACGTGGTGGCACGTCGGGACAAAGGGTTGCCGCCTACGCAATGGTGCATCGGTCAAGTAATTGCAGTGGACCGCGGTGAAGATGATTTGGTTCGAGTCGTTACGACGGAACATGTAAAGGGAGCAACTGGCCGCAAGTTCACAAGAAGGCGATCAGTCCAGAAGATTTGTATACTGATGTATGCAGATAATTCAGAAGCGGAGGCTTCAGTGGTGGCTGGAAATATTTTGGAGAACGATGAAAGTGAACAACCAGACGCACAACAAGATAACCAGTCTCAGTCGAGATGAGCCGATGGACGGCCGCATTTATTCTTTGCGAATTCATTAATTTTGTAATAAACCTTTATAAATCTAGAGTGAATATAGATACTTTGTTATAAAAAGTTTAAATTTTTTATGGAGTGGAAAGCAGGCAGGACGTAGGCAATGCAATAGGAATAGGCAGGACGTGGGCGACATAATCGTTCAAGTAGGAAACACATTCTAAAGGTTCTCATCTAGATCTTTACTTTGATACACACTCAACTATTTATGAGAATAAAATTGTAGGATCACTTCTGTATGACTTTAATCGAAAAATCTGCTAAATCCATTGCTATAATAAAGAGCTTAACGCCAAGCTATCATTTACTTACCGTACAACAAGCAGATTAGATTGACTATAAGAATTTAATTACTAGAGTAGATAACAATTCTAAATTAAGATTCTATGAAGAAATTACGAAAGACATGTTTTAAATTTGGAATCATTTAAATTTCGGGGTCGTTGACATATGGAATCACCAAACAAGCAAAATCTAATTGAAAATCACAATAGGTATTTGCATAATCCAAGCCTCTAAATGATTTTAATTTGAATCGTTTTCCCATAATTTATCTTTCCATTTGTTTCGTTTTTCTGCTGACTTTTAATTGAACTCACGATTGCAATTACAATCCATTTATTTTAAACCCCCACAATATTACCTTATAATCGACATGAATAAAACAATCGTTAAATATATACAACCTGTAATTATTGGACATTGCGAGGATTCCTCGAAATTACGTTGACAACTAATTTACTAGCAACACCTGACTCACAGAGAATCTTTAAGATTTAATGATATCCGGCTCATATTTTTAATCGGCGGGAAGAGCGGATTAAAAAGGTATGCAATCAAAATATCTGCACTAAGCTGAATTCAGCATATAGTATATGCGAATCAATCTATAATGTCCATGATCATTATTAACACGCGATCTGGTCGTTGACTTTTATATTTCTCATTTATTTTGCTTAACATTTTCTTTTTGTTTCTTTTATCTTGAACTGAATCAATGCCAATTTTTGGTTAGCGATAGATTTGACGTTTTTGTTGTAATGTTTTTTCTTCCTGAATCTTATCCAGATCAAATTTCAAGAATGACAAACGAACAATCGAATTAAAACAAACATATGTATGTATATTAACAGAAAGGTCGCATCAAGGCGACAATGGAATATCTAGATCAGTGCAATGACAGCGAATACAAAAAACACGACTAGTAAACTTGAAAAATCAATATACCTATATCTATAACGCTCATACCTGCGTATAATAGGTTTTATTTAATTTGATTCGAAAAATGCAATTCGTTAATTTTAAAAGAAACTTGAACGCGTGCAACATGTGTGTCGTAGTCGGCGCATATGTTCGATTGATCAAAATCTTAAGGGGCAGCTGTCTACTCGGCATAGACTAGAGTGCGAGTAGATCACAATTTTGCTAGATTGGTTTAATTAATGACCTTGAATTAAACGTCTAGTAAACTGCACTTGTACATATGTCTCGCGAGTTCTCCGCCAAACAGTTGGAGGTTGCTCAATGAAGAAATAAGAAAAATGTATCGATTTGATGTGTAGGCTGCTATTGGGTAGCTGAGACACTCTTTCAGACTTACTGACAAATAAAATTTAACTGGAATTGCATTTTGTGATTTATTTAGATCAATAGGTGCTATAAAAAGTATCTAATGTGAATTGTTTGGCGATGTGTTTAAAAGACTATCGCAGATACTTAATCATATGAGATAGGCTCAAGAATAAATTGTTGTTGGTCCAATGAAATTACATTGAGATGAGTATAATGGAGTGGGTTTATGAGTAATATAATATGAATTTAAGACGTTTCGAACGTTATTTTCAGTTTGAATTCAAATAAAAAGTGATTGGATGTTTTGAATAAATTATCATGGACAAACCAAGTGTTCAGCTTAGAATGTTTCTGTTACTTTGAAAAGAAGGTTTTTTTGAGTTTAGAAATATTTATTGATCACGATTTTTAAGTTTGGAGGCTAAATGATTGCAGATTTAATCGTTTTTATTGATTCAAACTTAAATGTTCATTTGAATGTTATATTTTATTGATTTCTGGAATTATTCCACTTACCATGAAGTAACAGTGTAAAAAACATTATGGAAAACTTCCTCTTGGTCACCAAAAAAGCCTCGGAAAAAAATCCAGCAAAATTTTTTTGTTTAGTAAAAACTAAAAGAATTAATGCTTAAAAATAATTTCCATGGCCAGAATTTCCATCTTTTTTTCTGATATTAATGTTTTTTTCCGTATATTATTAAAAGAAAAAACGAAAATACTTAATTACTACTCTGAACAACTCAATTAGCCTGAAACTATTAAAATTAGTTTGAATAGAAGCGTGGGAAATAAATTTTATGGTGTTTTCGTTCAATAGATCAATTAGTTTTAATTATTTCGATTTCGTGACTTGTATTATTCTCTTTCAAATAGTTAAGCATCGTTTAATAAGTTTTCATGGTCAATGTTAAAAATTATTCTAGATTTGAATATAATTTACATATGTTCATAAAAAGACTGTGAGAATATAGTTTAGAATTGCTACGTTATATTTATTGTGTTTAATAGGTGGAAAAATTATATCGCTTAGGGGAAACTATTTGCCAAAATGCTGCTATTTGATAATAAGAAATGAAAATTTTAGATTGTCTGTTGGTCTAGTTAAATTGGAATTCATAGAACCATATAACTACAAGAATTAATAGCGCAATTGTAATCCGTATTGAGCTTTCAGTTGCCTAAGTTTGATTGCCACTCCTTCCAGTTCATCTTTTGCTGGCGTCTTCGTCTACGCCCGTCATTCAACAATATCAGCATATCTTAAGGCCTTTAAATTTTATCACTGGTAGATTAGATCGTGTTATATTGGGTTAACAATTCATCTGTGCTTGTTTATTATAGAGACAACTTTAAGTCAGGAAAAATTTAATTTAAAGCATGTGCTTAAGCATGATGAAGTATCTTAATGTCTGCTATTTTTTTTAGCATCTTGTAGAACATCGAACCCAGTGATATATCGTTTTTACACCCGACCTCTTCTCATATCTTTTGAATGGGGACTACATCATTGTTTATAACTGTACCGACAAAAAAAAGTATGCAAAATTACACAAAAACTGTTTAAATACCATTCAAGCTCCAAGGTATTCTTAGAAATGCAAAAATGTACTGCAAGTTTCCAAAAAGTTTGTATAAATTTATTATGCTCGAAACTCTTCGTGAATCATCATGTTCACATCGAATCACCTATTTAAAAATAGCAACATTAAAGAGATCTGCCATTCAAGCCCTAGTTTAACATCACCTTAAGGAGAGGTGCCATTGAACGCACGCGCTGAATGACAGATTTCTTCACGAGATATTGACAGTCGAGACTGACGTTTGAACTCTCGAGCTGTCAACACGCGTGCGAGGCGATTATAGCAAAAAATTTTGGGATAATTCTCGATTTTACCTCCATTTTGAATTTAAGTCGAGCCAACGATAGCCGGAATATCAACCGAGACATTAGACACTAAAACGTGCAAGAGGCACGAGAAGTTAACGTACATTTCGGGCAAGCGCCCAACACAGCAACTGTGGACCTCATCGCAACATCCAAAAAATGGACAATGCTTAACACGCAGGACGATACAATGGCGGATCAACCGAGGACTAAAGCGGCCCGCAAGGAATTACCATCGGAATTTATGGAATCCGAAGACGTGCAAACAAAAACTTCAAACTTCATCGAAGATGCCAACCTAATTAACTCTAAGGTGAATGATTTTATGTTGGCAAAAAGAAAACTGGTTGTAAAGCGTAAAGCCCCGGCACCCACACCCAATGCTCCTACACCCAATATAAACCCTTTTAGCGTTCTAAATAATCAGAACACAGAAAATTCCGCCAAAGTAGACAACTCTAGAACCAAAAAGACTAGGTACCCACCAATTTTTGTGGAGCAAGTAAAGGCGACGGTGCTAAACAAGGTTTCAGACCGGTATACCCCAGCAGACGGGACCCACCTTGGTTACCGAATCACCAGGCTTTCAAACTCAAGGTAATAGATAAGCTAGAAGCTCATGACTACATCCTCAACCTCGTTAAAAATGCCTCGGCGGTGGGATATTCTTTCACCCCAAAGGAAAGGAAAAAGTGTGTTGTCATACTTAGAGGCATAGGGTCGAATTTTGGAGCTGATGCAATCCGAGGGGATATCAAAAGCCAGCTTCCTGATTTAAGAGTTGAATCAGTCACTCTGCTTACCACAGCGTGGTCGAGAGAGAATAAGATTGAGCTTGATCTATTTAGGATCACCGTGACCTCAAAAGACGATAAAAACTCCTTAATACAACTACGCTACATTCTGCACCAACGTGCCGCCTGGGAGCGCCCCAAAGGGAGCGACATAGTCCAGTGCTACCGATGCCAGAGTTTTGGTCACGTTTCCGCCAATCGCAGATTTAATCTTCGCTGTGTAGCACATGTGGAGATGAGCATATCCCACGAGAATGTCCGCAAAAAGCCATGGAAAAACCCGTAACAGCCCCGTTTTGCACAATGTGCAAAACACACGGTCACCCTGCCAACTTCTCCGTATGCCCGGAAAGAAAACGCTTGATTGAAAGGGCTATGGAAGCAAAAACTAAACGAGCACCTCTAACCGTGCACTCCCCACATCCCAGCTACCAGTGTAGCTCCCCCATTTCCATCGCTTCACAACATTTCCCTCCGCTATTGCCAACCTCGCCTTACTCCGAAATCTCCAGAAATGGAACCACTAGCTCTCCGCCGTTTCCACCGACACTTAACCCCGTCGAACGACTGCAGCAAATCACCCAGGAATGGCTTGGAATGTCTCCAACTGAACTCCTATCCAAAATTCGATCTTTCCTCCCAACATTTGACTCCACTTCTAACCAAGACAAGCCAATGGCTTTACTGAACTTCCACTTCATTCTTTATGGTGGTAAATAGGCTCAGAATCCTCTCACTTAATATAAATTCCCTTATATCTCATGACAAGCGACTCTTCATCGCGGACTTACTATAATCATCCCAACCTGACATCCTCCTTCTGAGCGAGACAGTCCTTAAATCCTACCACAAAGTGCGTGTGGATAACTACAATGTGCTGCGTAACGATACCGGAAGAGAAACGGCCATAATCTATCGAGATGACTTAGACGTCCAACAAATCCTCTTCGAGGAAAATAGTTCCTCATGCACGCTAGCAACCCTTTGCACTAAGCGCCCCAACGGGTCCGTCGCTAAAATCCTAATAGGATCCTTATACTTCCCGTGCAACCTAGGTGTCCTAACCACATCCACGCTCAATCGAATCCTTGCAACAGCCGCACTATAAGAGTCATTCCTACTTGGAGGAGATCTTAACGCCAGACACGGGCACTGTGGCGACTCGACTCATAACATGAACGGAAAATGTCTCTTTGAATGGCTTAACATGGAAGGCTTCCTCATGGCGTCCGTCGTAAACGCAGGCGTCCCAACATTCCCAAGAGGATGTTCATACTTGGACAATTTCTTAATTTCATCCGACCTCTCCGACCCCACAAACCCGTTCACATGCTCCACGTTTGCTTCACTATCCGACCACCACGTCCTTTGCCTAAACATAACCCTCAAAGCCCATATACCAGTCCCTATATGTCCCCAACACTACAGACCATACAGCTCAATAGATTGGCCAAACTTCCGAAAAGACCTCAATGATCTACTCCCGAAACTACCACCAGACCATGAGACTCTCGCGAACAACCAAATAGACGCGGGAATATCAGCCATAACAAGGGCCCTAATTGAGTGTCTAGACCTACATGCTCCTTTTCAGAAACCCCGCAACCCGCTGTATAGGTGTCTGACTCAGGAGACCCTCCACCTTATCAAAACTAGGAAACATATGCTCCAACGCCTAAAGCGCATTTTCCATAGAAGTACTTGGAACTCAAAATACAAACCACAGCAATTTCCAGCGAAACCCACAAACGCATCAGACACGACGTAAATAATTCCTACAAGCACAGGTGAAAATCACTAAGACCATCGTCAAACGTGTTCAAAGAAATTGACCAACTCACTGGTCGCAAGAACGCCAAAGACAACGTTGAGAAAGACCCTATAAGGCAAGGGAACGAAGTCTTAGCCACTCTTCAGCCAAAATAACTGCATGTGAGGGATACTTCAAACATCTATACCGCCGCCGTGAGTCACCTAATACAGCATTAAATAGGAAAGCCAATGAGGAAGTTCAGCTTACAACTGTAGGATATGAAGGCTCCTATTTAACCATATTCTCGAACTCCAATAAAGCCAGTTTTTGGGCAGTTCTTCACCTCGAAACAGGAAGTTGAGGATATCCTTAGTGCTTAAAATAGCAAGCTGTCTCACGGCCCTGAAGGCATTCCAAACCGAGTTCTCAAAAAATGTAGGAAAACCATCTCCTCGCACCTGACAAAAATTTACAATAAGTATATAAATAACGGCTACTTTCCCCAATCATGGAAAACCAGCAGACTCATCCCCATCCCAAAACCAAACTGCGAAGGAAGCATTAACAACTTCCGGCCCATATCCCTGCTTCCAAACATGGGGAAAACCCTGGAAAAGATAATCCTACGCAGTTTCACTGACTTCACCTCCCTCCTGATCCCAAGTTTTCAGTTTGGATTTGAACGCAAACGCTCCACTGAGCATGCCATAATGCTACTGCACAACAAAGTCACCAACAACCTACGGCAAAAAAAGTGTACCCGAACATGTGCCCTAGACCTGAAAAAGGCGTTTGACTCAGTATGGATCAATGGCCTCAAGCTCAAACTGAAAATAGCCTCCTGCCCGGTCGCAACAGAACAGCTCAAATAAAAATAGGAAACCTCAATTCTTCCCCCATCCCTATCCACTCTGGAGTCCCCCAAGGTTCTATTCTCGGTCCTTCCCTATTTAATTTCTTCCTTTATGATATTCCTAGACCAAACTGCACGAGTACAAATGTATTCATGTATGCAGACGACATCCTCCTCACGGCTACCAATAGCCTTCCAGCTCAAGCTCAGACCCAGCTACAGAGTGCAGTTAGCGACCTAGATTCATACCTAAAGAACTGGGGGCTTGAAATAAACGCCAATAAATCGGAGCTGATCTGCTTTCGAAATGCCAGCGGTAAAGGACACCGTCTCGCAGTGTTTCAGAGCAGGCATGTTCGAATACAAATTGGAGATGAATTTATTCCCCTCAAAGAAAACATAAAGTACCTGGGAATTCACTTCAACGACAGATTCAAGTCAAACATACACGCTAGCAAAATGCTCAATAAAGCCAAAGCGGCAGCTGCACTTACGTCCTCTCCACTGTCCTCGAAAGCTGTATGCCACAAAGTGAAAGCAATAATTTACAAAAAACTCAAAAGACCAATCATCACCTACTCATTCCCAGCTTGGCTAACAATCTCGCCAACGGTAGCCGAAGAAATCCAAATATTTGAAAGGAAAATCCTCCGAAAATATATAAATACCGACGCCCTAATAAAAAACATTTTAGGAACTCAATACTCTACAACGAAACAGGAATTATACAAATTTTACATTACATGTCAATAACAAGCAAAAACCGCCTAGAAAAATGCCGAAACTACCCTCTTGAAGCTATTCGCGCACTTTTTGACTCTCCCACTACAAGTGACCCCTATTACCTATGTCCTCTTAAAATCCTCGATAAATACCGCCCAGACTCCTATAACCCCGATGCACCCAGTAAACCCCGGTTTTATCTGACCTCACAACCTAACACATACCGGGGCTGACACCTAAAAACAAAAAGAAAAAAGGGGACGTAAATTGCGTGTATGTAAAAATAAAAATGTAAACATAAATAACCGGGCCAAGCCTGGCATACATTAACATTAACAGCTAACCACCATAAGACGGAATCTAACAGAGGACCCATAAGGTCAGAATGGGCGGAGCGTCTATCCTCCCAAGATCCTACTGGAAAGGATCCGACGGAGAATAGGCGGCCTGCGTATATACAATCGAATTTAACTGCCGAAATACAACTTGTATATTTACCCACTCGTAAACTTTACATAGCTTGTATTAAGATTAGCTATAAGATAGGTTTAGGCGTAGATTTAATTTATATTGTATTAGGAATAGGATTAAGTTACTTTAAGTTTTGATGTATTTATATGAACGATTTTCCAAAAATAAGCCATAAGAGCGAATGGCACCCTCTACATCAATCAAACAAAAATTCAACATATATGCAATGCATATCCGAACTGTCTAAGTTTATTTGACATCTATCTACAGTCAAATGTTATATAGCCATTAAGCACCTACTGTCAATGATATAAAAGTCTAAATAAAGTATTACTTACTTACTTATATTGACAGTCGGAAAAATAAAAGACAAGGGAGCTTGTCCCCCTCAAAAGACAGAAAGTCATAAGAAGGAGTTTTATGGATTTTTGCCAGTCGTAGGGGTATTACTCGTAATATATATCGAGGAAATGAATTTGATAGATTGCAGTATTGAGCTTTTCAGTGACAAAGATGCACATCGGAGGGAAAGCGATTCTTGGGTTTTAAATCCAAACGATGGGAGCAAATCATGAAATATATGTTATGTTCAAAAGACCAGATTATATAGGAGCGCCTAACTCCAAATTTGAACAAAGGTACGTAACGTAATTGTTGTGTTTGAGGGAGGGTTCTAATTTAGTTCCTCCATAGTACGGGATGTTTTCGATATACAACCGTTTTTGTTGTCAGCTAAAGTGCAACGATCGCAATTGATGACCGAGTCCTGGTTTCATTCATCAATAAGCCGTCCTGTAGCGGAAAGTCTTTTAAAAAAGTACAGCGATTTTCTCGTAGGGGAATCACATGGAAAAACCGGAGAGTACGTGTTCACTGGGTTAGAAAATAACATGCCTAAACATTGATCCACCGGAATCAATATTTTTTACAAAAGTTTGCCAATTATGTTCGAATGACTGATAATCTTTAAATTTTGTGTGACAATGTATTGGAAGTTTTCCAAACTGGAACATGTATGACATAATTCTCGGTTTATATTAAAAACTGATGTAAGATTTCTTTAAAATGCTAAATTGGTAGACCGCCAACATTTTGAAATTTTCTAAGCAAGTATCTCCAATTTAAAATGGTGGAAAAAGTTTGTAATTGTCTCAGTCGGTAAATCGGTTTGCATATTTATTATCAGAATCAGTCATAAATCGTGATGTAGTTTGTAGTAATTATAATTGAAAAGTATTAGCTGTCTGTCCATAATGAAATATGCACTTTTATTCCTTATCATCTTCAGTGAATGTGCTAAGATGTAGAAAATGTATCAAATGAAATTTAATTTTTGTAATACCTGAGACTAACCTAATGAGAAAATTTCTATGAGAAATTTCATATTAATCTTTTTTAAAAGCAACGCATTATAAAGAACCGAGCCAACAACAAAAGCTACATCTCATATTAAGAACATATACGATTATATACACTTCATTAAATCATACCTATGTCCGCGGACATCTGTCTAGCCTTTGATCGGTATGGGTGTTTGATGAGTGCGTATATTTATATATATATATATACAATATATATATATATATATATATATATATATATATATATATATATATATATATATATATATATATATATATATATACATGGTTATCACATAATACAATGCAAGCGTTTTCACTGTATATAACTTTATTTACTTAATAACTAACAATAATCACGTATCGGCATGTACACGGTCGGAACTGCGTGTTGCTCGCGTCCAATGGCGTCATCAGACTGACTGTTGCTATTCAACTCCTGCATTGTTGCCTAACTTTCTTTTGAGCGTTGCATCATTCTGGTGGTGATCCATAACATCGAAACCTTGTAGCGGCGAGCTGCTGCGTCCCCACAGTACTACCTCCTGAATCATGTCGTTCACGATATGACGTTTAAGTGCTGGATATGTGCACGTCATGCTCGGTGGCGGTGGATTAATTGGTATCCAGGGCTTGGGCGGTTGCGGCACGGTGGACCGGAATTCACAGTTCGGATGCTGCGATGTGGTCGCTGCAGCACTAGGTTGGCTAATTTTGGGGTAGTTGTTCGCATTCTTCGAGGAACGCGGGCTTCAATCGCTCGGTTCAGACGTTTATTTAGCGCCCATTTACGTCAATTTTGTATAGTACTTCTGATAATCGATTTAGTGCTTTATGAGGGCCGGTAAATGGTTGCGATAGAGGTCTGCGTACGGCTTCCACTAGAAAGAAGATGTGTGAAGAGTTGCTGTGGTTAGAATTTGGCATGGGTCGAAGTTCTTGCATCGTTTGACATAGGTCATTTAAAAACGCGTGAGGACCTATTGTTTCGTTGCTGGGTATGAAAAATTCACCTGGAAGCGTAAGCGTTGTCCCGTACACCATTTCTGCCGCGGATGTGCCAATGTCTTCTTTCACCGTGTTTCTAAGGCCCAACAACACTGTCAGGAGTACGTCAACTCAGGCTGAGTTCTTTTCATGGCACATGATAGCTTGTTTCAAAGATCGGTGCCATCGTTTAATCAGCCCATTAGACAAGGGTTTGTATGGTGATGTCCTGGTGCGTTTACAGCTTATTAGGTTATCTAAATCTCTGAAAAATGACGACTCAAACTGTGTACCTTGGTCCGTAGTTACGGTCTGTAGAGCACCAAACACGCCACCTAATTGTTGAAAAAAGCTTTGGCGACTGATTTGGCAGTTTGATCACTAAGCGGAATTGCCTCGAGCCAACGTGAAAATCGATCCATAATAGTGAGGACGTACTTGAATCCCTGGCAAGGGGTATGTGGTCCTACTATGTCAAGGTGGACGTGCTGAAACCTTACCGCTGAAACAGCAAAATACGGCAGTTTTCGGGACGTCTTCTTCGGCGATGGGGATTTGGTGGAACGCTTTCAATAAATCCACTTTTGAGAAGATTACCTTGTTAGCTGCGATAGCAGTGCTATCTTCGATGTTCCGCATTGGATACCGATCGGGTTGAGTTTATGAGTTCAATCAGCGGTAATTGCCGCATGGGCGCCACGTGCCATCCTTCTTTTGTGCTAAGTGGAGTGGACTGGCCCATGGGCTAATGGAAGGGCGACAAAACCCTTTTCTGATTAAATACTCGATTTCAGACTTTGCTATTTTTAACTTTTCGGGAGTAAGCCTACGTGGACGATCGGCTACGGGTGGTCCAGCTGTGACTATGTGGTGCTGAACTTCATGAGTTGTGACTCTCTTAATAAGGCGTGGAATACCGAATTTTCGTTCCCGGTGAACACCGTTGCACGGCTTATTTGTCCGTTTGTTGATCGTCCAGCGGGATTGAGGAGTTTTTTATTTTTAAGGTCAACAATTATCCCAAAATGCTTGAGAAAATCGGCGCCTTGTATTTGCCGAGACACGGCGGCTACATGAAATTTTCAAGTCAGTGGTTTAGGTAGTCCCAGTGACAGCATTATGTTCTTCGTCCCTATGTGCTTATTGCACTGCCGTTTGCTGCGAATAATTTGTAGCTTGACGCGTATTTTCGATCTGGCGCGTGGAATCGCGGAATAACTGAAACGCCAGCTCCGGTGTCGACCAAAAATTTTAAACCGCTATTTCTATCACACACTAGTAGGTGGTTTGTTACTGCGTCACTGATGCCTACCTGATTCATCAGCTACGGCACTCGTTTCCCTTCTTCTCGAAAGGAGCAGGGTGGTCGACACTGTCTGGCTGCCGTGCCGAAAAGGCGATGGAAATAACATGTTGTTATTTAGGTTTTTCGTGGAGATTTCTTTAATCCTACAGTTGCGCTTGGCTGATTTGCTTGCGCGTACTTAAATGCGGGATGGCAACTACAATTACTGACGTTGACGGGCAGGACATGTGTTTGATGTAACGTTCTTCGGAGTTCTGTGGTTTCTTCTCTCAATTCATCGTCATTTCGTATGCCGTCTTGACGCGTTCCTGCACGTCGGCTTGGGTTTATTTCTGAAATGGCGTCGTGATTGAAACTGTCGAAAATCCGATTAGCTGCTTGTGCCAATTTGCTTAATGTTGGGGTGTCCGACGCGGTCACTATTGAGCGCACCCCTGATGGCAGACGTTCGGGCTACATGTGACGCAAGACTCCTTCGGATATGTTTGCCTTAGCTACGTTTTACATGCGGCGAAGGAGTTGTGACGGGCGTTGATAATCTAGCTCGAACCCGTGCAATAGTTCACGCTTACTCTGCGATTCCGACATTTCGTTACACGACATCAGTTGTGTTTTAAGGTTGTCATATTATGACTTTCTGGTGGCGACTCGATGATATTGGCGATTTGCGCGAGCATGGAAACGTCGAGTAGCATCGTCTTCAATATTGTGTTTGGGCGAAATTGTGATTCGACGCGTGCAAACCATAAAGCCATTTGGCTTAGCCAAAATGGAGGTAGTTTTGCAGCCGCCATACTATGCATCCCCGTTAGGATATCGATCGCTGTTGCACTTTGCTCCGCACTGCAAATCTACGAACATGTAAGCCTTAAGGGGCATAGTTCATTGATGCACCTCAAAACTTCACGTCTCGAACCGATGTGAGGTCGACTTTGATTTCCTTCCAAAAATCACGGACGAAGCGGTGAAGTTAAAATCATTACAATTGATTCATTTATATTCATACCTACCCAGAGACAGGCCTGAATCGAACCCAGATATCGCGGATTATAAGGCAGAAGCGGTTGGATTGAGCTAGTAATATCTTATCTAAACCTTAATTTTTGCCCAATTTGACAAAAAGGCAAGCTTATACTGGTGTATATCATGAAAATATTTTGTGAAATTTTATACTCATCCCGGATATTTTATACGAAAAATCGGAATTCCTGTTTTGACTAAAGTATAGCTCCAATTTGGTCGAAATTCGGCACAGGCGGTCATTTAACTGTGTGATGAAACTTACAGTAACAAATCTAAAGTTGAACTCTCTGAAACAAAGCGGCGGTCGCTCGAAGGTCAAAAAACGTGCGAAAATTTATTATTGTAGTCGTAACGAAACGTTTTGAGTGTTTTTTGTCTTGAAAAGACGTCGGGCCTTGCTTTGCTGTGTGAGCAGACGTGTTTCGACTCCTTTGAATCATCTTTAGTGTCTCAAAGGAGTCGAAACGCGTCTGCTCACACAACAAAGCAGGACCCGAAGGCTTTTCAGGAAAAAAGAGAATTGGCTTGCGGATAATAAATAAACAAAATAATTGACATATAAACGATGTTAATGAAACTCAGCAGTTTGATAAAGACTATAAGTTTCTAAAGAACAGTGAAAGGAAAATTAGAGGAAATTAGAGGTCCTCACAAAACAAAAAACAAAAATATGGCGGCTGGTTGAAATTCGTAATTTCAAAGGCATTAAAAGTCATAATTTTAATTTGATTTGTATGAAACTTAATACTAAGGTAGAATATGATTGTGTTTAAAGATGATATGTGATTTTTTTAACTTTTGTGGCTCGCTAGCACCCATTTTTGTCAACGGTTTTTTATGAAATTTTGGGTTATGAATAACTGAATAAAGTTGTTGCATTCTGCGAAAAATAATCAAAGTCGACTAAAAAATAAGAAAGTCGAAAATTTAAAACTTAATATTTTTAACTGCCATTTTCAACCAAAATTAAATATTTTTGCCCAGTCTCCAATTCGAACGAGATTTGGCACAGATGCATTTGAATATAATCCAAAATCAAATGCATAAATTCAAAATGGAGGCACCTATACTTCAGAAAGTAAGCGCAATTCGCTATTTTAGTAGCAACTAAAATGTTGAATATTTTTCTTGGAAACGTTTGAAATCAGAAGTATTTGTATAACAGACTTCGAAAGTGGTAGCCAATAAAATTATTATTGCTTTTAAAAATAAATGTATCCACCAGAATATTGCCTTTCTGTCTGGTGGTGCCTACGGATTTGTTTTTCCTCGAACCAACTAGGAACTATTTTCAAAAGTTTCTTAAGTGAGTCAGCTCACATACTGAAGAGACCATCGAATACTTTTGTATCTATGATAGTCAAATGGGATACCATATAAAGGTCTTAATTTTAAATTTTGGAATCTGAATCTGACTGGTGAAGGAGAAGGCAGAAAGTACGAAAAAACTTTGTTCCACCACACAATTACACACCTTTGTGCCCAAAAAATATGAAAAAACTGGTGGTAGATCTTTTGGGTAAACGGGTTAAAAATACCTCAAAAGTTAAATGTCATTCAACTTTTTTTGTGGCATGGAGGTGAAGGCTGTTAAGTGTGGGGCTTCCAACCACACATTGCTTCTGCCCAGTAGTACTTCACACACGTTTTCTACCCCGTGAGGAGCCTTCGGGTTACAGGATTATCCTTTCCTGTGGTAAAGGAGGAAGAGAAAGGAATTGCTAGGAAAGAGACTCCTACTACCGGCGCCCTCCCCTCTGGTGCTGCAGACTGCTCGAATATAATGTGCCACTCGGTTCCATCTGTCAAGCGATCCAAGTATCTCTCTGACTATAATTTCTGAGGACAGCTCTCCAAGTTCAATGGAGAGGTCTTCCGTAGCCCACCTTACCTTTTACAGACAAAGAAGACGTAATAGATGCCATTCACCTTTTCTGTATACAACATGCAGTAGGAAGATCATGACCTACGAAGCTTGTGCAAGTAAGACCAAAAGCATCCACGCCCGCTCAGGAGCTGGTCAAGCAGAAGTAAGTCTCAACGTGTCTTCGGATGAACTAGGGCCTCAGATCTAGAATTAGCCAAGTGGTTTATCTTCCCTTTGTATGGCTCTCCTAGAAGAACGCTGAGACCGTAGCCTTCCAACTTTGTGACCTCTCTGCGGTCACCTTATTTTCAACGAATATATATATATATATATATATATATATATATATATATATATATGTATGTATATATATATATATATTTATATATATATATATATATATATATATATATATATATATATATATATATATATATTTCTGTACTCTCTGCCAGGAGAAGCAACGGGTACTACCCCAGCGATCACGAACACTACCGAGTCGTAGACTGCTCAATACGCGGTTGCAGTCTGAAGAAGCCCTTGTCTCTGTACCTGTACCAAGCACATTCGGTGAAGGTCCTTGCTGGGAGCGTCCCCCATTGCTCTGATCCATCGAGAAATACTAATTGTATGTTACTCATATGGAGTTGTGGCCTTGATGGGGTTAGTCTCCCTATCTTAGCCATAAATCAAATGAGCACCCTTACGTGTGTTATCAGCTGTTGCCCTCATTTGCTTGGGAAAACTCATCTTCGAGTCTATCAGTCTGCCCAGGTATTTCACTCCTGGTTTGAATTCAAAAGATGAACTTCCGATACTTATAGTCATGACTCTGGGGATTTTTTTCTTGGCCAGGATGACCACTTCGGTTTTCTCCAGTTCTAGACTGAATCCACGAGCAATCATCCAGTCCCGCACTTGGCGCACTACCATATCTAGTCTGAATTAGGCATTTTTGGACCTCTGCGTATTGGGCCGTACTCACTTTTTCCTGATAGCGGTGATGGTGGAGCGGCTTGCTCTAAAGCCATAATTCCGTGGAAAAGAGGTTCCCAGTAGCGTGAGTCTTCTCCTGTTGAGTTTTTCGAGCACTTTATGAGCCATGTCTAGAATACATAATGGGCAGTATTCAGACGGTGACTCGGAACTCCTCCACCCCCTGCAGGTCAGCTCAGCCTCGCTACTTTCCAGCACTCCGAGAATATTCTTTCACACTGGCAGGTCCTGAACGTACTGAGCAGCAAGTTAAGGCACCAGTGATAAACTATCTGCAGTATTGCAGCAGGAATCCAATCTAGCCCTAGGGCCTTTTTGCATTCATGAACAAAACTGCTTCCTCCAATTCAGTCTTTTAAAAGAGTGGACAGTCCACTGGAGTTACATCGTGAACATCAACAAGAAGGGGTGTGTTGGGAGAAGAGCCCGCGCAATAATAATTCAAGTGACCAATTTATGTTAATAATAAATAATTCTAAAATAAAATAATTCTTCTGAACTTTTTTTTAGGGTTTTGTACTAAAATACAAAACCCTATTGCAATCACGACCTGTGTCCGTCTCACCGTCTGTCCGTCCGTCCGTCCGTCTGTATGTCACAGCACTTTTTCTCCGAAACTATAGAGGCTACAGCCATGAAACTTTGTGGAAAGGTCAGAAGTGGTGACCTCTTGAAAGTTCAAGGGTGAAAAATTTTTTCGAAGGGGTTTAAGGGGGGTCTCCCCATATAGGGAGTTGATCCCTCAAAAAAAATTTTCACCAATGGTAGTCGAGTAGGGTGTCATTGGAAAGGTCTCAAAGAGATCTTTTGAAAACAGGTCTTAAAATTGCCTTATGAGTACCGAGGGGGGCAGGGGAAGGGGAAATGTACGAACTTTTCGCGTACCCCCCCCCCCCCCTCGCGATTGGACACCTTCCATCCGAAAAACCTGAAAAAAATCATGAATGTAGGCCTGAATGAGTACAACAACAAATACATGAGAAGTCGAAATTCACTCAACTTTGTTAGTAATAGTATGATTTATCGATTTTATGTTTTCTTGAATAAAATCTATATGGTACCCTTAAATTCAATAAATTCAATAAACAGATGACTATTTATAAGATTGATCTATTCTGAAAGTTTCATAAAGATCGATCGGTATTTAACGAAGTTATAGCGATTTGAATTTTCCTGTATTACTATGGAACAATGTGCCCTGTATTACTATGGAAACATATGGCTATGGAGCCATATGCGCTTTTTACCGACTTAGACACTACAGCTTTGCTAGGATTTGCATGAAAGTTTCAGGAATGATAGATATCATGAGGATGACTACATACAATTGAAACAAGTCGAAGAGGCAGGAGAGAGCTCCTAGCAAAAGGGCTTTGTAGCCATTCTAGGATTCGAAAAAATAGGCCATGAATCGATGCTTACAGTACAGAGGAGTGGCCCCTGTAAAAAATTTCATGAAAGGTAGCCGATATGAGTATCAAATGAAAGTTCTCTATGAGAGCTTTTCAAAACAGTTCTTAAACTGACAGTTTTTGCTTCAGTGGAGGCACAGAGGGGGGGAATACATGAAAAATGTGTTTTCTCCCTCGCGAATGGACACCCGTGATCTAAAAAAATCTGAAAAAATTATCGAGCGAGATATTTAAGGGTATAATTTTAACAAATACCTCAGAATTAAAAAATTCTTTCAACTTAGTTAATAATAGTATGATCCTCGAACATGACGTGTTTCTTAATTTTATTCGTTGCTGATTACGGCATTTTGTAAGTTGAGTACAAAACCCTTCTGACATGAGCATAGGTCTGTCTACCCAACTTGTTTATGGTTGTGAGGTGAATGCCATTTACGTACTAAGTGTAGGGCTTCCATGCTTGCCAGTGACTGGACTACCCACTAAACACCTCCGTTGTTAACCTGAGAACCTAAGCTGGAACCGTAGACACTCCGGGCCAAGTTTCGCTTTGCTACGGCGTGAGGCGCCTTCAAGCTGGAGAATACCTCCTCTAGTGGGAGTGAAAGGAGCAAGACAAACTACCAGACAAGTGATCTCCCAGCCACATCGTCCCGCCCACTGTGTGTATCTGAACATAATGTGCCACTTGGTTCCATTTGTCAACTGATCCAAGCATTATTGCGACTATACTATCCGGGGTGAGCTCTTTTGTCTCCCTGAGAGGTCCAGTCGCAGGTTTTTCCATTTTACGCTCGAAAAAAATGTCTGGCAGGCATCGTCTTCCTCTCCTAGGCGCAACCGACAATCTTGTGCAGTTAAGACTGAAAACTTCTATGCCCGCTCAAAAGCTGGGTCAGATAGAATTCAGTGTCACCATGCCTTCGATTAAACCATGGTCTCAGATCTTGGATGAATCGCGCATTCCAATTTCCCTTGATGCAGTTCACTCAAGACTGCTGCCAATCGATAAATGAGCGCTGTCTCTACTCGCGGGCTATCATCTCCCTCGCATCCTTGCTTTGATGCACGTAAGTAGCGCGGTGCGTTCTAGCAACATGGGTGATAGGTATCAAGTCTGCAATAACTCTCATCACCGAATCAGAGACTGTTGGATATGAAGATGTAATCCTCAGTGCTCCTTTTCTCTGTACCTGTGCCAGCCGTTTTCAGTAGACCTCCTTACTGAGAGCGTCGCCCCGTATTTTTGCTTTGTACAGTAGCACTGACTCTACAACAACAATTAAGAGGTTATCTTGATATGTTGGATTCCTCTACGTTGGTCATAAGTCAACTCAGAGCTGATACGCTGGAAGAAGCTTTATCAGCCATTGCCCTGATTTGCTCAGAGAAATTTCGTTCAAGTTAGCCCCAGGAACTTTACCGCTGGCTTTAATTTGATTAGTATGTTTCCAATACTGATCATCTTTACTCTGGAGATTCTATTTTTTGCAAAGACGACCAAGAAAGGTTTCTCCAGGGCTAGACTGAATCCACGAGTAGTTATCCAGTCTCTTACTCGGCACATTGGCATACCTAGCCTAAGTTGCGCTTGTACCTCTTATTTCGATCGTTGCCATCGGCTCGAGTGGGGCTACAGTTGTGCTTTTGCTGAGAACTTTCTTTACTGCATCGCAGAATGCTTCTTTATTATTGGCCTCTCTGAGTTTGACAAGTATGTGGCCCGACCGTGTTGGTCGTACTGCTTTAATAGCAGTGTTGGCGTCTTTATGCCTTACATTTCCCCTGATAGCCTGCGACACTTCTGCGTAGGATCGGCCATCGTGGGATTTTACAAGCGCTGCGTGTTGCCGAGGCCTCCGTCGTGGCTTTTTTCTCCTCTATTTTGCATTAGGTCTCTTTTCTTGTCGGGCGCCCATGCGAACTTTATTTTCTGGCATATTCTGAAGGACTTTCTTTCTTTCTTTATCAGAACTGTCTGAAACCCTGATCGTCCCGCGCCCATCAAGTGCCTCGTCTTTCCTTCTTTTATCCCGATCTCTATAGATTGGGGTAGACACCATTCTTTTATTGATGTTTGATGGTGGAGCTATCTGCGTGTGCTCTTTTGACTTAGCTTTAAGCGCTTCTCTAGCCTTCTGCTCTTCTTCGACAATCAGGTTCTCTTTGGCCTTTGACCAGCTCCTCTGGTAATGTCCTATGCGGTCTAGAAGGTCCTCTAGTTCAAGGAGCCCATTCTTTACACCTTTGATGAGTTGCATACTGATTTTATTACTTTATGTCTCCCGCTTTTTTGGTTAACCTTACTTCTTGATGTCGTTGGACGGCAATTGTACTTGGCGGCCTCCTTACTTGGGAAAGATTATCGGCTTCCATTTCCGAGTATAATACTCCTTATTTTTCTGCCGTGAGCTTTGTGTTTCAGGATTGTTCCTCATTATTTGCTTTGGTTGCTTTGGTGGTGATGGCAGCAATAACCATCAAATTCTCGATGTTCCTTATATTTACCCCCACTGCGCGAACATCTGGCGCATCCTGCGGGATTTCCCGCTCTTCCTTTTAAGGCGACTTTGGCGTTAGCATCATTTTTTTGCAGCACCCCAACATCGCAGGAATCTCAGTCTGGACAAGGTTGTACGCTAATATCCGTTTTTCGTCCGTCTTCACTGCCATTATATTCGTCGATATGTAGTTAACATCGTGGCTGCAGCCGTTGGTTTCGTCGTCGATATTTTTACTTCATTTTTTTTTTATCCATTTTAAGGTTTTTTTAGCTGAAATTGCTCCAATTTGATTGGGTTCCTCCTGAAAGCTGCATCTCTGTTCGGGTGTGTAGTCACCTTTTTGGTCCCATGGTTATCTTGTTAGAGCAGGAAGGCCATGTGAGGGTTGGCACAAGCCCTTATGGGAACTAGTGCTCAGAGTCAGACCAGCGCCAAACGAGAGTACATCTCAACCGAACTTCGAATGTACTCCGAGGCTTCCGAAGGTTTTACGGACACGGAGACGGTATGATAGTTGAATTGAAGCCGTTCACGCACGAGTATCACCTCGGCGCTACCGTGCAGGTCCAAACCATCATATCCGTCAGCCCAAAGCATCAATTAAAATTCATTGTCCAAAGCGTAGTTCAGATTCAGTCAGGGTCGTTACCTGTCATCCCAGTAGGGAACCTCACTTCCCAAAGAATGCCAGCCTACAATAGTATTCCTGGTGACCGGTATTCCCCCTGCGGGGATTATGACCCTTAAGATTGTTACAAAGCTCTTCTGTTATGAGCATTCTTCTGCCTACTAACGTGTTTCATTTTGAATTCTTTAAAAAATCTTCCAAAAATTAAATTTTCGTTTATAACAAATTTTGAATGCCTAAAAATGACAACCAATTCTGATTTGAGGCAATCGGTCTTTTATGAAATGCAACAATGCAATGAATGTAACACCAATCTATCTGTCCATTCAGTATTTGTTTGTTATATTGACTTATTTTCGTAAATCTATTACATATACGTGCTCCGTATATATTACACATATACATTCATTTCTTTTATTTAAATTTCAATGTTCCCGACAATTTTTCACAATTGAAAAAGCTCAATGTGGTAGATTAACAAAAGGTTAATTGTAATACACCTTATATTGTTAACTTTTACTTCCACATTGTCGCGTGGACCAAGATCTTCAGGTGAGGCTGCTTGGACCAACGTCACATATGCATGTCTGATTACCTACAGATCTGTCGACTCGTATGTTAACAATCTTTCACAGGCAACGTTTGATTGAAAAGCAAAAGCACATACCAAACAACATATGATGCAATTCTCTTCTCCTCTTCCACCAGAAGTTGAGTACCATACTCGTATATTTTGTTACTGTTATTATTTGCAATTACGATGAATAAATGCATGAACGGGTGAATGTGGATCTTGAGTGAAACACCTTCATCAGCGTGGCACCAGTGTGCAATCGGCATTAAGTAGGTTTATTGGCACTACGACTTGGTTGCATTATCTCTAGTTGATTAGGCTTAGCCACAGCTCATTGTGGTGATGTGTGGATTTAGGAAATTTAAGATCATTTGAATTGGTTTATTTATTTTTTTATTCACGAATGTAATTTAATATTCGCTAGAGATTAGCAGAGCTAGGTTGAGATATTTAAATAAAAATTAACCCTGAAATAGCAATGGAAAGATGTAATAAATCTTCTCTGATTCTTCTTTTTTGTTTCATATGCACTCATATATCATATGGAGAATGCAAAAAAATTTTATTTTTTTTAAATAAAATGATGCACGATGCAGTTGGATAATATGCCGGAAATGTTAATTTGATTTGACTTTTATCGACGGATGTTATTATTAGATCCAAGGTTTCGATTGTGGAGAGAAAGATGGTGTTTTTTTTATCATCATCTGCAATTTTTTTGGAGACTCAAAGTCTTAATGGGAAAAAATACATAATATGTGACTTTTAACAATGTTTTTATCAAATAATCAACAAACAAAGGACAGGATGGAACTGTAGAAAAATCTTTTCATTTCTGAAGTCAGATAAATACTCGATGGAATGCTGCAATATTTTCTTATGGACCTTATTACGTAACTCTATAGATAAACTTTTATATCTTATCTCCTTAGCACCTGCATGTACCAACTATTCGACTTAGAATTCACCTCATAAGCTTTAATACTTTATTGCAACTTAATAATTATTTACGCGAATCGAAAGCATGCCATAAATGGTTTTTACGAGTTCACACAATTCGTTCATTGCATGTAAATATCGTGAAAATTATACTCGATTAATTGACTGCGGTTCATTTTTCAGATTGAGTTATTTAGAGATCTGGATAACCAATAAAGCGTGACATCAACATTAATTTTAAATCAAATGGAAAATGAAAAGAAAATAAAAATTAGTAGTTGCTTTGATTAAAATCAATAATTTTAATGAGTTTATAATTAAGTCATGCTAGTGGCAATTTAGGCCTTGAGGGGTGTTAGTTGACCATTGTTCATGAATTAATGTTAAGTTTGACTTGAATATGACTGGTGAAGTGTCTGGTGTAATTTTGATTATATAAGAGAAGGCGGTGAAGTATAATGAAGTATTTTTTTTCAATAGTAAATTCAATAATTTGAACTTGACATCAACAAAGGATTGTCTACATCTCGAATGGCAAAATAGTGCGGTTAATATTGTGAATGTTGGAATTTTTCATGGTACTAACTATGATTCAGGCAAATTCTTAACAAGAGCTTTATATAGGCTCCATGCCACTTATTCCAGGGCATACAATGAGTCAAAGCTAAGGATCGAAATTTTCAAGTTATAAAATAGATTAGAGAAGGGTTATAATTTTCCTTAAATATATACAGGCGTACCCCGATTTACGACAGGGATACGTTCCAGGCAAAAGGCGACTTAAGTTGAAACGACTTAAACCGGGCCAAAGCAAAATGCATATGTAAACGAATTTGGTAAAATTAAGGCACAAAATTCATATTATAATATTATTTATTATTAAAGTAAGTAAACGGAAAAAACATGAAGAAGGATACTGTTGTGTATTTTAAGAATTATGTTAATCGGAGAAAAAATTTTCATTTGAAACATGCATTGACGAGGTTGTTGCTTATGAATTTGAAAAATATGAGTCTATGGTACGCTGCATTGTGGCATTCCTTTTTTCAGTGTATAGCTCCTTGTACGGAAAAGATGCGTCATCGATTAGTCGCATAAATTTTTCATGTCTTCCCCTCTCCGTGCCTAAACTAAAAATTTGTTCGGCTTTCTTTCAGCATTCCAAACCTTCCGATAATTTTTGAATAGTTAAAGAAGGGCTGCAGCTAAGGTTTTCCCTTATTTCACCGACTTCAGTTTCAATATCATCATGATTTTCTAGAAGTTGAATTAATTCCTCTGCTGAAATTTCATCATTGTGCGATTGTAATAATTCTGCCAAATTATTATCGTCTACATCGTTAAAACCAATCTGATGAGCCAAACTTAAAATATCCGATTGAACGGTGTCAGGCGAATTTGTCAGATTTATTTGCCTGTTAACGCATTCAGGCCAAAGGTTTTTCCACGCAGCATTCAAATTGGAATTTTTTACTTCTTTCCAAGGCTCATTGATATTTTCAACTGCTTTCAGAACGTTGAAATTGCGCCAAAAGCTTCGAATAGTAGTTGATTTGTCAGTATCCTGGTCCCCTTGATCAATTTCAGCAATAAGTTGCTTGAATGTCCTGCGTAAGCAGTAAGCCTTAAAAGAAGCCAACACCCCCTGATCCATAGGTTGGAGTAAGGACGTGGTGTTGGGGGGCAAAAATATCACTTTGATATTCTCGTCAGACTCGTCCAAGTTGACCGGATGCGACGGTGCATTGTCAACAATTAGTATTGCCTTGTGGGACAAGTTATTTTTAAGGAAATAATCTTTCACTGCCGGGCAAAAGTATGTTTGCAAATGTTCTTCATCGCTCTTGGATTTTCGAAAGAATAAATATGCAAAGGCTTCAACTTAAAGTCTCCAGAAGCATTCGCTCCAAGAAGCAATGTTAGTCTATCCTTTGAAGTTTTGAAACCGGACGCGGTAGTTTCTTCTACAGATATAAATGTCCTCGAGGGCATCCTCTTCCAAAAAAGGCCCGTTTCGTCCACGTTAAAGACCTATAGTAACATAGAGAGTTTTGAACTGCCCATACATCCAAATTTAACTGGAAACGCTTACCTGTTGTGGAGCATATCCTCACTCTGAAATGACACCCACAAATGTAGATAAAAAGTTAGCGGCTGCATCTGTATCCGCACTTGCTGATTCTCCCGATAGTTTGAAGTTATGTAGATTGCTCCGCTTCTTAAATCTGTGAAACCAACCAGAGCTTGCTTGGAATGATTCTGGTCCACCGCCATTTTGCTCCTTCACGGATGCAAACAAAGCCCTAGCTTTTTCTTGAATTATCAGTGTACTGAGAGGCAGGTTTTTTTGATTGAGATCTTCGATCCAAATACTTAACAATTTTTCCATTGTTTCCATGTTAAAACTTCGCGATTTCGTAATTACAGAGCATGCTTTAGATGAACCAGCTTGTACACTCGCTCGAATTTTTTCAGCATTTTTTATTATAGTATAGACAGTTGTACGATTTAAATTTAATGCTTCTCCAATGAACGTAACTTTTTCACCAGAATCAATGCACTTTAAAACTTCCATTTTCTTTTCTAAGGTCACTGTGTTTCTAGCTTTCTTCGAGCTGATCGCAGTAAAATTTTCTGCACTGCGTTTTCCACCCATCATAAGTCACAAATTACCAAACCATACGCGATGTTGATCACGCAATCGAACCCGAGACAGAAAAAAACGAAATATGAAACCTTTCGTATATGTAAAATAGTCTGACTTGTGTATATTTGGGGATTTCCCTCTTTAATAAATCTGCACTCTCACCGTTGAGCAAATTAGAAAAAGACGAATATATACATACATAATTTTTGTGTAATGGGGACATTTTATAATTCTTTGAAGCACAGTTAAGGTCATAAGTACACTGCTTCACAAAAAAGTTGAACATTTCAAAATTTTCTTACTTCGAATGAACTTATACTTTCCGTAATTATGTACTTTTCTTGGTAATTACGAATTTTTAAGTTTCGGAAAGTGACGCAAGTGTGAAGCAAAGTTGTCATTAATCGAATCGGGGTAGGAATTATTTGACGTCTCATGTGGGAAACGACTTTGTGCGAAACGACTTATATCGAGGTACGCCTATATATCCATTCTTTTGAAACTGGAAGTTAAGATGTTTTGCTAGACTATATTGAGGATTAAGTAAAATTGTCTTCAGTGAAAATGATCTAAACAAGCACATCTTTCTTTGTTTTCATAATTTCATCTATAAAATCCACGCTAAAAATATCGGACTTCGGGCTTCTGTAGTTTCAAAATAAAAAAACTAGCTGTCATGCACGAACTGATAAACCCAAAAAGAGGATTATTTGAATACGAGGGCTGTCCAAAAAGTAATAGACGTTTTGTAATAAAAAATAAACAAAGTGCGAAAAACAATTTTTATTCGATGTATTTTCGAGGTAAACTCTTTGGCTATGTTTCTACATAATCGCCACTTAAATTAAAGCATTCATCATAACGTGATACAAGTTTTTCAATACCCTGTTACACGCCAAAATAAGGATGCTCCGGTAGAGCTTTCGGGCCTGATAACCTCGTCCGGAAACGAGCATGGCAGCACCACTCGCTTGTCCAATAAGGCCCCAATCAGCCCGGAGTCTTGGAAGCGAAAGCCCAATTTCCCGCTCTGAAATATTCTACCCTGATCTATCTTGTAAACTACCTTCCGCTAATCACGCATGTGGTGAATTGAAAGGAATGTAAATAACCGTAAAGGGTTGCAGTGATGGTCTGCTGCTTCAGCGAGCGAAGATGTTGGTGCTCGCCGGAATTGGCCTCGTCTGAGGACGCGTGAATGCGCTGGCAGGCTAGCATTGCGGTGTCGCACAAGGGCCCACTACAAAAAAGATTCACATTCATGAATTCAACGATCGAATGACTCGGTTCGACAGTGTGGAGGCCGAGGTATCCTACTGAAAGAATGGAATGCTCAGACAAAACGACAGGCTGAGCCTGGTGAACGCACGTGAGACTTGAGAGGATCTCGTCTTTACCATTTATTACTTGCGACCCCCAAATAAGCGTGGGGCATCCAAGTGGAAGCGGTGCCCCCTCGTACCCCTGTGGTAACTTCGCTCTTGGCGCCCTACACCACTGACGCGACCGGTAGATCCCTACACCCTACGCCACTGATGTCGACAGTTCTTGAGCGACTTTTGAACTAATCGCTGCCACTGAACCGCGACTTGACGTGTGTCAAAAAAAAGGGGAAGAATTTCCCGTTCACACGCGGCGTGGTTGGGAGTCCGCAAGCATTGCGTGCATTCTTCTGCAAAATTTTCGTGCGCCTTCCGCAAATTTTGGTCTCGGAGTTCGTCTAAATTTCATTGGGTTGGCTATTTTCACAACTAACTCATGCTTGAAAAGCCATGATATCATCTAGTTATTCGGTGTTCGTTTTTTCTGTGTGCGTCTAGGAAAATTTGCAAAGACATTGAGAGAACTCCGCTAGTCACGGTGTAAATTTGTGCAGACAGCAAATCTGTAGCAGCAATTCAACGTTGTGTGCTGTTCAATAATGACAAAGCGCCTCGCAGTGGAATAGTCGTGATGTCGCTCCACCGATTGTAGTGAGTACCGCTTCATGTGGGTTAAGAATACTTATCAGTGTCACGTTGTTACAGAATACCAGCGACGGCACATATGGACCCACGTTCAATAAATAATTAATCGAGATCATAAGCCGAAAGCAATAAAGATCTGATCATGACCCCTTTGATGATTTTGCGTATTGAATAAATCATGTCCTGCTTGGAGATGAGCCAACAATTGAAGACTTTATTCTACTAGTAAGAACATCAGTAGCTTTTGTGACATTCATTCTATGGTGCTGATTTCCTATTCAACCAAGGGATGTCCTGAATTGATCCCACGAACATGACAAAAGTAGGAGCAAATTGCCACAAAATTAGGCACTAATCGTAAATATTGTTTTCAAATATGCATGCTAAGGTTTGAGAAGCACGCATTAGAAGTCCAGTCTTCGATTGCCAACAATATTCCCAAGGACTCGAGAGGTTAATTAACAAAATGTGGGAACGATTTTCGCGTTCCGGTTGGTACGCGGTGCCATAGCTTGTGTTGCGTGTTTTTATTAGAGTAGATTATTTCGGTTTTGCATTCGAGTAGCGTATTTTAGGCACCGCATCGGTGATATTCGGGAGTACTTGATCTTTTTAGTGGTTGTTTTTGTTCCTTTTCTCCGGGATGAAGAAATGTAATTTAGAGTCGAGTCGATGGAAGTTGTTTGATGCGTTTTAAATTGGCTATGCGAACCGGTGGCTGAGTTTTTGTAGTTTGGACTTAGTCTGCTCGCATAAGACTCGTGACTGAAAATCCTCTCCAAACTAGCTAGCTAGCCAGCAGCCACCTCGGAGTAGACTAAGAGTGTCCGGACTTGTCGACCTGATGGGTACAGTCCGTTGCCACGTTCCAAGACTTCACGTCTAGAACCGATGAGAGGTCGGTTCAGATTTCCTTCGGAAAATCTCGAACGCATGAGACGTGTTTTAAATCATTACACCCCCCGTCTGGATCAAGATCCATCGTAGACGTGGCGGTATATTTCCCTTTTAAATGAAAAACTCATACAAACATTTTTTCCTTTAAGGGGAAAAATATTCCCTTCAACACATCCTTTAGACACTGAAGATGACTCAAAGTAGTTGAAACGCGTCTGCTCACACAACAAAGCAAGGCCCGATGGCTTTTAAAGAAAAAAGAAAAATACAAACGTTTCAGATTTATGTTAAAGTTTTATATGATGGAATCACATAATATTTTAACATAAATGGGAAACCCAAGCAGAAGGCCACTCTACCCTGCAAGAGCACCTGTAACGACAAAGAAAAAGGGGTGAGCTCACCCGATGGCTAGCTCATGAGTGGAGGGGCCAGCCAACTTGGCGGGCCCCATACCTGCTCAGGGTTTCAGGGAAATGAAAAGACCGACAGTAATATTCAAATTACCGATTTATATTTTCATGCTTTTCAGGCGTATTTCACAATAATAATAATAAGTGTAATAGCAACATGATATTCATTGGTCAATTATCTAATTTTTTACGATAAAATATTGGTAAGTCTAAAAATTATTGAGCTTTTTTTGTCATTTTCAATTGAATATTTCTTTTATTTAAAATGGGTTTTATTTACATACATACTCGTATTGTCCATTATTATCTATGATCTTTTGCCATTTTTTGGGTGGGGCCATTATTCCATCTGTGTAGAACTTCTATGGTTTATCGGCGAAAAACTTGGCCCAGTGATTTACACAGTCCCTTTTTGAAGTGACTTTCTTTTCATTAAGGAAGTTTTGCAGAGACCGAAATAAATGGTAGTCTGATGGTGCAAGGTCTGGGCTATACGGTGGATGCATTAAAACTTCCCAGCCAAGCTCTGTCAATTTTTGTCGGGTCATCAAAGATGTGTGTGGTCTGGCATTGTCATGATGGAAGACAACGCCTCCTCTATTGATCAATTCTGGCCAGTTTTTTTGAATTGCTTGTTTCAATCTGGTTAATTGCTGATAGTATACGGCCAAATTAAGTGTTTGGCCAGGTTCTAGCACCTTATGGTAAACAATTCCCTTCCAATCCCACCATACACACAGTATAACCTTATTTGGTGTCAATCCTGGCTCTAAAGCCGTTTGTGATGATTCACCTTATTTTGACCATGATCTTTTTCGAACGACATTCTCGTATCTTATCCATTTTTCATCGCCCATAATGATTTGCTTAAAAAATGACTCAATTTCGTTGTGTTTTATTAAATTCGATCGATCAAATTTTTTTTTGTTAATTCATGCGGCACCCAAACGTCGAGCTTCTTTGTGTATCCAGCCTTACGCAAATGGCTCAAAACTATATGGTGATGGATATTAAGTTCCTTAGCAACGTCATGGCTGCTCAAGTGACGGTCTTCTTCAATTTTTTTTCGGTCTTCTTCAATTTTTTTCATTTTCATCGACTTTTTCAGTGATTGGTCAACCTGAGCGAGGTGCATCTTTGACATCAAAATTTCCAGAACGAAAGCGAGTGAACCATGTCTTGGCTGTGGCTTTTGATAAAGTATCTTGACCGTAGACACCACCAATTTTTTCAAAAGCCTGCGATGTATTCCCACCCTGATCGTAGTGATATTGTAAAATATAACGAATTTTTTCAGAAATTTCACTCATTTTTAAATGAATACAGCTTTTGACACGAATGAAGAAATACAAAACTGTCAATATGAAAATTGTAGGCTGGAATGTCATATTTCAAATGCATGTCAGTTTGACTCAATCTAATTGGGATTGCTCGATATATGACAACGAACACCGTCTAGTGACAAAAAAGGCTCAATACTTTTTAGACGATCCTATATAATGTCGCGTGTTGTAGTTCGCGGCCGATAATTTTAATGTTTCGGGAAAGTGAAAACGCACTGTCTGGTTCATATTGGTACTTTCACATTTCTGGATGTGCTTTGCGCTGCGGTTACAAGCGGAGCTGGTGAGGTGGTTACTACTGGCTTCGCTGCTTTCAATTCCTTTTTTCATTTTTTCCATCCCATGGTTGATTCTCTCCTCGACCTGGTAAACCTTTTCCTCGACGCATTTAATTTGTTTGTTCAGACTACCGAGCTCCGCTTTTATTTCAGTTGACTGTTTTTGCAAATCTGCACCGATTTTGAATGCTTGTTGGTGCAGTTTCTGTTCTAGCTTTGATTATTGTTCATTTAGCTTCGCAGTTAAACTGGATGACTGTTCCTTTAGCTTAGTAGTTAAACTGGATGCCCGTTGTCGCTGCTCCTGCTGTATCAGCATCAAAATTTGCATCAGCGCATTTTCTTGTTCCTTTAATTTTGGTGTTTCTGCTTCTCCATCTTCTGCGCCTTTTTCCGCATCTGAGGGCTCATTCGAATCCAGATAAGCGCCTTCCGACTCGATCGCGTCACGCAATTGTGCAATCAGTATGGCCTTTGTACCTTGTGCAGCCAGATTCAGCTGTTCCAACTCCTCCTTAAGCTCCGATATCGTCAATTCACTAATTTTTAGATGTAAACTTCCTGGCATTTTTATTGTTTCGGCTGTTCTTCCACCAGTTTCCACGTTAAATTTCACTGTTGTGCACTTTAAAAATGTTTGAAAGTTTTCACTTTCGAAGTTTTCTATCCCACTTCTGACACCACTGTTGCGTGTTATAGTTCGCGGCCGATAATTTTAATGTCCCAGGAAAGTGAAAACGCACTATCTTTTAAATTAAGTTAAAAGAGTTTATTGACTAAGAATGCCCAATCATTAATTTCACTATTTTACAAAAATTAATTAAAATGTTATTTTTCACCTGTCTATATATTTATATTTCAACTGTCTTCACTATCAATCAATATCGCCTTTAATTTGCACTCCACACTATCACAGTTCCTACTATCGGGGCTTAACTATTTCCCCCATTCATTCAGCTCGGCTTTATACAGGGTCTCTAGTCATACATTGGTGAATGTTCTGACGAGAACTACCAGGAATATTCGAGCAATTCTGAATGGCCGCAGTGACGTCACTTTCAGATTTTGATCATGGATCTACTTGACCCATTCTTGTGCTTTCGAGTACATTCGTTTCATTCAAGTGTGTGATAAGGCTCACAATAAAAAATCCAAAGTCGACTAATCTGAAACAAAATGGTGGCCGCTCAAAGTTCGAAAAAAGTTGAACAATAAACAAGAACTTCAGGGTCAGGTCAGAATATCAAAATGGCGGTCAGGCAAAGTTCGAAATTTGAAAATCTCTCAAAGCTACAATTTATATTGAGTTTTTATGAAACCTAAAATCAAGGTCGACATTGATGAGATCACGTATTGAACCTAGAAGAACTAAATTCGATTCCTATGAACGCTGCAGATTTTAGCCGGTACAATGTATTCAAGGAACTGAGCTTTGAAAGATTTGAAATGAAAAAAATTTGACATGTGCCATAAAATTTATTTCATCCTTTTTAGGGCATTTTGAAGTTGGTTTTCCTTTTTTTTAAATGATGGACTCAAGTGAGACTACCGCTGCTTTCTTAACCTTTGCTTGTTTTTTTCCACACTACTCGTAAACTCTACCAGTAGGTTGCCAGAACTTCACTCAGCACATCCGCGTATTATCTTCGGTCCATCGCATTCAACACCAGTGCCTACCTTAGAGGTCTACGCTGCGGCTTTACATCTTGTTCTCATCGATGTATGAAATACTTCCCGTATGTTTGTCTTGTTGCAAACACCTATTATCCAGAGTAGGAATTTTTTAGCAAGTGTCTTTGCTGCCTTCGTCATCACTGCTCAAATGCGGCATATCCATAAGGTCCCTCATCTTTCCTCCCTCTTTTTGAGCCGAGCTTGGACTAGTCTAAAGGCTAGCGTTTTCTGATTTTTGGGATTGAAGGTATTAACATTTTGTCGAAAGACTTAGTGTTAATAATTTTATGTATCTTGGAGCCAACTTGTATAGAAGAGGATTCGAAAAGGACAAGATTGGACGACGCATAAACGCCGCAAATAAAGCATATTATGCAGTGCTTCCCAATATAAGGTTCAGAGTAGTGCACAAGTAAAATAAGCTAAAGCATTTACAAAATGCTATTCAAATCTGTGCTGTCATATGAAAGTGAAACATGAACCCTGACGAGCGAATCCGAAAAGGCAGTGGATGTATTTGAACGCAAAGTGCTCCTAAAAATCGACGGCCCAGTGAAACAGGAAACAGAGTGGAGACTTCTTTACAACGATGAGTTGTAAGAACTATTTGACGATCCACCTGTTTCCTCTTGCGTAAAGTTACGTAAATTGTAATGGGTAGGCCACGTAGGAAGAATGGAAGAAAACCGGCTACCCAAAAGATTATTGACGGGTAGAGCACAAAGTAAACGTCCGTCCGACCGAGAACTCGATGGGAAGACACAACAAAAGTATCCTCGTTAGGATACTTCTCGCTTTTTGGATAAGCCTTTCCTCTTCGTGATGGCAATGAAATTGCTTTGATGGCGGTAGGAGCAACATCGCACAATAGCCCATCTTTGGACTACTTGCTCCGCTCTTTTTCTGTCATTATATATATCTCTGGTTCAAAGTTTCCAGCGTACTCCCTCCTGTCACGTACGCCCGGCTTTCTTACTGCGCCCATATACCTAAATATCTCTAGATGATATCTTTGTGGCCTATGTTGCTTTTTGATCCATTTGTCTTCGTCCTTTGATACTTTAGTTATTTGTTTTGTGGATTTTCATAAATCTACTAGTTGGGTTCCCCTCGGAGCCGCTATCTTCATCCGTATATGTATATATAGTTGCCTTATAGATCTCATGGTTATTTTTGCAAATTAATTCGGCCATCCAAAAACTGGCAGCATCTCTTCTGGGGACAGGCGTTCGGAGCCAGATCAGCGTTAATCAGGAGTCCATCTCAACTGAACCTAACTACCAATTCAATTGGGTTTTATCGAAAGGAAGATGGTATGATTCTTAGGTTAGAGCCGCTAGCACGCAAAATTCACATCGTGCTTTTCCGCTTTGTCTAAAATATAGCCGCCAGGCTAAAATATCAATTGAAATTCAATGTCCAGACTCCGTTGCAGGGTCGTGTTCCTTAGCTAGGATATACCACGAGATGGCGACCTATATTACACCCCATTGCAATTCCCCTGATATTTTTGCTAGGGTAAACCATGTGGATGACCCGGGTTCTTAATTTTCTTGTGCATCTGTACTGACACCATATCTTCGCGTAGATGTTCTAGATTGAGAGGGTTGATTTTTGGAAATAAAGTTAGGGCCTCCAAAATCCACTAACGAGCCACCCAATCGTATGGATTTCTATGATTTACTTGTTGTTACTTGCAGAGTTTGACCCAAAAGCTTTCATTCTCATAATTTTGGCAATTTTTCGATACTTTAAGACGGTCGCCAATTTTTGAGATATATCTTTCTACTCTAGTTTCCTTACCTTAACAAAAACAGATCATATAAGACCAATTATGTACCAGTATAGCTGAAGCTATATCTATAGTCAAATTAACGTTTTTTTCAGATGTTAGTTGTTTAAACGAATTTCACATGTTTATACCAAAGAAGAACAGTGTGACTTACACAGCAGTCTCATGACTGACTCTGTTCTAGAGACCCTCCATTGCTACGGTTATAGAAAAGACTTTTGCTCACCTAATTCTTAAAAGAAAAAGAGTTTAATCGAAACCAGCTAGTCTAACACACAACTGTATAAGCCAATATGTCTCTTGGAAATCAATGATACTCTTCAAATCCTATTTCTTACCCTGCTTTCTTGGAAGCTCTTCCACTTTCTTTATTTTGATGCTTGCTCCCTCATAACTGGTAATCTAACCAATAAATCCTGAAATCCATCACAAACCGTGTTCTTTGAAGTATTTGCTTCTTGTTTTAACTAAATCTAATCCATTATATGCTCTTTCCTCAATCTTCGACCACCATCTAAGCCAACGATTCTAAGTAGTAGATGATTCCCATCATCGTAATGTGAATCGTTGTAATTTCTGACCATTACGTGCTTGTCATACCAAGGAGTATGCAAAATGCGTAGTGTGCCTCTACTATACTCGTACGTACAGATAAATTTCATTGACCATTATCTGTCCATATATGGAGGAGTATGTATTTTATGCATATGATAGCCATGTGTAATGTACTTAGCTGTACGATCTCTTATTCATAGGGACATTTAACTTGGTAATCTATTTGGTTCGGGTTGGACAAACATTGAAAGAGACAGACAAATCTTAGAGGTAACTGTAGCAAAGTGAATGAATGAATTTCATTTTGAATAGTTAAAACCAGGAAGGTCATATGTGATACATTGTTGTAGGATGTGAGCGCAGACTAGTAGTATGGAGATAAAGCGTGGTAATCTCTTTCCACGTAGATTTTGGTATAATCTAGACTCATATTGTTTGAAATCTGATATAATGAATTTGAGTAGCCAAATGCAATTTTAAATGGATTAAAGGTAGCTGAATTTATTTTAAGTATTTTTCGATTAAATTCAGGAAGGGAGAAGTGCAATTAATGCTGATATTTCCATAAGTTCATATGTTTCATATGCAAGAGAGTTAATAATTCTATCCATAAATTATAGAAATGTTGCCCCAAACCTTCAAGTATTAATTATTTCATCTGCACCGATGTGTTATGCATGTCAGCAACAATTTTTCCTTGAACATTCGCTTGAAGGGTGCAAAGTAATGACAGAAAAAAATAAAATAAAATTTAACAAACAAGAGAACTTACTCAAAGTACTTTATAAAAAATATAACTCGAGTTTAAACTCAGAAAATAGTACCCAAAAAATAACAGAATAGACAAACAAGCACACAAAAAGCAATCTTCATATTTCACTCAAATTTTACTATCCAATCAAATCAAGTGACTTTTGATAAATTTATTGAACATTTCACTCTAATGTGCTTGATTAGTATTCGTTCATAACATGTTTTTGAATGAAATATTTTGTTCAAAGTATAATCAACTCGCATAATATCAAGAATAGAATAGATATATTATAAAAAGAACACAAATTATATATTGTATACTTATATATACATATATATATATATATATATATATATATATATATATATATATAATATATATATATATATATATATATATATATATATATATATATATATATATATATATATACATGTGTATATATATATATATATATATATATATATATATATATATATATATATAAATATATATATATATATATATATATATATATATATATATATATATATATAATATATATATATATATATATATATATATATATATATATATATATATATATATATATATATATATATATATATATATATTGTTACATGTACAACTAATTCTGCGAGCTACTGTCGTAATTGCGTAATTGTTTTTACAACATCATGATCAACAAAAGAATGTACTTGAAAACCCGCCAAGCATGATCAACGTCTGAAATGACGTCACTGCCCCATTCATTAAGCTACGTGAATATTCCAGGTAGTTCGCCAATGTACGAGAAATAAATTGAATGACTAGAGACCCTATATAAAGCCGAGCTAAATGAATGGGGTGATATAGTGAAACTGCGATAGTGTGAAGTGCGAATTAAGAGCGATATTGATTGTGAAGTGATAGACAGTTGAAGTAAAAATTGATAGACAAGTTGTGAAGTAGTTACATTAATAATTGTGCATTTTTTTAGTAAATAAACTCTTAAAACTTAATTAAAAAGACAGTGCGTTTTCAGTTTCCCGGACCATTAAAATTATTGGCCGCGAACCATAACACGCTACAATATATATATGTATATGCAAAGATTGGTTTATAGATTCATTCAAATTCACTTTATTTTAGTAACTAAATTATTGCGAAAAAGATTTACAATAGATGTAAGATGTGAAAGGTTAAACCACGTTTACGCTCTACGGAGGTTGGATACCAACTGCCCGGTTCGTAGTATCTCGTTTGACAGTCGTATTTCATTCCACACTCGGTCATCCATATTACTCGTCTGCCCCAGGCGAGTCATCTGCGTCTTGTGGTGGAACGGTGAGGTCGTCATTGTCGTCGAATTCGGCCCATAGTTTCATCCTGTCTGCGCTCGTATTGGTAACCTTTGGGCCTTCGTGTTCGCCAACCTTCTGCACGCCATAACGATCAAATCCCTTGATTGAAACAACCCGATAGGGAGCAAGAGACTTTGATCTGATCTTCAGTACCGTACCAAACTGCACTCGCTCTTTCGCAACCATGTCCCCAACTTTGTAGATGGTAGCTTTCTTTCGCTTCTTATTAAAATTTCTCGAACTTTCATCCTGCATCTTCGCAATAGCCTCTTTCGCCTGCTTGCGTAATTCTACTCGAGCTTCGTCATACTGTTGGGATATAACTGCCTCTAAAATCTCCATAAGCCGAATGTCCTTTCCAGAATTCATCTTAGTACCGTCCATTAATTGAAATGGTGACATTCCTATCGATCGATGATACGTAGAGTTAATAGCTCTCTAAATATTTTTTACATTTTTGAACCATTCATCAGGTGTGTCAATAGAATACTTCGTAAGTGCCGATATGACAACCGCATGAAGACGCTCGACCTGCCCATTTCCCCTAGGTACACCGGTAGTCACAAGATGCAACTGAATATCGTGGTCGGTGCAATACTTCTTGAAGTTTTGCGATACAAATGCTCCTCCTCGGTCGGAAATTAAATGAAGAGGATAACCAAACGATTCAGCAATTACCTCCATCTTCTGCAGAACTTCATCGCATGTAAGTGTTTTTGTCGGGAAAAGCCAACAAAATTTTGTGAATCCATCGATAACAGCCAAAATATAACGATAACCTTTCTTCGTGTCTTGCATAGAGCCCAGATGATCGATATGGAACTAAGTGAGGGGGACATCGCCTTTCGGAATCGGGTATAAAAATCCATCTGCTTTGCCTCGTTTTCTATCGGATAAAATGCATCTCACATAACTGGAAATGAAACGTTCAATGCGACGATCCAGATCGGGGATATAAAACTCTTGCAGCATATACTTAATTTTCTGCAAACGAAATTCATTAATTCTGGAACGACAAACAAACTATTATTATTTGAAATTTTACATAAAATACCATGATGCATCGTATAATTTTTGTAAGGCTTATCTCTCAGTATTTCGATGATAGGTAGCAACGCCTCGTCACTATCTTGTGCTTCGCTCAATCGTTTCAGAAAGTCATCATTTTGTATCATCATAGCAACCGGATTGCGGCTTAAGGCATCGACATGTCGCATGCCAGTTCCAACACGGTGCTCCACTTCAAAATCGAACTCTTCAAGCAGCATGACCCATCTGGCCACCCGCGTCGCCAAATCCTTCTTTTCCATGGTGCATTTAAACGCTTTACAATCGGTGACAAGTTTGAAGCGCTGTCCAATCAGGTAAATCCTAAACTTCTTCAATGCTTCGACGACAGCCAACACCTCGAGTTCGTAGCTTGAATGTTTTTTCTCAGGCTCGGTCGTAGACTTGCTCATATAGAAAACAGGATGCATCGAGTTGTCTTCCGCGTCCCTCTGGAGAAGAACCGCTCCATATCCTTGCTTGCTGGCGTCAGTATGTAACTCCGTAGGAACGCCATATTTGAAGATTTTCAGCAGAGGATTTGATGTCAACCCATTTTTCAAGTCGTGTACGGCTTCCAGCTCAAGTTCTCCTAAATCGATGACAGCTCCCTTTTTCGTAAGTTCGGTCAACGGTCGCGCTCGTGTTGCGAAATTCGGAATAAATTTCCGAAAATATCCGGCAAGTCCAAGGAAGGTTTGTAGTTGCTTCAACGTCTTTGGAATCGGGAAATTAATAACGGCTTTTGATTTACCGATCGACGGCTTGACGGTTCCTTTTGAAATTCGATGGCCTAAGTATTCTATTTCTTCCTGCAGGAATCGGCATTTACTCCATTTTATATTCAGTCCATTATCAGCAGCCACTTTTAGGGTTCGTTTTAAACTAATTAAGCCTTCTTCAATGGTCCGTGAGAGTACAACGATGTCGTCAATGTAAATTATTACAACGTTTTCGCGAATCAGATCTCGGAATGTATAATTTATAAACTTTTGAAATACGCTGGGCGAATTGCATAATCCAAATGGTACCTTCGTGAACTCATTATGCCCGGTTTGAGTGACAAACGATGTAAATTTGTGACTCTCTTCATCCACCGTCACATGGAAAAAGCCATTTTCAAGATCGAGGGCACTAAAAAATGCTGTATCTCCGATTTTGTCGATTTGGTCTTCGATCACCGGTAGTGGGTATCGATCTTTGTAAATTTTCTTATTGATGGCTCAGAAGTCGATACACAATCTGTGCTTGCCGTCCCTTTTCCTTACCAGAACCACTTGACTTGCATAATCAGAGACACTTTCGCGTACAACTCCGTTTTTCAACCAAGACTCCACTTGTTCGTCGATTATCTTTCGTTCGGGTGGCGAAAATCTTCTTGGCGGACGATAGACCGGTTCGTTATCAATTACAGCGATTTTGATATTTATCGGCGATTCTTTCGGTTGTGTCGGTGAATATTTCGAGATAATATTTTTAACTTCAGAACGAACCTTCATGTTGCAAACGTCTGCACTAAGCTCATCTTCGTTCAACGCTTCCGTGTTTATTTGCGCGAGAAAACATTCTATTGGGTTGCATGCTTCATTCATCGTTTCTTTACTATCAGGCTCCGCATCGACTTGCGTAATTGTCATTTTACCATTGCGAATTTCCACTATGGCGCTAGCGAGTAGATTCATTCCTATGATGACGTCGGGATTAACACTCATGTTGTCTACTATGTTGAACTCGATATTTTTGAATAAGATACCGTTAATTTTCACATCGACAGTACACAGCCCATGCGTAATGATACTGGAACCGAGACCCGTTAACGTACAACGCGAAGATTCTGATACGTCTCGTGGCTTTATTTTACTGAGGCACGACTTCTTCAAAATGCACACGTTGCTTCCAGTATCGATAAGACCGGAAAAAGCCACCTCGTTAATAAATACAGAACAATATGATGGTCCAGATTTTCGTATGCAATTGGTTGCCTTTCCATTCGGGCAATCAGTGCGTTTGTGACCAAAAATATTGCACCCGAAACACTTTGGGCCTTTCGTCTTGTCCGGACAACCATGCCATTCGTGGTCAGACGATCCGCAATTGTAACAGTATCGTGATTTCTGCATTGCTTTGTTTTTTCTCGTTTTTGGTTTCTTTTCGTTGAGGCCACTTGGAACTTCGAGATCGCTTTTCATTTGTTCGTAGGTTGAGTTTTTCTTTGAATTCCGCTGTCGTTTTCGCGCCGTATAAAATAGTCTTATTCACTGCATGTTAAATTTGATGAGCGATCCCCGCCGCCTCTCATCGTTTCCAACACGTCCACGCTTGCGTCACTGCGTTGCAGTGACCTACGATGCCGCGCACTCATTTCGGTTATAGCAAAAGCGAAATGTTCGATCACCGTTATCACTAACTGCTTTGTTCTTCTGTCTGTTTTTCTTTATTTCGCACGGCACACGCATATTTAATTACTATTTATTTATCGGTAGCTCTGTTGAGCTCTGTTATTGCGAAAAAGATTTACAATAGATGTAAGATGTGAAAGGTTAAACCACGTCCACGCTCTACGGAGGTTGGATACCAACTACCCGGTTCGTAGTATTTCGTTTGACAGTCGTATTTCATTCCACACACACACACACACACACACACACACACACACACACACACACACACACACACACACACACACACACACACACACACACACACACACATATATATATATATATATATATATATATATATATATGTATATATATATATATATATATATAAAAGGGCCATTTAAAAAGTTTTCCGATCAGTACAAGATACATGGTACCCTTCCAAGGTTGACAGGTGACGTTTATTAAGAACAAGGGGTAAAATCGAGTGTCGCGCAATGGTAAAGTACCTCTATTTGAAAGGAAAAAAACTCGGGAAGTGAAAAAAGAGCTAGACCCCGTGTATGGTGAATTGTCGCCCTCATTTAAAACCGTGCAACAATAGGTGGCCGATTTCAAACGCGGTCGCACAAGCATTTATGACGATGAACGTTCTGGACGTCTAAAAACTGTTTTAACGGAATATATCGTCAGCTTAGTGCACACAACCGTGATGGAAGCTGGCCGATAAATCATTAAGGAAATTGCTGAAGGTTATGGGATGTCAACTGAACAGGTTCATAAGATTTTACATGAAGGTTTATGCATGAGAAAATTATCCTCGCGATGGGTGTCGCATTTGTTGACGATTGACCAAACGTGCGTAGTCCACACATGCATGGTCGCAATGGTGAAATTGGATGAATTGAAGTGCGCACTGCTTCAATACACACCATACTCACCAGACCTAGGTCGAGTGACTTTTTTTCTACCCCAAATTGAAAAAATTTCTGGGTGGGAAGAGATGTGGGTCAAATATCGAGGTTGAAGAGGCAGCAAACCTGTATTGTTCAGGTTTACTTAAAGAGTTTTTCTGAAGGGTTGGGAAAAGCGTTTGACTAAATGTATTGACTTGCGTGGACTATGTCGAGAAATAAACTATCAACCCTTATTTTGGCTATGAAATACAATATTTAGTGCCCCGTAATTGAAGATTATATGAGCTCCTTTATGCCTTGCTGTAGAGTTATCACGGCTTATCCATAAAATCTAACTTTGTTATTATTTAGGACAACAAGTTCTGAATATTTTGTTTCAATTTGGCATGCTGATTCGGCAGACATGTTTCTTTATCACCCAAGATATTTGCTTGAAGTTTTCGCAGTCTTAGCTATTTTCCTCATTAACCACTTGCTCTTTTGTACCGTGAGCTGCATATCAACTTTCAATATCCACCACCATTTTTAGGGCGCTTTACATTCCTCATTGTATTGATTATTGCTTACTATTATCACCACTTGCTTTTCAGCTGATTACCGGTCTGTACCGAGCTATACAAAATTGACCATCTCTTCCCATCATTATCTATAGTGCGACAGCCCAAGCCGGGCCTAGGCCTCCAGGATTAATCTCCTCCAATCATTAGGGTTTTGCCACCTTGTTCGCCAGTTGATCACTCCCAGCAAGGTCTGCTGTCAGCTTCTATCGTGTTTTCCCATCGAGTCCTCCGTCTTTCCGCTGGACGTCTACCTTGTGCTCTACTCTTCAATACTCAATATTCTTTGGGTAATTTGTAACGTAGGCTCCACTCTGTTCCTTGTTTCACACAGATTCTAGCCTCGGAAATTCTCCTTTAGCATATGAGATTGATCGTGCCATATTATTGACGTGATCAGCATATACTACCAATTGTGTGGACTTGAACATTAGTGTATCAGAGGTTTCAGCTGATGATTTCCTGATGACGTGCTCCAGTGCAATATTAAAGAGTATTGGGACAAGTCTATCATTTTGTTTTAAGCCTGATTCCAATATGAAGCTGTCCGTTAGTTTGCCGATTACCTTGACTAGGGACTCTGTGTTTAGCGTATTGATCCTCATTTTTGGCTATGACATATTTAGTGTCGTGCAACTGTAGCTTATAAGAGCTCTTTTATGCCCCGCTGCAGAATTATCACTACATATCCATCAAATCCAACTTTGTTCTTACTTAGGGATAACAAGCTTTGTAGTAATTCTAAGCAATCGAGAAGCTTTATGGTGATCAGAACTGGCTGCTCCTGACGAGAAAAGTATGTCGCCGCATTGAAACAATTTAGTTCATAAGATGAAAGGAGGGGTAATGACACTCCTACCAAAGATAGCCTAACTCATCAAGAAGATAAAGCCTGATGAATGCTGTACAGTCTGTGCAACTCTAAGAATCAGAACTATGAGGTGATGCTCTCAACAAGGAGTTGCATCGAAAGCAGTTGCAAAGACAAGGAGCGCTGCGAATTATATGCGTATATCAACAGCCTGTGGGTCGGCACTTTTGTTGATTGCAGGGGTGACACCTATCGCTTTTCTTGCTAGAGAGCTAAGAAATATCTACCTGCGCAGGAGCAAAGGCGATGGGAAGGCGCTCGTTAAAGAAATGAGAGATCTCTCTCTCAGTGATATGCAACAGTCCTGAGAGAGCAACACAAACGGAAGATAGACTGTGCACTTGATCTTTGGCCTAAGACTGTGACTTAATCGTAGGCATAGTGAGAATGACTTTTGCTGGACTTAGCTCTTGAGCAGATATAGATGTTTTCGGTTTTACTTGCACAGGATTGGTAATTTACGGTCACCTGACAGCGTGTTTTGCGCATGAGAGGTAGATGACAATTGCCAAGCATTTTTGCCTGCGGAAAGTAGGACAGGTAGCGTGATGAGCCCTTCAATGAAATCAGAGAGCTCTTTCCGGAGACTGTAATCAGAAAGTGCAAGAAGGCAAATTTTAGCATCTGGAAGTATCGAGGGTGTAGGGGCCCACTTTTATAGCAATTCCTTCCCTTCTCGTCTTTTCTACTGAAAATTAGAATTTTGTAACTAGAAAGGAGAATTTTGGTTGTGGGGCTTCCATGCTTGCGCGCGACTGGACTAATCACTGAACAGCTCCCCTGTCAATCTTAGAGCCTAACCTGGAACCGTTTGACACATTTCTTCGAGCCAGGTCTCGTTTTGTTAAGCCATGAGGTGTCTTTACGCTGAAGGATCCCTCCTCTAGTGGGAAAGGAGGAGTTCCGCAGCCTCGACATTCCCGGCTGCAATTGCAGAAGGTCGAGAACATGGGCGTTAGGAGACAATATCATGGAACTCAAGCAGAATGTACTGATGATCACTGGCTGATAGTTCTCTAATACTCTAAAATTTTGTATTCACTATACTAAGAACTCCGAGGAAATCTCACGTCCAATATGGTTCCTTCACAGTCAATACGGCGTACTTTCTGTATTTAGTACGACAAGCGCCCTCGTGGCCGCCATTTCTAGGATTCGTTTTCCCCGCCCTATTCGATTGCTTTAGCATTGAAGTCCAAAGTATTAAGCTTGGCTTAGAAAGATAATATTGGCTCGCTTGGCGTTAGGTACACACTAAAGAAGGTGATCCCTGAGTACGAAACCAATATGAAATCATCCCCCTATCTACAGCCCTCCGGCTGGTATCGCTGTGTCGAACCCAGGTAGTGGCAATACCAATTTCATCAGGATACCATGACACATAACTTTTATGGCGGTGTTGCTCACTCAGTAGCAAAAAGCCAGCTTTCATGTTCCTCGCAAACTGCATAAGCAGGTTTGTGTAAGTTCAACTGCAGGTTATGGGTCATCGAAGTTCTGATTTTGCCTTTGCTAGGGCCTCCTGGAAAAGCCGGCATTTCCCTGATCCCAAGACATGCCCAAGATCCAGTCTCAGATGAGCATTCTTGTAAAGGATACATTGTGCCTCCATCGTACACTCTTTTATTTATATCCAATTTCACCACATTTGTAACATAGAGAACTCCTTTTGTGCAATGTGGCTGTAGCCATGCATTGAAGAGGCGCTGCGCTTTGCTGTATCATGTAGGCAACCCATCCTATTCTTACTTTGGCCTTGATCAGAAATCGCTCAGCGTCCGCTTTGGTCAAGTCAATGATGGCCATGTTTGTCCCCTATGATTCTCTGGTGTCAGCTTCGCTTTCAGCCTGCCCAGGCTAGGGAGCTTCCTTATGATGGCCTCTTCTATCTCAGTCATGTCAGTGCTGCAGTCAATGTCTCTTATTTCGATCGTTGCCATCAACTCGAGCGAAGCTACAATTGCGCTTTTGCCGGGGACCTTCTTTACTGCATCGCAGAATGCTAATTGTCGTCCTCTGTTCGACCTATATGTGGCCCGACTGGTTTAGTCGTACTGCATTAGTAGCAATGTTGGTGTCTTCGGGCCTTACGTTTCCCCTGATATTCCGCAACACTTTTGTGTAGGATCAGCCATCTTAGGGGTTCACGAGTAATGAAACTGTCGGGGTCTTCGTCGTGGCTTTTTTCTCTTCTGTTTCACGTCAGATTTTTTCTTGCTGGGCATCCGTCTGAACTTAATTTTCTGGCAATATTAGAAGGAGTATCGTTGCGGCCTTCTTCACTTCTTTTGCCAGATCTGTCTGTAAACCCTGATATAGTGTTCCACGCCCATTAAGTGCCTCTTGCTCTCTTCTTTTATCCCGATTTCCTTCAATTGAGCTAGACGCCATTGTTTTGTTGATGCTTGATAGTAGAGCTATCTGCGCGTCCACTTTAGGCTTATCCCTAAGCGCTTCTTTAGCCTTCTGCTTTTGTTTTGCCTTATGGTCCCCTTCCGCCTTTAATATAGGAGCTATTCTAGTTCTAGGAGCCCTTTTTTTACACCATTGCTGATTTTTTGTGAGTCGCATGCTGATTTAATTCGTTTAGAACATCTCCCACTATTTGGATTATCCTTTCTTCTTGATGCTGCTGAACAGCAAGTTTACTGTACGACCCCTTTTCTTAGGAGAAGTGATTGGCTTCCGTTTCTGATTATAGTAGTTCAGCCAAATTTCCTTCTTCTACCGTGATTATTTTGTGATCTTCAAGATTATACGTGTTTATTTCGAGAATTAAGACACTTGATTCAGTTGCTTTGCTAGTGATCACAGTAGTAACCATTGAATTCTCTCTTGATTCAGTCAGGGTCATTACCTGTCATCCCCGGAGAAGTGTCACGACGACCTCAATTCCTCTGGTCTTTGAGGTGGCACTCTCCAAAGAATGCTAGCCTCCAAGAGTATTCCTGATATCTCCTGCGGGAAATCAATGGTAATGAGTAATTGTCTCGTATAGTAAGCTTATTAAGCATACGGAAGTCTTTGTACATTCAGATTGTATTATACTATCTTTCTTCTTAACCAATACAACTGGTGAAGGTATGGTGGACAAAAGTTTGTGACTGCAATTCGGAAACAATCTTTTGTACCTTATTTCTATGGAAAATAGACAATCGTCTAGTTGTGAAATGGAACCCAATATCGCAAGTAAGCCTTATATCCATTTCGAAGTTATGCTTAGTCTCAGAAATGGTCGTCCAATTTATATAGTTCTCATGTAATTTTTGGAACAATGAGTCTCATTTTTTCGGATCCAAATGACTTTTAAGGTCGTTACCATTAAAAGAGTCTAGATCAATAGCCGGTACCATAAATGATTCTTCAACTCAATCAAATCGACATGTGAATTGGAACACCGATACTGCGATGACAACTGACTCATACCACCCGCATCAAACTCGAAAGGCCGACCACCAAACACAGCATTCCCCAAAATATGGACGAACCGCGAGCGCAAAAACAACATTTATTAATTCATTATCCATTTCATCAAATTCACAACTCATCGGAGTTTTAGTTTGACCGCGTTTATATCGAATGCATTTAAAAAATCTCGTCGAAGTAGAAGTTGTGCTGGCAAGAAATCATGTGCAACTATGAAAATACTAGCGGTTTCTATCTGATTTCGAAATTTGATTTTTATGGGCACTTGTACATACGTATATAATTTTACTTTACCTATTCCCCTATAAAAGCAATCCGTTAACTATCCCAGACCGACAGGCAAAACTAACCGGACTTCATGTTAAGACCAATAATACCGTTTGTACTGGTCGACACACTTAACAATTCCGCAATGGGCAATACCGTTGCCTTCTTACTCAGGCCCGAAAACGGAAACACCGTGTCACGTCGCGAACTAACCACTTTGAGCAACCTAATCAGCGCCATCTAGTGCTGTTTACATCAAACAAATTTTTTAAAGATTTTTGACAGTACATATGACTGTAATTTGAAATTTTATCAGTACTATGTCAACGATTTATTTTAAATATGAGACGTCGAAGACATTAGCGCGCAAATATATGTATTTCGAACCCGTTTGTATCATTTCGGCTAAATTTCATCTGAGAAATGTCATATTTGACAATCTCAAAAGTAGCTGTTTATCGAAATTTAGAGCTACTGATGAAATTTAGAGCTACTGTTTCCGGTACGGCAAGTGACGTCAGGTACGTTAATTGATTTCCTTATGGGCCTGAGTAAGATGGCAACGGCAATACCCTCATAAGTGGTTCGTATAACACATATTTATATAAAGAAGGAGTCCTCTAACGTATCTGTTTGGGGTTTTTCCGGTACCAGGCGCCAACGGATAAAACAAACAAGTATCAAATAGACATGATAGTTGATCAGTAAGAGTGCTCCGTTTTCGCCCACTATAAAAAGCAACACTTACGGATTCAGCGCTGACAACGTGGCAGAAGTCTTGTCAATGTGTTCATCCGCGGCAACATCGGAATAACACACAGTTATTCGTCCAACTTGAGTTGAAATATCGTACAGCACTGAATTTGTACGATTTGTTATAACATGTTCAATAGTTTCACAACAAAAATAGGAGCTAATCGGTCACTATGGCTTCATACAGGCTTTCAATAAATGGCCTTACCGGAAAAGTTAAAGCACATAACATCGCTCAAACTAAGTGGAGTAGATTTTGTTAGAGTCTTCTTATGCGGATTGTATGAAGTAGTTGTAGTCTCCCTTTAATATCAATCATAATCACGTACCACTCGATCATCGAATTTCCGGGCTGAATATAATAATCTCATCCGACTAGATCGATTCTTCGGTCCGGATATTATTTGTTTTATCAATTTCCTTCACAAATGTGTGATTCATGCGAAGCTTTCTTCGTATTATATAATTGGATAAGCCTCGTTTTGGCTCATACTTAACACCCGCCAAATTGATTAATATTTTTGTAACGGAATACGTTTGCTTAAACTGATTCAGCAAATTTTCATGCAACTCTAGCCATGTGTTAGCAGTGATTATGCGTAGCCAAATTTTAAGCTGTGCTAGTTTAGAGACGTCGTGCGGAAATTAGTTTGAAATTGTCATCACATTGCAATTTCGCTAAATCAATTTCAAAAGTCGTCAACCATTTCTCAATGACATATGAATTGTCGTCACTAAACTACTCAATAGTACCTTTAATGTCGGCAAAGTCGTATGGTATCTTCAATGTTGGCTAATTCGTATCTTCTGTGATGGCTTAGCTCGATCATTTTCGATGAGATTGTTTTTCCATCTCCTGGAACTCTTGACATAATGCCAAAGTACGCCGCACAGTTGGAGAAACAACTGTGCTAACGCACAATCTAGATTCATGTCTGCAGCTTATTCCAGTTCGGTCGGTTCGATCACTTCTGACACACCGCCAACTGGATCTCGCTACACTTCAGAGTCACTGCAAAGGTGATTGTCATCTTTCAACGGCAACTTTTCATGATTTTTGTAAAGTTCTCGTTGCTATACCAGGGTAGTCATTGACAAAAATTCGATGCGATTGGCTGGAAGCAAATCACTTTATTACTTTCGCGATATCTTTAAATAGTCACGACTGATCGTGAATTATGGAACGGAAAAAGAATCTTAATACTTTCACAAAACATGGATACGCGTGCAACCCCATGTGTGAGCTTTATTGTCTTAATATTTCTTTATTATCTCAAAAAAAACCTACTGTCCAATAGTTTATTGTGTCCAAATTTGATCGAGGCTTACAAATGTCAGGATAGTCAGAGGGGAATAATGGCTACCAAACGAGTCGATATCAAGTAAACGATTCCTTCACGTTTAATTATTACTTTTATTAATTATAAACGATCTTAACATGACGATGGACCACAACCAACTCCCGACTCAGAACAAAGCGTCTCCCTCTCAGTTCATAATGGTACACACATATTGGTTGGTATTGGTATTGGTGCGACTCGCACAGGAGTGTCGCGTATGATCGGTGACACAAAAAAATGGATTTTTCTTTACTTGTCTAGAGCTGCCAGTACTGTTAAAAATCTTTAGGGCTGCCTAAATTTCTGAACTCATATAAGGAACTACAAAATTTTTCCATTACTACCGAAAGTTCAAGAATATTCCCACCATTAGTAGCACACTAAAGTTGAAATCAAAATAAACTATTCATACTTTATTATGACTGGAAAAAAAAACAAATCTCCAACATATAATTGAATGCAATTCTTTCATTCTGAAAAACACGATTGACTCAATACATGCGTTCATACATTTTTTAATATTATTCAACTGTCAAACAAGCTATAAAATTGAATTAGCATCTAGAATTACACATCAGAAAAATTCAACATTAAATAATGTGCTAACAAATAATATTCAATTGTGTAAACATATGACTATATTCTCATATTCATGCATTTTCATATTTACAATTTTTATTTGTTAAATATTATTGTTGTTGTTGATAAAAATTCTTTATTCACATTCTTACTTAGCAAAATTATTCCCGCCAAATACACAAATGTGTATGCAAATGCAAAGCAAACTCGTGTATGGTCTGTATTCCAAGTAATGAAGGTGTGAATAATTTTGTGAGTCAGTGAGTAGATGAAAAGTTAATTGCAATATAGTCAAGTGGATACTTGATTTCTATTTGGTCCTTTAGAGGTAAATGATTATTGGTCAATTGTTTTTGAAATTTTAAAGCAAATAAAATTTTACTAAATTGTTATATTGCATAAATTAACGAAACATCGTAATGAATGTTGATTGCAACAAAGTCATATGCAATGAGTGGCCAAATTGTACGTTTCGAGTGTCTAATAAATAAGGATTTTGAAATTCATTTTAACAATTTAATCCAAAGTTTGAATTTGAGTCTTATGTCCCCGTGTACTATCCCCAACATGAGATTTATCATTGAATAGTTAGATATCTCCCTAGAAGATGTTTATCATTCAATTTCAATCACAATCTTAGAAAACGTATAGAATCTAGCATTCCTTTTGACCTTGCTTCTTCTTTACATTTTTATTTAAAAACAACTTTTCTTTCAAGATAATTATTTGAAATTTTTCTAATATTTCAAGTTTCATTGAAGCATCTCAAACTAAATAAAAATGCTCGGAAAGGTTAATGACTGTTGGATTGAGTAATCTCATGAAAGTTATCAGCTGTGTGCTAATTAAGTCATTTCGAAGCTTAATACATGCAACGACCTTGCAACTAATTTGATTACCATCTCGGCATTTTACGGTTTTAAATGTGATATTCCCAGAGATTTATTTTTTGTTCTACTTGTCACTTTTTAATTCCAAATAAATGTTTCATCCGCTTGGAAAAGCTCATATATTTAGCAATATGATTTTAACATTCAATCATTAGGATATGAATTTCAGCAGATGAATAGGAAAATTTATCAGAAAGCTATACTTAACTGTTTAAATTCTATTGTATATGTTGCGGATAGTTAGATTTACAGCAGTAAAAACCAGCGTGTCTTGCTCAAGCGGTATATTCAATGCGACTGATTCCTTTTACAAAAGAACACAAAGTAAAGATAATGCAGTAATCTGATATACATGTAATAGAAGTGAGAGAGAAAGAGCAAATTAATTTTAGAACTAGTATTGCATTTTTACAGTGTTATTTAAATGTATTTCAACAGTCTCTAACAATACAAGGTCAATATATTGCTCTTTCCATCGTAACAATTTAAAGTAACATTTCATTATTTTTCAGAATTCATAATACACAAAAATTAAGTTAACAATGCATCAAAAAAATTTGATTCGTATTTATGATAATTCAAGTAATTTAACGAATTTTTGATGATTGTTCTTGAGCACTTTCGTCAAAATATCAGCATCCATTTCCTGGGTAGATGCGTATTTGACGTCTCTAATGCCCTCATTGAACATTTGTCTGATGTGATGAACGCGCACATCAATATGCTTGTGCGCGCATGGTAAACAGGCATCTTCACAAGTTGTAAGGCACTCTGGTTGTCTCCATAAAGCAATGTTGGTCCATTGATGACGTTTTCAAAACCCATCTCAGCCAACAGACTCCTTAAGAAAATAATTTCTTTCGTTGCTTGTGACATGGCAAGATACTTTGCTTCCGTAGAACTCAGAGCTACGACATGTTGTTTTCGAGATTCCCAAGATATGTTGTTTTCGAGATTCCCAAGATATGGGGCCACCACCAAGTGTAAAAATGTATCCCGTAAATGGCTTTCTTTCATCATTACAACCAGCCTAATCAGCATCAGCGTATCCCATCAAAGAATGACCTGTATTAGAATAAACGATTTTTAACTTTATAGTGGAGTTTAAATATTTCAAAATATTCCTCGCAGACTTCAAATGCGTTGAATGTGGATCCTGATTGAATTGCGATAGCCTTACCACGTAATGTAATATATCCGGTCGCGTCATCAGTTTCAGGTACATAAGAGATCCGATTATTGACTGATACATTTTTACGTCAGCCTTTCCACAGTTTGTGCAGTCGCTGCAAGATTTTAAGATCGTTCCTCGGTTGAGTGGCATTGGTGTCGAGTTACATTCCAACATACGATTCTCCTCGTTCTTCATTTCTGCATAGTTCAATTCCTAGAAAGTATTCTGCAGGTCCTTTGTCAATTATGTTGAAAACAGATGATAAACTTCTTTTGATGTAGTTTAAATCATCCTGATGAGAGCTTGCGATCAGCATATCATCGACATAAACAACAATTATGCTCGTTTTTTCAACTCTTTTCATAATATATGCACATGTGTCCGCTTTACATTGAATGAAACCGATTTTCTTCAATGTCTCATCCAACTTCTTGTTCCATTCGTGACAGATTGTTCTAATCCATAAAGAGCTTTCTTCAACTTGCAATCTTGCTCCAGATATCTTTTATCAATAAAAGTTTTAGGCTGCTCCATATATATCTCCTCCTCGAGTGTGCATTTTTTTTGTGGTAGGGAGGTGAATGCTATTTATGCACAGAGTGTGGGACTCCCATGCGTGACTTGACTACCCACTAAACACCTCCCCTGTCAACCTGAGGACCCAGCCTGGAACCGTTTGACACAATGCTTCGGGCCAGGTCTCATTTTGTTACGCAGTGGGGCGCCTTCAAACTGGGGAGTCCCTTTCCTAGCGGGAGGGGAGAGGGGAAGAGGAAATGCCAGAAGAGCTGTCCCCAGCCCCAGCGCCCCTAGCTGCTGTGAGTCCCTTTTATCTTTTAGGATTGCCCAAGCATAATATGCCCCCTGGTTCCATTTGTCAACCGATTCGCGCATCACCGCAACTATATTGTCCGGGGTGAGCTCTTCCGTCTCCCTGTAGAGTTCCCTTCGCAGCCTGACCCATTTTGTGCACGCAAAAAATGTGTGACAGGCATTGTCCTCCTCTCCTGGGCAAAACCGACAATCGGGAGACCGTGACTTGCCAATCTTGTGCAGGTAAGACTGAAAACACCCATGCCCGCTCAAAAGCTGTGTAGAAGATAGATAGAAGTCAGTCTCACCATGCCTTCGATTTAGCCACGGTCTCACATCCGGGATGAGGCACGCAGTCCACCTTCCCTTCATGCAATTGACCCAAGACTGCTGCCAATCGTTGAGCGAGCGTTGTCTCTCCTCGCGGACAACCATCTCCCTCGCATCCTCGTTTCAGCGCAGGTAGATAGCGCGGCGCTCTCTAGCAAGGAGGGCGACAGGTGTCACGCCTGCAATAACTCTCATCGCCGAGTCAGAGGCTGTCGGATACGAAGATGCAATTCTTAGTGCTCCTCTCCTCTGTACCTGTGCCAAACGTTTTCGGTATACCTCCTTGCTGAGAGCGTCGCCCCATACCTCTGGTCCGTACAGGAGTACTAACCCTGCAGCACTCATTAAGAGGCGTCTTCTTGATGGGCTGGGTCCCCCTACGTTGGCCGATATTCCGAAGAAGCCATCTCAGCCGTTGCCCTGATTTGCTCAGAGAAACTCATCTTCGAGTCGATCAGTAGCCCCGGGTACTTCACCGCTGGCTTCGATTCGATTTGCAAGTCGCCAATACTGATCATCCTTACTCTAGGGATTCTCTTTTTTGTCAAGATGACCACTTCGGTTTTCTCCAGCGCTAAACTGAGCCCGCGAGCAGTCATCCAGTCCCTCACTCGGTGCATTAGCATACCTAGCCTAAGTTGCGCTTGTTCAACGGTGCGTCCAGTGACCAGAGCCACAACATAATGCGCATAGCCGACCAAGCACGGCTCATCTGGCATCTCAAGTCTCAGTAGCCCGTCGTAAGAAACGTTTCACAGGTCCGGACCAAGGATAGATCCCTGGGCAACAGCCGATGTAATTTCCATCCTTCGTTGGCACTGTGTCGTGTCGTAGAGCAAGCTTCGGTCCTTTAGGTAGTTCTTCAAAAGCCGCATTAGATATTCTGGAACTTGATAAGAGTTTTCCAGCGTATCCAGAATATCCACCCATCTAGCGGAGTAGAAGGCATTCCTGACGTCGAGTGTCGTCAACAGGACGATCCGTCGCTTGGTGCGGCTATATGCCTCTGTCTTTTGGAGCGCGTTCACCACCTCTGCAATCACATCGATGGTAGAACGTCCTGCTCTACAGTCGTACTGCCGAGGAGATAGGTCCTCAGCAGTACGAATCGCGTCAGTGAGTCTTCCCTTGATGAGTTTCTCTAGCACTTTCCGAGCCGTGTCTAGCATGCATAACGGGCGGTATGCAGATTGTGATTCGGGATTAACCTTCCCCTTGCTGATCAGCACGAGCCTCACCACCTTCCATCGTACCGGGAAAACCCCGTCCCGTAGGCAAGCGTTGAGTGTGCTGAGTAGCAAGTCAGGACAATGGTGAAAGACGAGCCGCAATACCTCAGCCGGAACACCATCTGGACCTGGAGCCTTCCTCACTTTCAATGAGAGGACTGCCTCCTCCAGTTCCAGCTGTGTGAAGAGTGAGCACTCGACTGCTGTTTCACCATGGACAGCGTCAACACGGACGGGATGGGCGGGGAAGACTCCCCGCACTATCGCGTCCATCTGTTCCGCGTCATGTATACAAGGCTTCCGTAGGGCACCAAGTTTCCGCATGACCAGCTTGTAGCCAAGGCCCCAAGGATCCTTGTTCACATTGTCCACTAGGTATTGCCAGCAGCAAGCCTTGCTACTGTTGATCAGTTTGCGAAGGCATTTCCTGGCCGACTTATATGCTGCCACCTGCTTGCATGCCTCGTCACGTTTCCGCGCCCGTTGAGCCTCACGTCGAAGCTTGTAACAATCCCTTCGCTTTTCAGCGGCTTCAGTTGACCACCAGTACGCTGGGGGCTTGCCGTGCCGGGGTCTTTGACGGGGCATAGAAGCGCAGCAAGCAGTCGTAATGATGCTCATAGTAGAGTTCACCACATCTTGAGCTGCCAGTTCTTCCGTCCCCTCCAAAGCTCCCTGCAGCGACTCACCTGCTGTGAGCACCTCGACGAACATCTCGACGTCCATCCTTCCCATGTTCCATCCAGTTGTAGGAGGCCGAGAGCACGGACGTCGGGAGACAGCATCACTTACCTCAAGCAGAATGCACTGATGATCACTGGCTGAGTAGTCCTCTAATACTTTCCAATTGTGTATCCTCCGTACTAAGGACTCCGAGGCGAATGTCACGTCCGGTATAGTCCCCTCATACTCAATACGGCGGAAAGTCGGCGTATTTCCGGAGTTTAGTACGACGAGCGCCGTCCTGGCCGCCATTTCCAGGATTCGTTTTCCAAGCGGATCCGTCTGAGGCATGCCCTATTCGATTGCTTTAGCGTTGAAGTCGCCCCCAACGAGCACTTTGCCCTCTGCGTTAGAGACAGCGCCCTCCAAAGCATTAAGCTTGGCTTGGAAAGATGATATCGATTCGTTAGGCGTTAGGTACACACTACAGCAGGTGGTTCCTGAGCACCGAACCCACACGAAACCATCCCCCCACAACTCTCCGCTTGGAAATCACTGTTCTGAACCCAGATGGTGGCAGTACCGGTTTCGCCAGGACACCATAATGCAGGACTTTTATCATGGTGTTGTTCACTCAGTAGCAACAAGTTGGCTTTCATGTCCCTTGCAAACTGCTCAAGCAGATTTTGGGTGGTTGAACTAGGGTGTAGGTTTAGCTGCAAGATGCGGGCGGTCGAAGCTCTGATTTTGCCTTGATTAGGGCTTCCTGGAACACCCGGCATTTTCCTGATCCCAAGACGTGTCCAAAATCAGGTTTTGGATCAGCATCCTTGCAAAGAATACAGTGTGCCTCCTTCGTGCACTCTTTTCTTTTATGTCCCATTTCACCGCATTTGTAACATTGAAGAGGCGCTGATCTTCGCCGTATCCTACAGACAACCCACCCAATTCGTACTTTGCCCTTGTGCAGGAATTGTTTGGCGTCTTTTTCGGTCAACTCAACTATGGCCATGCGTTGTCTCCCGTTGTTTTCTGGTGTCAGCCTCGCTTTGATCTTTCCCAGGCTAGGGAACTCCCTTTTGATGGCCTCTTCTACCTCGGCCAGATCCGTCACGCATTCAATGTCTCGTATTTCGATCGTTGCCATCGGCTCGAGTGAGGCTATTGTTGCGCTTTTGGCGAGGACTTCCTTTACTGCGTCACACAATGCTTCTTTGTTGCCGGCCTCTGCTCCGAATTCGACCAGTATGTGGCCCGACCGCGTTGGTCGTACTACTTTAACGGTAGTTTTGGTGTCTTCGGGCCTTACGTTTCCCCTGATGTCCCGCAGTACCTCCGCGTAGGATCGGCCATCTTGGGGCTTTACGAGCAGTGCTTGCTGCCGGGGTCTTCGTCGGGGCTTCTGCCTCTCCTGTTTTGCATCAGGTTATTTTTCTAATTGGGCGTCCGTGCGATTTCTGGCACTTTTTGAAGGAGTTTCTTTGCGGCTTTCTTCGCTCGTTTTGTAAGCACTATCTGGAACCCGTGATCTGGTGCTCCACGCCCATCAAGTGCTTCTTCCTTCCTTCTTTTATCCCGATCTCCTTCGATTGGGCTAGATGCCATTCTTTTATTGACTTTTAATAGTGGAGCATCTGCATGTCGCCTTTATATTTCGCCCCAAGCGCCTCTTCAGCCTTCTGTTCGTCTTCGGCCCTTAACCAGCTCCTCCGATAGTGCCGAATACGATCTAAGAGCTCCTCTAGTTCAAGGAGCCCAACCTCTGCTGCTTTGCTGATTTTTGGGGAGTCGCATGCAGATTGTATTCTTTTCAGAACATCTCCCGCTTTTCGGAGTAGCCACTCTTCTTCATATCGCTAGGCCGCAATTGTACCTTGCAACCATCCTTGGGAGAGGTTATCGCGTTCCGTTTCCGAATGCAGTACTTCCGCCACATTTTCGACGTTGGCGGTGCAATCACGCGGTGTCTGGTCACTCGTTGCTTTTCGTGTCGTAATCTCCTCGTTGGCTTCAGGATGTTTCTTTACTATGTCGGGATTTGCGACCCTTGCATCGGTCGCTTCGGTAACGATCGCAACAGTGACAATCGAATTTTCGATGCTCTTTATGTTATCTTCCACCGCTCGAACACCTGAAGCGTCCTGCAGAGTTTCTCGCCTTTCCTTAATAGGACGCTCGGGCGTTCGCATCATTTTTTTGCTGCGCCCGAACGGATGTTTTCGATGTTTTTGGATGTTTTTGGTCTTTTGATTTTGTTTGCTTCAGCTTTGTTGGGTCCCCCCTCGAAGCCCCTATCTCCGTTCGTGTGTGTAGTGTCCTTTTTGGTCCCATGGTTATCTTTGAAGAGCAGGGAGGCCATGCGAGGGTTGGCACAAGCCCTTATGGGGACAAGTGCTCAGAGCCAGACCAGCGCTAATCGGGATTCCGTCTCAACCGAACTTACACCGTCAACCCAATGGCGCGAACTTCGAACGTACTCCGAGGCTTGCCAAAGTTTTACCGGGACGGAGACGGTATGATAGTTGAATTGGAGCCGTTCACACACGAGTGTCACCTCGTCGCTACTGTGCAAACCAACTAGGTCCAAACCATCACATCCGCCAGCCCAAAGCGTCAATTCCAGTTCGTTGTCCAAAGCGTAGTCCAGATCCAATCAGAGTCGTCACATGTCATCCCAGGAAGGAACCTCAAGGCGCCCCCCATATCCTCGGGTCCGTGGGGGCGGCGCTCCCCAAAGAATGCTAGCCTGCAAGAGTGCTCTTGTCCACCGGCATTCCTCCTGCAGAAATTTCCTCGGGTACGTGGGGGTGGAACTCCCCAAAGAATGCTAGCCTCCAAGAGTGCTCTTGTCGACCGGCACTCCCCTTGCGGGGTGCTAGTCTCCAAGAGTGCTCTTGTCGACCGTCGAGTGTGCCATTAAGATATGCAGCAGTTACATCCACTTGATGCAACAACAAATTAAATTCAGCAGCCAACGCGAGGTCACATCTTACTGTCGAATAAATTGCTATTGGAGAAAAAATATCCTTGCAATCAATATTCACCTACACCCTTTCGCCACAAGTCTTGACTTGTAGCAAACTTTTTTTTCCTCTTTGGTCGGTCTTAATATTGAATACCCATTTACGTTTTATGGGCTTCCGTCCTTTCGGCAAGTCTACCAAATCCCAGGTTTCATTCTTTATGATGCCATCATATTCTGCTTGGATTGACTTTTTCCACTCATCTCCTTGTGGATCTGAAAGCGCATCTTCCACAGTGAGCGGGTTTTCTGCTCGATCAACATCCATCATGTTAATTGAGTTTTGTTTTCCAGTTCGAATTGGACGCGGTCTTCCTGCTTTACCCATCCTGATAATTCTGGGTCTACCTCCTTTATTATAGGATTTTGCAATTGGTTTTTCTTGATCTTGTTCATTTTTGTCTTGATCACTTTCGTAAACTTCATCACTGTCCATGGGTTTTTTTTGGTGATATAGTCTTACTGCTAGAAGTCTCTCCTATTGCCTCGAATGTTTGACTTTCCACATTTTCTTCTTCGGGTTCATTATCAAAAATTAACTGATAATCGTTATTCTCGTTTGTATCACATTCGTTTTCCAAAAATGTTACATCTCTGCAATTGTACATTTTCCGTGAATTGGGATCAAAAAGCCGGCAAGCCTTTGCTTCTTCGCTATATCCTACAAATATAACTGGTATTCCTTTCGGATCAAATTTCGACTTGCTTGTCTGCTTATTTAGCATTATTGCTCGGCACCCGAATTTCTTTAGGTGTTTTACTGTTGGTTTTACTCCATGCCAAACTTGAAAAGGTATAATTTTTTCAAGTAATCTGGTAGGCGCTCGGTTTCGCAAATAACATGCCGGATTCACAGCCTTCGTCCAATACGACTCCGGTAAATTCGCTTGAATCAACATACACCGAGCCATTTCGATCAGTGTGTGATTTGCACGCTCAGCCACACCATTCTGCTGCGGTGTGTATTCAGCACTTAATTGCCGATGGATACCATGTTGATTGAAATATTCTGTGAAATCACGTCTTAAATACTCTTTTGCATTATCGCTGCGAAACATTTTTATTTTACACCCCGTCTGGTTCTCTGCGATTTGCTTAAATATTTTTAAGCACACTAAGTAGTTCACTTTTTTGCTTCAAAAATGCAACAAACATCATTCTGGTGCAATCGTCTATGAAAGTGGCAAAATATTTTGTTCCACCAATCGAATTTTGTCCCATTGGACCACATATATCACTATGTATAAGTTCTAGTGGCTTCTTACAAAGATTTTCCGCAAATTTTGTAAACGGTTTCACTCACTTCGCAGTTTTCTACGCGGTCGACACTTGAAATGTTTACGTCAAGCCCGTGCATCATTTTATTGCTATATAGTTCACAAACCCTTTTTCTATTTAGATGACCATACTGACTATGCCACTTCAAATAATTATCATTCAATGCACTATTTATCGTGTTTCCATTCGCATACTGTGCATCATTTGTGCAAATAAACAAATTACCGACCCTTTTCGCTATTAAAATCACATAATTTGAATTCAACAAACAATTTTTTGTCGTTGCACATATGAGTTGTCGCCCGCTGTCAATAATCCAAGTATTATTGGTGATCGATTCATTCGATGAATTCGCAGCAAGTGTTCATTTCGGCTAATGATACGGATACCGGTTTTCCTTTTCGCTTACTCCTACATTCGGCCGCGTAGTGGCCTGTTTTGTGACACACAAAGTACTCTATTTTCTTTCTAAATTTGTCACTGTCTTTTGCTCGGGTATTCCGTTGCTCTGATTTCGCTTTTGACATTAAAACATGGTCGAACTCTCTACTTTTGTCTTTTTTGGCATCTCTCCTGCGGCCTTCGTCGATCAACTTTGTTTTTAAATTTTTGAAAGTCGCCAACTCATCTCTTGTCTCCATCGCAACTACATAATTGTCGAATGATTTTGGCAGGCTCGCCAATAGAATAATAGATAGTGGGTCTTCTTCGACTGTTATGTCTATCTCTTTTAATTTTTCCGAAATGTCGACAAAATCGTGTATATGTGTTGAGATAGATGAATTCTCCGCTTTTTAGAATGACAAAAGCTGCTTAAAAAGCGTAACTTTTCTACCAGGCCCAGCAGGTTGATGAACTCCCTCTAGAATTTTCCAGTCATCTTTTGAACTTTTAGCGTTTTTAATGTGAATAAGCTGTGATACACTTACATTCAGGATAATGGTGGCTAAAGCTTTTTCGTCTTCGTTGGACCATTCCACTCTGACGGTAGCTGCGTCGGTTTCCTCCGGTTTCGGGCCATTTACATATTTCCACAGATCCTGACAAATTAGAGCACTTTTCATCTGGAGCTTCCAGCTGCAATAATTTTTATCGTGCAGATTTTCAATTATTGAAACTACTTTTTATGTTTTCACGAGATTCAATTGAAATTTTTTACTTTTTAATAGGTTATGGGTCTAGGCCCATAACCTGTTGAAGTTAGTTAGATTTAAAGCATTAAAAACCAGCGTATCTTGCTCAAGCGGTATATTCAGTGCGACTGATTCCTTTTACAAAAGAACACATAGTAACGATAATGCAGTAATCTGATATACATGTAATAGAAGTGAGAGAGAAAGAGCAAATTAATTTTGGAACTAGTATTGCATTTTTACAGTGTTGTGTAAATGTATTTCAACAGTATATAAAAGTGCCGTTTTAAATTTCATTATTGAACCTGAAAATTTATAAAATTAAATCCCTGAACTTCATCAATTTACTCTCCCGATTCAATTAAAACTCATCAAAATACAACCACATCAGAATATAACCTAATTCCATTCCCAATACACTTTTGCTGGATATGTGAATATCATTGCCTCTCGTAAAAACTTTCAATTTATTCAAAAGTTAGGTGCAATGAAAGCATCCACATCCATAACTTGACTGTTCACTCCTCTTTATGTAAACGGTCAATATAAAATAGTCCCTTTTAAGCAATTAAAATGTAAATTAAAATCATTGACCGCTGTAGATTATTTTAGAAAATTATCCTTTATAACGTTGTCGCTTCCAATTTATACGAGTATTCTTCTACTTTTCTGTGGATCACCTCTGAATTCACCAGATTCATTCAACAATGACCATGTAAAGTAGTCAACATATTATAATACGTTTAAGCTTGACAACTTTATTGAAACGCATCTTTCTAAGTAAGGATACCACATTCACATACATCCTTTCAAGTTGAGCTGATGAAGTCAGTTTTCTATAATCGAAAAATTATGCTGGCCAACCGGGTCGCGTATCCTTACATAAAAGTACATCCCCAAAAACAGTTCATAAGCTTAAATGTATGTCACCAACAGTATTTGACGGGATATCCTTTCCTCCTTTCACTCTCAGCATTTCCTTTCTAGTCATTTTCCGCATGGTCACATTTCGATTTTAATTAGATGAAATTGCATTTGTATGGTGATTTTGTAGTCGGGAGGTAGCAGGATAAAATGGTAGGATATGTGTTAAAGGACAAAAGAGAAGTGTAGATACAGGTGATGCATATGCAGGTCGACTAGTAGCATGTTAGATGCAAAGTGAATCGGGAGAGAGATGAACATCGAAATTATCTTAATTCACTTTGGTCTAGCAGATTTGATTGGTTTGGAAGGTATAATGCGGGAATGGATATGTCTATTAGTGGTTAATCGTCCTTTGGTTGGAACAATTTACGTTATTGATCGATGAACTTTTTGACTTGCATTTGAAGCTATCTTAAAGTTAATTTATGTTGGAGACATCTGAATAATTTTGTTTTCATTTATTTTCAGGACGACAAAATGGGGTTCGGCGGGAGGATGGACTGTTGTGGACAGTTCGTAAAATACAGTCTTTTCATTGCAAACTTCATCATGTTTGTGAGTATATTTATTGGTTATTATTTGCTTGTATGTAGATTCTATTGTAGACAAGGATTTCATATCTTTGTAGACATAATATATATTTGATAAGAATAATTCCTAGAATTTAAGAAATTGGATACAGCCTGATTTAGTGATTTTAAAGTTGATCATTGTCTGTAAAGGTCTGCAGCGATGGTCTGCTGCCTCGGCGAGTGAAGATCTTGGTGCTCGCCGGAATTGGCCTTGTTTGAGGAGCGTGAATGCGCTGGCAGGCTAGCATTGTAGTGTGGTGGGGCGGATTCTTTTCCCCTATACAAGGCCCCACTACAAAAAAATTTCGCATTCATGAATTAAAGGATAAAACGCCTCGGTTTGACGGTGTCGAGGCCGAGATAACCTACCGAAGGAATGTAATAACAAGGTACGACAGACCGAGCCTGATTAAGACGCGCGATACTCGAAAACAAGAGGAACCTGAGAAGAAAATCGAACTTGGGGTAACCTCGTCATTACCCGACGAAGCTCATGGCCCACAAATGAAAGAGGGGCAACCGGGTGGTGATGGAGCCCCTTCGCACCCACCCAACCGGAATAAATCCATATATATTTTGTTGCAGTGGCCAGGTATTCCTCTTCTGAGTGGAAAACTCATACAACGTGAATCGCATGAACTTTCCCATCAGAAGGGGAGTACCCCGGTGACCAATTTATGCCATAGAATTATACAATTTGATTGCATAACGATATGCCATAAAGAGGCACTCTGCTTGGGCCATTCAACCTGCGATGACACCTGAAACAAAGAAGATCATATTGCACCCGGCGGCTGGCTCATGTTTTGAGGTGGAAGCCTGCCACCGTACCGGGTCCTATACCCGGTTAGAATGTTGAGAAAGGAAAGACCGAAGGGTTAGTTTTAATGCAACATTGTTTGTTTATTTCCTAGCATTTTAATTCTGATAACAATTAAGAAATTTGCGGAAAGGCTCACAACCTACTATTACAGTTTTAATTTCACTTGCACCTATTCTAGTGGATGCGACCAATTTTCAGCAATAAAATTTACTAAACTCTTCTTTTTTTCTTTTTTTTTACGAAGGGTTCCCTCTGTACTTCTGATTTGAAAATTCTATATAGTTGATAAAGTTTCCCTGCAAATTGGGGGGTGTGAATTAGCAGGCCTGCAATCACATTTGATGACTGATTCTTTCAGATTTACAGCGATTAATGTAAGTTAGCAAATAGTTTCGACTGTAACAAAACATCATCGTTATTACGATTCATAAAATCTGCAGAATTAAAAGACAACCAAAAAAGAGCTCTACAAAAATTGTTAACTACTCTATGTTGTAAACTATAAGCAAGTAATTAAGAATTGGTAGCACCCAGCACCGAAATTTCTGGACAACTATGACACAGCAAATGAGTCTCTAATTCAGCGGGTAGAGGTACTTGTAAGCGAACAATGTTGTTTCAAGTCGTTTCTCCATTTGCTTCATTAATTACTTGAACTCTCACTTGGAACAACATAAATGTTATTTCTAAAGTTTAATGATCCATTATATTCATGAAAAATAAAGAAACAGAAGAAAGAGATTTCCAATCCACTGGTCTCAGTCACATTAAGAAAAAAGTATTCTGGGCATTTAAATTCTCAATGCATCTATCAGAATTTGTAATTTATCACAAGGTTACGTACGTTAGCCTACTATTAACATTAATAATGAGTGAATTTCGGAATTTTTTCTGACTGAAACTAATTAAGTAACAATGGTATCAACAATAGTTTGGACTATTCAAACAAACTCCCTCAAAAAAAAATGAATTCGTTTAACTAATCTTGCATTCAGCGTATTAGTATTCGTATTAGTTAAAATATTATGTATCATCCATCGCATACCAAATATAATAATTTTTAAATAAAATTTAAATATAAAATAAATATTTGCCAAAGAATTGCGGCCATTCTGTGTTGGAAGAAACATCTGCACTTGACGAATAGATTTCCTCAGCACGTCTTAAAGCTGCCACTAAAGATAATGTGACTAACACGTAAGGTCCTCGAGAATTGTTTCTTTGATGAGTTCAAATCTCCTTGAATAAAACCCTGATCATCGCTTCTTCGCCGATACACTTTTCAGGGAATCTGGATACGTTTTCGTGGTCGTGGTTTAATTCCCTCATCCTCAACAACAGGCCGTGATAAGTAAAACTACATTAGCATAGATACACTTATATATGTATTTACGAAATCCCGTCACCGATTATGCCCCGGGTCAATAAATAACTTCTATCGATTGCAATTGGTTTGTTTCTTTAAACCCGTTGAATGTTTTTAACTCTCCAATTGTTATCATTGAAAGTATCTCTGACTAAATTGAAAAACCGCTTCAAAAACACTAACACACAATCGAGGTGTATGTATTGGTCCACAAGCTAACACCAAACCAAACCATGAATATCTATGTCGTGGACAGCCTTGATAAAGTGTATATGCATGGAGGGTAACTGTAATTCACTCTTTACTTTATATAATGTGTCCAAAATCTTTTCACTGTTCTATACACTTCTTACATCTATCACGTTCTCGACTACTAGTTAAATGACCAATATGTTGGACTCAGTGACAACATTGTTTATGCGTGGCGTCTGGAGATTGATTTTCCAATTCTATAACACGGCCACTTTGAATGCGTCCCGTTTTCCTCGTAATATCCCGCTGCTCTGACCTTCCTCTGCCCAGCCCCACGCCCTTCACAACGTCCCCTTATTCTAAACATACCATTTCCAGCTACTTCGTACAGCTGTCCAAGCCGATAGGGAAGTTATACGTTCCACAATTAGTTACCGCCACTTCACCGTTGGAAGATGGGCACGTTTTAGTCATCACGGTTGCACAATCATAATCCTCTTGATCACACTCCGCAACCACGCACGAGCAAGGGACGGAATTCGGACCACTTTCTAGGCCAACTCATACCAAGTCGAACACGATACAATGTACACTCCTACGCCTTGCAGCTGGAAGCCAACTCCACGATAATTGTGTTAAATTCCGGGCGCATCAACACAAACCGAATCAACTACTTTTACTTTATTGCCATCGAAGATGCGACACACATTCATAGACGATTTTTTTCTCGGAAAGTGAATGATACACACAACATTTCCAGTCAGTGTCTGTTACAATGAAAAATCTTTTCTAATCCTTTTTTTGTTTTTTTTTTTCTTTTCACTGATTATCGCGTCTCTTTCCGAATATTCTTGTATCGCAAATTAAATGAATTTCCTTCCGCCAATATTCCACAAAATACAAACTATTCAAATCACTTTTGTTTTCGCTGCTCCTCGACTTGAACAACACAATCAACCAGTTGTTACACACTCACAAGCAAAAATAAGCGCTCTCACGAGCTTCGCACACTCGGAAACGTAAAACTCCGACAAAGTTGCAATCGCACATTTCCTCGTAATGAAGACCCGAAAACCTCCGAATCCAAGTATTTTCCTACTGCAATTCGATCTTTTCCTCTTCAGGAATCAAATACGATGCTTTTCTTCGAGTGGCGATGAGGGAAAGTTGGGACGTGCCGTAAATCGCGGAATCACGCGTTAAATCGTTTTAACTGTAAATTAGGCACGAGCTCCTGTCCGAACAGTATGAGTAGGTGAATGCTTTCTTGCTTTCACTCACAGTTGGTAACGGGAAAATAGAAACTGCTTCGTGAAACACCCGTTCACCATAGGGACTCCACAACCGCGAATGTCACACTCCTTTTCGAAGTATTTTACGCAAATATCTCGAATAATTTTCCGCGTTTCTCCCTTCAACATTACCGACTAATATTTTCTTGTCGCTGGCGCGCGGGAATTCAGCTCACGGCGTCCGCGCTGCGTGGCGGTTTCGAGCAGACTCCTCACTATCACCGACTCCCAGTTTTTTGTCGCTGGCACGCGGGAACTCCACTCACGGCGTCCGCGCTGCGTGGTGGTTTCGAGCAGACTCTCTCTTTTATTTCTATGTATCACTTGGTTACTATGTAAAAATTCTGTAGCTTTTAATACTTCACGCATACAGCGGCTATTTCCCTTCATCCATACCCGTCTCAGTTACAACATCAGTCAATGTATCGCCTGGCAAATATTCCATAACGCTCATAATTCTTCGTTGACACATTGTTGCTTGCCTGTTGCAAAGTGGAATTGGCATTAGCCGTAAGATCATTGGCATGATTCTTGTTTTTACCAATCGTTGAACTCTTGAGTGTTGGACTTATAAGAGCCGCCGGTACCGATGGTGGAGGCTGTGGTGGTAATGGTTGGTGTTGCTATTGACGATTTGGCGGCTGATGCCATTATGAGCAATTGTAGTGCCTGGCGTGATTCACTTTCAGATACTTCGACTTTCAGAGTGGAATACTCGAAAAGAACTTGAATGATTTGTAAATCAATGTCACCATTGTCAACCCATTCCTTTATTAAAACCTCGAGCGCTGCATAATGGCCATATGTTAAATCACATAGAAATGAACATAAATTCCGCACTACCTTTAATGGATGAGCCCGTGATTGTTGGTCAGTTGTAAATAAGACTTTTTTATACGCATTTGAGACCGCATCCCGTTTTTCCTTATCACCTGACCTCACTAAATAAAGCAGATGTCGCATTCCACATTCAGTTCCTCTAATACCAAAACGATAAGCGGTGGTAAAGAAATCAGTTGCTTCGAAAACATCCGTGTTTGTTTTTGACATTAGCATATTTTTAATTTTTTGTACGGCTTTCCCCACAATTTTTGAAAATTCAATTGCATTTTCAAAAAAATTCACTTGATTCTGTTGTATTACTAATTCTTCTTGGTCATCTGAACAGCCATTACTGATAAACAAATATGACTTAAGAAGAACCATGAAATATGCGCACTGCTCTTCGTATTTCAACGCTAATCTTAATTCTGCATTTCCCGCTACAAAATCAGCTCTTTTCGCAAGTACTACCGCCTCTTTGTGTTTCTTTTCAATAAGAAATGTAGTAATACGCGGTACCATATTTTCGCACGCCTCGCCTGCCATTTTCGTTTGTACAGGGAGTTTGTTGTGTTCAATAAATTTTTGCATTGAGTTTCTTCGTGGTCTTGAACTATGGTGTTTATGTTTGAGTTTTCACTGTGCGGGGAAGTAGCATATTTCGATTTCATATTTTCGGGATTATGCATATCATTCTTAACAAGAAAGCGTTTGTATTTGTGTTCTTCTGACTCTACACTCGTGTCATGGCATGTAGAAGGGCTTGTAAACTTAATTTATCGTGTTTTATTCGAAAAGAACTAAGACCACTGGGCTCTTCTTTATCTGCATGGTTTTCTTTGGCAATATTTTTCGCCGCAATCGTTGAGTAGTCATCTGCATAATTCGATTGAGTATTTCGGAGCATATTGACTTCTAAGGATCCCGCCTTACCTGCTCAGTTACTACAATCTCGTCTTTACTATTTGTTACTTACGACCCCCAAATTAGAGTGGGGCATCCAGGTGGAAGCGGTGCCCTCTCGCATCTCCCCATCCGGATCAAGATCCATTGTAGACGTGGCCGTATATTTTCCATTTATTCCTTTGTGTCCACTGATTACTCCATGCAACCACCAATCTATTAATTTATCAGCCGACTCCTGCTGGTTGTATGCCACTGCCACCGCTTAAATATAATGCTGATGGTGCCAGCTATTGGCAACATTTGATTTTAGACTTCATTTCCACGTTATGCGTTGTATGTATTTTAGTGTTCTGCCTACATTCGAGTGATTAGTGACAGACAATTTGTTTTTGTTTATGAATTTGAAAAAAAAACGGAGTTGTTTAAAATGGCACGTAAGTAATTGCCCTAAATACTGTATAGTTTCGTATTCGCGACTGTCAATTTTTTAAATTTTGCTCCATTTTAAAGAGGTGGTTTCGTGTAATAACCACCGGGAACATATTATGTGGAGCTTGAAGCAACGGATGGTAGAGAAATAAATGACTTGCTGGCTGAAGTTTCGTCATATGCCGAATCCTTGGCAGATGACTATTTATCAGGGGACGAAGATGAACTTGATCATACAATTGGTCAGATACTTGGAAATCTTGATGAAATATGATTGTTAAGCAGGTCGACCCCCTCGTAGAAGACGACCTGCTTGCGAGAGTAGCTGAAATGTTAGTTGCTACACCTGTACCCAAATTTGCTGGTGCAACTTGGACTAAACTGATTTTTATCAAGAACCTCCAACATTTGATTTATCTGAAAGCGTAAAGATGGGGGATGCAATCAAGCTTCCTGTATTTATTTTTTTGGGCATTCAATACAAATTTATATCCTACTCAAAAAAATACCAATAACAAACATGAAACTTTCCAATCAACAGCATCTGAAGAAAGCAAACAATTTTTGGGAGTGAATTACTTATGGGTGTAAAAAAGCTTCCTGGGTTGAAGGACTATTGGTCTTCACAAGAGAAGGTCAGACATACCTATATTAGCAAAATTATTTCTCGTGACGAATTTTATTGGTTGCTCAGTAATTCACATTTTGCAGACAATACTCTTCAGCCGAAAAAGAGGGCACCAAATTACTCTAACTATCTCTAAACGAAGGCCCGAGAGGCGCTGTAGTGCTACAAAGAAGAAGAGGAAATTATAATAAACTCTATAAAGTCGGACCGCTTTTGTCTACCCTTTCTCAAACATACAAGGAGTACTATTCTCCGGGAGAATGTCAAGCAATTGACGAAAGTATGATCCAATATAAAGGCAGATGATGCATGAAAGAGTATATGCCTGAAAAATCGACTAAGCGTGGATACAAGGTATGGGTTCACGCAGATTATTCAGGCTACGTTTGCGAATTCCAAATATATACTGAAAAAAAAGGAGGTCTACCCGAAAAAGATTCGGGAGCAAGAGTAGTGAGGGTCCTGACAGAAGATTTGAAAAATAAAAACCATAAGGTATTCTTTGATAATTATTTTACTGGTGTTCCTCTCCTATGGGATTTGAAACAGAATCAAATATATGGCTGCGGAACTCTAGAGAAGTGAAAAAAATATCTATCAAATGACTGCAGATGACAAAAGCCTTGCCAGAGGCCAGTATGATTGGCGGATGACGGAAGACAGGCTGTTGTGCATAAAATGGAAAGATAAAAACCTGCGTACTTTTTATCAAATTACCTTGATCCTGAAGACTCTATTACAACTATTGGAAGAAAAAAAGATGCTACGTTAGAAGTGGTAAATTGCCAAAGTCAAAGTCAAAGTCAAAAGCGCTTTATTTAATACTAATCATTATGAATTTTAAAAGAATATAAAGCAAAATCCAAACAATAACAATAAAAAACTTAATGGCCCAAAGGGCTCTCTAAATTTGTACGTTGTCATTAAACACATTTAAAAAAAAACTATAACAAATTCAAATCAATGAAGGTTATTACATATTTTTAAAATTTAATTGGAAAAAGGAGAAAAAACCAACCAACACTATTCTAAAATTATTTATCATCTTAACACTACAGTGAACTTTGATCCTACACCTAAATGTTTTAACTTAATTCTAATAAAAAACTTTATCTTATACTAAAAAAAATCTATAACAATGTTCCTAACCTAAGCGTTTAACCTTATCTCTAACCTAATATAATAAACATAATATAAACCTAACCTGTACCTAATTTTTAACAAAAATAAACAATAGCACTAAATGTAGCAATAATGAGCTGAAACTCAAAAACTAAATAACGAAAAACACCAAAACTGAAAATACACACGAATAATTTAGACATTGTCATTCAGCCACCAATACCTAGATTGCCCCGTCTCAACTCGATCAGCTTCAACGAATCTAGCAAATGAGTATCTCCATTGGAATTGTTGGTCTCATGAACTCAAACTCGGAGGATATTTTATCTTCTTATCGGTGACCCGTCGATATATGTGATTTATAACTGGAACGCCGTCAGAATCAAAAACATATCGATTCATGTCCAAATACACGAATCCTTCTGGAGGAATGAAGCCAGTAGCGAGGCAAGTCACAATATACCCGTCTGTAGGGTGGAACGGCTGTGAAATCCAAGGGTTTTCACTCACAGTCACAGATCTTGCGATATGATTCCGAAGAAGTTTTAATATGAAGATATCGACTCTAGTCACTTCAGCAGTTTGATAAATTCTTCTATTCGATATATATTGTTTCCAATCCGTCTCAGGCTTTCTGTACAAACCAGTACATGCACGAAGACATTTCCTTTCGAAAACTCTTAATTTTTCCATAGTACTAGCACTCTGGTTGTACCAGATCTGACATCCATATGTCAAAACTGGTCTAACCAGTGTCTTGTAACAGATAATTTTGACCTTTTGATCAATGTATCTGGAATGAAAGAGCTTTCGAAGGGCCATGACTACTTTAAGTGCTTTACTGAGCATGATTTTCACATGTTCAGTATAGTACAGATACTGATCGAGATAAACACCGAGGTATCGAACACAGGATTTATGTGGAACCCGTTCAAGAGTACCCTCACCAGCCATGATGTGGAAATCTTTCCAATTACGTTTCAGGTCTTGACTGACCCCCTGCAGCGTTGTCCGAAACAAGATTGTTTCACACTTTTGCGCATTGATTTTCATTCGCCAATTGTCAGTGTACAGCTGTAACAGCTGTACATCATTGAACATTTTTTGAAGATTGCTCTGAACTTTTGTAGCTTTTCGGTCTGCCGTATAGATGATCAGATCATCAGCAAACGCTACCAATGATCGCGTTGGCGAGACGTTAAAATCAAAGCCGTTCAATAGCTTGCAAATGAAGATTGAGAAGAGCAGAGGCGCAGTAACTGTTCCCTGCTGTAGGCCATTCAAGACCTTGAACTCGCGCATTGTTGTCAGATTTCCATCAGTTACAACAAACGATTTCCCGTATAACATATTACACATCATGGCGACAAGGTGTCTGGGGAACTTGTCCTGAAGGAGTTTAAAAATTAGTCCATCTAACCATACCGTATCAAAGGCTTTCTCCATATCAATGAGACATGCTCCAACACATTGTCTATCATTGAGTTTCCAACAGATGTCTGAGGTTACTTTCGTTATTGCATGTGTGGTCGAATGCCTGGCACGAAAACCGAATTGGCAATTCGGCATCAACTCATTTTCCTCAATGTGGGCGTTTAATGCTCTGTTGAGTATCACTTCAACCACCTTGCTGATGTTAGGCAGCCAGCTGATTGGGCGATAGCTTTTGGGGCATGAAGATTCTTTTCCTTTCTTCAAGATCGGAAATACCTTAGCTTTTTCCACTCCTTTGGGAAATATGAATTGCTCAACATGTTGTTGAACAATATGCAATAGTTCCTAATAGCAACCTCAGGCAAATGTCGGAGAACTACATTTGGAATACCATCAGTACCACATGATTTCTTGTTGTTTATCTTGCGAAATATGAAACACAAGTCTTCATAGCTGACAAAATAATTAATAAGATTCAAACTCGGTATGAGGTCAGATGTTAATGTTTCATTGAAATGAAGAATTGATTGGCCGTTCAGGCTTGATTTGAAGTCGGAAACTTTTGCTTCAACGACCTCTGAAAATATTTCGTTCCCTCTCTCAGGGTTTGGTAGATGAACCAATTCAAAATGTGTTCCAATCAGGGCAAGTTTATCCAATTCTTCACAAATAATCCTATTTCCATTTCTATCTGGAGTCGTACTATCAATTTCGATACCAGACCTATCGAGAAGATTTATCTCATCACTAGTGACTTCAAGATTCGATACCTTCACTCGAGACTTCTTGCGGAATATGCTATTCACTTTCACGAACACGCCTTCGGGGTCCTGTGGGCTAATACCCCTCAATTTTTCCGCCCATTGATTGCTGACCTCACTCCTGAAGTATGACCGGACTAAGTTCCGGACATTCTTCAGATGTAATTTCAACAAAGACAACGAGGGATGGTTGTAGTCCAAAAATCGTCGATAAATATTGTTGACGCGTGTGAGAAGGAGGCTTTTCAATCTTTTCAACCTTGCGATGGTTGGTGTTTCATATCCTTCCATATTGTTTCGATGTTTAATCTTGGGAACTACTTTCTCAATCGTTTCCAACGTCAGCTTCTCTAACTTCGACAAATAGACATCTATTTCATCGTTAGTTAGATTCCTGTCATTAGGAACCATTGAGCAAGAATTGCCACCATCAGAAGGGGGACATTGCTTCTGGTACTCCCAATTAAACTTATTTTGAAACTTTCCCCAGTCTGTTTTTTTGAAATTCAACCGATGATTTTCATGTTGAACTGGAACGAGGAAGAAATCATCCCTGTGATGATTGATTTCCATTACGATTGCGTTATGGTCGCCATCATAAGGAAGCACCTGCAGTTTCCGTTGAGGACTATTAAAGCTGAATTCGAGTCTTGCGTCAACAATGCAAAGGTCCAAATATGAATTTGTCCTGGGGTATGTTGGAAACTCCGACCCATATAGAGTGCACCCGTATTCAATTTGGTTCTCTGTTATCCACGATTTCAGGAATACACCTCTTGGATTATTGGTGGCGTTCAGCCATGATGTATGCTTGGCGTTCAGGTCACCAGCAAGAATATAATAGTTATGCAGCCTGTTCAATTCGAGTATTTCAAACAAGGAATTGAGCTCCTTGAGCTTGAGAACAGTTCCACCAGTTGCATAGGCAGAGATAACGAAGAGGTTATCCCCACCTGGCAGTGAGATTTAGATAACGGACACTTCAAGAGATTCAAAGCTTTTGCATTCGACTTTTTCAATATTTTGGAAACGATAGGGTCTTCGTACCAATATCCCGGTGCCACCTCCCCCATCACCTATTACCCTATCGTTTCTTACGAATTCAAAATCCTTGAATGTCATGGAGGGCCATGAACTGAGGTGGGTTTCGGTTAGAAGCAGGATGTCAGGCTTTTGTCTGGCAATGAATTCAAGGAGATAATCACGCCGATGTATAGTGACAATGGAGTTGACGTTGATCGAGATGAGACGAATCCTATCCATGGGAATGTGACTGGATGACAAATTATTTTGAGGCATTTGAAACCCCTAGACGATGAAAAACAAGATTAATTTTTGTATCTTGCTTATCGATTCTTTCCGATAGAGAATTTAATTGAAGTAAAATTTTGAGAAGCAGCTCATTATTGCCACTTACATGATTTACACTATTTTCCGCATTTTCTGCTGGTCCTCTAGCGGCTTGTGCAAATGATACTCCGGGCTTGACAAAGTTTGGAGCTAAGACACTGCGGTGTAGTTGTGTTTGCTTTGGGAAAGATTTTAATCTCGCATCCTGATATCGGGAGCATCCTCGATATGATGCCGGGTGACCAAAAACACTGCAGTTCACACAATATAATTTCTCTTTTGGCTCCGTCTGAGCCAATTTTCACTTGCCGGGAGCATGCACGTCCTTGCATTTAACGCATCGGTAATGCATGGCGTAGTTGGCAGCCGAATGCCCAAATCGTTGGCAGCGATAGCACTGGTTGATTTCTCGTTTCTGGAGGCGTGTCCACCTCTCCGCTCGGAAATTTAAATATCTGATTTGCTGAAGAGCGCCTGGACTGCTCTTATTTGTTATTTGCACTAAATAAAGTGGTAAGTTTTTTTTTTCTACCGTCGACCTTCCTGTCGCGAAAATTTTTGACTGAGATAAACTCGATTTGTGGTGCTGTTTCCTTGAGAATCTGAAGAAGATCGACGGTATCTTCTCCGCAGTCCAAGCCCTTCAACAAGAACGTCTGGTTCTTCTCGCTCGTGGGGGTTTAAGTGAAGTGCGGAACCTCCCCAGAATTCAAAGCATTTTTCGCTGATTTGAAATCAACCACTGATTTCGTTCTAATTGATAGCTTCTCGGAATTTATTCGTTTGATTCCGAAATTTGTTAATTTGTTTTCGGCTGCCAACAGCCGAACCATGTCCTTTCCGCTTTGACCGAAGACATTAATTGGCGGAACTTTCTCGGTATTCTTGGCTACTTTTTGAGGAGGACCAGCAGAACTACGGGCTGGTTTCTTCTCCTTATTTCTATTTTCATTATTTTTATTTTTTAAATAAATTATAAAATTATCATCTTTATTACCTTCGTCTACCTCCATATCCTGTTGGAGTCCATCCAGCGCTGCAAAGTATTTCTGGCTTTCGTTGGTGCCACCAGCACTTAATACTTCTTCAGTGATTATTGGAATTGCAGCTTTCTTCTGTTTTGCGTGCTTATCGATTTTTCGTATCGGTTCACTCTCTTGAACTTTTTTTGCCGTCTTGAACATTTCTTCGTACGTTTGAATTCTTGCTTTTAACTCTTCGATTTCACTTCGAAGTCGACACACCTCCTGTCTATCCTCGAGCACTTGTGTCTTACGGCCGCCATCTGCGGTATCCTGGGTACTCGTGTATCTCCGCTTGTTGACACTTGCCGCCAATTTCACACCGTCACTCTCCCCGGGGCCCCCCAACGGAAGGAAGCCGTCGGGCTCCTCCATACAGCAGTCCCGAGTTGTCGTTGGTTTGGCCTTTTCATTATTTATGGATATGGTTGGTCGATGCCTTCGACGATAAATTCTTCCCCAATAAAATCAAAACTTGCTTTTGACTGGCTCGTAAAAATTATTTAAATTTTTTGAAACTGACTTTTGTGAAAAATTAATTAATTTTTAAAATTAATGACAGGAGCGATTAAAAACACGTCTAGTGGTAAATTGCCCAAAAGTAGTTGTCGACTACAATAATCATGTGCCATTGATAAGGCTGACAATGCTCAAAAAATGTTACGCCATTGATCGGAAAAGCAAAAAATGGTACCACAGAATAGTTTGGCACTTTCTTGACACTACTGTGGTAAATGCGTATGTTTTATTTTAAAAAAAGATGCAGCTGCGCGATGCTTTGATCGACGCAATATAGAATCAATGTTGCTACCGGATTTTTTGAAAAAAATCTATTAGCCCAAATTTATTTTAACTTATTTTGTGGTTAATTGTTCAATTGTTCAACTATAAAACATTATTTATGAATAAAAATTTCAAAAAAGTTAATTCCGGACTCAAAGGGTTAAATAAAAATTTCATACAAACATAATTCGCATGAACTTTTCCGTTAAATGAAAAATATGAACGTTTCAAATTCATGTTAAAGTTATGTGATGGAATTACATAACCCAAGCGGAAGACCACTTTGCCCTGCAAGAGCACCTGTAACGACAAAGAAAAAGGGGTGAGTTCACCCGATGGCTAGCTCACGAGTGAAGGGGCTAGCCAACGTGGCTCCCCCTCTCATGGATGCAAAATCTTGAGGATGAAAGTTCACTATTTCGTTACTAGCTGCAGTGATTTCACGTCGTTTTAACTAGTAATCGAGACTCCAATATCGCTTTCCAATGTATTATAATAAGTGACTATTTAACGATTGAAACAAACTAATTACAGCACCTGAACAAACTGCGAACAAACCGCCCGGTCCAAGTGAATTCTACATAACAAAAGCGATAGTATTAACAAATTATTGCGAAAGCAATATCAAATTCTACTTCAGTCACAACTCATTCACGTCCCAAGACGTTACACCATCAACACCTCAATCACGATAGATTTCAGATGAAAGGAAGTTCACACCTTTCTTACAATTGTAACCACCGAACGGGTAAGTTTCGACTGATTATTCGTTACGCCGTATTCGTAAATCACTTGTTGGTCAATTTTTGTAACTTTTGATCATTTGATACTTTGAATCCGGGATGCTGATTTGAGTTATTAAAAAATTGTTAAATGATTAATCCTCCACGCTGACTTCCAATACTTTATTTTTTATTCATCCTCCACTTTACTCAAACTTCCGTTTGTACGTTTCATTAAATTCATAACCAGGATTTACTCCCAACAAACTGCTATTCTTTGTATGTGTTAAGTTAGTCACTGTTTTCATGTGGGTCACTGCATAAAAGGATCACACACGCTTGCAGTATAAAAGCACAAGGATTTGCTGATTGTGCGTAGCAACACTTTCAATCCACTGATATTGTTCTTTGCCTTTACACCTTCCTTTCACTTTACTGATCAAAGATCCACTTACACGGGTCTACACATATCGCGTACCAGAGGCACGATCGAATTTCAAAAGTGACGCTTTGCAATCTTTTTTCTCGACTCCCCGAGACGGAATTATCACACAACCGCTCGTATTCCTCAACACCTAATGCGACCTATCTCGCTCGTTGTTCAAAATAGAGTCCCGTTTACCATCTCCCTCGACGAGCCTCTTCGTAGCGGTAACGCCAGATTCTCATTGCAACAATCTAGTAATCGCTTCGCTAGACTGTCGCAATGGGGTTGCCATGATTGATTTTTATTTGTTAATTTTTTTTTCTTTGCGTATCAAATTGTTCCGCCCTTGTTGCGTTGTTATTTTTATGAGATGGTATTTTCTTTGCAAATGCCCTTCGAGCAATTTCCCTAGGCAGGCTGCTGCTCAATTACTACACTGATGCTTCAACCGAATCATATTTTCTTTCCGTGAAAAAATATAAGAGTTAGGAATTGTTGCTGTTTTTTTATCGACCTTTGCTCATCGTTTGCTGGTCATGGTGATGTTGAATGAAAGCAAATCTATGTACTGTACTAGGAATTGGAGCAATTTTATAAAAACTTTTTATTTCAACATACCTAACACATTTCTTTCGAACACAGTTGTTGATTTGTATTTAAAACCCTTATTAATTAAACTTTTCGGTGAAACATAAAAATTTCTGATTTTATACCGCTTACAATGTCGAATTTTAAATTTATGGCCTTTGAACAACTTTACGGATTATTTCAAAGCATCTCTGTGTTTTATTTTAGTGTATCTCAATGCTTTGATTTAAGCGACTTCAGATAATGACTTAGTATAAGTATAACTTACAGTAGGTAAAAGGTACACGAGTACGTAAAGGGTCAGTTATTTTTATGGATTCCATCGAATTCCAACTGGGAAATAAATAAGCTGCAAAGTTGCTACTTAATTCGAAGCAGAGTAATCAGACGGTAGGCAGCTTGTTGTCTGAGAAACCTGGAATATTTTTCATAAAACCTGATTCCAGGTAATCATTCGATTGCAGCTATAGATTTATTAGTTCGCATTTTGGTTGGTTGTAGATTAAGAAAATCGTGAGTGTATTAGTTAACCTCAGTCCCAGACATTTAAAGATAGCAGAGGATGCTTGACCCAGGGTGGCATACTGTCCTTCTTTGGGACTTTCCGGAGTACCCTCAACCTGTGCTGGCCCACCTTACATGAAAAGACTAAACACAACGAGGCAGTCCGCTGGTGTTGTGGTTAGAGCAATAATCATGTAAGCCGAAGGTCCCTGGTTTGACTCTCGTTGGCGGCAATGAGAGTGATTCGTCAGACGTACTATAAGCCTGTTCAGTTATGATACGGTTTGAACATAGAACGTATTTCAGCTGAGTGGACGGAGTGCCGACACATTCGATCATTATAATGAGATACTCTAATGATCTCTAAGCGAAGGCCCGAAAGGCTGTAGTGCTACAACAAAATAAAACACAACAAGGGAAAGAAACCATTTAGAGAAATAAAATATTTCTTTTCTAAATTACCATGGCTGTTTTATTAATAGGAAAATTTGAAACAAGGAAAAAACTGAAACGTTCAAGGTAGTCAAGGGGGATATCAAATTAACCTTAGGAATCTGAAATAAAAAAGTAGTTGACCCGTTGAAGGGGTCGAGAGGAGGTAAAAAGTATGAAAAGTGTGTATCTCCCCTCGCGTTGAACATCTTTAGGCCAAAAAATCTAAACAAAGCCAAGGAGACAGACCTTTTTGAGTAGAGTTGCAACAAATATCCCAGAAACATGAATTCACTCAACTTCGTTAATAAAAGTAGGATTTGTCAATTTTAAACTTTTCCCCATAAAACTGAAATGAGAACATTGATTTTATCAAATGATCAACATCAGATCCTGGTGGTCAATAAAATTGGATCATAATCAAGTGAGATATAGCCGTTTCAGTTATATAGAGTTACAAAAACCAAAACAGTTCTTCATGGTTGAGATATATGTATTTGACATTGACCTAGAAACTACAGTTTTCTTCGGATTTCCATGAACGTTTCAGGAAAAGTGTTTAATTTGAACATACTCAATTGGCAGAGTATTCTGAAAAATTATTTCAGCTAAAACAAAATGAAGCCCTATATCTTTTGGATATATCTTAACGATGTCTTATAGAAGTATTGGATGCATAATTCAAATCATCGGTACATTTTATCAGAAAAATTGTTTGGAACCCTAGGATGGTTACAAAGCCCTTCTGATAGGAGCACACTTTTGCCTACTGGACTTGTTGTTATATATTTTTTTGTGGTTAGAACATGACTGCTATTTACGCACTGAGTGTGGGGCTCTCATGTTTGCAAGCGACAGGACTACCTACTAAACACATCACCTGTCAGCCTGAGAGCTTAGCCTTGAACCGTTTGACACATAACTTCGGGCCAAGTGTCATCTTGCTACGCCGTGAGGTGCCTCTAAGCTGGGAGATCCCTCCTCTAGCGGGAGAGGAGAGAGGAATTTCCAGGCTAGCGGTACCCAAGCCCCAACGTCCCTGGCTGCTGTGAATCCCTTTCATATTTTAAGACTGCCCAAACATAATGTGCCGCATAGTTCCGTTTGTCAACCGAACCAAGCATCATCGCGAGTATAATACCCAGAATGAGCTCTCCCGTCTCACTGAAAAGGTTCTGTCACAGCCTGTCCCATTTTCCAAGCAAAAAATTTGGGCAGGCATCTTCTTCCTGTCCTGGCCAAAACCGACAGTCAAAGGACCGTGACTTACTAATCTTGCACAGGTAAGGCCCACGCACCTGCCGCGAGACCTCCATGTCCATCCTTCCGATGTTTCACGCAATTTTAGGAGATCAGGAGCGCGGACGTTTGGAGAGAACATCGCGGATTTCAAGCAGAATGTACTGATGATCACTGGCTGAATAGTTCTCTATACTCTCAATTGTGTATCCTCCGTACTAAGGACTCCGAGGCAAATTTCACGCCTGGTATGATTTCTTCACAGCCAATACAGCAGGAATTTGGCGTATTTCTGATGTTTGGTACGATAAGCGCCGTCCTGGCCACCATTTATAGGATTCGTTTTCCACGCAGATATGTTGAAGGCATGTCCCATTCGATTGCAAATTGCATCTACGTTCAAGACAGCGCCTTTGAAGGCATTGAGTTTGGCTTGAAAAGATGATATCGATTCGTACACCGTTAGGTACACACTTAAGTAGGTAGCCCCTGAACGCTGAACCTACGTGAAACTCACAGCTCTTCCCCTGGAGATCACTGTTTCGAACCCAGATGGCTTGCGTGTCTGCTCAAGTAGGTTTTAGGTGGTTTAATTGCGGTGTAGGTTTACCTGCAGGATACAGGTCATTAAAACTCTGATTTTGTCTTGGCTAGGACTTCCTGCAAAACCCGATTTTTTTCTACTCCCAAGACGTGCCCAAAATCTAGTCTTAGGTGGGCATCCTTGCAAAAGGTACAGTGTGCTCCCTCTGTACACTCTTTTATTTTATGTCCCGTTTCACTGGCTTCGTACCATAGGGAACTCCTATCTTACTTTGCCCTTATTCAGAAATTGTTCGGCTTCGTTTTCGATCAAGCCAATGATGGCCATGTGCAGTTCCGTATGGCTTTCTAGTGTCAGCCTTGTTTTGATCCTGCCCACGCTAGGGAGCTCCCTTTTGGTGGCCTCCTCTAGCTCGGCTAGGTTCGTGATGTGGTCAATGTCTCTTATTTTGATCGTTTCCATCGGTTCGAGCGTGGCTTCTTGTTATATTGTAGTGTAGTTGGAGCACCGATCGTTGAGGCGGTTATAATCTTTAAGCGAAGGTATCTATGGTGTCTGAGAGTTCCGAGCATGAATAATGGAAGAGCGTTGATTTCCGCTCGAGATGACTAAACCTGGCCATAATTAAGAGCAAGGTATACTCATATAATACTCATTGCCTCTGTTTATCCTACGTCGCACATTTTCTGATTTTACCCAGGGGACTGATAGCTTCGCCAAGATCTACAAGGTATACGGTTAGTACAGAAAGCAGCTGTGTGCATTCTTGCGGCGACCGTCTGGGCTTTAGTTTGATCCCTAGTGCCCGATGTTGAGGTGATGTAATCTATAGATTGTTGGGATGGTTGCGTGTAATCTATGTAGTAGAAAATGATTCCGCATGTTTCAAGTATTGCATGTCCCCCTTAAAAGGTTTTCATAGAGCAGGAGAGATCCAAAGCAATTGCTTATTTTCTGGGATGAAACTGTATCTCCTATCTGTTAGCAACGCATAAAGCTACTAAAAAGCTTTGCGACACCATGAGCTTCGATTTTGAAGAAGATCCTTTTGTGGTGGATAATGAGTGTCAGCTGATATCGGGCTGTCAGACGTGCTCGCCAAAAGGTGTTCAATTGTTTCCAAGCAATTGGGTTAGATGTGTTGTCGAGCGAAAGCTCCCAGTAATTTTGTGTTCTTGCGAGTCCATGTGGGACAAGATCGAAAGAGTCGACAGCCAAATTCAAGCATTATAAGAGGTGTCACCATCCCACCCGTATTTCACCAGCCAGCTGTACGACGCCGCGCAGTCCAATTTTACAGATTTCGGCGGCATTTCTCCAAAAGGATGTTAGCCTTGGGATGTACCAAAGAGGCCAATGGGGCTCCGTCGAATCGTTTGAGTGCGCGCTTAAAGAAAGAGGACGGCCAATCTGGGACAACAGACGTTCCGTCTCATAGCAATTCGGCCGTCACCAAGATACTGCGTAAGTACAAAGTGATGGCAGATGCCTTGCTCTGATTGGCCTCTCGTTTGAATTACCCGGAGCGTTCACGCCAATGATGCAAGGCCAGGATCATGTCGCTTCAAAGAAGTTGGGCTCAATTATAAGAGCAATATCACCAGCTGTATGAGTTAGGAGACGATCCAGAACAACTTCGGTTCAGCCACGAACGACACACCAATTTGGAAGAAGTGGTTCAGGACTGTCTGATCCGTCTGCAAACTGCGTCTACGCCTGCCCAAAATCCCCCTACCAAAGTTTGAGGGTGATTACCTAAGGTGGCATCATTTTCGAGATTTGTTCGAACAGTTGTTACATCATCTGTCCATCTCGAAATGCCAGAAGTTGTGGTAACTCAAGGCCAGTCTCACCAGAGAGGCGGAACGACCATTTGTCAACTTCCTCCTCTCGGAGGAGAGTTACGAAGCGGTGTGGACCACATTAATGCAGTGTGGTCTACATTAATTTGGATCTCACCGCGTCCAAGCCAACCAAAAGGATGATTGCTTCGGACATTGCCCGGATGTTTGACCCGTTGGGGATTTTCATCCCGGTTCTTGTGACGGCCAAGCTTAGAGCTAGATTGGGATGCAGCCTTGCCGACCAGAATACACGCTGAATGGTTTAAGTTCCGCAATTGCCTCCCATCGATGCGGAGGGTGCGTTTTCCACGACACGTCAGCGTTCACGAGAAGCCTGCGCTGATGCAATTGCACACGTTGTGTGATGCCTCAGAGAAGGCATGTGGTGTAGCAGTCTACGTCCAGTCTACGTCAAGGAGCGGTCAAGTTGGAGTTAGGAATGCTGTGCGCTAAGTCATGGGTAGCGCCAATCGAAACTCTACAGTTCCACGTTTGGAACTGTGCGCGGCCAAGTTAGGAGCGGAGCTCACCAAGCGGGTCAAAACTGCGCTGAATCTGCCAGATGTCTTCGACGTCTTGTCGTCTGATACTTTTGCAGCCAATCGAGTTTCTACTATTCAAATGCTGCTGAGGCCGAAGCAATGGCGACATGTTGCTTCGCGAAATAATCCTGCCGATGTTCTTTCACGTTAGTTGGTGCTAACTGAGCTGGGTGGCTGTAAGCTGTGACTGCGGGGGCCCCCGTTCTTGTGCAAACCTGAGGCAGACTAGCCGCCCGAGTACAGGAGTGGAGGACCCTGCGACTTAGAAAAATGGCAAACCAAGGCAGCAATACTGACAGCAATACAGGTGGACCACCATTTTATGCATGAGGTTTAGCACGGGAGCTCCTTTGGAAGGTTGCAGCGAATAATCGCCTATGGGCTGCATTTTGTCGATCGTTGCCGGCCAAGCTCCCAGCCTCCCCTAATGCGCATCAGAGCAGTCACTCACTACAAGCTATCCAGAGCACTGGACGTCATCGTGGAGGGCATGCAGCAAGACGATTTCCACGAAGAGTTGCGGGACATTCAGCTCAATAAGCAGATCTACATGACCAGCCCTCTGGAAGGGCTAGCTCCTATCCTGGATTGGGACAGAACCCTTGATTTAAGTGGGAGGCTTGAGGCCTCGAGACTCTAGTTTGAGGCCAAGTATCCGATGGTGCTGGCGTATTTGCACCCGTTCACGAGATTGCTGGTGATGGACATCATTGCAACAACTCTCATCTTCGAGCTCAAGCGTCGCTCGCCACCACAAGGTAACGTTTCTGGCCAATCAGGGGGAAATAGCTGGCAAGATCGATTGTGCGACAATGCGTTCTATGTGCGCAGGCTAAACCCCGGCTGTTCGCTCAGATTATGGGAAATCTGCCGTTCATCAATACAGGCGTTGATTTCTGCAGACCGTTGCTATGACACTACTGTGGCAGAGGTGTGTGGCCTTAGAAGGGATACATTGGCATATTCTGCTGCTGTGCCACCAAGGCCGTCCATCTGGAATTGGTGAGCGATCAGAGTACCAAAGCTTTCATCGGGGCTCTGAAGCGATTCATCGGGAGACGAGGCGACTGCAAGAATCTATACTGCGACAATGCTACCAACTTTGTGGGTGCACACAATCAACTGTCGAATTATCTTCATCACTTCATTCGGCATAGGCTCAACACAGGGTGATCGACTCTTGCAGTACCCGAGGAATAGAATTCCACATCATCCCGCCTCACTTTGGCGGACTGTGGGAGGTGGCCGTTAAGTTAGCCAAGAACTTGCTTCATCGAGGCGCTTGATTGGCCCCACTCACTTATGAAGAGCTCCACACACTGGTGGTTGAGTTGGAAGCCATCCTCAACCCCAGACTATTGACTCCATTGTTGTTAGAGTCTCCGATGTGAAGACTGCTACGGGAATACTGAGAAGGGCTATCCATCGGCTTGCTGTTCCCGAACCAGATGACCAAGTCCCACCTGAGGTACAGCATCAAGCATCCAACCCCAGCATCACCACAGTGGGCTTAGTTCAGGAAGAAGGAGGATGCCACTACTATCACTCCTGCTGGTTTGCCTGCTCATCCCTTTAGCAGTGACAACTCCCATCAAGGTATCATCGAGTAGTCCACAGCCAAGGCAGCACTTTCAATTCCTGGGTAATACCTTCCTATTGACAAGCGACTGAAAAATTTTGGTCTAATATGACCTATGGCTGTATTTGACAGAGTTGGCCATGCTGCAGAATGGCACAATCAGGGTGCAACAACTATGCGGTCGGGACCCTCGTCAGACCAACTGCTTGCCTCTGATTGAGCAATTTCATCACTTCAAAGATAAACTTTTTAACGTAAACCAGGTCCTGAAGAGCGGATCCAGGAGAGGAGCGGTAAATGTAACGGGCGGGCTAGCCAAATCCCTATTCGGCGTCCTGGACGAGGATTAAGCCAACCAGATGTCAGAGCTATGCAGGGAGATCAGAACAAACTGCACTCCTTGCTCAAGAATCAGACATCAATTATTGATTCAGCCCTAAACATACTTGGGAAAACCGAAAGGATGGCCCAAATATGATTCGCTGCGATAAAGCAGGAGCTAATCAAACTTTCGAATGAGATCGAAACCCCTCAACTCGAAGGCACACCAACTAGAGTTACAAATTTAATCTCGACGCAATCGTTTCAGTTGACTTTGGTGGCCCTAAATTTGCAGCGTATTCTATCCGCCCTCTTGGATTTGATCATGGATACACAGTACGGAAACTTGAATCCGTTGTTGTTATCCAAACGTCAGCTCAGTACGGTGATGACAAACATTCGAAATTATCTTTCCGTTGGTTGGGAGGATTTTTTGTAATTATTTAAGTTAACATCCATCAAGGCCAGGGTGAATGTGGAGTTTATCCTGTTCGAACTCAGGATACCACTGGTTTACACATCAACTTTCGAGCTGTATAGAATCCTGTCAAATCTGCCAATCCCGACGGAAAGACGCAACCCTCTCATTGCCATACATCGCGACGTGTACTACCGGCTACACAAGATGGAATACGCTGCCTGTAACTGAATGGAGTCAAAAATTCACCTCTGCCGACAGTCTCAGCCGTTGTACCACAAGGACACCCACATGAGCACGTGTGAGGTGACGCTACTCAAGGGTATGCCATCTGCGGCTGATTGTTACCTGGTCGAGCTGCCTACATCCTTATCATGAACCAACATTCCACAATCAAATGAGTGGATCTACGCCGTCACAAGTCTGGTGATAGCCCATCTTGTGTGCAGCGGTAGCACCTCCACCTTGACATTGCAGCGCTCCGGAATGCTGCACCTGGATTGCACACTCAAATGCGATGCAGTGACGATTCGAGGTCACCGTATTTATGAGAACTCTGTTCAAGCGGCACATGTGAGAACGCATTACCCGATCGAGAACATCAACCCGGAGTATGCCATACCACCCAACATCCCCAGTCACTTCAGGGTGTACGCCGCTGAGATTGACGACCTACGAAGGCAGCTCAAGGTGCAAGATCCCTCCTGGAATGACCAGCTAGATGCACACGACGTCCACCAGTACGCTCTGGGATATTTGAGCCTCATAACACTAGTCACACTTCTCGTTTTTCTCTAGTGTAGAACAAAGAATGTGAGCTGCCAACCACGACCGAGAAGATGTTGATGCCCACTCCGGATCAAAATCCTGCCGCGTGTCCTAATTAGTACTAAATTGTAATGCATGAATTTGCCTCGTTTCCCAACAATTACATTTTAACATTGGCGAAGCGAGGTAAGTTCAGGCACGGTTTTTATTCTACCGTACTTTGTTCACCCATTGTATCATGAATATGCTTATACACATGAGATTTAAGCACATTCCATACGCATCATGTGTCCTTACGAATTATCTACAAACTAGCAACATCATTCAATTGTAATCGAGTTGATGTCGAAAAATACCTTTTCTCCCCCAATCTTATGTGTGTAAGCACCAAAGACATATAAAGTAATGGACGCGAAATGAGCTTATTTTCATCCATACGTGAGTGAAGTACTTTTACTACATACATGCCTTCCTCTCGCATGTGAATTGAAATCCCCCTGCCTTTCACGCCGCTAGAGAATCCACACATTCAAGCGGCTCTCTAGTTGCTCTCACGAAAATCCCACTCCTCTTATACCTTAACCCCCGAATTGTCAACAAAATTTCAACCATCTGATTGAAAACATATGATTTGTGAAAATTCAACATTAATGGGAAACGTCTAATCAAGTTGAATTTGAAATTGTACACAAAACATTTTTTTGAAGATAAACCGTGTTGAATCTAGCGCAAAAGCGTTGCAAATGTGATAATTTAGCAAACTGAAAAGTTTGTTACGGATCGCGAGTGTATTTGTGTTGAAAAATAAAAAGCGAAGTGACGTGTGTGGGACTGTAAAAACAGCTCCAGGCAGCATATCAGGGACGTATCCTTCGTAGGGTAAGTCATGTTCAATCTTTTATATCGTTCAAGTTAGAATACCCACACGGAAAATTGATTTAGTTCAAGATGCGAAAATTAGTGGGAGACGTCACGTCAAATTTATTTGAAATTTGAATCAACAGCTAATAACGCGCCAACTTCACGCCACATGATAAAGTGCTTCAATTCTCTCGAAGCATTTCGTATCCTCTCTCTCACATCTATGGTAAGCACATTCCACACATATCATGTGTTTAATATTCCTGTTGATAAACTTGATCGCATGACGCTCTATCGTCAGCAGTTTTCATTGGCAGTGACGCATTATTCGGTATGCATACGTGCCATCAGCATATTTCGATGGATGTTCGCATTTACGTGAAGTGGACACATTTATCTTAGCTGAGATCCATTTCATGGACACGCGAGCGTCAGCATTTTTGCCTTTTATGCGTTCATGCGATCGAAGCAAAAAATTGCAAGTAAGTAGTCAGTGCATTAGGAGACCTCATAGGGAACAAACCCCAAAATAGGAGTAATCACAACATATAGAAAACAAATACTAATTAAAAAATTAAATAAAACTAACATTCAATTAATGTTTAGTGAAAAAAAGTTGTTAAAACGTACCAATTAAATAAAGAAAGAAAAGGATTATCGGGGCCGGAACAAAAGAGCTCCGGCGCATAACAGCCACTATTAAAAGTCAGAAAACCGAAAGAAAATAATTTTAATACCTTCTGGCCTCTTAAATACACTTTTTTTGTGATAGGGAGGTGAATGCCCATTTACGCACAGAGTGTGGGACTCCCATTTTCGCAAGAAGGCGACTGGACTATACACTAAACACCTTCCCTGTCAACCTGAGAACCTAGCCTGGAACCATTTGACACATTACTTCGGGCCAGGTCTCGTTTTTTTACACCGTGAGGCGCCTTCAAGCTGGGGGATCCCTCTTCTAGTGGGAAGGGAGAGGGGAAGAGGAAGTGCCAGACAAGCGATCCCCCAGCCCTATCACCCCCGGCTGCTGTGAGTCCCTTTTATCTTTTAGGACTGCCCGAACATAATGTGCTACCTGGTTCCATTTGTCAACCGATTCGAGCGTCACCGCGACCATATTATACACTAGTTGAATCTATAGTTACTTTTTCTTGATTTCTGTTGAAAACACGATACAGACAATATTTAAAGTTACAAATGTTTTTTATCGCAATATAAATCAAACTTATTGATTTTCAAATCATGCTCTCGCTTCGGACTGATGTCACCGGTCAAATCTTGAATGTTCACTCAAAGTCTTTGGTTTCATTGAAAGATTTAGATTTAGTTTCGTAATTGATGCACTGTAATAGAAAATGATATATTTTCTTCATTTCATTCTAGATTGGTGGGGCCTGCGTATTTGGTCTAAGCATATGGACCATAGTTGATAGAAGTTTCGTCAATGAGCTTTTAGGCACAAATCTTTTCGCTGGAGCTGTTTACGTACTTACTATCACATCAGCTCTGGTTTGCATACTTTCATTTTTAGGATGCATGGGAGCTGCCAAGGAAGTCAAATGTCTATTATTGACGGTATACTCTTCTTCCTCATCAAAGTTTAAAAGAATTTACTAATATATTACATATTTTCTTTCAGTACTTCATCATTGTCTTCCTTGTTTTTGTCACCATGCTTATTGGTGGCATTCTTGGCTACGTATTTAGAGAGAAAGTCCTTCAAACCATGAGACAGGTAAAATTTAAAATAAAAATTGTTCTTGAACATTTCATTAATCCTTATCTTCTCCTGTTTTATTTATTTCATTTCAATCAAAGGAAATGTACTCATCATTGAAATTCTATGGCAATCGACGCGAAATCACACAATCTTGGGATTTAACTCAAGAACGTTTAAAATGTTGTGGTATTGAGTCATGGCATGATTGGCAACTATCTGGTCGTATCCCAGAATCATGTTGTCGGGAAACATTTGGAGGACAACGACAACCTTGCGCTGAATCACCATCCCCATTTACATTACACTCAAAGGGTTGCTTGAACGCAACGACCCTATTCATTCAGGATCATGCAGCCGTGATAGGTGCATCGGGGATTGCAGTTGCAATATTAATGGTATGTGATGAATTGAATTTTAGGCATGTTACTAATTTTCGGACGATGGGGAGAAGGAAAAAATGAGTTATGGATCTGTACTTAAAAAAGAAATTGAGATCTAATAAAAAATGTGATTTAAATATCAGTAGACTAAGAATTCGTGGTTTTAGTTTATAAATGGTATTGGCTATTACCTTTGGCTTCACCCCTAAAGTATTCCTAATATTTACATATGAAATGCACAATTGTTTCTCAGTATATAGAATACCCGTAAACCTAATCAAATCTAAATTTACACTTTAAGACTAACGGGATCTAGCAAGGAGACGATATTATGTCATGCACTGAAAATTTAATGCACTCCTAAATTAACATCTATCTTAAACTTTTCACTTTTCCACCTTAACATTGGTACTAACTCTGAAAAATTAATCGAAACTTTCAAAATCAATTATTGGTAACGGTTGTCCAACTAATTTAAACGTCGTTTTGAACAATTTGTCTAATTATTTCCAATTAATTTTTAGATATTCGGAATGATATTCTCATGTTCGCTGTTTAATATGATCGAATGATTTTCATCATATACAACGGTATCGATAACATTGTAATTGCATAGTTTCATAATTTTCTACGAATACAACACAAATAAATGGAAAAAAACAACCAACAAAAACTGAGAGTTATCAATTTTCATAAGTTACCGATGTAAGATGAATAAAAAAAAAACTGAAACATTACAGGCGAAACATAAGTGATGACAGAGTATAAATAATTTTAATAAATTTACTTCAAATTTATGATTATTTTATTAATTAAACATCTGTTTTTATTCATTACCGTACCGTGTACATTAGTATTTGCTTTTTTAATTTTTTTTTACTGCAACTCTAGTTACTCTACATGCATTTTATTATGAACAAACAGTAAATAAAGCAATAATGTGAAAAAGTTAATCTTAAGGAAATTTTACAAAGTAAAGATTAAAAATTATTATGATTAAGTATTTCTAACGATACCGTCCTATTGCTTTTTTCTTGAACATATTGTACAATTTTTTTTTGTGTAATTAATCTTTCTATCTTAAACAAATTTCATTTTTGTATTTATTGTTCAGAGTAGCAATGCAGAGCTCTTTAAAAATAATATTAATCGATCATCATTTGTCGAATCTCTACTTTTTTCATAATTTCAATTACGATGAAGTATTCGCTTGCGTTTTCTTTGCGGAGAAGTTAAAAGCATAATTAATTTCATTAATATTTAATTTTAAAGCTATATTTAAGATGTTTTTTTGTGTATTTTTCAAACATGATTTGTTAGTTTTAAAGTGTAAATGCAATTTTTTGAAATAAATACGAATAAATAGGATTAGATTTGAAGTATTTAGATTATATTATCTTCGAAATTTTCATTTTTAGGGATCCGTACATCCAAATGTAAAAACTAAAACCTTCTAAGATCACTCGGGTATCTGTTCGTCCGTCTATCACAGTCAATTCAAACTTACTGAAGTGATTAAGTTAAAATATGGTATAAATATAAATTTCTATGACTAAAACACGCTTATGTTAATTAAATGAATGAATTTTAAAAAGGGGGCATTTTTTGGGGAGGGAGGAGGTACAAAATTTGTTTTGCAAAGTGTACCGTTGCAAGGTTCTCAGTTAGAAATAATTTTCGTACATTTTCCTTTCCCCTGCACCCCTCAAAGCAAAATTTGTCATTTTAAGACCTGTTTTGAAAAGTTCTCATCAAGACCTTTCATTTGATACCCATATTGTCTACATGCGATGAAACTTTGTTTCGGGGGCCACTCCCCTATATGGGGAGACCCCCCTTGAACACCATATAAAATTTATTTGTGAAAAAAAACTGCGAAGAGGGCATCACTTTACACCTATTTACAGAATCTTATGTTTCTAGCTTATGTAGTTTGCGAGAAAGAGTGGTTGACACACGGCCTGACGGACAGACAGGACGCGATTTTAGTAGGGTATTGTAAAATGATTTTCAAGACCCTAAAAATAGAAAATAGTACTTTGGCCAACGATAAACGCTGTCGTAGACGGTTGAGAAAGGAGGAGGGTTCCCTGTATTTCCCCCACTCCTAGCTTCCATGATTTCTCATCCTAAATCCTAAATGGTCTCGAGGTAGCACATTGGGTTTACTAGTTCCCCAATAATGGGCACTTTATGCCGAGAATTGTCTATAGCTCTGCTACTAAATTCTACTTACACCCACCTCCTTTGTGGCGACATGAGGGTGAAGGCGAGTCTTCCGCGCCTGATAACGGAATTGAAAGTAATAACCACGCCGCCGGAATGGAGGTTGGGCAATGGGCTAGCTCCGCGTTCCTGTAAAATCTGACATTGTTTTTGCAACAGGGCTTTGTAGTGAATGGGATCTACGGCCACGACCTTGTAACCGAGAACGGCTATGACATTGGATCCTGGAATGTGAGATCACAGAAACAACAGGCCAGTCAATATAAATTAAACATACTGCCAATTCAGGAAACGAATTGGACTGGAAGATCGCAAACATACTGCCAATTCAGTAAACGAATTGGACTGGAAGATCGCACACAATATTTAAAAGTGAGAAGCCTACTGGAAAGCGAGATTTCAGAGTGGCCCTCATTGTGGATAGGGGGTTCAAATCGCACGTTATTGATTTTAAGGTAGTCAATGAACGGTTGTGTGTGACCAGTGGTGTAACTATACCATCTGGGGCCCGTGGCAAATTCTTTTGATGGGGCCCTATCAGTAAAATTCGTTACGTTGTACTTAGTTTAATTTTAATAAACCACTTAAGTAGTTATCCAACACTAATAACAATTTTATTTTCAAGAGCATGGGCTTATACATTTACATTCATTCACATTCACCAGCCAACTCGTATATACATCCCACTCCTGGGCATGAGCTTCCTCTCCTATGTGAGAGGGAATGGGTTATTGTTCCCACGCTAGCCCAATGCGGATTGGAGACTTCACATTCATCTTACATTCGCTAGCTTTTCGGTGCAGGAACAACATCATGAGGAAACCTGTATACATTTGTAATGAATCATTCGACGCCGCTGGCGACCACTACCAATACACCTTGCTGCCATGTGGCTTTCCATCTCATGTTCGTTGTGACGGCTTCCTATCCCACGTCAGTTTTGTCATGGGATGTCAAAGTCAAGTAACAGCCACATGGCGGGTGTGTGTGGTTAGGAGTCGTGAGAGAGAAGCCCCAGGAAGTGACAGAGGAAGCGTAACGGATGCTGTCGCTGTTTAGTTTTTATTTAGAGAAAATTGGGTGTTTAAGTGTTAGACAAACTGGGAGTGAAAGTTTAATTAGAGCGAGTTAGTCGGAAATTGGACAAATGCGGCAAAACATTTCTTAACCTAAATACTTATGTAAATCACAATGCGTTGCACTTAAATCCTGATGCTGATAAGTGGCAGAAACTTCAAAAGACATTCACTAGGCCGCAAGTTGGAGGGAGCAAAAACTTGATTTGTATCCGGAAAAAGAGACCAAGGTCATCTGCGGCGCCACCAGAACGAAAACGAGAACTTCGATTGAAGCGATGACATCAAAGAGGTAATTTGTGGGGCTCAAACTGTCCGCGCCAACAGTAACTGAAGAATATGAGGAAAAGCTACCGCTAAGGTATCGTCACGTTAGTTTCAGAGAAGAAGAAGAACATCCACTTAAACCCAGATTGGCTATCCCTCCATCGTTGGCCCAAACACTAGCTAGGAACCAGAATACAACTAATGACAGTATTGAATTATTCACATCTATTGAACGACTTTTATCGCCAATACAGACAAATATGGACGCTTGAGGTAAATTTTGCTGCATGATTATTCTAAATATTTGTCTTAGACTTTGTCAAATTAGAGATTAAAAGGAAAATAGAAACCAAATGAAAATGAATGAAAGAAAAGAAATAGAAAATGAACTATTCAATTTTAAAATAGAAAAATGAAAATAAAGACAAATATTGCAAATAGTCATTATCGAAATAGTGAAATATTTGCACTCACAGAAAGAATAAAACCAAAAGAAACAGAAAAGAAATGCAAATATAGAGAAGAGGTGAACAGCTGGATTATAATACACGCTATAAAATCGAATCTTTTTAAGAGTAATAGAGCAGTTTAAAGTTATATAGCAGCAAACAATGACGATTTTTTTCTTTACACTGGATGAAATTAACATTACATATGAAGCTTGATTTCTTATTTAGTTTTTTTTTCAATTTAAAAACAAAAGAAAAGGATACATTGAACTATAAGGCCTTACAAAGAAAATCCGAAATTTTTGCTCTGGTTTTTTTTAAATCACTGTATATAGCAAAAGGAGTATTAATGTATAGAGCTGATTTACTGTTACATTTAGTTTTCCAAAAATTTCCAGCACAAAATATATTTAAATTTGCAATTAGCATCTTATGCCATAGGTAGCTATCCGCATCGAGCAAACATAAGTTTTCACTCCAGAGAAGATTAAACTGGATATATTAATAATGATCGGCAATTTTAGTGACATATGATATTCACGTTATAATCACTTCAACATTTTTCACTTGAAGACCAAATTTGTAGAGGCTTAAAACACACTTTGACTTTGACACTAATATAATTTTTCTTACAACAGAAAAATTAAATATATATTTTAATTATTAATTTTTCTCTAAATTCATATATTACTGATTATTCCCATTAACTTCTAGTATTTTTTCAATTTTCATTCTATTCATATAAAAGAAAATTTTTTAATTAACGAAGCAACTACCAAAGCTGGCAATATTCTACAATTTGAATAACTAAAAATTAGGGAAGATAAAAGGTGATAGTAAAAACGAAAAAAATTTTATTACACAAAAACACAAAAAAAAATTATTTTTTTTGGAGAAATAAAATATTTTTCAATCTCAACTTATTTACGAAACCAAACAAACAAAAAAATTACATAAAAACAAAATGATGATAGAAAAGTATGAGAATTTTAATGGTTAAAATGACAGAAATTGTGAAAAAAGTATGTGTATGCGAAAAATAACATGAATTGCTAAAAATATAACAACGACTTTCGTTTCCAGTGGGCCTTCTTTTCCAGAGGCAGTGAGAGTGCAGGGTAAGTATGCCGGGGAGAGGGTAGGGTTTGAAAAAATCCGCTGAGGTCAGTTTAGCGTCGCGAGCGGTACCTTTGTTGGATTGCCTTTTTCTTTAGCGTAGCTTTCGGCGGGTTCAAGTTAACGTAGTGTATTTTTCGGTACCGCGTCGGTAAAATTCGGGAACGCGATATGGAAATTAGATTATTTACTTGACTGGATTAATGAAGAAATACGGAGTAACGTAAAGTAGGTTTCTTCTCTGTATGATTGTGTTTTCGACGCGTTTGAAACGGGCGTTTAATGGTGGCTGAAATACATAATTGAGCGTAATCTATTTTAAGACACGCAACCGAAATCCTCTCCGATCTAGCTGGCCGACAAGCAGCCAATGCGAAAATGGATTACGGTGCACGGACTGGTTGACCGGTTGGTACCATTCGTTAGCACGACTCAGACTTAACGTCTAGATCCGATGAGCAGTGGCGGCTGTACCTCAAGTGCCCTCGTGCGCTGAACCACCAATTCAAAAGATTTTAAAATTACAAAATAACTTCATCTTTATTTTTAAATTACCATATTAATATTTATTTTTTAAACATACAAAAACATATAACAAATAAAATGTCCAACTATGAGAAGCAATTTAAGCGCTTTGCTAAACTATTGACTTATTTTCCCTGTAAAGAAACATTCTCGTGCGCTTCGGCGAGCGCACGAGGACTGCTAATACAACTTGTATGGGTTACGAGCTAATACGCCTGACGCGTGAGACAAAAGATAGTTCATAGAAATGTACCGAGTAATGAGTCTGTTCTCGAGCGCCGCACGTGCGATTTCATTTGACGAAATTCGCCGGGTCTGCGACGGCGGCCATAAGGGACGTTAACAGTATAGTTTCGCTGTATCTGTGACGCGTGTTAATTATTGTTTGTTTACATTAAGTAATTGTTTTTTATTTTCGTTTTGATTCTATTCTATACTTTGTACAGTGTAAGTGGTGTGAGTGAAAGTGAGCATAAACATTGACTATATTAAAGACAATAACAAAACTTTTCAAAGTAAAGTTGACATAAAATTGACCGGACCGCCAAGGCCCTTTCTAGATTTAAAACAACAGTGCAAATCGAAAAACAAAGCATTTGTGCGAAGTTTTAAAAGTGAAATGCACGAGTATAATAGAAAGAAATGGTTGTGTGGATGTGAGCGTCTTAATGCATTCTTTTGCTTTCCTTGCATTATTTTTGGTGGAGAATCGATTTGGACAGAAACTGGAATCAAGGATTTGACGCATTTGAGTGAAAAAATAAAAAAACATGGTTCTTCGCAAGTACACCTACAAAATGTAATGAGTTTGTCCGTGTCAGGCACAGTCGACATTCGTAATCAGCTAGATTCTGTGTATAGAAGCAATATCCAAAAGTATAACGAACAAGTTGATAAAAACAGATATATTTTATCACGTCTTATCGATTGTGTCAAGTTTTGTGGTGCATTTGAGTTAGCTTTGCGAGGTCACGATGAAACAATTGAGTCTAGTAATGCTGGGGTGTTTCGTGAATTAATAGACTTTGTATCAGAGTTGGATACAGTCATGAAGGAGCATCTCACATCATCTACAGTCTTCAAAGGTACGTCAAAAACGATTCAGAATGATATTTTGGACTCAATTTTATGTGTGTACCACAACGAAGTGTCGGATATTATAAAAAAATGTGAGTACGTAGCAGTTCAAGCTGATGAAACTACCGATGTATCGACCACTATGCAGATGGTAATGATTTTAAGATCCGAAGAAAACGGACAGGTTCACGAACGGTTTTGGAAATATCTTACGCCGCATTCCCATACTGCTGAAGGACTTAGTTCTGTTATTATAACAGAATTACGGACACTTCAAATAACTCCGCAACAATTAATAGCACAATGTTACGATGGTGCCTCTGTAATGAGCGGGAATGTTGGTGGAGTACAGGCTAAAGTAAAAGCCGTCCATCCAAATGCTTCATTCGTTCATTGTTACGCCCACCAACTAAATTTAATAATAGAAAAAAGTGTAAGTCAAAACAAAACCGTACAGAAATTTTTTGCTAACCTTCAAGCTTTTCCAAAGTTTTTTTCACGATCACCGAAGCATACAGAGATTTTGAAAACTATAGTATCAAAGAAGATTCCAGCTGCTCCACAAACGATATGGAACTTTAATTCGCGGACGGTTGACACAGTACATAGCTACAAGGAGCCTTTAAAGGAATGCATGACCACCATTATAAAAACGGAAAATGATACTAATTCTATCAATCAGGCAGATATGCTTCAAAGATATTTGAACGACAGTACTTTTTTTATATTGGCTTGAATTTTTTCAATCTATTCTGCCACATAGTGAAATTTTATTCAAACAAATGCAAAAAAGGAACATTGATTTGGTTCATATAAAAAACTGTCTTAATGATTTTGAAATCAGTATACAGAATGCACGTAACACCATAGATCAACTTGAAGAACCATCTCAAAAAAGATTTAAATCGTCTAGCTCTGTCATAGCAAAAGAAGTGTGCGATATAATTATTACTCAAGTGAAAGACAGATTCAATTTTTGTAATCATTTGATAGCAGTCAAATTATTTTACTGCGAGAACTTTACCACGTACCGTTCTACTTTTCCCGATAAAGATTTCACGATCACAGTTTCCACTTACGCCGCTTTGGACAAATACAAATTGAAAAACAAACGCTCCGCAATATACAATCGCGACGATTTCATCAACGCAAATAGTGCAATTGCAATTTTACAATTGTTTTATAATAATGACCTCACTGAATCATTTTCAGAGTCAATGAAACTGTTGCGAATTCTGTGCACTATACCAATGACTTCGGTAGAGAGCGAGCGATGTTTTTCGACATTGAAAAGAATTAAAACTTTTCTGCGAAACACCATGTCTCAGGATCGGCTAAATGCACTTTCTGTACTTAGTATTGAAAAAAAATTTATACAAACTATACCCGATTTTAATAAAAAGGTGATTGAACATTTTGCTTCAGAAAAATGTCGTCACACAGATTTAATGTATAAAAAATAATAAAAATAAACATGTTTTATGTAAATTGTTGTTTTATTAGAATTTATAATCTTAATACTTAGTGAGCAAGTAAAGTGCACCACCAGTTCGATGACCCACCAGCCGCCACTGCCGATGAGAGGTCGGTTCCGACTTCGTTCGTGAGTTTAGACAGAAAAATCATTACACATTTACAATGAAATAAAAATAACAATTTAATTTCAATAAGATATTTATTAAGAAAAATGTTTGCTTCGAGCTTTCCGTTCTGCAAAGTGTCTATAACATCATCAAAGTTTAAAGATCGAGCCACAGAATTTTCAGCCAATCTACATAACCTGTCTTGTCCAATAGAGTTTCTTAAATGGATTTTTATTAATTTTAATTTTGAAAATGATCGTTCAGAACTAGCTGTAGTCACAGGAATTGTAACAAATAACATTAATGCAGTGCATACTTCAGGAAAGCTGCAGGACATAAAATGATTCTTTATTATTAATAAATCAGCAAGATCTCTAATACACGAAGACTTTTCTATTTCGTCTCTGAAAGTGGACCGAAAACTGAGAATTTCCCTGGCAAATGATTCAGATATGTCTTTATATCAACAAATTCTAGAGCTTTTTGTTACAGATCAGTGTCATTTAAAACTTGTAAAGTTGAAGGTTGCAAAATATTGAAATTTGAAACAATTTCATTCATCTGAAGGAAACGCTATTTCAGTTGATTAATAATGATGTCCAATACTCGATAAAATATGTTCACTCGAAACAAACTTTCCGGATCTTGGAGACGCTCATCTTCGCAAAGCTCGTCAAAATGGCCTTTTAACTTCCTCTGACGGGTTTTAGAAAATTCAGGGGTGATGGATCATATTTTTGCTACACTATTTGCATCCATTTTTAAATTTACAAATTCATACCTTTCCAATTCTTCTAGACGAATTTTCAAACGTTTTAAGGCATTTGAAAGATCGCTGGCCTTAGACTGAAGTACTACGAGTATAGCGGCTGCATCGGTAGTTTGTAGAATTTTGCAATGGAAAACCAATAACATAATAAAATTGTAGTTTTCGATCTTCTTCTTGAGTGAAACAGTTTCATTTCTTTCATATGATTTGCAATTTAACAGAATTGCTTTCGTTAGTGGACTTTGGACTTCAACAAACCGAAATTTTAAAGCAAAAACAGCATCATAACGTCCTGTCCATCTAGTAGGGTTTAATGTTTTTAATGTTACTTCAGTTGAAGATTCACTTTCCATCTTTTGATACTATGCCCAAAAAAAAAATTATAAATTTTTTAAACTGTATCAAAAAAATTTTGTATATCAATAACCTCTCTCACTGCATCATTGAGTACTAGATTCAAGTTATGAGTAGCACAGTGAACATATACGGCATTTGGCTCGACAATTTTTATGAGTTTTTGATCCCCACCATAAATCCCTTCCATTGTGTTAGCACTATTATATCCTTGTCCTCGGCACTTATTTAGAGGAATATTTTTTTACCATTTATGGATTTAATAATTTGCTTGAACATTGCTAAGGCCGTTTGATCCTTAACTTCATGAAATCCTAAAAATGTTTCTTTAATGACAAGTGCCTTTGGGATCCCATTACCATCTTTTTCGATTATACAATAATGGTAAAGTTGATACGTTTAATCAATTCGAATATGATAGAGTAGAATGGTGGGCCATTTATTTCATTTATGAGATAATTTTCTACTTTTAGAACCAGAACAGGAATTAGCTCATTTTGTGTTCTTGGACTTAAGTATTTTATCTGGCCCTTTGGTTTACTTAACAATTCTTGTAAAATCGGATCGTATTTTCCTAATAACTCAACAATATTTAAAAAGTTTTCTTTGGAGCTTGGATCACTGCTACGAGTATCTGCGTTTTCTCTGTGGCCACGAAAGGCTAAATTACACGTTAAAAGTGTCAGAGTAACATCAAGGAGTCGAAAAAGTACTTGGTGCCAAGAAGATTTTCCTTTTTTGATAACGGACCCTTGCTCTTCATCGAATGTTCCATGTAGCCGCCCCTGTTGATACGTAAGACAAGAATCCAGATAAATTTTCGATGCCTGGTGTCTTTCTATGGCATCTACAATATGTTCCCAGTTGTCATAGCTCTCAATCCAAACAATTTGTATTTTGTAGATTTCTGATTTGCGAATAACGAACACGGTTCACAATACGCCTTCTGAAGTATTAAAGAAAAGGATAGCCACGTACGTTCAAGTTTCATGCCAGACTTGAAAACAATACAGTAATATTTTTCTAGAAAAGATCTATTGTCACTTTCTTTTTAGAAAGGGTCCTTAGGTTTACAATGTCCGTTTTCAATCACGAACCTTTTCACTTGATCAGTTAGCTCTTTAAAATTACCTTTATCAGTAACATATGGCGAAGAATCAATATTGTTCACGCTAAAATATAATTTTCTTTGATTTTTGCTAGTACCTTGTCGTGGTTGTTCTGGATCTTGATAGACACTGGTGTTGGGTGCTGCATCTGGTAATTCTGGTATACTTTTAGTAAGGTCCAATTCTTCACTTTTGGAGCACTGTTAACTCGAGTATTCATTATTAAAGTCATCATTCTTCAAGTACTGACTAATTTTAGGTAGCTTTTTATTTTTTCTTCAGTCTCCCTCTTTCTCTTTCGTTTTTTGCTCCCACTTAAATATTATCTGGAACTAGACATTTTAATATCTAACTTTCACAATCAGCTTTACTTTGCCACCATTTGCAGATTCAATGAAACAACAAATACGAAAAATCAAAGATAGAAATGACCAATTGTCAAAACAATCACACAAAGAATACGCAACCAGTAGAGCCCACATAAAAAAATAGCAAATTCGGGATTCCCCGAACATAGTGTTGCTAGCTCGCCTCAGCGGCAGCGGCATGAAATAAATACTTTCTTGGTTAGCAAAATGAGGGAATTGCCCGATCGTCAATGCTCACGCGTGCTGGCAACAGACCGCGACAAAAATGTAAAAACCAATGGATGCGTTCTGAAATTGATCAACATCTTTTTGTTCGGGATGTGTTGAAATGGTTAAAGATTAACTTGAAATTTTATTATTGTCTTTAGTTGTCTCACTTTAATGGATTTAAGCAGAACTTAAAAAAAAAAAATACAAAATATACTTTTCAAGTAAAATAAAATACTCAGGTACAATGTTAAAAAATTATTTTCGAGCTCGCGGCCTCTTGGGCCGAGGCCCTCTTGAGTCAGGGGCCCGTAACATTTGGCTGACCAATAGTTAGGCCACTACGTGTGATCTGTATAAAAGCGAAATGTTTCAAAATCGAGCTGATTAATGTAGATGCCCCGACCGAAGAAAAAGATGAAGAAATAAAGGAAACGTTCTACAATCATCTGAAAAGACTAGTCGACTCATTGCCTACAAACAGCACAAAACGACGCTAAGGTTAGCAATAAGCTATCTCAACGGAGAACGACTGAAGGATATAGCCTCCACGATGAAATGAATGATAACGGCCAGCGCCTGATTGACTTTGCATGTAGCAGAAATCTAGTTATACGTTCGACTTGCTTGCCACATTGACGCATACATAACATGACCTGGGTATCACCGGGTGGCAACACACAAAACTAGACCAACCATGTGCTGATCCAACAACGTTGGGTCTCGAGCATACTTGACGTCCGCATAGACCGAGGAGCCATTAGTAGCTCGCATCATTATTTGGTCAAAGTAACATATTGATGTCGTATGCTAAAGGCGTAGAATAGTGCGACATCAAAAGGCTCCAAATGGGGTCTACTATCGATAACCAGCTAACTCCTTTCCTATCAGATACATAGCTGAAGACAGGCAACGAGGTATGGCTGGAAGAGAAAACGGTGATTGAGACCATGGCAGAACAGACGAAAGGGCATCAAACCCGGCGCAAAAGAAATGATTGGTTCGATAATGAGTGCCAGAATGCGTTAGACAAAAATAACCGGGTGTACAAGAATTACGTAGGTAGGAAAACCAGGAAGAAGAGAGATCTCTCTGAAAAGCTCAGAAAAGTAGCGAATAAGATAATTAGAACTAAGAAAAGAAAATACTATGACAACCAATTGAGAAGTATCGTTGCAAGTTTAGCGAACAACAACACAAGACAAACATACAAAGTAGTGAAAAGCCTGAAACGTGGTTATCAGCCCGAAAGCACGCTCTGCCGTGCTGACATCAACAACATTATCGCTGATGAAATCAGGATTAAGGAGAGATGGGCATAATAATTCAAGAACCTCCTTTATCTCCGCACAACTCCAGAACATTGGAGCCTCTAGATATTCCGGGAGAGCTTCCATTAGTCGCACCTCCTCTGGATGAAATTCGTTACACTATCAAAGCCCAAAAGAATAATAAAGCACCAGGCATCGATGAGATTGCAGTCGAGCTCGTTAAATATGGTGGCAGCGGTGTTTAGAAAGCCAGCCATAAAATCATCCAGCACACTTGGCAACAAGAACATATGCCGAAAGAGTGAAGCCAATCAATTATATTCTCTATCTACAAAAAAGTTCACAAGCTACAGTGCGAAAATTATTGAGGCATATCACTACTTTGTACGCCATAAAAAATATTTTTGGAGATCTAAGGAAATCAGATCATATGCCAACAGTACTATTGGAGAGTATGAAGGTGGTTTTAGAGCAGGTAGAACGACGATAGACCAATTATTTACAACCAAGCAGGTACTTGAAAAATGCTGGGAGTTCAACATAGACGTATACCAAATTTTCGTTGACTTTTTTTTTGGTGGTAGGGAGGTGAAAGCCATTCATGCACAGAGTGTGGGACTCCCATGCGCGACTGGACTACCCACTAAACACCTCCCCTGTCAACCTGAGAACCCAGCCTGGAACCGTTTGGTACATTAGTTCGAGCCAGGTCTCCTTTTGTTACGCCGTGAGGCGCCTTCAAGCTGGGGATCCCTTTCCTAGCGGGAGTGAAGGGGGGAAGAGGAAGTGCCAGAAAAGCGATCCCCCAGCCCCAGTGCCCTCGGCTGCTGTGAGTCCCTTTTATATTTTAGGACTGCCCGAGCATAATGTGCCACATGGTTCCATTTGTCAACCGATTCGAGCATCACCGCAACTATATTATCCGGGGTGAGCGCTCTCGTCTCCTTGTAGAGTTCCCTTTGCAGCCTGACCCATTTTGTGCACGCGAAAAATGTGTGGCAGGCATTGACCTCCTCTCCTGGGCAAGACCGACAATCGGGGGACCGTGACTTACCAATCTTGTGCAGGTAAGACTGAAAACACCCATGCCCGCTCAAAAGCTGGGTCAGATAGAAGTCAGTCTCACCATGCCTTCGATTTAGCCACGGTCTCAGATCCGGAATGAGGCGCGCAGTCCACCTTCCCTTCATGCAATTAACCCAAAACTGCTGCCAATCGTTGAGCGAGCGCTGCCTCTGCTCGTGGAGAACCATCTCCCTCGCATCCTTGTTTCGGCCCAGGTAAATGGCGTGGTGCTCTCTAGCAAAGAGGGCGACAGGTATCACGCCTGCAATAACTCTCACCGACAAATCAGAAACTGTCGGATACGAAAATGCAATGCTCAGTGCTCCTCTTTTCTGTACCTGTGTCAGGCGTTTTCGGTATACCTCCTTACTGAGAGCGTCGCCCCATACTTCTGCTCCATACAGTAGCACTGACCCTAAAGCACTCATCAAGAGGCGTCTCTTTGATAGGCTGGGACTCCCTATGTTGGCCGTAAGTCTAGTCAGAGCCGATATTTCCGAAGCAGCCTTCTCAGCCGTTGCTCTGATTTACTCAGAGAAACTCATCTTCGAGTCGATCAGTAGCCCCAGGTACTTCACCGCTGGCTTTGATTCGATTCGCATATTTCCAATACTGATCATCCTTACTCTAAGGTTTCTCTTTTTTGTCAGGATGACCACTTCAGTTTTCTACAGTGCTAAACTGAACCCGCGAGCATTCATCCAGTCCCTCAATTGACGCATTAGCATAGCTAGCCTAAGTTGCGCCTGTTCAACGGTGCGTCTAGTGACCAGAGCCGCAACATCATCCGCATAGCCGACCAAGCGCGACTCATCTGGCATTTCAAGTCTCAGTAGCCCGTCGTAAGAAACGTTCCACAGCTCCGGACCAAGGATAGATGCCTGGGCAACACCCGATGTAACTTCCATCCTTCGTTGGCCCTGTGTCGTGTCGTAGAGCAGGCTACGGTTCTTAAGGTAGTCCCTCAAGAGCCGCATTAGATATTTTGGAACTTGAAAAGCATTTTTCAGCGTATCCAGAATATCCACCCATCTAGTGGAATTGAAGGTGTTCCTGACGTCAAGTGTCACCAACAGGACGATCCGTCGCTTGGTGCGATTATGTGCCTCTGCATTTTGGACCACGCTCACCACCTCTACAATCGCATCAATAGTAGAACGTCCTGCTGTGAAGGTGTACTGCCGAAGAAATAGGTCTCCCGCAGCAAGAATCGCGTCAGTGAGTCTTCCTTTGATGAGTTTCTCTAGCAATTTCCCAGCCGTGTCTAGCATGCATAACGGGTGGTATGCAGACGGCGATTCGGGATTTTCCTTGCTCTTGCTGATCAGCACGACCGGCAAAACCCCGTCCCGTAGGCAAGCGTTGAACGTGCTGAGCAGCAAGTCAGGACAATGGTGATAGACAAGCCGCAACACCTCAGCCGGAACATCATCTAGGCCTGGAGCCTTCCTCACTTTCAATGAAAGGTCTGGCTGTGTGAAGAGTGGATACTCGGCTGCTGTTTCACCATAGACAGCGTCAACATGAACGGGATGGGCGGGGAAGATTGCCCGGACTACCTCATCCATCTTTTCCGCATCATGTATGCAAGGCTTCCGTAGGGTGCTAAGCTTCCGCATAACTAGCTTGTGGCCAAGGTCCCACGGATGCTTGTTCACATTGTCCACTAGGTTTTGCCCGCAGCGAGCCTTGCTGTTGTTAATTAATTTGCGAAGGCATTTCCTTGCCAACTTGTATGCTGCCACCCGGTTGCATGCCTCGTAACGGTTCCGCGCCCTTTGGGCCTCACGTCGAATCTTGTGACAATCCCTTCGCTTTTCAGCGATTTCAATTAACTACCAGTACACTGAGGGTTTACCGTATTTGGGCTTTCGACGGGGCATGGAAGCGCAGCAAGCAGCCGTAATGATGCTCATAGTAGAGTTCACCACGTCTTGAGCTGCCAATTCTTCCGCCCCCTCCGAAGCTCCCTGCAGCGGCTCACCTGCTGTGAGCACCTCGACGAACTTCTCGACGTCCATCCTTCCGATGTTCCATCCAGTTGTAGAAAGCCGAGAGTAAGGACGTCGGGAGGCAACATCACTGATCTCAAGCAAGATGCACTGATGATCACCGGCTGAGTAGTCCTCTAATACTTTCATATTGTGTATCCTGCATACTAAGGACTCCGAGGCGAATGTCACGTTCGGTATGGTTTCCTTACAGCCAATACGGTTCAAAGTCGGCGTATTTTCGGTGTTAAGTACAACGAGCGCCGTCCTGGGCGCCATTACCAGGATTCGTTTTCCCCGGAGACCTGATTGGGGCATGCCCCATTCGATTGCTTTAGTTTCCCCCAACGAACACGTTGCCCTCTGCGTTCGAGACAGCGCTCTCCAGAGCATTAACCTTGGCTTGGAAAGATTACATCGATTCGTTCGGCGTTAGGTTGGCACTAAAGAAGGTGGTCCCTGAACAACGAACCCACACAAAACCATCCCCCGTTCCACAACTCTCCACTTGGAAATTACTGTTCCGAACCCAGATGGCGGCAGTACCAGTTTCATGAGGATACGATAATGAAGAACTTTTATTATGGTGTTGCTCACTCAGCAGCAAGAAGTCGGCTTTAATGGCAGTGTTGGTGACTTCGGGTCTTACGTTTTCCCTGATGTCCCGCAGCACCTCCGCGTAGGATCGGCCATCTTGGGGTTTTACGAACAGCGCCTGCTGCCGGTTTCTTTGTCAGGGCTTCTGTCTCTCCTGTTTTGCATCATGCCTTTTTCTTGTTGGGCGTCCGTATGAACTTTACTTTCTGGCACTTTTTGAAGGAGTTTCTTTGTGGCTTTCTTCGCTCATTTTGTAAGCACTGTCTGGAATATGTGATGTGGTGCTCCACGCCCATCAAGTTCTTCTTCCTTCTTTCTTTTATACCGATCTCCTTCGATTGGGTTAGACGCCATTCTTTCATTGATTTTTGATGATGAAACTATCTGCACGTGGCCTTTAGATTTCGCCACTAGCGTTCCTTTAGCCTTCTGCTCTTCTTCGGCCTTTAAGCAGCTCCTCCGATAATTCCCTATGCGATCTAGGAGCTCCTCTAGTGCAAGGGGCCCAATCTTTACTGCTTTGCTGATGTTTGGGGAATCGCATGCAGATTGTATTCTTTTCAGAAAATCTTCCGCTTTTCGGAATAGCCGCAGGAAAGGAGTACTTCACAGCATTTGGTGTGCCCCTTATACCGATGCTTTAGCATTGCCTGGAGGCACACGTAGGAATTGACGACGTGTGAAGTGAAGATCGCACGAGCGTTGTGCGACGATAAAAGAGTGATGGAGAGAGTGGTAGGGAATTGAGGCATTTAAAAAAAAAAATCTTAGTCTGGGCCAGACTGTCTGTTAATCTCCGTTTTTTGTCCATTTTTACTGTCGTATTAATCGTCACATCGTGGCTGCAACCACTTGTTACGTCTACATTATTATTTTTTATTTCTTTTTTGGGTTTGTTTTATCTTTTTTAAGTGTTTTTGGTTGCTCCACTTTTATTCCGTTCGTGTATGTAGTCACCTTTTTGGTCCTATGGTTATCTTTGCAGAGCAAGGAGGCCATGCGAGGGTTGGCACAAGCCATTATGGGGACAAATGCGTCTCACCGAATATACACCTTCAATCCGCGGCTTGCCAAGGTTTTACCGGGACGGAGACGGTATGATAGTTAAATTGGAGGCGTTCACACACGAATGTTACCTTGGCGCTACTGTGCAAAGCAACTAGGTCCAAACCATCACATCCGCCAGCCCAAAGCATTAGTTCCAGTTCGTTGTCCAAAGCGTAGTCCAGATCCAATCAGGGTGGTTACCTGTAATCCCAGGAGGGAACCTCACGGCGCTCCCCTTATCCTCGGGTCCGTGGGGGCGGCATTCCCCAAAGAATGCTGGCCTTCAAGGGTTTTCCTGTCGGCCAGCATTCCCTCTGTTCTTGGGTTTCACAAATGTGAATTTGATGAGATACAAGTACAATAAACTGTCGAGTGAATTTTTTGTTATAAAATTCTGAGTATATATCGTGTTCTCTAACATATTTGCGTGAAACAAAAGATGAGTATCGTTCTTTTTGGCGATAATTCTTTCAGTTTGGGGGTACGATGAAGACAACCTTCGTGACTCCATCGTGCCAAAGATCCTCGCATCAGTTGGTAACCATCCAACTTGTGAAGCGAAATTGAAAGTTGAGCATTAGCTTGAACTGCGCCAAAAATTTGTTCCAGGTCTCACTGGGCAAGAAGTGTCGTTATTGGGAAATTGAGATTGTTCGCTGTGAAATAGATTGACATCCTTAGGGACAGGAGCAGGACCCCTTAAAAAATAGAGAATAGTGAATTTGAATTGAATCGACAAAAAGAATCAGGGGTTCAAAGAATACGTAGGTAGGGAATCCAGGACGAAGAGAGAACATTATGAAAATCTCAGAAGAGTAGCGAATAAGGTAATTAGAACTAAGAATAGACCACCTGAGACGTATCGATTTAAGTCTAGTGAGCGACTACACAAGACACGCATACAAAGTAGTGAAAAGCCAGAAATGTGGTTATCAGCCCAGAACCACGCTCTGTCGTGATAACATTGGCAATATCATCGCTGATGAAACAAAGATTATGGAAAGATGGGCATCATATTTTAAGAACCTCCTTAATCCTCAGCACATCTCCAGAGCATTGGAACCTATAGATGTCACCGTAGAGCATCCATTGGCCCCAACAACTTTGGATGAATTTTGCTCTGCCATCGAGGCCCAAAAGAATAATAAAGCGGGCGACGATGAGATTCCAGTGGAGCACATCAAATATTGTGGAAACAGTGTTTAGAAAGCCATCCATATAATCATGCAGCACATTTGGCATCAAGAACATATGCCAAATGAGTGGAGCCAATAAATTAAATTCCCTACGCACAAAGTAGGTGACAAACTACAGTGCGAAAATTATAGGGGCATATCCCAACTTTGCACGGCGTACAAAATATTTTCAAAGATGTTAGAAAATAAAATCGGATCATACGCCAACAGTACTGTTGGGGAGTATCAAGGTGATTTTAGAGCAGGTAGATCGACAATAGACATATTGTTCACAGTCAAGCAGGTACATGAAAAATGCTGGGAGTTCAACATAGACGTGCACCAAATTTTCGTTGAGTTTAGGTAAGCATACGACAGTTTTGATCGTGACGTACTGTACACAATAATTTTTTGGTTTGGTGTTCCCGCCAAATTAGTCCTTCTTACCAAAGTGACAATGACGTCGGTAACCTCCCAAGTCCGCATCAATAACCAGCACACCGATAACTCGGACTAAAGCAGAGAAATGGGCTGGCCCCACTGCAATTCAATTTGGCTCTGGAATATGTTATAAGGAACCTACCTGTCGATAAACGTAGTACATTACTATACAAGTTGAGCTAAGTAGTAGCCAATGCGGACGACATAAACATTTTGTCACGGTCATTAACAACAGCCAAAGAACTTTTCCTGAAACACAGCAAAGCAAAGCTAGTAGGGCTCCAAATCAATGAGAGCAAAATGAAGCTCATGACGCAGTCGAGGAAAAATACCTCAAATACACAAAATATCACACATGGTGAATACAGTATCGAAAGTGTGGGCGAATTCATTTATTTAGGTGCTGAAATAATGAGAGCCAACAATCAAAGAGACGAAATACGCTGAAGAATACAGCTCGCAAATAAAACATTTCATTCAGTTTTGACGATCTTGAAGACCAGCTGCATACACAGGAAAACAAAGCTCCAAGTATACAAATCTGTGATAAGACTTGTGTTATGCTATGGGTGTGAAACATGGACCCTAACCCGAACATCCGCAAATATATTGAACGCCTTTTAGCGTGGGGTCCTGAGGGGAAAAATCGGAGCGAGGCTAGACGAAGACCAATGGCGAATTTGATACAACCATTAGCTGCATGATATTTTTGACGGGCTGTCGTATGGACGAACAACGGATACCCAAAAAGGTATTTGTTGGTAGAACTGAACTGGTTTCCGAGTGGGGAAACCGAGGAAACGCTGGTCTGACTCGGTCGACGAAGACAGCTGATCGCTGCTCGGATTTTGGAATTGAAGGACGCGGTCAATGGACTTAGATAGTTGGAGGTGTTGTTTGTAGGAAGTGAAGGCCCAAGAGGGGCTGTAGTGCTAAGAAGAAGAAGAAGAAATTCAAAAAACCAAAAAAAATATTCTAAATCTAATCTAAATTGATCATACGGAACCTTTTTCATGCAAATTCATCTCGTACTTGCCCGGTTTTTGATAAATGAGACGAGTTATGTATGATGGGTGCAAATACAGTTTTGCGTGAAAGCGAAAAAATGCAGATTCAATTCAGCTCCCAAAACCCTAACTTGTAATGTGCAAATTATTAGATCATTCAGTTTTAACTCAACTTTAATAATGCTTAACTTTTTCAATGGTAAATATTTGCATACTTTTACATTTTGAAAATTTATAACCAAGCCGCTTATGATATAAATTAATAGATCTTTAGCTTGGACAATTATTTCCTGAATTATTCAAACGTGACTCAAAATGAATCACAATGTGTAGATGTAGCCTATTTCGAGCCTTTGCTTCCTGTGAACAGTGCCGTCAACTGTTTGTTGTACATTCAACGCTTGCCTGCGCGACGAGGTTTTCCTGGTACGATGGCAGGTTGTGAGGCTCATGCTAATTAGCAATGAGAAGGAAAATTCCACATCGCCATCAGCATGCCACCTGTTATGCATGCTAGACATGGTTGGGAAAGAGCTAGAAAAACTCATTAAGGGTAGACTCACTGACGCGATTCGTGCTGCTGAGGACCTATATCCGCGGCACTACGGCTTTAGAGTAGGACGTTTCACCATTAACTTGATTGCAGATCGTTCTGTTGGTGACGCTCAACGTAAAGAACGCCTTCAACTCCACTAAATGGGTGGATATCATGGATACGCTGGAAAAGCCTTTTCAAGTTCTAGAGTATCTGATGCGACTTTTGAGGGACTACCTGAAGGATCGAAGCCTGCTTTACGACACTACGCAAGGCCAATGAAGGTTGGAAGATACATCGGGTGTTGCCCAGGGACCTATCACTGGTGAAGACCTGTGGAACGTGTCTTACGACGGGCTACTGAGACTGGGGATGTAAGATGAGTCACGCTTGATCGGCTATGCGAATGATGTTGTGGCTCTGGTCACTGGGCGCACCGTTGAAGTAGTGCAACTTAGGTTAGGTATGCGAATGCACCGATTGAGAGACTGTTTGACTGCTCGTGGGTTCAGTCTAACACTGGAAAAAAACGAAGTGGGCATCTTGACGAAAAAGAGAATCCCTAGAGTAAGGATGATCAGTATTGGGGACATGCTTATCAAATTGAAGCCAGTAGTGAAGTTTCTGGTGCAACTAATCGATCAAAGATGAGTTTCTCTGAGCAAATCAGGGCAACGGCTGAGAAGGCTGCTTCGGGAGTATCTGCTCTGAGTCGACTTATGGCCAACGTAGGGGGACCCAACCCATCAAGAAGACGCCTCTTGATTAGTGCCGTGGGGTAATTGTACGGAGCAGAAATATGGCGGCGACGCTCTCAGTAAGGAGGTATACCGAAAACGCTTGGCACAGGTACAGAGAAGAGGAGCACTGAGTATTACATCTTTCTATGTGATAGTCTCTGATTCGGGGGTGGGAGTTATTACAAGTGTGATATCTAGTGCTGCTATTGCATCGAAAAGATGCTGCAAGAGAGACGGTTGCCCGCAAGGAAAGACAGCGCTCACTCAACAATTGGGAGCATTCTTGAGTGAATTGCATGAAACGAAGGTGAATTGCGTGGCACATCGTAGATCTGAGACCGTGGCTAAATTGGAGGTATGATTACGCTGACTTTTATCTGATCCAGCTTTGTTTCGGGTGAGAATAGAGCTAACCATGGATAGTATAGTCATGATGTTGCTTGAATCGGTTAACGACTGGGACTATGTGACACATTATGTTTGGGCAGATAAAAGGGACTAACAGAAGTCGGAGCTGGGGATCGCTTGTCTGCCAATTTTTCTTCCTTCCTCCCGTCCCGCTGGAGGCAAGATCTTCCTGCTTGAAGGCATCTCATGGCGTAGCAAAACCAGACCTGACGTAATGTGTTAAACAATTAAATTGGTTTTGAACATTTTCGTTCGTTTCGGGATTTACCGAAGTAAATTTAAGCCGACCACTCCTTGGTTTTAAACGTGAAGTCTGGGAACGTGTCAACAGATTGTATCCAACAAGTTAACAAGCCCGAACACACTTAGTCCGCCGGATGGCTGCTGACAGGCCAGCTAGTTCAGAGAGGAGTTCTGGTCACTGATCTTCCGCGGGCAGACTAAGTCCAAGTATCACTCAAATGCCCGATTTAAAACACGTCAATCAACTCCCAATAACTCGACTTTATTTTACTTTACTACACTTCAATTTCATCCCTTTCCGACCGTACGTAAAAGACAACATTAATCAAAATCACGCGTTCCCGATTACTCACCGACGTGGTGCCCGAAATAAACTACTGGAATCCATAACCGAATCAATCTAGTCTATTTAAAAATGCAAAGCCAATTTATGGCCCCACGCGGATTATTGAAATCCTACCCCCTCGGTGGCATACTCACCTTCACCGTCACTTCGCTCTGAAAAAGAACGGATGCTTACTCAAAAGGAAAGATGTTGTTTCGATTAGTAATTTATATTATTATTCATCTACATTTTAACTTTCAATAGCGTTACATTTAATAAGATTAGGATTTCTATGAAATCTAGCAACGACTTCTCCTTTTTTCTGTTCGCTAAACTATATTTTCAAATATATGTTAAAAATTGCTTTACAAAATATGTCTACATGCCAAGCTTACTGTTTTTATTGCTACATTTAAAAACTGAGGGCCTAAACAAGTATTTAGAAAATATTATCTACACGTTTATTTATCATAAGTAAAATATACAAGCAGATTTCGGGGTTTTTCTACTATATAAGATATTTGAAATTTCATGTAAAATAAATGCTTGGATGCTATTTAAAAGCATATAATTATATGTAGCCGCCTAATGACAATAAATAAAGAAAATTTATACATTTATTGGTTTGATTTCGGACAATCTATTTCGGTAATTTTTTTATCGTTATGTGACGATGTTATTTTTTGATTTGTTAGTTTACAATTTTTTTCTTTCTCTCTTTTTTCGTTATAAATAGGAAAAAATAAAATTAATTTATGATCATCATTTTCACTCTCAAAAAGCTTTAAAATAGATTCAAATTAAATTCATTTCACTAGCGATAACTTAAAAATGAATTATATATATACAATATTGCATTTGGAAAAATCATCGTTTTAGTTTAAAATTTAAAAGCAAGCAGGTAAGAGTATTCAATATCTCATAAAAAAAAATAATAAAAAAAATCCTTACTGAATATAGTTTGACCAGGAAATTAATTAAATCCTACTCCTCTTAATACATGATACTATTTATTTTGGTCGTTACTCGTACCATCAATTTTCCCGTTATTTTTATTTAATTATATTTTAATGAATTGCAATTATGTGATATTAAATGTTATTTCTTCTTCTTCTTTGTATCACTACAGCCCCTCTCGGGTCTTCGCTTAGAGATAGTTAGAGTATCTCATTTTCATGACCGTATTGTTTTTACAGAAGTTGGTTTGGTCAGTACCATGCTCCCGTGTGCTTGCTCAGCTATGATATGATCTGATTGAACCAGTACATATCCCCACTGAGTGAACACTCGTAGTCTGTCCGAAAAATCCCCTGAACTAAATCACGTTACTCCCAACGAGATTTGAACCTGGGACCTTCGGCTTATGGGTTCATGCTCTAACCACTAGACCAAACAGACCACATTAAATGTTATTTAGCGGTTATAAAAGTTTTTATTTAAAAATTGCTAAGCTACAGGGTTTTCTAATAAGAGGTATGAAATTTTCCATAACCAAATCGCAAAGTGGCTGCCCTATGTCCTCGATAACCTCAAGAATTCCATCTTTGAGGTCTTGAATCGACGCTGGGTTGTTTGTGTAGACCTACTCTTTCACATCGCCCCAAAAGAAGAAGTCGCAAGGTGTTAAATCACAAGAACCCGGAGGCCAATTGTGATCACCTCTTCGAGAGATAACACGGTCCGGAAACTTTTCCCGTAAAATATCAATGGTTTCGCTGCTTGTGTGGCACGTAGCACCGTCTTGTTGAAAGTAAACGTTGTCCAGATCAATACCATCCAATTCCGGCCATAAAAAATCATTAATCATCTCTCGATAGCGCAATTCATTCACCGCAACTGTTGCTCCACCCTCATTTTCGAAAAAGTAAGGTCCAATGCCTCCGCCGGACCATAAACCGCACCAAATGGTCACACGTTGAGGATAGAGAGGCTTTTCAATAATAACTCTTGGGTTTTCCGAGTCCCAGATGCGACAATTTTGCTTGTTGACGAAGCCACCGAGGTCGCATAGGCCTCATCACTCAAGATGATTTTTCGATGGAATTCCGAATCATTTTCATGCATTTCAAGGACCCAATCAGCAACGACACGACGTTGTTGATGATCGATCAGCTTGAGTTCTTGTGTTAACTGGACTTTATAAGCCTTAAGATCCAAATCTTTATGCAAAATACGGTGTAATGACGTTTGTGGAACGCCTAACAAACCTGGGTTTTCTTCAACACTTTTGCTACAGCAGCAATATTCTCGACTGTTTTTGAGTGACGTGCACGGGTTTTATTCTTCACATCACAAAATTGTCCCAACAGCTCGAATTTTTCCACCAATTTCTGTATTGCGGTCCAACAAGGTGCTTCACGACGACCCAAAAATGTTCAAAGGTTTACGAACCGTCTCTGCCAAGTTTTCACCATTTTTATAGTGAATTTTAATAATTTAAATGCGTCGCTGAAGCGTGTATCGTTTCATTATTATTAATGGCGTAGTTTTTACTTGACAAATGTCAAAAAATGACAGCTTCAAAAGTGACATCTACCGAAATAGTGGGCTATTCAAAATAACACCTCTTATTGGAAAACCCTTTGTCTGCATATGGTTCAACGTTTGTAGGTGCAATCTATTGAAAAGTAAATTTATGTCGGACATTTGATCTAACCAAAACAAATCATTCATTGTACTGCATATTGTTCAGCATATGCACATGCATTCGTGTGACCTACATTCACAGCGAGTATGGCATCTTGTCGCGTGGCATAAATCAAGTTCAAGGGCATTAAATTCTTTTGCTTAGGTTGAACTGGGGCTTACAACATATGAGATTACCCATGTGTTTGTAGCTTTGTTTATTGTGAGTCACATTAACACTCGGTATGAGTGTTAATAAATGTTTTTAAATTTTGGACAATATTGTTTATGGGTTTAAATTTCAAGTTACTTCACTTGAGAATTGACTAATTGAGTTATCTAGGCTTTCACGTAAAATAAATAATGTGTTTTTCACTGATCATTATTTTTCATTATACAAAGTGATTCCTACTTCTTTCGCTTTCCTTATAAGATACTCAGTTTTGATATGTAGGTGGCCTAGCACGGTCAGACTGTGTCATCATTGAGTGCGAGTTGGTCTCAAGATTCCTAGGTGGATAGCAGTGAATACCGCAGCAAAATAGTACTTCTTTCGTAGTTTACGCAAAGCCCTTATTTAATATATAAATTCATCCAAGTTTCTTATCACAATAATTTATTGCATCGTATAAATCCTTAAAGATTGAAACTTAACAAGTTAATACTATGAAAATTCGTTAGTTAGCAGCACATAAAGCACATTAAAACAACTTACAACAACCACATTAACACGTAGACTACCACAATCACAAATCCTACCAATCATACCATACATCCTGTGATCCTGTATTAATGTCAGCAAACTAAAATAAAAGAAACAAAAAATGAAAACGGAAAAAGGAAAACACAAACATTAGTAAAAAATATCAAAACCAACGACTCGATAAAATAGCAACAAAAGCAGTAATAATTACTTTGTCTAAATCAAATGGCGAACTATGTGCTCCGTCTGTAATATCCTTCCACCAAGTCCATGTAAAATTATAAAAGAGTGGATTACATTTGGGATCAGCTTTAGTGCGTACTGGCTTTGCTGCACGTAAACGAAAGTACTCGACATCGGAAGCAAGTCTGCTAAGCTCTTGGGGAAAGCTCTCGGCTACATTGTAACGTTCACAAGGATCATTTTGAATATCAAACAGACAAGGACGTTGATATGGATTGCACACTGAATCGATTAAATTTAAATTAGGACATTCTATGCGTGCTTGTTTGCGTAAGCTAAGAATTTTTTCATGTGTTAGATTTTTCGCGTACATTTCAGCGTTCATCAATTGCATTATCTGGTTTACTGGTGAAGCCAGAATTGTAGCAGAGTAATTTTTGGCACGAGGATCAGTTTCGTTGGAGATTGCACCAAGCCAGCCGTTGTAGTTGGGACCAGTAGTTCCATTGACAAATTTCCATCTTCGTGTAGAGTATGAACTGTATCCTACGATTTCGTCAATATTATGCAAAATATTCCATCTTGGGGAATCATAGCCGTATTGTAAGGCATTCCAGATGTTCTTCCCATCTAAGGATAGTGGTCCTGATATGTCAAGTCCTGCTGAGGCAGCAATTGTTGGTAGCCAATCGCTGACATGTATTAAAGTGTCTGAAACGGTTTGATGTTGCCCCAAAAGATAGGGACTCCAAATTGCGGCTGCTGTTCGTAAGCCACCTTCCCACGGTGAGTCTTTTTGCTGTAAACCAGAGAAAGTAGGTAAAAATCTCGGCTGAAACCATTTACAAATTAGTTTGTACTCACACCACGGAATGGAAAATTTGATGCTCGATTTGAATGCAATCCTTGTGAAGGACCCCCGTTGTCAGAATAGAATAGCACTATTGAGTTATGCAGCATACGGGTCTCATAAAGTGCTTGAATCACTTTCCCAATGCTTTCGTCAAGTTTGTCGATCATAGCTGAAAATTAAGGAAATGTTTTGAAATGCGCTCATTGTTAGAGAAATTTGTGTCTTACCTGCATAAGCTCGTCTGCTTGGGTCCTTGATATGTGAGAATTTCGCGATATTTTCTGGCGGTGCTTGCAGAGGATTATCTTCGTTACCTGTATGTGGTGCCAAATGCGGTAGGTATAAGAACATTGGATTCCTTTGATCATGTTGATGAATAACGTTGATGGCTTCTTCTGTAAATAAATCAGTAGCATATCTTCCAGCAGTCAAGTTCCCTATAGGTTGAAGGTTGCGACGCATGTCCCTTCCTGGAGCATATGGTTTACCCTTGTCAAAACACAAAATTTATTTCGGTTTCCTTAATTTTAGACAATTTGCTTACAATCATTTCCAAATAGTGGTTATAATAGTCGATGTATCCGCCGTAATATCCAAAATGATAATCAAATCCTCTTCTTGTTGGAGTGAAAGCCTTTCTATGGAACCCCAGATGCCATTTACCTATAATGTTTGTTGAGTACCCCGCTTCTTTGAGTATTTCTGGCATAATTTTTTCCTTTAGTGGTAAACCCCATGGTTCATCGTTTGGAATGACATAGTGTTGCATACCTTTGAATTTTTGATGTTAGGAAAATATTCCAAAATTTTTGACAACCTCTACCTATATTTATTGGGTATTTTCCTGTCAATAACGCTGATCGAGAAGGTGTACACAGCGCTGGTGTATAGTGTTTATTAAGCATTATACCATTATATGCTAGCGCATCGATATTTGGCGTGAGTATTTGATCTGAGCCGTGAAAGCTAACATCGTTAAATCCCTAAAAATTCAAGAACAGGTGAATAGAGATAAGGCAAAAGGAAGTTCGCATCCTTTACCATATCATCTGCCACTATGATAATGATGTTGGGTTTTGGGTTGTATTTGAAGGATCCAACAAATTCTTTTGTGGCTGCAATATGTGGTGTACAATGAAATAGGATGAAGATGAGAATGTGTCCTACATTTTTAGAGCGGTGAACTGTCGCCATGCTGGAATGCTGAAAAACAAAACGTTCGGAAGATTAATTATAATATTGTTGGCTTCTAAACAAACTTTAAGGATAAAGGCTTAGCAATTAATGCTTGTAGTAGTCCTTACTTATATTGTTAATTTCTTGCAACTAAATTATTTGATGTAGTCTTAAAGAAAACATCAAAATCAATATTTTTTGAAGATTTCTTAAGACTGACTATTAGGGATGAGAATAACCTACTGGTTATGTCTGAAAACCAGTAATTTGTTTTGGTTCGGTCCGTTTTTTCCCGTAGGAGGGACGCCGGTTGACAGGAGTACTTTTGGAGGCTAGTATTCTTTGGGGAGTGCCACTCCCACGGACCCGAGGATATGCAGGTGACAATAAGGTTCCTCCTGGGATGAAAGGTAGTGACCCTGACTAAATTTGGACTAAGCTTTGGACAATGAACTGAAATTGATACTTTGCTAGTTGCGTTGCACGGTGCCACAAAAGTGAAACTCGTTCGTAAACGGCTCCAATCCAATCATTAAATCGTTTCCGTTCCAGTAAAACCAAGGCAGCTCTTGGAGTACGTGTACTTTCGAAGTTCCCAATCAAACTCGGGTAGTCTCAAAAAGTATTATATTAAAAATATTTCAACAAAAAACAAAGCAAAAAAAAATAACAACGATGATGGACCCAACAGTTACAGCCACGACGTTAACAGCACATTAAGAACGGTACAAACGCCTACGAATGCAATTGCAGTAAAGGCGGACAAAAAACGGACAGCCTTACCCAAATAATAATTCCTGCGGTGGTCGGGCGCAGCAAAAAACAATGGCAACGCAAAGGCGTAAAGAATGTGCTCCTTGAACAAAAGGAGCTCCTAGACCGCATAAGGCATTGCCGGAGGAGCTGGCTGAAGGCCGAAGGAGGAGCTGGTTGAAGAGCAGGAGGCTAAGGAAGCACTGAGGGTATGCATAGTTAGCTCCACCATCAAACATCAATAAAATAATGGCATCTAGCCCAGTTGAAAGAGATCTGAATAAAAGAAAGAAGGAAGGAGGAGGCACGTACAAGAGAGAAGGATGTCACAAAGAAACATGGACTCTCAGCAAAAAGAAAGACCTGATGCGAGATACGAGAAAAAAGCCAAGATGCAGAATTCATCAATAGGCACAGATCGTAAAATCCCAAGATAGTTGATCCTATGCAGAGCGGCTGTTGGAAATCAGGCCCAAAGACACAAACATGGCTATTAAAGTATTACAACCAACCCAGTCAGGCCACATATTGGATGAACTCGGATCAGAGGCAGTATTCGGGAGCACAGTAAAGAAGGTCCTCGGCTGAATGAGTAACACCACGATAAATGTTCTGCATCATGGTATCCTGAGGAAATTGAAATTGCCACTATCTGGGTTCAGAACAGTGATTTCCAGACGGAAGGCTATGCATGAGGTTATGGTTTTTGGTAGGCTCAGTGCTTAGGAACAACCTTTTTGGTGTACGTAACGCCAAACGGAAAACTATCATATTTCCAAGCCTATGATGATACTTTGAATTGCGCTGTCTCGAACGCAGATGACAACGTGCTCGTTGGAGGAGACTTCAATGCTGCAGCAATCAAATGGGGCATGCCCTTAAAAGATCCGCAGAGAAGAATGGTAGCAAGGACGGCGGTCACTATGCTAATCTTCGGAAATACGCCAACTTTCCCCCGTATTGGCTGTGAAGGAACCATACCGAACATAACATTCGCCTCGGAGTCCTTAGTACGGAGGTTACACAATTGCGGAGTATTAGAAGGTTACTCAGCCGGTAATCATCAGTACGTTTGGCTTGAGATCCGTGATGCTGTCTCTTGACGTCCATGCTCTCCACCTTCTACAATTGGGTGGAACATGGAAAAAATGCACGTCGAGGGGTTCATCGAGGTGCTCTGCTACAGGGGGATACGCAGGAGACAGAAGAACTGGCAGCTCAAGACGGGAACTCAACTATGATCATCATCACGACTACTTTCAGTTTCAGTGCTTCTATGCCGCGTTGAAACCCGTTGCACGGCAAACCACCAGTATACTAGTGGTTGACTGAAATCACTAAAAAGCAAAAAGACAAAGCATGCGACTGCGTAGAAGCATATAAGTTGGCGAAGAAATACCTTCGCCAACTGACCAACAACAGCAAGGCTCGCTGCTGGCAAAATCAAGTAGACAATTTGACCAAAGAGGCCATGGAGCCTTGGCTACAAGCTAGCCATGCGGAAGTTTGGCGCCCTACGAACGCCTTGCATACATAAAGCGGAAAAGATGGACGAGATAGTGCGGGCACTTTTTCCCGCTCACTACGTCCATGTTGGCTGCACGGTGAAAAAGCAATCGAGTGCCTACTTTTTACATAGCGGGAACTGAAAGAGGGAGTCCTATGATTGAAAGCGAGGAAGGCTCCAGGTCCAGATGGTATTCTAGTTGAGGTGTCACAACTTGTATATCACCATTGTCCCGACTTGCTGCTCAGTACACTCAATGCTTGCCACCGTGACGGGGTTCCCTCGGTACGATGGAAAGGGGGCGAGACTCATGCTGATCAGCAAGGGAAAGGGAAATTCTGGATCATACCGCGTGGTCCAAAAGACAGAGGCATATAGGTGCACAAGCAACGGATCGTTCGGTTGGTGAAAGGCGATGTTTGGAGTGCCTTCAACTCCGCTAGATGGCTGGATGTTGTGGATACTTGAAAACCCCTTTTCAACTTCCAGAATATCTTTTGTGACTTTTGAGAGTCCCTCAGAAAGCCTGCTTTATGACACGACATAGGGCCAACGAAGGATGGAAGTTATATCGGGTGTAACCAACGATTTATTCTTGAATCAGATCTGTGGAACGTGTCTTACGATGGGCTACGGAAACCGGAGTACCAGATGAGTCACGCGTGATCAGCTATGCGGATGATGTTGTGGCTACAGTCACTGGATGCACAGTCGAATAAGCGCAACCTAGGTTAAGTATGCTAATGCATCGAGTGAAAAACTGGATGGCTTCAGTCTAGCACCGGAGAAGACCGAAGTGGTCATCTTGACAAAGAAGAAAATCCCTAGAGTAAGGAAGATCAATCTTGGAGACATATTAATCGAATCGAAGCCATCGGTGAAGTACCTGCGGCTACTGAGTGACTTGAAGATTCTCTCTGAGCAATTAGGGTAACGGCTGAGAAGACTGCTTCAGGCGTATCGGCTTTGAGTCGACTTATGGCAAACTGAGGGGGGTCCAACCCATTAAAAAGATATCTCTTGATGAGTGCAGTAGGGTCAGTGCTACTGTATGAAGCAGAAACATGGGGTAACGCTCTTAGTAAGGAGGCATACCGAAAACCCTTGGCGCAGGTAACGAAGAGAAACATTGAGGACTGCATCTTCATATCCGACAGTCTCTGATTCAGCGATGAGATTTATTGAAGGTGTGATCCATATCGCCCTCCTTGCTAGAGAGCGCCATAATATCTGCGTTGTAACGAGGACGCGAGGAAGATAATTGCAATGATTGGCACCAGTCTTGGTTAAATTGTACGAAGGGAAGGTGGAAAGTGTGGCTCATCCCAAATCTCAAACCTTGGCTCAATCGAAGGCATGGTGAGACTGACCTCCATGGGTGTTTTCAGTCTTACCTGCACAAGATTGATAAATCGTGGTCTCTCAACTGTAGATTTTGCCCCGGAGGAGTTGACGATGCCTGCTACACATTTTCAGCGTGAAAAAAACTAGACAGACTACGACGAGATCTCAACAGGGAGACGGGAGAGCTTAGTCGGGATAGTATAGTTGCGGAGATGCTTGGATCGGTTGACCAATGGAACCATGTAGCACATTATGCTTGGGCAGTCTTAAAAGATCACAGCAGCTGGGGAGGCTGGGGTCAGGAAATCGCGTGGTTGGCAGCTCCTCTTCCCTTCTCCGCTCCCGCTAGCGGAGGGACCCTACGAGTTGAAGGTGGCCCACAGTCTAGCAAAATGAAATCTGGACCGAAGTAATGTGTCAAACGTTTCCAGACTAGGCTTTGAGGTATACAGGTGAGGTGTTTAGTGGGTATTCCTGTCGCTCGTGATTATGGGACCCCCACATTCTGTGTGTAAATGGCTTTCACCTCCCAAGCCAAAAAAATCAGTTATTTTAGGTTATTTGCCGGTCAAAATGGCTTCGAATATATTATAAGGTTGGTAACACTGTCATTTTAGGGGATCTATTCAATTTTAAGTTGGCAAACTGCGCCTCGTGTGGGCCTATGCTGTCCATTGCGTTCTTATTTCTGGGTGTTACTGTGTAACCTATGCAACTCAGTCTTTTCTGCATGCGCTCTGTTCTCTGTTGACTGTGTTTTACTGTTTTATGATACGGAAAGTTGGAAATACGGATACGGAAGTACGTATCACATAGTCCATAATCATAATGTCTCAATAAGTTGTGTTGAAGTACTTCACGAAGACTGGAAGAACCAGGCCCAGTGCTCCATTTGCCATAAAACATTAAAAAGAGGACTATGTACTACTAATCTATGAGTGTATCTAAAAATAAGCATCCAAAAATTTTTTGTGGGATAAAGTAAGTTTAATTTTTTTAAACTTGTTGACTAATGTTTTTGATAAAGTTAACCGTATCTTTAGGAATTCTTCAGAGTTAAAATGTGGTATAAAAGTAGATACAGGTAGTCATGACCCCACCCCCTTAACATCACACCCTGGGTCTGTTACATCAAACTCGTTTTTCCCGAGTAATACTCCGCCTTCTCTTGATGTAGATAATCCAGAATCTCCTTTCTCATCTTTGCATTTTTCGCTAGAGACACCGGTCGAGTTTTCTCGAGATGTCCTTCTCTTTTAGCCTCTGCCTCATTTAAGCAAGAAAGAATATTCGGTTGTGGCAACAAATTAATTAAAAACTTAGGTAGTTAAATAGCGCAAGGAAATATTGTTTTAACAACTTTAACAGGAGGAGGAGGTGACTTAGACCTCACAAATGCGCTGGTCTACAGCCAAACAACGAGAGGCCGCTCGACGCCTCGGCATTTGTGATGTGGGCTCATCAAGTCGAATATAAAGAGTACTTGGATGCATTCTACGAGAAAAATAAAGGTCTCTGGGACAACCACGTGATTTCTATGTTGAATCAATTGACGATACCAGCAATTTTGTGGAAGTGAGGAAATTGCAAGTAAGCTGCTTTTTTGTGTAAAATTTCTTATGAATTATAGAAGAAGGGGTTTGAAACTTCTTCCATTAAACATTAAGAAGGGGTTTGAAACTTCTTCCATTAAACCTTAAAATTCCAAATGGAAAAATGTACAGGAAGGTAGGATAGGATTATATCCACATAACAATAGATAGTCGGAAACTTGCAGAAAAATATTATATAAAATATAATAAGATTTTTAAAAATAGAAATAAAAAATAGAATCGAATTCATTTTTATGTTTTTGACAAAAAATTGGTAGCAAATAGACATAAAGTAAGTAGAAAAACAGAAAATAACTCAAAGAGTGACATTTTAAAAGAGAAAACGAAATAGAAAACAGCTTCAAACAAGTTGGGTAAACAGACCTACGCTCGTGTCAGAAGGGTTTGGTATTCAATTTACAAAATGCAGTCACCAGATCGAATCAAATCAAGAAACATGTCAAAGACGATTTTATTGGAGAAAATATGACATGCGAAGATCATACTATTGTTAACAATGTTGAACGAATTTCGACTTCTGAGGTTTTTGGTATTGTTATACTCATAAATGTCTCGCTTGATAATTATTTCAGATGTCCTTCCGCGACGGAGGAAACACATTTTTCATGTATTTCCCCCCTGTGCCCCCACTGAAGCAAAAACTGACAGTTTAACAACTGTTTTGAAAAGCTCCCACGAAAACTTTAATTTCATACTCATATCGGCTACGTTTGATGAATTTTTTTTTCAGGGGCCACTCTCCTGTACTGAAATCATCGATTCATGGCCAATTTTTTCGAATCCTAGAATGGTTACAAGACCCTTTTGCTAGGAGCTCTCTCCCGCCTCATTGACTTGTTACACTTATGAGCATTAATTGTAGGTACTCATCTTCAGTCATTCATTCAATTGAATCAAGTGTTCAAAGCATGCACCTTAAACGTTGAAGTTGGGAAAAAATAACTCAAAATTATTCAATGTTCGCATTTAAAACAGCCACTATTTTGTTTTACGATTATTGATACCACTAGCTGAACCGATTCTCAAAGATATACATGACACCTATCATTCCTGAAATTTTCATGCAAATCCTAGCAAAACTGTAGTGTCTGAGTCGGTAAAAAGCGCATGTTGTTCCATAGCCATATGTTGCCATAGTAATAAATGCAGCGCATATTGTTCCATAGTAATACAGGAAAATTCAAACCACTATAACTTCGCAAAATATGATTCAATCTTTATGAAACTTCCAGTATAGATCAATCTTATAAATAGACATCTACGTACTGAATTTCATTGAATTTAAGGGTAATGTTAAGATTTTATTCAAGAAAACATAAAATCGATATATCATACTATTACTAACAAAGTTGAGTGAATTTCGACTTCTTACGTATTTGTTGTTGTTGTACTCACCAAGGCCTACATTCCTGATTTTTTTCAGATTTTTCGGATCACAGGTGTCCAACCGCGAGGGGGGGGGACACAAATTTTTCGTGTATTTCCCCTCCCTGTGCGCCCCTCGAAGCAAATTTTGCCAAACTAAGACCTGTTTAGAAAAGTTCTCATCAAGACCTTTCATTTGATACCCATATCGGCTACTTTCAATGAAATTTTTTTTCGGGGGGTCACTCTCCTATATGGGGAGACCCCCCTTAAATACCTTATAAAATTTTTTTGTAGTTGAACTTTGAAGAGATCACCACTTTACACCTACGCACAAAATTTGATGTTTCTAGCTTAAGCAATTTCCAAGAAAAACTGCTGTGACACACGGACGGACGGACGGACGGACGAACAAACGGACAGACTGGTCGCGAAACTAGTAGGGTTTTGTAAAATTATTTTACAAAACCCTTAAAAAGATAAAATGGGGTAGAATAAAGTAGAAGTAGAATTTCCGTAATCATGGCTTCATCAGCGATAATGTTTTTGTTTTGTGTGGTAGGGTGGTGAATGGCCATTTACGCCCAGAGTGTGGGGCTCCCGTGCTCGCAAGAAGGTGACAGAACTACTCACTAAACACCTCCCCTGTCAACCTGAGAACGTAGCCTGAGACCGTTTGACACATTACTTCAGGCCAGGTCTCGTTGTGTTACGCCAGACAAGCGATTTCTCGGATTTCTGTAATACATCTGAGCGAGTCCATACCACATGCACTCCGAAGGCTGGCATATACCGGACACTCAAATAGTACATGTTGCCAGGACTTACTCTCTGTGCCACAGATTTGACCATGTAACATCAACAAGTCCACGACTACACTACCATCCATTTTGGTACCCATGCCCTTTCAGCAGGAACCCCAAATCGAGACAGAAGTCCAGGTGTGACGCTCGCATTGCTGCCAGAACGTCAGGCAGCAACACGCAAGTTGCACGCTCCCGGCGGGTAATCACTCCACCTGGTTTACCCAATAAAGATCGTGGCATTATCCAACATGGAACGAATGCCAGACCAACTCTGAAGGCTGATGTGAGCGCCTCGGAACCACTCATGCTCGCCATCAGGCAACCCCCTGCGCAGACTGAAAGCCAATTCTTGACGGATGATATTTCTTATGAGTTTTACCCTTTTCTATTATTACTTAAATTTTCCTATAGTACTATTTTTCATATCTTAAAAAAATTCAAATCTGCGGATATTGCAACATCTTTTCCCGCTTCACATGCACGTATTGCATTGATGAAGGCAAGTGTACAGTTGAATGAGTGAGAGGCTCGTCAACCGCCGTTGCAAGTGGTCCCGCAAGGTGACACGAGCAATAACCACACACCGTGCGGACGCCGTGAGAAAAGAAAACAGAAGCGCAGGGAGTTCGTCATTCGTTGTGACTGTGTAAGTGATTTGTTAAATCCTGGGAAATATTAATTTTATGTTTGCTCATTTACCGGCTAAATTCTAAATTAGTATGTTTGATTAAAGATTGTTCCAAATTGGTAATATATAAAGAAAATACGGCCAACATATTCAAGTCCTTTGAAGTGGAGATAGATTTTCGTGGTGATTTAAGTAGTCACGTTTTGCGTTGACTTTTTCGTTTCGATTGAGCGGGTGGCAAGTGGGTGTGATTCAAAGTTATTATTCTCCATATATTATGGAGGATTTCAATGTTTGCAGCAAAAATACAGTTATTATAAAGTTAACATGGTTCGCTGGCTGATACTTTTAAAAGTTTTCTGTTTCGCAAACTTTTTTTTTGCCTGGATATAATAGATTTGTTGATTAAAATGAACCAAAAGAGATTTTATGTTGGTATGTGGCATGATGACTTTTGAATTAGGCCCGCCTGTAAGGAAGTATTAATGAGTATAATCTTCTACATCCTTAGAAACGCTTTATACCTGGTTTGATAGGGAATGGAAGTCATCCAACGTTTTTTTGGAAAACCAAGAATAAATGCCAACGCTGAACATTGAAACAATATACAACATCGAATCTATATCACCTGCTGCCAATGTTTCAATCCGACGCATGTCCAATGCTCATCATATGCAACATTCAAACACTACCCCAGTCGCACCATTATATGGCTGGGATGTAAGGACCAAGAGGATGTCTGTAACTGTATGGGCTTTTTCACACGGCAATGGTAAAAACCCATATCTAAACAGGTTTCGCGCTTACGCCCTTATGTTTACACGGTGCATAGTTCAGCCAACCTATTTTTGTATACGATACACATCTTGCGAGTGTATGTGTCAAAAGGATCATTTGATCGTTAAACATCGTGCGGACAACATGAAAGCGAAGACAGAGAGATAAGCGATTGAGAATTGATGTTTTAGTCTTGAATTGTGCACGAGGTAATAAAAACTGGAATGAAAAATGTATTTTATGATTGTTAAAATTTGTCGATTCAAACTTCTATTGGATTTATTTGTATCCTCCGTGTTTTTCCGCTTTTTGAAAAATGTATTCCAAATTTGAATATCTTTTTAAGTCGCATATTTTTCTTGATGTGTTGTAAACTTGCTTATTATAATGTGATTCTATGAAGATTATGCGTACTGTTAATTTTCTATCGATTTATACTAGGCGATTTAACTTTATTGTAATCGTGATATTCGTCGTGTTGTTTCTTGAAATTGAACATGGCCTCCGCTTTCATAAATTCATTAAATAACGCGTAGCTTCTCACATCCACGCATCCATTTTTGCACGCAAATTAAAGAAAGGCAATCGTTTCATGACGACTACCTTCTTCACCGAATGTTCAATTCGGAATGATTATCGGCGTTTGTATAAAATTTCCCCCACCAAATGGTCAACAAAATGTTTTTGTGTATATGCGTTACGCTCGTTCACCCTAAAAAATTTTGGCATGTTTTTAACCATCAGATTCCCTCAATGCTTCTCACTCTTCTTGCCCATATAACCTGTTTAACGCTCACTTTTAACGCTGCGTCTGAAAAAGCCCTATTAGTTTGAATCTGTAAATTACCAACGGTTTGGAATACATTTTAAACTGCTGTATTGAGCATAGTATACTCAACTAGTATCCACACTCAACCAACCCTCCGGAAAAATCCGAACACAAGCCGAGCAGCGAGCCATAAATCTTCGGTAGCAGGTAGGTAGGTAAATGCCGACGCGAGGATTGGCGCGAATATATACATGTGCTTCGATGAGAGATTTCAGGATTACCATATCTCAAAAAATCAATGAATTTGCAGAAAAACAAATTCGTACCATGTAATCTTTTAGTTTTTTATTAGGATCTGGCAGTACTCCCATGTTCTGAAATGCGTAAAAGAACACATGCGTCGAAAATTTTATTTGATTTTTGCTTTGTTTCTTGAGCGCGCCAGGCCTGGGCTCAGCTGACGTGCCCAGGATCAGCTGACGTGCCCCTGGAAAAATTCTGAAAGTGTGCAAAACGGGATAAATAAAAGGTGTGGGTACTAGGTGAATGTACTATGGTATTGAGTCATCGATTCCGGCGAATGTTGATAATGCGAGCGACACGGATATGACTATACCGATTTATACATGTGTGATTATTCTCTGCTTTGGACTTCTCATTTATGGAAATTGTGAAAACACACCTGTTTTGCACACATGGCTTCTTCTTTGACATGGCATATTTAACATCCGATCTGTTCGTTTTGTGTTCAACTGGATCGCGGTTGCTGCATCCATATCTGAAACTGTCCTTAGGCACTGAAATCAGATTTCTTCCATGCTTTTGATTAGTGTTGTGCTGCACGTTATGAAGGCAGACTCTTTAAGTCTTAATTCTTGAAAAACTGAAGTCTTCTTTATATGTCTTGAAAACCGCGCATATTATTATATCGGACTTATCAAATGAATTGTATCGAGTACCACCAATTGAATCAGTGGCACCTCCAGCGCCACCTATCGAAGGCCAGCCATCCGCTCAGGAGGTTAACGCCATCGGCCAATGCAAGCTACTCTTGTTTTGGCGCGCCAGCCCTGAGCTCTGGTTTTTTCATGTGGAGTCTCAATTCCAGGTCCACAAGGTGATGAGCGACGCAACGAAGCATCACCTCACGGTATCATCATTGGACCACGACACCATCGCAAAGGTAGCAGACATTATTCGTGCGCCGATTCGAGGTGTTGAAAGGTGCCATCTTCTTCCACCTCACTGATTCACCTGATGCACAGCTGCATAAGCTGCTTACAGATGTTGAGCTTGGAGACAAGTGAACTTCACAACTACTGCGCCATATGCGTTCTCTGGCTGGTACGCGCGTCAGCGACGACGTTCTTCGTGTCAGGTGGCTTGATCTCCTGCCTCAGCAAACGTGGTGCATGCTCTTGCTGATCAAAAATCAGACAATAGAAGACCTTGCCGCGGTCGCAGATAAAGCACATGAGATGGGCTCAACAGTGATGGCCACTTCTGCTCAACCATCAACGCGCGCAACCACTTCATCATCTGGCATCTCCTCACCACGTAATTCCGTGGACAATTTTGCGGTTGAATTTGCCGTCCTGCACATAGCGATCGCACAACTAACTACTCTGACTCATGAGGCGCTCCAGCAGCTGCAGACCAATGCCAACACGTTGCAGGAGCGCCCATCATCAAGAAATCTGCGCCAACAAAGAGCACGTTTCGCCACTCCGGGACCGGATCGTCACACGGTATATTGCTGGTATCACAGCAAGTATGGAGCCCTTGTGATGCGGTGCAAATAGCCCTGTTCGTTCCTAGCTCCAGAAAACTAAGATCGCCGGCGCTGTACTCGGCAGACAACTCCGGCAACACATCCGAAAAACGCCTCTACATCTCCGACCGAACCAACAAAACTCAGTTCCTAGTGGACTCTGGGTTCTCTCTGTCCACTATCCCTAGGTACTTCATCAATAGACCTCTTCATAAACAAACCCTCGAGCTACAAGTGGCCAATGGCACGCCAATAACCACTGTTGGCACCCAGGAACTCACGCTGGACTTTGGATTACGTCGTCCATTCCACTGGACGTTTGTGATCGCAGATGTCCAGACTGCTACCCTTGGAGCCGATGCTTTTAAATTAGCCTTCTAGACGACCTCACGAATATCTCCACAGCTTGCGACCTCGGCCCAGTGCCATCAGTGCACAGTATCAGCGCCGTCATCAACTCATCCAGCGTTGCAAATACTGTTGGAGATTTATATAAAAGGATCATCACCAAATATTCAAGCAAGCCTCTACGGCCCAGTGAACTGGTTCCATCGTTGATCTTCCCGTCTACCACCAGATTATCACTCTCGGCCCACCAGTGTTTGAAAGACCACGTCGTCTTACGGGAGAACGCCTTGCCGCCGCGAAAGCAGAATTTGATTTTCTCTTGGAGCGAGGTGTTATTCGACCATCATCGAGCCAATGCGCTAGCCCTCTCCACATGGTACCCAAAGACGAGGGCCGGTAGCGAACCACTGGAGATTATTGCCAGCTCAACGCCCAAACTCGCCCCGACCACTACCCATTACCGATCATTGAGGATCTAATACAGGAGGCCAGTGGATCTATATTTTCGGTCATCGATCTTCAGCGTGCCTTTTATCAAATCCCTGTCGCTCCCAAAGACATCGAAAAAACAGCAGTAACCACGCCATTCGGCCTTTTTTGAATTTTTAGGTATGCCTTTGGGCCTTCGAAATGCAGCTCAGCCGATGCAGCGCACTCTTAACCATTCGTTAAGAAAGCTAGATTTTGTAAGAAACTACCTGGGCGATATTTTGGTGTTCTCTGCCAGCCACAACCAACACCAACACCACCTCGACCAGTTTCTCTCCGTGTTGCAACCCACTAAGCTCCAAGCCAATTGGGGCATATGTCAAATCGGTCAAGACGAGGTTATTTTTGCCGGCTATTAAGTGAACAAGTCAGGTTTCCGACCATCAGCTCCAAAGACACAGGCCATAGGAGGATTTCCTAAGCCAGCTGACTCCTCGCAGCTGAGACGCTTCCTTGGGATGATGAATTTCTACCCCCGCTGCATACCACACGCTGCCAAGCTACAAGCACCGCTTTCAGATATGCTGACAGATTGCAACACCAAAAAGACACCACTTGTTTGGACACCCACATCCAAAGCGGCTTTAACAAGGCATCACCGCAGCAGCTACGTCAGCTCTTCTCTCGAGTTCGCATCATTTGGCTCTTTGCACTGATGCATCCAATTTCGCCATCGGCGCAGCCTTGGACCAGCAGCAGAGTGACGGCACTTGGACGCCCCTGGGGTTCTTCTCGAGGAAGCTATTGTTATCCTAACAACATCCGCAATCGCTGCAATCTAGCCAACCACCCGCACATTCGCTTTCACCATTACCTTCACCAACCCCCTAAGTTTTACAATCAGACCCAAGCATTCCGGAACAACAGCACCAAATACCTACTACCGCCAACAAAAGAGTCACATATTCACTCCCTTCGCCACATGTGAAGGTCATTGGGGAGGGAGAGGTTGTGGCACCTCGACACGTTCCAACGCACATTTCACGTCGAAAGCAGCGGTTAGTGCTTCGATAAATCTTCGCTTGCCAACCTAAATAACGGCAAACTTTGCAAATAGCTACGAGAGCCGTTCTTCTGCATTCTCATGAGTGAATGTACGAAGGAGATTTTATATGGATGACATCTCCTTCCGATATCATTATCAAACAGTTAGTCTTAAAATAAAAGTATATGTTAACCAGATCCTGCGTTTGATTCCAAAGGCTCATATAGCCTTTACTGGTACTGACGACGAAAATTTAGAAGAAATATATGTTACCTTATTCTGTGTACCACATACTGCCCCGAATCGCGTACCCTAGACTGCCCATACACTGGGGCAAAATGAGGTTTTCAAGAGGATTTTGTAAAATTAAAACATTATTTGATTCACTAAATTCTTTGCCCTATAAATGTGTAGCGACTACAAATTCATTTCATTTTGTACATTTTTATTTCAACATGTCAATATTTGCCAGAAAGGTTAAGTTCAGTTCCTGAACAAAGTACAGCAAAATGAATTACATGTGTCCAAATTCTTCCTATTAACTTTAGATGCAAGCCAGCACAAATTTCAATTTTATTATTTTTGTAACGTATTGCCCATAGTTCAATATTCTTAATTGATATAAACGCCATCTTGGAATTCTTTAGAGTCAACATTATTAACTTAAATACTACGATGCATAATTATGCGATCAATCAAAATTTCATATTTTAGATTATTGCTGGCTTGCACATTTCGGGTTAACGAACTTGATTGCAATTGAAATAATTTAATGATGATTGTAGAAAAAATTATTATAAATACCTTTGACTTATGAATAAAGAATCACTTGGGAAGTATTGTTCACAGCATACAAAACGTGTTTATTTTCCCAGTTTCCCAGTTTACCCTAATTCGATTATATTCTACAACAATTGAATATATCGAATAATCCCAAATTCCTCAATAACAGCTGGTGTGGCTGGTTTTTTGAGGAATCATCCTGTTCTTATTTCGGTCTGCAGAACTCAGTTCCGCGCCGAAACATTGGTCCGTCGAGCCGGATATTGGTTGCACTTAAGTTCCTACAATTGTCCTTAACTGCAACAAAATCCTTGCCCTATTGGCTGCTGCGTGTAATCCTGGACATCGCTTTCTGCAAGAGGTCATCTAGGACCAACTTTATTGTTCCTGACTGCGATCCTTCGACATCGTCATCGCAGTGCACCTAGGACTCGTCACTCAGGTTCCAGATTCATTGTTCCTGACTGCGATCCTTCGACATCGTCATCGCAGTGCACTTAGGATTTGACACTCAGGTTCTGGTTTGCTCCTGACTGTGACTCTTGGAAATCATCATCATACACGCCTAGGACTTAGCAGCACTGAGGTTCTGATTCTATTGTTTCTGACTGCAGCGCACGAGCATCTGCGGGGATTACCATTGTACAAATTTACACTCGCCTGCCATCAAACTCATTAAGATGAATATAAATTCACTGTTAGAAGACCAGCAGCATTTAGCTGGCTCCCTAGAAAATCTGGAGAGGAATTTGCAATATCTCCTGAGTTACCTAGAAGGAGAAGCCAAAGATTCCGTTTCGCATCTGCAACTAGATGCATTAAACTCCGATACAGCGGACATGATATTACAGCACCGATTTTCAAACAACAAAAGGATGGCTAAGGCATATCTTGATAGCATATTCGACATAAAAAAGTAGAGCATAGGAGTGCAGCGGGAATAATCAACATGTTCAACGTTTTGCGGAATTGTCTCGTGGCACTGAAAAGTATGTCTTTTAACACGGATCAGTGGGATCCGATCATAATTCATACTGCAATGCGAAAGCTTGACTCTGAAAGCATCCGCATGTTCGAAAACACTTTAAGCAACCACAAAGAAGTGCCATCAGTTCAACAGCTCTACGATTTCCTTTTGAAAAGACATGAAGTCTTAACAACAATCAAACCACAGCACACCAAGAAACGAGCTTTCACTACAATGACAAAACCAACCTGTACATTTTGCAAGGAGCAGCATTTCATATATCGCTGCGGCAAGTTTAAGTAACTCTCCACTGAAGATCGCCATAAATTCATATCGTCGAACGAGTTATGCAAGAATTGCCTCACTCACGCCAAAAGCATCAAATGCAAAAGCTCACGTAGATGCTTTGAGTGCAATAAACCACACCACACGCTTCTGAATTTCCCAAACATTAAAGCTATTACCTCCAATATTACCACAAATGAATCTTGCGAGCCATCGGCTCCTGCAATGAATACTAAGGAAGTGAATGTGAATGTTCTGCTCCCAACAGCTTTAATAAATGTACAAACGAGTACTGGACAACAAATCTACGAGGCTCCCAATCATCCTTCATTACTTCAAAGGCAGCGAAGAGGCTAGGACTAAAAAAGCAAAGAATTTTTGCAACGATCTCCGGGATTGGTGAAACAGAAACATCGACTGTACAAAATCAAGTCTACATGTCTATAGTACCACACTTCCAATCGACATTTACCCTCCTAGTCGAAGCATTAATCATGCCAAAACTTACAACGATATTACCAGAAGATCTCTCCGGGATTGGTGAAACAGAAACATCGACTGTACAAAATCAAGTCTACATGTCTATAGTACCACACTTCCAATCGACATTTACCCTCCTAGTCGAAGCATTAATCATGACAAAACTTACAACGATATTACCAGAAGATCGAGTGATTTTACCTAAGTCTAGTACTAAGGCTAGCAGATTCTGATTTTGCCTCCCCGGGACGAATTGATGTCATACTTGGAGCAGAGGTGCTAGAAAAAATAATTGAAGAAGGCTTACGGAAAACAGATCCATTATTAGCACAAAAAACAAAGCTTGGCTGGATTTTATCAGGTAAAACCATGTCCAAGGCTAAAAGAAGTGCAAAAAAAATAACAACTTGCATCTCAATGACTGAATCCCACTAATCTGTGGAAAAGTTCTTTCAGATGGACAATGAAGATCACAAAAGAGAGCCTTCAATCTCTGAAGTTCGATGCGAAGAACATTTTCAAGCAACATTTGATAGGGATAATCACGGAAGGTATACAGTTCAGCTCCCATTCAAAGATGATATTAACATAAAACAACTTGGAGAATCTCGTATTAAAGCCTTATTAAGATACAAGCAAGTCGAGAAAAGACTGGAAAGAGATCCAAAATTGAAAAAAGAATACCAACAGTTTCTTGAGGAATATATTGAGCTCGGACACATGGAAAAAGTTGTTCCTTACAGCAGAGATACTCGAAACTTTTTTTACTTACCTCACCATCCAGTATTGAAAGAAGATCTTATTAAGATGGAGAAAACATAAGTATGTTTATACCACAGATATTGAGAAGATGTTCCGGCAGATCATTGTAGCAAAGCAAGATAGAGACAACCAACGAATCCTTTGGGGGGACGAAAACTCGAAAACAGTTAACCAGTATCAGCTGAAGACAGTTACATATGGCACAGCATGTGCCACCTTTTTGGCTGTAAGATGTCTTATTCAGCTAGCGAAGGACGAGGGACACATGTATCCACACCCGACTAAAGCCCTTCTAAACGATTTTTATGTCGATGACATGCTCAGTGAGGCAGATTCCAAAGAAGAGGCAATAAAACTACAAAGGGGAATCACCTGCCTACTGAAACAGGGTGGATTTAACCTTAAAAAATGGGCTAGTAATCATCCAGCGCTATTGGCAGCTGTCTTTGAAGATGCAAAAGAGAAGGGACTACTTCAAATAACTGAAGATGCATCGCTTAAAACATTAGAGGTTCATTGGAACCCCAGTAAAGACGAATTTCAATTTAAGATTCCAAAATTTGAAAAAGGTCGAAGGCTGACAAAACTACGATTATCGTCAAACATTGCCAGTATTTATGACCCATTACAATGGCTGGCTCCAGTCACTACACGAGCCAAAATACTTATGCAAGACGTCTGGAAAACTGGACTGGATTGGGACAACTAGCCTTCCGAAGAGATTGTGAAGCGCTGGAATAGCTTCGAAACGGATTTAGCAGGCCTGGAAAACATAAAGGTACCACGATGGGTTCGCTACACTTCTAAAGCCAACATAAAGCTTCATGGCTTCTGCGATGCTTCGGAAGCTGCCTATGCCGCAGTTGTGTACAGCAAGTCAACCGATAACTTTGGAGCTATCAGAACAACTTTACTTTGCGCAAAAACTAAAGTTACGCCACTGAAATAAAAAAAAATCACTTCCGAAACTTGAGCTTAACGCAGCTGCTCTTCTCTCAAATCTTCTGCATCAAACAGCTAATACTATGGGCTTGACTAACGTACCAATTTTCGCTTGGAGTGATTCGACGATAACACTGACATGGCTGAAGAAGGAACCATCTTCATTAGATACCTATGTCGCGAACAGAGTTTTCAAGGTACAGACTATAGATGGTGGGAAGTGGCAATGGAATCATGTGAGATCAGACGAAAATCCCGCTGATTGTACTTCTAGAGGAATAAGTCTGAAAGAATTACACAACCATAAGTTATGGTGGAGTGGTGCCAGTTGGTTGTGACAAACGGCTAACATCGAAGCCCCTATTAAAATAGCATCAACATGCACAACAAAACAAGAATTCGAGCTTCTGGAACGCTACTCCAATATACAAAAATTGACAAGAATCTTTAGTCTCTGCCTCAAGTTCGCCGACAATTGTAGAAAGCCAAGTCATGAGAAGAGGATCGGCATCTTACAACCCATTGAGCTCCAAAGCGCACATCTCAAAATCATCTCCATCATTCAACGACAAGAATTCGTTCAAGACATAGCTGATTTGAAGGCAAATAAAGGAGCCGGTGCCAAAATACGATCACTCAATCCTTTCATAGACGAGATGGGAATCCTTCGAGTTGGAGGAAGACTCCGAAATGCAAACATTTCGCAGGGCGCAAAGTTCCCCATTCTACTACCGCAACGCAACCATATAACTTACCTGATTGTTTGGAAGGCACACATAAAAACCAATCACAGAGGCCTTCGGCTCGTTCAGAATTATCTTCGGATGAGATACTGGGTAGTACACGATCAAAGGGTTATCCGATATGAGATCCATCGTTGCATAACCTGCTGTAAATTCACAAACAGAGCTAATGAGTAACTAATGGGTAACCTACCCGCCGTACGCATCACTCCATCAAGTGCATTCTCACACTGTGGTGTAGACTATGCAGGACCCTTTAGTACAAGAATGTCTAAAGGATGAGGATCAACGATCCTCAAAGGATACATCGCCCTGTTTACCTGTGTGGTGACAAAAGCTATCCACCTGGAGCTTGTAAGTGATCTGTCGAAAGAAGCCTTTCTGGCGGTGTTTAAGCGTTTCATCAGCTCTGTCAGGAAATATTTGGCGACAATGGAAGGAATTTTGTCGGAGCGAGCAATCAAATGGATAAAGATGTCCAAGAAGCCATTGAAAGATCCACAAGCGATTTAGCACTAATAACAGCCAAAGATGGAATCTCCTGGAATTTTATACCTGTTGCTACGCCCCATTTTGGAAGCTTATTGGAAGCTGGAGTGAAGTCCGTTAAAGGGCATATCAAATGAGTATTTGACGAGGCCAAGATAGTTCCAAGCTTTGAAGAATTCTCCACGATACTTTGTCAAATAGAAACCTGTCTGAATTCAAGGCCGATTACAACCCTATCCGGTGATCCGAATGACTTGGAAGCTCTGACACCTGGTCATCTTTTGATTTCATTGCTAGCTCTACCAGAACCAGATAGATCACAGAAAACTCTACATGAACGTTGGCAGATGCCCACTGCAATGCATCAAACATTGTGGAACAGATGGGCAAATGAATATTTGCACACCCTTCAACGACGCACGAAATGGACTAAGCACGAAGAAAATATCAAAATTGGGGAATTAGTCCTTATAAAAGAAAGAGACATGCCACCGATCAAATGGCCCCTTGCCCGAATTCATGAAGTGCAACCAGGAACAGATGGTAAAGTACGAGCAACTACGGTCAAATACAGCAGGTTGCGATCATCAATCTCTGTCATCTCCGAGGATAGTGCACCGAAGCAAACACAAAGGTCTGAAGAATCCCAAGCTCACATAGCATTGCATGATGAGCAACGAGTCGACCCTCCAACCAAGCAAGGTCAAGTTAGACTTCAAACTACGTCTGTTCGAACCAAATCTAAAGCTACGCCTGTTCAAACCGGACCTCAGTCTATACCTCTTCAAGCTAATCCTCAGAAACGAAAATGTGACGCATTCCACCAAATTAAAATAAACAACCACCTAACAAAGAAAATGAGAATTGCTCCTTGCACCTGGGCAACAAAGCTTATGAATCTAACCCTTCTCATGTTTTCCCTATTAACTCTGGGTCTGGCTAATTCTACGAATGCCAACTACGAGGTTATCAGACATAAAGGAGGGTTCTACGTTAAAAGACTGGGCAATGTTCATGTTTTACGTGGGAATCTCAGATTAGAAGGAAATTTTCCCATAAAAACAACTCTACAAGACGAGAAAAGTGTTATATCTACCCTGAAGGAGGTCAAAAACATGTGCTATCAGACAAGAGATTTATTGGAGTGCCTCACAGTGTGGGCACTCGTACAACATATGGAGTCAAGACAGTTTGAAATAATTAGCCATATCCGGGAAATCAAGGCTATTTTGAATCCCAGGCAAGCTACTCACTGCTGTTTTCGGTGTTAACGACGAAGTCTACACCGATATAGATACCTTGCAGGAAAACCAGCAAAAAATATCTTCAAAACTGTGAATCACCAAGGCATGCTCTTAAACATGAAAATATCACAGTCGAATAATATGACCATGATTAAACTAAAGAATCTCGGGGGAAAATTGAACCAAGTAATCGGCGCTGTCAATGAAATGAAAAGATGGTACGCACAAATCGATCACAACAGGCTCAGCATTCAAGTATTATCAACATATCTTACGGCAATGGATTATTACGACGATATAAGCCTAAAGTATTCAAAACTAACAAGAGCCATGTATGGTCACGAGAGCATCCTAAATTTCATTTCACTAAATACCATCAACACTATGATACAGCATACCAAACAAAAAATTGGTTTTGCTTTCGAAATTCTACGGAGCCCTCAAAAGCGAATATCCCTAAAACGAAGTAAGGAGAGAGCGTCAGTTTATGGATACTTCACGATAATTGAAAATACCAGATACAATCTCATCCACATAACGGCTGTTCCACATAAATGAAATACACATCGTTACATCATGATTGATGCAGGGCCTCCCACAATCGCAGTAAACTTTGATCGTCAAGTTTATTTCACTCTGAACCAAGAAGAATTAGACGCATGCAAGTCCGAGGAGGAGCTACTGATATGCTCACCTGGAACGACCACCAACATTATGACAAAACCTAACTGCATCCTGGATGAGATCTACAACAGGCACAACCGAATCATGCGCCCCACATTTAGCACAAGCAGAGAACGTACATTGTGGAAGAAGCTTAGGATGAAGAACACATGGCTTTTTGTTGCTGATCCGCCAGTTCCCGCACACTTAATCTGCAATGGCCAACGGCGGGAAATCGTATTGATAGATGTAGGAATAATACGCACAGCAACAAACTGTATTATAGAAACCAAAGAAGTCGAGATTCGGTCATCACTTAACAAGGAAATGACTGTTTTAAGTTCTTACATGAAAGAGATTCCACCTGAGAAGTTTAACACGATCACACAACAGCCAGCATCTGCAACCTCTGAGCCGATCACCAAATTATCTCAGCAGGTTTTCACGAACGAGGTTTTAAACCTTCAGGAACCTGTAAGCACACTGCAGAAAATTAAGGAACACACGGTGCCAGCAGCAGCCACAATACTTGTTACTCTGCTATTACTACTAATTGGTAACTTATTAAAAAGAAGATGCCGAACGTACCTTCTACGAATAAGGAAATCTACAGGACAAACCGAAGACCACCCTGGAACTGCTACCTCACTTAGGGACAGATTCGATAGCATCACCACTTTCGCCCACCCAACATGTTCAGTTCCTGAACAAAGTACAGCAAAATAAATTACATATGTCCAAATTCTTTCTATTAACTTTAGATGCAAACCAGCAGAATTTTCAATTTTTTTTTATGAATAAAGAATCACTTGCAAAGTATTGTTCACAGCATACAAAACGTGTTTATTTTCCCAGTTTCCCAGTTTACCCTGATTCGATTATATTCTACAACAATTGAATATATCGAATAATCCCAAATTCCTCAATAACAGCTGGTGTGGCTGGTTTTTTGAGGAATCATCCTGTTCTTATTTCGGTCTGCAGAACTCAGTTCCGCGACGAAACAGGCTATTAATACACTTTACTAAATTATATAGTTTATTTCACTGCAGTTAAAAGTAATAATAACCAAAGCAGTGACAAAAAATCCGGTTGAATTAATTACTTCTAAATTAGAAAACTTAATTGTGAGTTATTATTTAACAAAACGAAGAATGCGCTACAAATGTATTCTGATTTTTATCTATTAAATATATTCTGAACTCCGCCATAGACGGTCCCAAGCCCATTTGAGAAAGGAGGAGGGAGCCCCTTGCTACCCCAACCCATAGCTTCCATGATTCCTCATCCCAAACCCCCCCAAATAAATGTTAGTAAATGCCTCGGGGTGCACATTGGGTTTAATGGTTCCCCAATAATGTAACATTAAATGTCGAGAAATGCTAATAACTGTAAACACATCTACAGCTCTGCTACTAAATCCTACTTGCACCTCCTTTGTGAGGACGTAAGAGGGTGAAGGCGAATCTTCCGCGCTTGATAACGGAATCAGCGTGATAACCATGCCGCCGGAATGGAGGCTGGCTAACTCTCCGTCCCTGGAAAACCTTGAAATGTTTCGAAACCTGCAGATGGGCCTCGGAATGGATTGGACTCACAGCAACGACCTCGCAAACGAAAAAAGGGCTATGGCATTGGATCCTGGAACGTCAGATCACTCAATTACCCTGGCGCTGTTAAGGACCTTTTACAACAGGCCAGTCTATATCAATTAAAAATACTGGCAGTCCAAGAAACGAATTGGACTGGAAACGACATTGGAGACATGAGATCGCACACAATATTTAAAAGTGGGAAGCCTACTGGAAAACGAGAATTCGGAGTGGCCTTTATTGTGGATAGGGAGTTCAAATCACACATTATTGATTTTAAGGCAGTCAATGAACGGTTGTGTGCGATCCGTATAAAAGCGAAATTCCTCAAAATCTGGCTGATTAATGTTCACGCCCCGACTCAAGAAAAGGACGAAGAAACGAAGGAATCGTTTTACAATCACCTGGAAAGACTGGTCGACTCATTGCCCACAAACAACACAAAAATTATTCTGGGTGATTTCAACGCTAACGTTGGCAATGAGCTATCTCATCGGCGAACGACTGGAGGATATAGCCTCTGTTAAATTCAAGAATTCTGTTTAGAAAAAAAAAATATCATTTTCATATCCCTCAAAATCATTTTAAATTTGAACGGTGTCCTCATATTTTTCAATTAGACTGTACACAAATGTACGTTGGTAATATCAATTTTCAGTCATACTTTGAATATATTCATTTTGTTATTATAACAATGTTGCAACAAACTAATATATCCAATTTCAATTTCAATAGCGTTTACATTATCCCCACATTGCATTGGTCATCAAATTTTATCTCAAAATATCATATATCTTTAGCTTTGAGTTTATCGTTTGCCACTTAAGACATTTTTTCAAGATTGCCAACGTACATTGTAATATTAGAACATAGTAAGCATTTTCACATGCATTCATTTTTGTTAAGTCTGTAAGTTTGAGATTGTATTCTTTCAATATTTTTCGTTATTAAAAATTCAGTTGTTATTCAACCACGGAGTGTTTCAGATCGAGATAGATTTTTCCCTGGGTTTCTTTTAAGTACAACAGTGACATATAACGCGTTATAGTGTATTTGATTTGGTGTTGCACTAAATCAACACAGATACAATCAAAATTGTTCCGCCTGTGATCCTTTTTCGTGTGAGTGAACAGATTTTTTTTCCTTGGAATTAATTTGGTGTTACACCTCATTAATATAAAAGAGTAACAGGTGCTCCACCGTTACATTTTCTCGGAATATTTTGTGAAGTTAGTATTGCAGAGTTGACTAGGTGTTTCCACCTAACCAACAATATTTTGTGTTTGGTGCTACACCTTCACAGTTACAAATCTTTTAACCTTCTGGTGACCCCGACGTGATAAAAAGGATACCAATCGGCCATCCTGGACGCCTTGGCAAAGGTCCAAAAGGAACTAGGCGGTTCCATCGAATCAGGATATTCGAACTTCAAGAAGGATACTCAGCAGAGGAAGACGATCGCTTATTGCCAGAAGAGTATAGCAACTCTCGAGGAAAAATGGAGCTGCTTCCAGAAGAATCATGAAGTTCTGGATGAGTTCTCTAAAACGCATAGCGAACATCTGTATTTCGCTAACTCCTACTACGACCAGGTGAAGGAGGTCGTGCGAAAACATATGGAAGGCCTCGAAGAAATCTTGGGTCAGGACCGAAGTATTGAGGCTACCAGCGAACAACAGAAGGGGATTAACACCGAAAGGCACAATGAGGTGAAACATCTACTTCGACGTCAAAAGGCTCTCATCAGACACACCAGGCAGATGATTGTTGAAATAACTGAGAAACTGGCGACAGCGCAGTCGCCAAAATTCTACAAATTCAAAGACGAGAATTTGCAAGAAATTTGGGTCTGCTATGAAAATTATGAACATAGCGAGGACGAACAAGAATACGACAAAGTAGACTGCAAAATACAGCGGGTCATAATCGAGCTCTATGAACACATTGAGAGCATCCCAAAGACTCCGCAGTCTATACATCCACAAATTGAATCTGCTAAACTTCCAGCAATCAGCCTGCCAACGTTTGACGGCAACTACAATAATTGGATGCAGTTCAAGGATTTATTTGAACAGATGATTGACAAAAGCTCAATAAGTCCAGCACAAAAGATGTTTTACCTTGTAGGCAAATTATCCGGGGAGGCACGTACATTGATCCAACATTTACCGGTATGTGATCGAAACTATGAAGTAGCCTGGTCTCTTCTCAAGCAACGATACCAAAATGATAGGCTTTTGGTCAATGCGTTGATCAGCAGATTGCTATCACAACAAGTAACTTAAGCAGACTCCGCAGCTAGCGTTAAAAGATTGCATGACACAACAAAGGAGAGCCTCATGGGGTTGCAGAACCTCGGTGTACACACAGATCACTGGGATGCGATCGTCTCGCACATAACTTTTAAGAAACTAGACAAGGCAACGCACATGCTCTACGAGCAAGCCCTAGAGAACCCGCGATCATTGGACAGTACCAGCAAGGTTCTCAGCTTCCTGGAGATGCGATTTCAGACTCTCGAAGCCACGATTGGCAAGCAGTCATCAGAAAACAAAACCAGCAAACGGCAACGAACGTCGGTCTTGGTTGCAAATCCAGAGAAGGATCACTGTGTAGCATGCCCAGGAATACATCCTCTCTTTGCCTGCAATGAATTTAATCGACAGCCTATAGCAAAACGAAGGGAAATAGTGCAACGTGCCAACCTGTGTAGAAATTGCCTCAAACCTGGCCACAGAGCCGCGAAGTGAACTCGAGGTTTCTGCACTAAGTGTAAGCAAAAGCACAACACATTGCTGCACAGTGAAAACGAGCCAGAGAAGCCAAAGGAAGATAATCAAAAATCCCTGAAGCAACCTTGCTTTGAAACCACTAAAACTGCGCTTGTGTCTCAGCCAGCCATTGACGGACCTTCTCATGTCATATTGGGAACGATTGATGTCATAATTAAGGCTGCGAATGGCCGATCAGTGCAGTGCCGAGCCTTGCTGGACACTGGGTCACAGCTTAATTTCATCACCGAAAAGGTAGCTAAGAAACTTGCGATCACTGAAATAGTTGATCCAATTAGTATACAGGGAATTAGCACAAATCGAAGCATCGCTCAAAAAAGAGCAAGTACAGGTGCATTCCCGACTTTCCACTTTTAAGTTGGACCTAGATGCATTCGTGCTGAAGAAGATTACATCCAATCAACCTGCAACCCAGTTGGATGTATCAGCATGGAAGATACCAGCAGGTATACAATTGGCAGACCCCGAATTTTATACACCGGCTCCTATCGACCTACTCATAGGAGCAGAGTAATGCTTTGACGTACAAACCGAAGGCCGTGTTAACCTTGGAAAGGGTCTACCAACGCTGCAGCATACGTCATTTGGTTGGATGGTGGCCGGAAAGATATCTCAGCCCTCCAAAAACAATATCAGGTCATGCTTGGTAGGCACAAAAGAAACTCTTGAGCTCAATCAACAAATGAAACGCTTCTGGGAGCTTAAAACAATGGAAACCTCAGCGCCAATTCGAACAAGTGCTGAAAAGAAGTGCGAGGTTCATTTCCGAGAAACAACAAAACGGAATTCGGATGGAAGATTTATAGTGAGACTCCCTTTTGCTGCAAATCCATCAGCGTTAGGCGAGTCAAAAGAACAAGCCCAAAATAGATTCCTTGCGATTGAGAGAAGATTGGGCAAAAACCCAGACCTCAAGCATCAATATGTCAGATTTATGCAGGAATACATAAGCCTTGAAGATATGACGGAAGTTACTAATCTTCCTGTCTTGCACTATTTCCTTCCACACCACAGCGTCCAGAAGCCAGACAGTGACACAACAAAGTTAAGAGTGGTATTTGATGGTTCCGCAAAGACATCATCCCATCTATCGCTAAATGACATACTTCATACTGGCCCCAAAATCCAGGAAGATCTATTCTCGGTGCATCTCCGCTTTCATTTTCCGCGATATGTCTGTAGTGCAGACGTCGAAAAGATGTATCGGCAGGTTCTGGTGGACACATTTGACAGAAATTATCAAATGATCGTTCGGCGAGAAAACCCACATGAAGCTCTGAGGTACTACCAGCTCAACACAGTCACTTACGGATTGACCGCAGCACCATATTTGGCCATTCGATGTCTACATCGACTGGCAGAAGAAAACCTGATCGAAAACTCCCTGGGCGCTAAGGTCATAGGTGAGAATATGTACGTTGATGATGCAATGTTTGGTGCAGATACCTTGAGCGAAGCATTGGAGACCCAAAGGCAGTTGATGGCAATCCTGAGACAAGGCGAATTTAGATTGCGAAAATGGTGCACTAATCATGCGGCCTTTATCTTCCTAGCGACGACGTGGTAACTCAACTGGACCTCTTGGACGAGACGTATCATCAAGTCAAGGTATTGGGCTTAAGGTGGCTTCCCAAGGCAGACGAACTACGCATCATAGTCAACTACAACACAAATCCTCAAATCACAAAATGACAAGTCCTCTCTGACATTGCCCACTTATTCGATCCGCTAGGAATCATGAGGCCAGTGACCGTCACCGCAAAACTCATGCTCCAAAAGCTCTGGAGTCTCAATTTGGACTGGGATGACGTCATCCCGGAGGAACTTTTGGATCAGTGGTGCATATTTCGTCAAAACCTATCGGCACTATCTGATATATCGATCCCTCGCCATGTTTCAGCACACCATCATCCCAAAGAGAAGTAGTTCCATGTCTTCTGTGACGCTTTCGAGAAAGCGTACGGAGCTGCAGTGTACATCCGTTCATCTATCGTGGATGGCACAATAGTCGTACGATTATTGTGCGCAAAATCCAGAATAGCACCACTAGAACCCGTCACCCCTACCGAGACTTGAACTCTGCGCAGCGAGATTGGGAACAGAATTGGCCGAGCGGTTAAGGATTGACCTCCAGTGGACCGATTCAATACATCTCTGGACGGATTCCGAAATCGTGCTCTCATGGATAAGGTCTCCTGCCTCATCGCTGCAGAAGTTTGTTGGAAATCGCATCGCTGCCATACAAGATGTGACAAGTACATTCCAGTGGAAACATGTATCGTCAAAGGACAATCCAGCGGACTTAATATCAAGGGGACTAGCACCAGAGAAACAGCATTGATAGCAACGCAAACTGACCGTGGCCTACTGGGCTATCTGGCCCACATCAGCAGCATCAACAGAATGAAACGAGTAGTGGCCTACATTTTGCGATTCATTAAAAACTCGAAGACTTCAACGCGTCTCCTCCAGGGGAGCCTATCCGTCCTGGAACTGGAGGAGGCTATGAACCTCATAGTACGAGAAGTTCAAAAGGAAGCCTTCCCTACTGATCTGACCCAACTCAAGAAGTATAAGGGCATCAACCCAACAAGCAATCTAGCTAGCCTGAGTCCTTTTCTCGATAAGCATGAACTTATCAGAGTCGGCGGCAGACTGCAAAATGCAAACATCTCCTGCGAAGCGAAACATCCTATCCTGTTGCCCCCAAAACATCACATCACAAGACTCATAATGAGACAAGTTCATTATACAAATGATCATGTCAGGCAAGCTGGTTTACTCGCAATCACAAGGCAAAACTAATGGCCACTGCATGGGAAGTCCATTGCACGATCAATCGTGGACAAATGCATAACTGTGCTCGAGAAAGGCCAAAATTCCTACAGCAAATAATGGGCGATCTACCAAGAGATAGAGTCCAACCATCACGGCCATTCATCAGATCTGGGGTTGATTTCTGTGGCCCTTTCTACGTGCGCACAGAGATCAGAGGGAAACCACCGCAGAAAGCATACGTGGCACTATTCTGCTGCTTCCCAACAAAAGCCGTCCATTTAGAAGTGGTTAAAAATCTGACCACAGACGCATTTATTCAGGCTTTGAGAAGATTCGTTGGTCGTCATGGCAACTGCAACACTATCTATTGTGATAACGTAACAAATTTTGTAGGAGCAAACAATCAATTAAAGGAACTTCGAGAAACCATACATGATTCAAAGGCTGCCTAACTCATCAAAGACTTCTGCTCACAGAAGAAAATTAGTTTCAATTTCATTCCTCCTCGCGCACCTCATTTCGGCGGTTTATGGGAGGCGGCAGTGAAATCGGCGAAGCAGCTTTTTGTCAAATCCGTAGCTAGCAAGTCTCTCACTTACGAGGAATTAACTACTTTGACCGTTGAAATAGAAGCGATATTGAACTCACGACCACTGACTCCGCTGTCCATGGATCCAAATGACCTGACCGCACTAACCCCAGGCCACCTGCTTATTGGAGACCCTGTAAATGCCACAGTTGACCCCTTCTCTCAGCTCAACACACTTTCTTTCGTTGACAGATGGAAGGAATTGACCAAAATAATGCAGGACTTTTGGAATCGTTGGAGCAAAGAATATCTCAGTGAACTCCAACAGCGCCACAAATGGAAGACACCGAATGACAACATACAAAACGGAGCATTGGTCATCATGAAGGAGGACAATGTTCCATCGCTGTCATGGCCTTTGGGACGTATCATCAATACCATTCAAGGGGTCGATGGTCATGTGCGAGTAGTCGAGATTAAAACATCCACTGGTATAATAAAAAGGCCGATACACAAGGTTGCTCCTCTCCCAATTGAACTCGACACCAGGGAATCCACAAGTTCAAACACCGATGCATCATCTTTGGAGCCAGTTCCTGGGCCATCGTCTGGTTCAAAGAAGGTAGAAACGGACAGCGCTGATTCCACGCATTCAACCAGCACGTCAAGATCGCGCACTAGAAAAGCGAGTGAGTCAAGCCCTTCTACCAGTAAAAAACGAAAGGGAATGTCGTGGGCCCTCGCATTCTCTTGGCAGTATGCTTCATATTGCCAAGCAAAGCAATCACACCTACAATCACAGTTATTCCGTTTCAAGGCCAACCTGGACTCTATTTCGAACGTCTAGGATCCGCATCTCTGATTGCGGATGAATGGACCATGGTGGTGTTCTACTCCATGGACGCTAAGAGAATTATCGATCAAGAACAACATATTGTCAACCAACAGAACCAGAATCAAGAGATCACCGCTAGGTATCATCGGTAATATCGCGAACTCGTTGTTTGGCGTGCTGGATTCACAATATGCTCAACACATGTCCAGGGTTATAAATAACCTCGAGAGCAATGACCAATATTTACTCGAGCTCATGAAGAACCAGACAACAATCATCAACTCGATAGCCAACATCATTCAAAGCTCACACGACGATACAACCCAACGACTGCAACAGTTTTATGAGTTCCTCAATAAAACCGCCGACACCGTTAAAAGTGTCTAAAGCAATCGACACCCAGCGCATTCTTGAAATTTTCAACTCGTTGTCTATTCGTATGATTCTTGCCATACCCAACTTCCAGCGATTCCAGACAACTTTGCTCAATGTTCTAGTTGACACTCATCACGGGAAGGTCAGTCCATTGTTACTCACTCCGGCCCAACTGCACAATCAAATACAGCTCATTAAAGAAAACATACCAGCACAATTGTGCCCACCAGCCAATGCGGACAACTTGATTGAGCTGTACGGAGTCATGATAATTGAGGGTCGATTGGTTAATGATCAAATCATCTTTCGGATAAGACTGCCTTTGCTCAAGGATTCCAATTATGAATTGCTGAAAAACACACCCATACCATCATTCGCAGCGAACAGCTCGTATGCATTAATCCAGCCAGACTCGCAGTACATGTTGGTTAACTTACATCGTGACCAGTATTATCGGGTATCAGAAACCGAACTTCAGACAAAATGCTACAAAGTGCAAGGGTCCAATCGGGTCTGCAGGATGACGCAATCTCCTGTTGACATCCATAGCTCTCCGAGCGGATGTGCCATCAATATCCTACTCCATAGTTCTGAGCAACCACTCTGCAAAATTTCGACCGTGCGTGGTGAACCTCACTGGACTCAATTGCAAAACGACAACCACTGGATCTACGCAATGAGGGATAATACGTTAGTTAGCGTGATCTGCGATAACCAAATTACACAACAACATCTTCACGGTGTGGGCATTGTCGCTTTATCTCCAGGATGTACACTAAAATATGGCCGAAATTCATTTGAAGCCACCAAACGACACAATACACTCATCTTACATCCAGTTGTTCATACTCGAAACATCAGTGAGATCATTCCCATCCGCGATGATAATCAATTGCTACCACCAGATCCGGGACGTTATCATGATCCAACAGAAGACATCCGAAAGCTTCAACAACGTCTCGAAATCATGCATCAAAACACCGTACTTCCTAAGCTCTCACATCATGATTTTCATCAATACAGCATTTCATATCTCACCTTATTCTTCATACTAACGCTAATTCTCTATGGGTCCATCACATGTTGTCGAGCACGCATGACAAAAACGAAACAACCACCCTCATCAGCGCCAAGACAGAGCAAAATTTCAACCGACCCGGCACAGCCAGCACCAGAGTTTATGATCAATATACAGGATTGAACAAATAGTTCAACGCGGGGAGTATTATGTTAAATTCAAGAATTCTGTTTAGAAAAAAAAATTTCATTTTCATATCCCTCAAAATCATTTTAAATTTGAACGGTGTCCTCATATTTTTCAATTTAACTGTACACAAATGTACGTTGGCAATATCAATTTTCAGTCATACTTTGAATATATTCATTTTGTTATTATAACAATGTTGCAACAAACTAATATATCCAATTTCAATTTCAATAGCGTTTACATTATCCCCACATTGCATTAGTCATCAAATTTTATCTCAAAATATCATATATCTTTAGCTTTGAGTTTATCGTTTGCCACTTAAGACATTTTTCAAGATTGCCAACGTACATTGTAATATTAGAATATAGTAAGCATTTTCACATGCATTCATTTTTGTTTAGTCTGTAAGTTTGAGATTGTATTCTTTCAATATTTTTCGTTATTAAAAATTCAGTTGTTATTCAACCACGGAGTGTTTCAGATCGAGATAGATTTTTCCCTGGGTTTCTTTTAAGTACAACAGTGACATATACCGCGTTATAGTGTACTTGATTTGGTGTTGCACTAAATCAACACAGATACAATCAAAGGTGTTCCGCCTGTGATCCTTTTTCGTGTGAGTGAACAGATTTTTTTTCCTTGGAATTAATTTGGTGTTACACCTCATTAATATAAAAGAGTAACAGGTGCTCCAACGTTACATTTTCTCGGAATATTTTGTGAAGTTAGTATTCCAGAGTTGACTAGGTGTTTCCACCTCACCAACAATATTTTGTGTTTGGTGTTGCACCTTCACAGTTACAAATCTTTTAACAGCCTCCACGATGAAACAAATGACAACGGCCAGCGCCTGATTGACTTTGCATGTAGCAGAAATCTAGTCAAACGTTCGACTTGCTTCCCACATTGACGCATTCATAAAATGACCTGGGTATCACCGGATGGCAACACACAACAACGTTGGGCCTCGAGCATACTTGACGTCCGTACATACCGAGGAGCCAATTGTAACTCAGATCATTACTTGATCAAATTAAACTATCGATGTCGTATGTCAAAGGCATATTCAGCGAAGACCAGCCCGCTACAAAATTTGACATCGAAAGGCTCCAAACAGCGTCTGTGGCCGAAAATTTCACGGAGACCCTCAACAACCAGCTGGCTCGCATCTTATCAGACGCATCGTTAAAGACGAGCAACGAGCTCTGGATGGTAGTAAAAGCGGCTATCAGAATCGTGGCAGAACAGAAGATCGGACATCAAGCCCGGCGCAAGAGGAATAATTGGTTCGATGATGAGTACCATAATGCGTTAGATGCAAAGAAAGAATGCGTTAGATGCAAAGAAATCAGGCGTACAAAGGATACGTAGGTAGGAAAACCAGGACGAAGAGAGAACACTATGAAAATCTCAGAAGAGTAGCGAATAAGATAATTAGGATTAAGAAAAGAAAATACTATGATGACCAATTGAGAAGTATAGATGTAAGTTTAGCGAGCAATAACACAAGACAAGCATACAAAGTAGTGAAAAGCCTGAAACGTGGTTATCAGCCCAAAACCACGCTCTGTCGTGATGACAGCGGTAACATTATCGCTGATGAAATCAAGATTAAGGAAAGATGGGCATCACATTTCAAGAACCTCCTTAATCCTCCGCACAGCTCCAGAACATCGGAGCCTATAGATGTCTGCGGAGAGCTTCCTTTGGCCCCACCAACTCTGGATGAAGCTTGTTCCATCATCAAAGCCCAAAAGAATAATAAAGCGCCGGGCATCGATGAGATTTCAGTGGAGCTCGTTAAATATGGTGGCAGTAGTGTTAATCAAGCTATTCACAAAGTCATCCAGTACATTTGGCAACAAGAACATATGCCGAAAGAGTGGAGCCAATCAATTATATTCTCTATCCACAAAAAAGGTGACAAGCTACAGTGCGAAAATTACAGAGGCATATCACTACTTTGTACGGTGCATAAAATATTTTCTAAAATCTTAGAAAATAAAATCGGATCATACGCCAACAGTATTATTGGGGAGTATCAAGGTGGTTTTAGGACAGGTAGATCAACAACAGACCAATTGTTCCGGTCAAGCAGGTACTTGAAAAATGCTGGGAGTTCAACATAGACGTACACCAAATTTTGGTTGACTTCAAGCAAGCATACGACAGTATTGATCGTAACGTACTGTACCAAATAATGCTTGGTTTTGGCATCCCAGCCAAATTAGTCCATCTTACCAAAATGACAATGACGTCAACAACCTCCCAAGTCCGCATCAATAATCAACTCACCGATGCCTTTGACACAAATATCGGACGAAAGCAGGGAGAGGGGCTGGCCCCATCGCTATTCAATTTGGCTCTGGAGTACGTCATACGAAAGCTACCTGTCGATAAGCGAGGAACATTACTATACAAGTCGAGCCAGGTAGTGGCCTATGCGGACGACATCAACATTCTCTCACGGTCATCAACAACTGCCAAAGAACTCTTTCTGAAACTCGACAGCGAGGCAAAAGTAGTAGGGCTACAAATCAATGAAAATAAAACAAAGCTCATGACGCAGTCGAGGAAAAATACTCCAAATACACAAAATATCACACTTGGCGAATACAGTATCGAAAATGTTAGCGAATTTGTGTATTTAGGCGCCAAAATAACGAAAACGGGCATTAAAAGAGACGAAATACGCCGAAGAATACAGCTCGCAAATAAAATATTTTATTCAGTATTGACGATCTTGAAGACCAGCTGCATATAGAGGAAAACAAAGCTCCAAGTTTACAAATCTGTGATAAGACCTGTGTTATGCTATGGGTGTGAAACATGGGCCCTAACCCAAGCATCCGCAAATATATATATATATATATATATATATATATATATATATATATATATATATATATATATATATATATATATATATATATATATTTTTTTTTTTTTTTGTGGTAGGGAGGTGAAGGCATTTATGCCCGCCGATTCTGGCAGTGTGGGACTCCCATAGAGGATACCTTTGGACTACCCACTAAACACCTCCCCTGTCAATCTGAGAACCTAGCCTGGAACTGTTTGACACATTACTTCGGGCCAGGTCTCGTTTTGTTACGCCGTGGGGCGCCTTCAAGCTGGGGAGTCCCTTTCCTAGCGGGAGGGGAGGGGGGAAGAGGAATTGCCAGAAGAGCGATCCCCCAGCCCCAGCGCCTCCGGCTGCTGTGAGTCCCTTTTATATTTTAGGACTGCCCGAGCATAATGTGCCACCTGGTTCCATTTGTCAACCGATTCGAGCATCACCGCAACTATATTATCCAGGGTGAGCTCTCCCGTCTCCCTGTAGAGTTCCCTTCACAGCCTGGCCCATTTGGTGCACGCAAAAAATGTGTGACAGGCATTGTCCTCCTCTCCTGGGCAAAACCGACAATCGGGAGACCGTGACTTCCCGATCTTGTGCAGGTAAGACTGAAAACACCCGTGCCCGCTCAAGAGCTGGGTCAGATAGAAGTCAGTCTCACCATGCCTTCGATTTAGTCACGGTCTCACGTCCGGGATGAGGCGCGCAGTCCACCTCCCCTTCGTGCAATTCCTCCAAGACTGCTGCCAATCGTTGAGCGAGCGTTGTCTCTCCTCGCGGACAACCATCTCCCTCGCATCCTCGTTTCGGCGCAGGTAAATAGCGCGGCGCTCTCTAGCAAGGAGGGCGACAGGTATCACGCCTGCAATCACTCTCACCACCGAGTCGGAGACTGTTGGATACGAAGATGCAATTCTCAGTGCTCCTCTTCTCTGTACCTGTGCCAATCGTTTTCGGTATACCTCCTTACTGAGAGCGTCGCCCCATACCTCTGCCCCGTACAGTAGCACTGACCCTACAGCACTCATCAAGAGGCGTCTTCTTGATGGGCTGGGTCCCCCTACGTTGGCCATAAGTCGACACAGGGCCGATATTCCCGAAGCAGCCTTCTCAGCCGTTGCCCTGATTTGCTCAGAGAAACTCATCTTCGAGTCGATCAGTAGCCCCAGGTACTTCACCGCTGGCTTCGATTCGATCTGTATATCTCCAATACTGATCATCCTTACTCTAGGGATTCTCTTTTTTGTCAAGAGAACCACTTCGGTTTTCTCCAGTGCTAGACTGAGCCCGCGAGCAGTCATCCAGTCCCTCACTTGGCGCATTAGCATACCTAGCCTAAGTTGCGCTTGTTCAACGGTGCGTCCGGCGACCAGAGCCGCAACATCATCCGCATAGCCGACCAAGCGCGACTCATCTGGCATCTCAAGTCTCAGTAGCCCGTCGTAAAACACGTTCCACAGGTCCGGACCAAGGATAGATCCCTGGGCAACACCCGATGTAATTTCCATCCTTCGTTGGCCCTGTGTCGTGTCGTAGAGCAGGCTTCGGTCCTTTAGGTAGTTCCTCAAAAGCCGCATTAGATATTCTGAAACTTGAAAGTTTTCCAGCGTATCCAGAATATCCACCCATCTAGCGGAGTTGAAGGCATTCCTGACGTCGAGTGTCACCAACAGGACGATTCGTCGCTTGGTGCGACTATATGCCTCTGCCTTTTGGACCGCGTTCACCACCTCTGCAATCGCATCGATGGTAGAACGTCCTGCTCTAAAGCCGTACTGCCGAGGAGATAGGTCCCCAGCAGCACAAATCGCGTCAGTGAGTCTTCCCTTGATGAGTTTCTCTAGCACTTTCCCAGCCGTGTCTAGCATGCATAACGGGCGGTATGCAGACGGCGATTCGGGATTTCCCTTCCCCTTGCTGACCAGCACGAGCCTCGCCACCTTCCATCGTACCGGGAAAACCCCGTCCCGTAGGCAAGCGTTGAATGTGCTGAGCAGCAAGTCAGGACAATGGTGATGGACGAGCTGCAAAACCTCAGCTGGAACACCATCTGGACCTGGAGCCTTCCTCGCTTTCAGGGAGAGGACTGCCTCCTCCAGTTCCAGCTGTGTGAAGAGTGGGCACTCGACTGCTGTTTCACCATGGACAGCGTCAACACGGACGGGATGGGCGGGGAAGAGTCCCCGCAATATCGCGTCCATCTTTTCCGCGTCATGTATACAAGGCTTCCGTGGGGCACCAAGTTTCCCCATAACCAGCTTGTAGCCAAGGCCCCACGGATCCCTATTTACATCGTCCACTAGGTCTTGCCAGCATCGGGCCTTGCTCTTGTTAATAAGCCTGCGAAGATATTTCCTGCAGGACCTGTATGCTGCTAGCCTAGTGTCTGCCTCCTCCCGTGTTCGCGCCCGCTGGGCCTCTCGCCGAAGTTTGTGACACTCGCTTCTTTGTTCGGCGATCTCGTTTGACCACCAGTATACTGGAGGCTTACCATGTCGGGGTCTCCGGCGGGGCATGGAAGACTCGCAAGCAGCTATGATGGCACTCATAGTTGAGTTCACCAAGTCCTTGGCTGTAGGCCCTCCACTCCCTGGCGGAGCTCCCAGCAACGGTGCGCCTGCCGTAAGCGCGTCAGTGAACTTCTCGACGTCCATCCTCCCAGTCCTCCATCCGAGGATTGAAGTTTGGGCATATGCACGCAGAGTGGCACCGTCGTGAATCTCAACAGCTATATACTGGTGATCACTAGCCGAGTAGTCCTCTAGTACTCGCCAGTTGTGTACTCTAGGTACCAGGGACTCCGAAGCGAGTGTCACATCGGGTATGGTTCCTACGCAACCCCAGCGGCGGAAAGTAGGGGTGTTACCAGTATTTAGGACAAAAAGCGCTGTTCTGGCCGCCATGTCCAAGATTTGCTTTCCCCTTGGGTCGGATTGTGGCATACCCCATTCGATGGCTCTAGCGTTGAAGTCTCCCCCGACCAGCATGTGGCCCTCTGTGTTCGAGACAGCGTCCTCCAGGGCATCGAGTTTGGTTCGAAAGGATCGCATTGCCTCGTTAGGCGTCAGATAAACACTGAAATATGTTATCCCTGAACACCGCACCCACACAAAATCATCCCCGCGTCCATGGCCCTGCACCTGAAGGCGGGCGCTGTCTCGAACCCAGATGGCCGAGGTACCAGTTTTGTCAGGGTACCACGCTTGCGAGTCCTTGTTATGATGTTGCTCGCTCAGCAACAGGAGGTCAGCTTTCTTATCCCTCGCAAACTGCTCAAGTAGGTCCTGGGCGTTTGTGCTTCGGTGCAAATTGACCTGCAGGATACGGATCATTTGAGTATCGATTTGGCTTTAGTTAGGGCCTCCTTGAAAACCCGGCATCTCCCTGTCCCCGGCTCATGTTTGAGGTCGCCGGGTGCTAGCTTAGCATCCTTGCAAAGAATGCATTTTGCCTCGTTCGTGCACTCCTTCCTTTTGTGCCCCGTTTCACCACATTTGTAGCACAGAGATCTCCTGTCGGGTCCCCTACAGCCATACGCGGTGTGTCCGTATTCGAAGCATCTGAAGCAGCGGATAGGGATCGCTCTTCTCCGTATCCTGCAGATCACCCAACCTATCTTAATTTTGCCCTTCGCCAGGATTTGCTGGGCGTCTTTATCAGCTAGTTCGACAATAGCCATGCGTTGCCCCCTTGTGTTTTCACGTGTCAATCTTGCCTTGACTTCACTTAAGCTGGGGAACTCCCTCCTAATGGCATCCTCTACCTCAGCTTTGTCCGTGACACAGTCGAGGTCCCTGATTTCCAGGGTGGCCATTGGTTCGAGCGAGGCAACCGTTGCCGCATCTCCAAGAACCTTTTGGACCGCTTCACGGAATGCATCTTTGTTTGTGGCCTCTGGCCCGAATTCCACCAGCAAGCCACCGGTCCGGGTTGGTCGAACTGCTTTGATGGCAGTTTTGGTGTCGTCTGGCTTGACCGCTCCTTTAATTTCACGGAGGACATCTGCGTAGGTTCGGCCCTTAGTGGGTTTAATAAGCAGTGCCTCTCGCAAGGGTTTGCGCCGCGGTTTCGCTGCCTTGTTTCGCACCACATGAAACTCCTCGCCTGGAGTGTCAACTTCGTTTATGGTCTCGTCCTTCCTCCTTTTCTCACAGTCGCCTTCAATTGGGCTACCGGCCATTCTTTTGCTGCTGCTAGGACCCACTGATGCCTCGAGGGAGAGCGTGTCTTTTTGGTGCTTTTCGGTTGCAAGCCACCTCCGCCTGTAGTGCGTTATGCGGCCAAAAAGCTCCTCCAGTTCAAGAATGCCATTCTTGACACTCTTGCCTATGTTTTTCTGCACTTCGCAGGCAGCCCTCAGTTGTTTGACGATATTCCCCGCTTTCCGAGTAAGCCGCTCCTCTTCGGCGCGGTCAAGGGCGATTGTGTTATTTGGCGCCACCTCTTGGGAGAGGCCCCCCTTTCCTAGCCCTTTTACTTCTATCGCTTGGGTCGCGTTTGAATTGGCGTCGGCCAACGGCAAAACTTCTCCCTCACCCAGTCTTACACTGGCCTCCGTTGGTGTCGCAGCTTGATCCGGATTGTGTACGTCTTGCACTGGGCGCTCCGGGGTGCGCATAGTCCTTCTACTGCGCCCAAAGGCCGCAATGATGCCAGGTTGCACAACGCACTCTGCCTTCTTTCGTTCGTTAGTCCGTCTGTGGTCTGTCTCCGATGATTTACCCTGTGATGTTGACTTTGACAGTGTTTCTGGGGTTTGCTGCCTCCCCCCGCAATCGGTGACTTGTTTAATCGGTGTTCTTGCCAACAGCGGTTTTTGCCTGAAAGAGTTCTCCGTGCTAGCGTCCTGTTTGCTTGTGGTTTCATTTGTTTGCTCCATTTTATTGGGTCCCCCCTCGGAGCCGCTATCTCCGTTCGTGTGTGTAGTCGCCTTTTTGGGCCCATGGTTATCTTTGCAGAGCAGGGAGGCCATGCGAGGGTTGGCACAAGCCCTTATGGGGACAAGTGCTCAGAGCCAGACCAGCGCTAATCGGGAGTCCGTCTCAACCGAACCTACACCACCAACCCAATGGTGCGAACTTCGAACGTACTCCGAGGCCTGCCAAGGTTTTACCGGGACGGAGACGGTATGATAGTTGAATTGGAGCCGTTCACACACGAGTTTCACCTCGGCGCTACTGTGCAAAGCAACTAGGTCCAAACCATCACATCCGCCAGCCCAAAGCGTCAATTCCAGTTCGTTGTCCAAAGCGTAATCCAGATACAATAAGAGGGAACCTCACGGCACCCCCCATATCCTCGGGTCCGTGGGGGCGGCACTCCCCAAAGAATGCTAGCCTCCAAGAATGTTCTTGTGGACCGGCTTTCTCCCTGCGGGAATTTCCTCGGGTACGTGGGGGCGGAACTCCCCAAAGAATGCTAGCCTCCAAGAGTGGTCTTGTCGACCGGTATTCCCCCTGCGGAGTTTCCTCGGGTACGTGGGGGCGGAACTCCCCAAAGAATGCTAGCCTCCAAGAGAGCTCTTGTCGACCGGCATTCCCCCTGCGGGGATCCGCAAATATATTGAACGCCTTTGAGCGACGGGTCCTGAGGCGAATAATCGGAGCGAAGCTAGACAGCGACCAATGGTGAATCCGATACAACCATGGGCTGTATGAAATTTTTGACGAACCGGAGATCTCAAGGATTGTAAGACTGCGGAAGCTGCAATGGGCTGGACACATGAATCGTATGGACGAACAACGGATACCCAAGAAGGTATTCGTTGGGAGAACTGAAGGCCGGCGGCCAGTGGGGAAACCGAGGAAACGCTGGTCTGACTCGGTCGACGAAGGAATTTGATCGCTGCTCGGATTTCAGAATTGGATGACGTGGTCAACGGACCGAGACAGTTGGAGGCGCTATTTGTAGGAAGCGAAGGCCCGAAAGGGGCTGTTGTGCTAAGAAGAAGAAGAAATATATTCTGATTTAAATATATTCTGAATTTGATTTATCATTGCTTATTTCTCGTAACGTTCCCGTTATTTAAAGCGACAAATTGTTCAGGATGGCCTACCGTTTTGGAGACTGGCCCCTAAAACTAAAAATAATTAGACCTCCCCACCCACTGCAACACCGGGAATAGAGAGGATTTACTTACATGTTCCTCAGGGGACCTTCGCCTACACATTTCTGATGCATTTGGGACTATATGATTTATTACAGCAAAACCACCACATTTCACAAGGTAAGCTCAAACAAAACCATTAATCAAATAGCAATGACGCACGATACACATTTGATGATTGTAAAGAAATACCGTTAAATTGTAACTACCTATAAATGTAATTATTCCGGTTGACGTGAAAGAAACGCTTGAAAAATTTTGATCCACATTCTTTCAGAGATCCAAGGTAATTAGTTTCGTTGAAAATATGTATGTTGTCACGACATATTAAAATTAATCAATTTAAAAAGGTTTTAACTTATCAGTTACAAAACATACTAAAATTTATTGAAGTTTATTGCTTTAATTTTAAACTCACCACTTTTGAACTAGTGCACATTAATCAGAAACACACTTCTACTGCCTCGAACTTTTAACTTTGACCTCAATATGTGTAACAAGATCACATCACAATGTCACCACACACTTAGTATCTATCTCTAATTATCACAAACGATTGAATGATCTGATTTAAGAAGCTTACGTTTCAATTTGCATTCGCAACACTACACATAACAACCTAAAATGAAACACAATAGGACATTACTACAGATTCATGTTTCTCCGAAACACTATCTAATAATATTAAAATCTTAACTACAGAAGAAAGATGCCGCCGCCACTACCGCAAACTCAATAACCGCCGAAGACAATTTAGCACTCTTCTTAATCAACACTCATCTAATGTTGTTTGGAGAATGAAATCGGATTGATACAACACTACGTGCAAGACACATTACATTTTCAATTTCAAACAATTTGAATAGTAACTGGTGGAAATTTTACGATTAAACAGTTTCCTAAACATGCCTTTTACATGTTTGCTGGTATGCATTTGTGTGTGTATTTGGATTTGTATCTTTTATTTGGCCAACTGAATCAAGAGTGCTTGACTCACACATTAATCAAAAAATCATATTAACAAGTTTAATCGGTCAATGCCAATGAACGCGATCAATAACATTCATAATCAAATATGAAACATATCAAGTCCCTATTCAATATTAAAGAATTATTAAAGTTATAGCTTAGTAATAAATCTACATATGTAATTAACTATAATTATATGAATTGGATTGTAAAAATCTGTTTCTGCGAATTATAAATATTTATTTTTATTTGTTCCTTGACGCGGAAAAAATTTGTTGGCGAGGGTTTGAGAATGAAGTCAAGGTCAAGGAAGCTTACAAGCGCAAAAATTAGCATAAAAATTACAAAAGAAACGCAAATTTACGGTTGTTACAGAAACAGGATTATCTTGTTTGGGTTACTGGTTGATTTTTTTTAACATTAAAGCACTCACGATTTATTCTACCATGTTTTAACTTTACTATATTTAATTTATTAGCTTTCATTAATCATCGCGGTAGAATTACCTAACAGGAATAATCCACCACTACGTTTGTTTTCCGAGTAACACGTATTTAATGTTAGATAAAATTAAGCCCAACCACTTTAGCGACCAAAAACTGACTGCGATTCGCGATACGAACTTTACAGATTTCAGATGCAATGTAAGATTCTGTTTTTTATTAAATTTTATTCAAGATCAAATAATGACGTACAAAAAAAGCAATGTATCTTTTTTCTATAATTTCACGAATTATCATTTTTATTTGCGCAAGTTTGCTTTACTTAATGATAATTCAGTCTTAGATTTATATTAAATAGATACCAAGTTCAAATTACACGATCACTGAATACATAATTATTTCATTGCCTTGACATTGTCGGTATGTAGAAAAGAGGCCTTAGAGGCGAGTGTTAACTCTTCTTTGAATATATTTCTTTGGTATTTTTTTTAAGCTTTTCATTTTTCATGTAGAATTTTCATGTGCAAATAATTATAATAAAGATACATTTTCTTAGTCATTTTCAATCACAGAAACTCAAAAATTATCAATTACAATGTTTATTTGTCACTGATTCACTTCATATGCTAAAAACCCGCTATTAGATACGCAAAATTAAGAAAATTCGTTGCAGGCTTATCTCATTTGCTATTAGACAGATTGAGTATGTATCCATGCATTAAATAAACCGAACGGCCTTCACATACATAGATACATTATTAATTGAAATGTAGAACGACTGTTTCCCGCACTTTATTTACACTAGCCGCTTACATATGGGCGGAAAGTTTACTAGGTGAAGCTTGAAATTACTTCTTCGTAATTATTATCGTCAGACGATAAATTTCTTTAAAAAATAGCGAGAATAAGATAAAATACCCTGCGAAAACAGATAATGTTAATGATTACTCAATTGTTTTGATACGATGAACTCGTTTTTGTTTTATTGATATGAAGAATTGTTTTTATCACTTCTTGAAAACAAAAAAACAAAGGAAAAAGACTTTAAGCTGATAAATTTTAATTAATTTTTGTGTTAGGTGATACGAGCATATAGAGGAATAATTAATTTTTCCGGGGTTGATTTCACGAAGGATAATTTGTTTTATGAGGTCGTGTATGGTAATTATCATACAGATTAAAAAAAAAATATTAATATAATCACTTGTAAATTGCTGGTAATAAATCTTTATGATAAAAATCAATTGCCTTATTTTGGTAAAGCAATACGCAAACAATAAAGACCTTTTTGAGCTAAACTTTATTCACACAGCATCAAAATGGCCCTTTGTTATGAAAATGTACCAAGTTTGCATTGAAAACATCTATTTAACTCTCGAAATTTAGATTGCAGGAGATTCGCTATTGTTAACTTTTTCATAATTTTGCTTACTTTAGTTTTGATTGAAATAATCGTTGACCATATGCAACTGCGGCTGGCGTTTTCTTTGAAGCTTAGTTGCAACAATCTTTCAAGGGCAAGTATGTGAAAGAAAGATGCAGAAAAGATTTGGTAATTTTGTAACCTCTCTGGCCATCAGTGCGTTTATTGCAGTCGGCTCGTTTGTGACTATTTTTCTCAGAAACTATAAAAGCTGCAATCATTAAACTTTGGGGAAAGGTCTGTAGTATTGCTGCCATCGACGTTTGATATTAAAAACATTGCTAAAGGTTTTCAGAGTAAGTCTTCCCATAAATCGAAGTTATGTGTAGAGAATTAGGTAGATTAAATGCCCGTTCAGGACTGCAGTGATGGTCTGCTGCCTTGGCGAAAGAGAATAGTAAGATCCGCCGAGATTGGCCTTGTCTGGGGACGCGTGAATGCGCTGGCAGGCTAGCGGTGCGGTGTTGTGGGGTGGGTTCTTTTCCTCAGCAAAAGACCCACTACAAAAACATTTTTCGAATCCACGAATTTCGGGATCAAAGCAGTGTCGAGCAGGCGCGGATCCAGGGGGGGGGGGGGGTCATGACCCACCCCAGAATCAGCATGCATTTAAAAAAACAGCGTTGAATGAATTATTCGCAAACCCAAAAACAAAAAAAAATATCAAACGACCAAAATGAACCCAGTTTTTGTGAAATCAAAAACCAGAAACCAACCAAACGACCAAAGTCAACTTTCCATATTGTTAACTTCAAAGCATTGGAAACAAAATATAACTATAATAACGACTAAACTTTTTATAGAATACTGATGTTTTCTGTATATGATTTGTAGCAACACTTGTGATTTGTTTACATTTGTATAAGTTCCAACTGGGAAGATCATTTTTAGCACAAACTCTAATTTTCTATTTTGTTTTGCAAATCTGTTGATTATCGCATCAATGTTGTAATGATTTTTTTTCTACGTCCGTACGAGGAACCAACCTCTCATCGGTTCTAGACGTTAAGTCTGAGTAGTGCCAACGGATAGTACTAACCGGTCAACCAATCTGTGCACCGTAATCCATTCACGCGGTGGCTGCTTGTCGGCCAGCTAGATCGGAGAGGATTTCGGTCGCGGGTCTCCGAATGGATTACGCTCATCTACAATCTTCAGCCACCAATACATGCCCGTTTTCAAACGCGTCCGAAAACAAAACCATACGGAGAGGAAACCTACTTTACGTTACTCCGTATTTCTTCATTTAATCAGTCAAGGACAAAAATCTATTTTTACTTCGCGTTCCCGAATTTCCGACGCGGTACCGAAATATATGCTACGCTAACTCAACCCGACGAAAGCTACGCTAATGAAAGGCAAAACAACAAAGGTACCGCGTACCGCGCGCGACGCGACACCGACCTCAGCGAATTTTCTCAAACCCTACCCTCGCGACAGCATACCCACCCGGCACTCTATCTCCCGCTGAAAGGAAGAACCACTGGAAAGAAAAGTCGTGTTGTTAGTTAGCAATTCATGAGAAATTTACCTATTGCGGAGAGCATCATATATATATATATATATATATATATATATATATATATATATATATATATATATATATATATATATATATATATATATATATATACAGTCTTCCACAAAAGTCAAGGTACAGAGAATCGGTAACTGAAAATTGTATTACTGAATCAATATTTTTATTTGAAAACCAAAAGTTATGAAATGGTAATAATACGAGTTCTGTTGAATTTAAGTTTTCATAAATTTAAAGGGATTCGGCAATAATGATCATTGAAGACAATAATTTTTTGTTGGCAATGTCTCTTTTCTACTCCACAAAAGTCTTGGTACAGTTGCAGAAAATGCCCTGTTATTTGTAAAAAGGGGAATCCCCCAAGTTCATATTATCAGAGTGAGTTAACAACCGTAGGCCGCTGTTTTTAATATCGCGTCCGTATTCGTAGTGTATCTTTTATTTAATAAAATTTTTAAAAAATGAGTCGAAAGGAGTTGAGTATTAAGGAGCGTGAAATAATTATTAATCTGCACTCAAATCAGAGCAAATCATATTCTGAAATATAGCTGAACTAGTGTTGCGAAGTCGGTCAACCATTCAAATAGTGATAAATCGATTTAAGAAGGAAAATAGAGTGGAAAATGTGCCCCGAACAGGTCGTCCATCTAAACTAAGTGCAAAGGACAAGAGAAAAATTTCGCGAATGGTAAAACAAGATCCATTTCTAAGCTGTAGAAAAATCTGCGATGTTCTTGGAATTAATGATAAGAAGGAGGTTAGCGCAGAAACTGTGCGTAGAGCTGTCGTAGAAGCTGGATTTTCATCTCGTACGCCTAGAAGAAAACCTCTTGTAAGTTCCATAAACAAACAAAAAAGAATAACATTTGCAAAAGCATAACCAATAACGTTTTGGGATAATGTTTTATTTTCGGATGAGTCTAAATTTTGTATGTTTGGTGTAAATGGGCATAAGAGGGTCTGGCGAAAAGTAGGAGAAGCATTTAATCCCAAGAACACTATTAAAACAGTAAAACATGGAGGCGGTGGTGTTATGGTTTGGGGTTGCATGGCTGCTGCTGGAGTTGGAAATCTGACATTCATCGAAAATACTATGGATCAGAACTCTTATTTAGAGATTCTACGAAACAACATGAAACAAAGTGCAGCCAAATTAGGTATGCGAGAAGATTTCTTGTTTCAACAGGACAATGACCCTAAGCACACTGCGCATAAAGTTCGAATGTGGCTATTGTACAATACTCGCATGCTTGCTACACCGCCTCAAAGCCCTGATTTGAACCCTATAGAGCATCTTTGGAATGAGCTTGAGACAAAAATCCGAAAAAGAGTGATATCAAGCAAGGCGCAGCTTAAGGATGCTATATTGGAGGAGTGGGCCAGAATCAGCAGCGAATTTACTAAAAAATTGGTATATTCTATGCCTAAAAGACTGAAGTCAGTAATTCAGATGAAAGGATATCCGACAAAATATTAAGAAAAGTATAATTCAAATAACTATGCAAGACTATAATTACAATTTGTATCATTTTTCTTTAGGTGTACCATGACTTTTGTGGACTTCATTCATTGACTTTCCAACACATCATATGTAATAATATATTAATACGACAGAATTTTCGTTTTGTTTTACATGAATTTAAATTTAATGATTATAGTTGAAGTAATACCAAAAAAATTTTATCACTATAGGTTTTTTAAATAAAAATATCAAACAATTTTCATGATATTTATCACTGTACCTTGACTTTTGTGGAAGACTGTATATATATATATATATATATATATATATATATATATATATGGGATATAACGAAATTTGTGACCACGCTAGAGGTTGCAATTTTGCTTCGATTTTCACCAAATTTTCAGGAAAGGTGTATTGGGTAATTATCTCGGTTAAGTTCGTGAACTAGCTATATCGGCCTTGCAAAAACAAAATGGCGGCCATTTTAGACGAAAAATCGTGATTTCTGTTCTGACCAAAGTATAGCTCCGATTTGGATGAAATTTGGTACAAAGGTTCATTGATGTATGTGATGAATCTCACAATAAAAAATCCAAAGTCGGTACGGCAGAAACAAAATGGCGGCCGCTCAAAAGTCAAAAAACGTGCAAAATTTTGTTGTTGTAATAGTGGTCAAAGCTTTCTACAGATTTTCATGAAATTCGGTAATTTGATAGAAATTATGAGTATCTAAAGAATTACGTAAAAAAACTGGAGGTCAGGTTGCAAAAAACAAAATGGCGGCCAGTTGAAGGTCCAAATTTCAAAGGCTTTTAAAAGTCGCAATTTTGATCCGACATATATGAAACTTGGTTTCAAGATAGACATTACTTGGACCTACAGTGTTTGATATTTTGGTGATCATGCATTAGCAAATTGCAAAATGGCGGCCGTTTAAATATGCGTTTTTTTCATGTTTTTGTGGCCCTCTAGCGGTCACATTTTCCAACGGATTTTGATGAAACTTGAGATTATGAATCTCTGTACTATGTTCTTGTATTTTGCAGGAAATTATTAAAATTGAATGAAAAATAAAAAAGTCGAAAATTTAAAGCCTAATATTTTTAGCTGCCATTTTCTTTCAAAATTGAATTATTTTGCCCTGTCTAGAGTGAAACTCCTATTTGAACGAGATAGTACATTGATTGATGAGCTCCTAGCATACAAAGATTTAAAATAATCCAAAATCAAATGCATGCATTCAAAATGGCGGCCCCCAAAGGTCTGAGGGCAAGCGCAATTCGCTATTTTAGTACCAACTGAAATAATGAATATTTTTCATGGAAACGCTTTAAATGACTTTACTTGAAAAAACTTATAAGCCAGATCATTTTTAAGATATTGTAAAATATTTTTAACAATACCCTAAAAAATTATAAAATCGTGACTTGTCTGTCTGTCCGTCCGTCCGCCCGTTTGTTCGTGCGTCATAACAAGTTTTCTCGCAAACCACATGAGCCAGAATGAGGAAATTTTCTACGTAGGTCAAAAGTGGTGCCTCTTGAAATTTGCAGTGCAAGAAAATATTTTTAGGGATTTAAGGGGGGTCTCCCCATACAGGCGGGTCTCCCCATACAAGGGGGTGGCATACAATTTTTTTTATTTCTGTAGCCCTCTAGCAGCCAAGATTCTCAACAGATTCCGTTGAAACTTGAAATTATAAGTTATTAAGGCAAGTTAATTTAATTTAATTATGCAAATCGAATGACAAATAAAACAGTCGAAAATTTACAGCTTAATATTTTTAGCAGCCGATTTCAATAAAAATCGAAATGACGGCCCTCACAGTTCAGAAAAAAATTGAAAATGTATATATTAAGTGCAACGCAAGTGCTGATTAAACTTTTATGGAAATCTTTTGAAATTAACTATTCGAGCTATTTAAGGGATGCATCAGACTACGACTATTTAGCCGCACTTCTGTCGCAAGTTACACATGGTTAAATGGAAGCCCGCACACTGCGATTTTCGACAATTTTGTCCAGGTCGGCAGTCGCAGGAATTTGCGATTTTTCCTAAAACCAGTTTAGCAGGTAGTTTTTGTGATACTCGCGCAGGCGCACATCATTTGGACATTTGACGCTGACGTGCAGGGAGGTTTCTTGCATAGCGCACAATGAGCCAGCGCATGTGTTCCTGGCAAAGACATACCTTCAAATGAGCATATTAGTTCTGCGCATGCCTGAAGTTCCTTTGCAAATCTTGTCGCAGTGTGTTCGTATTTGCGTTTGAAAATCGCTGGTTACGGCAGAAAAATCGCAATGTGGCCGAACCCTAAACCTTTGTGTGGTTACCACTGTGAACTGTGTAAACAGCAAATGCGAGAAGGGCGAAACCGGTATTTATATGTTTACAACAATGTATGATCCGCCGATTTTCAATATGTAATCCATACGCGTGCAACTCAATTTAATTAGCAAAATATTTGCGCCTCGATAAAAGGTCTCTAAAAACGAACGTGACCAGATTTTTTTTATGTTAATAAATACCCATGTGGTACTACGAAAATTGCAGAAAGAAGTTTAGTAGTAGGCAAGCCAAATTCTTTTTCGAAACTTTACGCTACATACGAGAAATTTACCTTTCCGGCTGGTGCTGCCAACGGGGATTTTTTTATTGAAGCGTTTCATATCCACTTATTGGAAAATATTTATATGATATGTATGAATTTGTCTGTAAACATTTATGACTAAGAATTAAACACGAAAAATAATATTTCTTTCGTAATATCCTCAGGATATGTTAGATGATAAATTCGAATACGCTCGCCAAATGAAATTAAAATCATTTCCTACTTCGTTTAGACAAACTTAGAATTCTAGATAATAGTTGATATCGCTTCTTAATTAAAGTGAACAAATTTTAGCAAAATCGAAATTTCAATTAAAGTGTCTTTTTGAAAATAAATTCGCACTAATGTATGTATTTCATATCAATCAATAATCATGTATCTACTCATATTGCTGCCACAAATGAAAATGATTTGTTTGGAGCCTTGAATTTAAGTTAGTGAATTTAAAGTTCTTTGTAGGTTTGTCTTTCAACTAACTGCTTTAAACTAATTTGTCGGAAACATTAACATTTTATGAAAAAAAGGTTGAATATGTTTTAAATATTACAGCAGTTTTCATAGTCCAAATAATGCCATCACTTATTTTCTCAAATTCCTTTGTTTATGTCTGGGGATTAATTTCAAAAAAATGTAAAAAAATCCAAAATAAATGCTTTGTGAATTGACAATGCCGTATAATTTATTGAGTAGCGTCCAAACCAAAAATGATAAAAGGGGGTCGCTGCGCTTATGTTATTAAACATTTCTTAAGGCTATCATATTTTGTTAGTACTTATGATTGTTTGTATTATTTTTTCATTATTAACATGGTTCCTTTTATTTCTTGTTATTATTTGTTACTTATAAATATGGTTCGTATTCTTTTTTTATTATTATTTTTTTTAGTTATGAATAGGGTTCATATTATTTTGTATTATTATTTGTGTTATTAGTTATTCATTGACATGGTTCGTATTATTGCTTAATATCATTTATAGTTTATTTGTAAGTTAGTAATATGGGTCGTATTATTTCTTATTATTATTTGTATTATTTATTATTGCTATTCTTATGTTTAGAATTATTTCTTATTATTATTTGTATTATTTGTTACTACTATACACTAATTACTGCTTTAGTCAAGTATTCCCAATAATTGGAATACCAATTCATTTTTGAACAGATAGATTACGTTCACTGATATTGGTGAATTCTTTAATTTAAATCTTTGTACGAGTATGTATGTAAATTACTAAAATGAGTAAGAAACCCCAGAGTGGGCGTTAAACAATGACTCGCTAAATGGAATTTTGAATCTTGTTGAAAATAAGGGAAGCATAACTCGAAAATTTAATTGAAACTCACTGGCTAAACAATACAATTTGTTAATGTCGGGGCCTGTTGAATACACGGCAAGTGGGTGAAGGTAACATTTAGTGAAGCAGGCACACTATCGTTTCCATCATTCAATAAATTTGTAATAACATCACTATGAAATTCTTTCAACTATTCCTGCATTTTTACTTTCATTCATGCTATAACAGCATTGATGCATATGTTGCATCTTTAGCCTTCATAATTGAATTAGCTAAATAAATTTTGTTACATCAAAAGCGAATATTGTTTTGATTATTCTATTATAACCCTCATTCATTATTAAGCATAGGAGTCTTGCAGGAGACTTTCTGCTGCGTCTCTGGTTAGACTGGCATGTAACATCGTCATTTACCGTTGTTTAATTCATAGGTCCTTCAGATTGGATCGGATTTAACTTGTATGCAATATACTCACGGTAATATGGCTTCGTAGAGACGGGGTTTACAAGCAAGCACAATGTTTCCAGCTTTTTGAGATGCGTGAGTGGTTCCAAGTCGCCCAACTCTTGAATATTGTTACCAGTAAGAACTACTGACTCCAAATTGGGGATAGATTCATGCAAGTAATCGTCGATTCGTATTATGTGGTTGTTGTTCAATAGCAGGCACTTTAATCTAGGCAAATACGGAAATCCATCACGTTTGCATAGATCATTATCAGAGAAGTCTATAGTATCGAATTGGTCAAGTGTAGCTCCCAAATTTTCTATTTGCGGTGTTTTGTATCCTCGTAGATCTAGTTCCGTTCCCTGCATGGATTTATATACTGCATAGATTGATTAATGATATCCGCGGTTAGTTTAATCATTACAATTAATGTTTCTTTTCGGTTGGCTCGTCCACGGATTCTTCTTGCCTTTTTCCAAATTCCTGCAATCTGACTAGTTCCTGGTTTGTTGTCGCAACAGTTGGTGATCGAATCGAAGCGTTACTACTTGCCCTTTGTGGAACTGTCGGCACACTCCTGGACTTCTTCATGGGTGGCGGCCACTACGTGCACACTTCACTCCCATGTGGCTGTCAAATCCTCTTGACATCCCACAACAAAATTGACGTGGGATGTGCGCTCGTCGCAACCAACGTGAAATGACAAGCCACCTAGCAGCAAAGTGTGTTAGTAATGGTCGCCAGCGGTGTTGCTTGATTCATTACAATGTCCAATTCGATGTCGCGATGAATGTGTAACAATGCAAGCCCAGTGAGCTTTGAGGAACAAGATAAAACCGGAGTGGACATCCATGTGTACACGTTGTCGCAACTACCCCTGCGACCGCCTGCATAACTACGTGTCTTTTTGCACCTACCCCTGCGACCGTGATTCTAAAGCTAGTTAAGGGGAACCCAATGGGTTGTCACAAGAAAGTAAACAAACGCTTATGCACTCGTAAATATGGTTTTATTGCAAATAACACTTCACAGAACAAGAAAATAGCATTGAATACAAATAAAGCATTACGGCCACTTAGGATAGAAAACACTGTCGTATCGATAACCCATCGTTTTCTAGCAATAACGCACATTACACTTTTAATTGAGTTCCTCGCTCCGATTTACAATGTCACTCCTTAAAATGTTGTTATCCCTAAACCAGGTGTAATATTACTTTCACTACAGTCAATATGTACCTCCGGACACGTTCTCGAACCGAAAAAACGACTAAATTCCGAATCGTATCTCACGCGCCAGGTAAATTTCGCGTCCATGTTTAGTCGTCAAACTGACAATCTGGCTCTCGAGAGGAGAAATTGTGGAAATTATTGGAAATGAAATGACAATCATGCTCAGAAGGTGGTCGCATCATTTTCTATGGAGCTTATATGAGCATAGCCTCTCCATTTGTTCCGTTCCTCAAAGCCAGTGAGTCTGTCTTCTGCCATAGTTGATCTCAGCCAAGTTTTGAGGCGGCGGAGAGTTGAAAAACTCCTTCCTGCAGTGGCTACGGTCACAGAAAGTGTATGCAAAATATCAAGTAGTTTCCAAATGGATGGATAAAGTTCTTCATCACACGCAGCACAAACTAGAGGAAGCGAATCGGGGAGTTCATCGCCGTTTTCAACAATCCGATTCCATTTGGCTACCCACAATTTGAATTCTGCAATGACTCCCGAGACAGGAGTTTGCAGAAGCTTCTGGTACGTTTCTGCTGCATGGCGAACGTGTTCAATGTTCTCTACTGTGTATGGAATCCGAGGCAGAAACACTCTCAGCCGAAAAAGCTTCATCACGTCTGTGGAGAGTCTTTCGTTGAGGTCTGTTACAACGTTGTCCAATAGAGGAACGAAAACCCCTCTCCTGAAATACACCTCCTGGGTTTGTTTTTGTTGATGATTATCTCGATGTTTTTGGCGAGAAACAACACGAGGTGCTTTCATCTCCACATTCAACTGTTTAGCGAGATTTTCAGTTTCAGTATACAGCTGTTGAAAAACGGAATCAGCCTTGCTTCTTTTCTTCTCAAGAACAATCATAGTATCTGCTATCAAATCGGTTGCTTTCTTCAGATCCAATGATGGTTTTCGGAATATTCGGCTTAATGGTAAATTTACTCCTGAAAAATACAAAAACGAACAAAATTATTGTAAACTAATTTTCTTCTTTGGTTTATAATAATTATTTTTGTTTCATTAATTAAATTGTGTAATTTCTTGAAAAGTAAATATAAATCAAGTCGTTCCTCAACAAAGCAAAAAATGTCTGCGTAATTTTTTCAAATCGTTCAACTGAAAAAATTAAAAAAGTACAAGTTATATACTTACCAAGAACATCATTCGAACAAGCAGTTGAAATCAGGAACGTTGGATTAAGAAGAGCATGAAAAAGGTTAGCAGTAGAAGATGCACTTTTCTCATCCCGCCACGCTGAAATCTCTTCAAGTGCTTCACAAATTTTTATTAACCGTTCACCTTGAAACTGCAGATGTCCTACTTGATTTTCAACCCATCGTGTCTCGCAAAGACTTTGAAGAGATTTTTTACCAAGCTTGTTTTCGAAGACACAGTGTCTTTTTAAAGAAGCATTTGAAAAAGCTACAATGGTTTTCATTGTCCCTGTAGCGTTTCGGCAGTTTGTGAAATCCGATGATTTCAATAAATAATTGTTCAACACATGGTTATTGCAAGGACAAGTCGTGCGTGAATTGCTACTTTCATCAACTCGTGACATGCCCCTTCAAAGTCAGGCGCCATCACTGAGCAACTGTCTGTACCGATTCCAACCAAGTATTGCAGATCCAAGTCAAATTTGTTACACAAATCTATGACAATATGTGCCACTGCAACTCCAGTTAAACGACGCTCGTTACCTTCCACATAGTCAGAACGAATCGCAGAGTACGCGTCGTAAAATGTAACAAAATCTTCTCTGGCAACTCTATTCCAGACCTAGTGAAGTGACAAGCTGAGCTGTTCAGTGTGTGAGTTGTTGGTCGTCTCGTCAAATATAACAGAGAAAAATTTTGCCGCTCTTACTCTTTTCAGGATAACTTGCTGAATTCCCTCTTTGCAGGCTTCTATCAGTTGATTTTGGGTGGTTTTGCTAATGTACGTTGCGTTTGCACCTGCGGTTTCTAAATGTTGCTGAAGAGAAGAGTCACCAGAATCAATTCTGAAGCGAAGGAGAGCTCTAAAGTTCCCATCATTTGCCACCAGACTGTCTCCTCCGTCGGTCCTATCCAAGAGCGATCCATCATCCCGATGTCCACGTAAAGAAATATTTTGCCGACCACAAAAAATGATCGTTGTGATAATAGGCATTAATCGCTCTCGATTTTCTTTAACCTGCGCATATCGTTGTACATAGACCTGGTTGACCACTTCTGATACTGGATTGTGAAAAGTCTGAAGAAAAAATTTGCCAGCTTCTACCGCCTTCTGGTGATATTGGTTTCGTTGGTTTTCACCAAGTAAGTCGTCAAATTTTTTCAGCGGTTTTCGAACTAGTCGCTTCAGATAAGTGTTTGTTTGGTAACCACCTGAGCTCGACGCGAATAGTACGCAATACTTACAATAAAGACCTTGACCTTTATGAGACAAAACCAGTCAAGAGAATTTCTCTAGATTTTTGAGCGTACTTCTTCCTTTCCTTCCCATTCTTCATCACGACATTATGAGGAAAATATAATCGGGAGGAGGTTTTCAAGCCTATCAGTGATGTTCGAAATACTAGCTGATGGTATGAATTCTTTCGCCGACGATGATGCATCAGAACTAGATTGAGCCTCCGGTTTCTGACTTTTAGAAAAGAAAGAGTCAATCGTTCTTGTGGAAGCTGGTCGTTTCGTCGCCTTTTTTAGAAACAATATCTCAATCTCAATATGTTGTTTCATATACACTTGTATTAATATTGACCATGATGCATTCGCCAAATTGAAACTTTTAATTTTCTTCGTTACTGGATTAAGAACCAGAATTTCTAACTATAAAACCAGCCAACTGGAAGGAATCAATGAAAAGTGTTGAAAAACTGTAAACAAAAAAACGAGATAAATATTTACGAAAATTTCTATAACAAATTCGGGAAATACGGTTTGTATTGTTATTTTTGCATTTTAAGCTTTTGCCTGGATCCCACTTAAAATAGAAGCTTTTTGATTTCACTATAACACTCTTCCGAACAAATCAATGTCATTTATCCGCACTACAAATTAAAATTTCACTGCGATATCACCAAGTAATGTCGTATTAAGCCATCCATGCCATCCTTAACAAAACAATGAGATACATACATACATATAGTATACGGAAAAAATAAAAGAAGGCGATTCAATGCGTTGCCACAATTGCGTTTATTTCACTTATTTTGCGGATAATTTACTGAAATTTCACGAAAAAACTAGCAAAAAACTGTAGCGTTCCCGCGTGAGTACTCGTTGTAGCATCAATTTTCACGAACTTTCGGGAAAACTGATCTATGTATACGAAATCCCGATTATAATCACAGAGACGAGACGAAATGACGGTAAAAAATTTTCAAGACACCGAAAATACATGCCGTGAAAAGTTACTTTAGGTGGACCATTTTCTTTAAATAGATGCACAATTGCGAGACGTAACGGCGGAGGCACGAACGTGAATTTTGCAATTATTACGTTGGAATGATCAGCTGGTTGATTTTTGTTTTCGAAATGTTTTGTTTTTATTCTTTGCGATCGTGTTTTGTTTTTATTCTTTGCAAAGAGTGAATGAGGATTATGAAATTTAATGGTTGGTTACCTACGAATTTAATGGTTGGTTACCTACGAAGAAGCGTTTAGGATGTTTGTATGAAAAAAAGATTCCCTTGGATTTGTCTACAAATATTTGATTGAAATTGTTGAAAGAAACGTAAATTTGTTTATTCTTATTTATTCATTCTCTTTATTTCTGAAATAGGTTTCTACAAATTTTCCACAAATTTCTTTCAATTTTTTGTCGCTTATTATTTCTAGTATTTTGTATGGAGTTGGTTTAAGTGTAATGTATTGAAGCTAATAAATTTTTTATTTTTCGTTATATATAATACTTTGCAATTTTAAATTTTTTATATTGTTCTATCCTGTGACCCCCTCCGGAAAAAAATTCTGGATCCGCCCCTGGTGTCGAAAATGGAGGTAACCTACTAAGGGCTATCAAATCCCCGCATGGGGCTGACAGTAATACTCTTGGAGACTAGCATTCTTTGGGGAATGTCAGTCGGCAATAGCACTCTTGGAGGCTAGCATTCTTTGGGGAGTGCCGCCCCCACTGACCCGAGGATTTTGGGGGTGCCGTGAGGCTCCCTCCTGGGATGACAGGTAACGATCCTGACAGGATATGGACTACGCCTTAGACAACGAACTGGAATCCATGCTTTGGGCTGGCGGATATGATGGTTTGGACTTAGTGGCTTTGCACGGTAGCGCCGAGGTGACACGCGTGTGTGAACGGCTCCAATTCAACTACCATACCGTCGCCTTCCCGGTAAAACCTTGGCAGGCCTCGGAGTACGTTCAAAGTTCGCACCATTTTGTTGTTGGTGTAGGTCCGGTCGAGACGGACTCCCAATTAGCGCTCGTCTGATTCTGAGCACTTGTCCCCATAAGGGCTTGTGCTAACCCTCGCATGGCCTCCCTGCTCTGCAAAGATAACGATGGGACCATAATCTGCTTGAGCAGTTTGCGAGGGACATGACAGCCGACTTCTTGCTGCTGAGTGAGCAACACCATGACAAAAGTTCGGCATCATGGTATCCTGATGAAACTGGTACATCCGCCATCTGGGTTCGAAATAGTGATTTCCAAGCGGCGAGCTGTGGACTCGGGGATGGTTTTGTGTGGGTTCGGTGCTGCAATGATTCATGATTCTCATACTTACTATTATTACCTGAAGTTAGTTCCCATACTTACCATAATTCAAATTGCAAAACTAGAACATTGTAATGATTTAAAAGTAGAATTTAAAAAATAGAACAAGAATCGTTAGTCAATGGAAACGTAAACCCAACGTAAAGAATCCTCAAAACAAATGTACATGTAATATGACACCCACTCATTCAATTGTTTTGCTTTCGCTTTTACTTACTACCGCGTTCTTGAAAGAAAATCAAAACAATTGCCATATGTTTGCATATGGTCAATAGCATACACTTGAGACTTGACCTAGAATAGTTACGTAATGAGTATATGCACTTGCAGTTCCATTGATTGTATCAATGGATCGTATAACAAGGAAAACAAATGTGGGAAGTAATTAATGGGTCATGAGACCACACATTTTGTTTTGTAGTTTATGACATAGATTTTAGGTTTTAGAAAGTATAAAAAGAATGTAAAATGTTAATTCGGGATCAGAACTTTCTGACCTGGCGTAAAAATAAAGATTCGGCCTTTGATAATTCTTAGGCTGGAAATTATTTGAAGACGAAAAGGATTTTTCTGATTTTTGGATTCTTTGGCTAGACTATACGGCCGAACATAGAAGATATTGCGGCATAGAAGCTTTGCTTCAGTGCATGTCCACTTTGGCTAGATACTATCGGGCTAGACGAAAAAAGAGGTAATTTAGCTAATTAATTATAAAAGGACAAACTCAACAGTGCTCAGGGACCACCTTCTTTAACAAATCGTTCAATAAGTCCCGAGACTAACTACGAAAACAACATTTTTTTTCAAAAATCATTTTTGTTCATCAATATAATCTCCTTTTAGGGTGATACAATCTTTTCAACGCCTTTCTAACATTTCTATACCATGTTTTTAGAAGGATTTATCCTTTGCTTCAAAATAGGCTTCAGTTTGGGCAACCACTACTGGCAAAGAGCCAGTAGTCGCTGGGGGCTAAATCTGGCAAATACAGGGGTCGAGGAAGCAAATCAAAGCCAATTTTTGTTCAATTTTGCCATTGTTTTCATGGACTTGTGGCATGGTGCATTGTCTTGATGAAAAAAGATTTATTTCTTCTTCATGTGCGGTCGTTTTGCTGGGATCTACTCCTTCAAACGTACCAACAAGTCAATACAATAATCACTGTTGATCGATTTACCTTTTTTCAGGTAGTCAATGAAAATCACGCCATATGTATTCCAAAAAACAGACGCCATGGCTTTGCCAGCAGACTGCTGCGCTTTTGGACGCTTTGGGCGGCTTTCGTCAGCCATGCGCCACTCAGATGATTGCCGATTTGACTCCGGAGTGAAATGATGTATCCATGTATCATCCATGGTCTCGTATCGACGCAGGAAACCCTTTTTATTGCGAGTAAATAGCGATAAGCAGCTCTCTTAATCGTCGACTTGTTGCTGTTTTTGTTCCACTGAAAGCGATCGCGGCACCCACTTGGAAAAAACCTTTTTCATGCTCAATTTTTCATGAATGATTATAAATATGCTTCCAGATTATATCTGTGTCATTTCTGCAATCTCACGGACCTTCACTTTGTGATTTTTCATGACAATTTTTAACACTTCACTCACACTTTCCTGTGTAACGGCTTCCAATGGCCTACCCGAACGTTCCGCATCGTTTGTGTCCGTACGACCACGTTTAAACTCAGCATACCAAAGACAAATCATTGGTTTCGATGGAGAGAAGTCCCGGTAATGTTTTTCAAGCCATTGCTGGGCTTCTACGGTGTTTTTACCCATTAAAAAACAATGTTTTATCAACAAGCGAAACTCGTTTTTTTCCATTTTTCAAATAAATTACAAAGTGACTTTACTCTAACCTCGATAACTCTGCTATCTGTGCTTTTTATACGTTTCATTTAAAGGTTCGCACTCTATGGAAACGTGGCTAGTTTGGTACTACTAGCACCATCTCTGGGTTAGTCTCGGGACTTATTGAACGATGTAATAGTGTGTACCTAACGCCGAACGAACTGATATCATCTTTCCATGTCAAGCTTAATAATTTGGAGGGCGCTGTCTCGAACGCAGGCGGAAACGTGCTCGTTGGGGGAGACTTCAACGCAAAAGCAATCGAATGGGGCACGCCTCAAACAGATCTGTGGGGAAAACGAATCCTAAAAATGGCGGCCAGGACGGTGCTCGTCGTACTAAACACCGGAAATACGCCAACATTCCGCCGTATTGGATGTGAAAGAACCATACCGGGCGTGACATTCGCCTCGGAGTCCTTAGTACGGAGGATAGACAACTGGAGAGTATTAGAGGACTACTCAGCCAGTGATCATCAGTGCATTCTACTTAAGATAAGCGATGTTGTCTCCCGACGTCCGTGCCTTCTACAATTGGATGGAGCATTGGAAGAATGGACGTCGAGGGGTTCGTCGAGGTTCTCACAGCAGGTGCTCTGCTGCAGGGAGACCCGGAGGGGATGGAAGAACTTGCAGCTCAAGACATGGTGAACTCAACTATGAGCTAAGTAAATGCAACTCGTATTTTCCTTATACACGGGTTTATTTTGTTTTCCCATATACGTATTTCGGGATCTAGTTGACCCCTTCTTCAGTGGTTTGTTTACAACTAAAACTTTGAGCATCATCACGACTGCTTGCAATGCTTCTATGCCCCGACATGGCAAGCCCTCAGTGTATTGGTGGTCAGCTGAAATCGCTGAAAAATGAAGGGAGTGTCACAAGATTCGGTGTGAGGCCCAACGGGTGCGGAACCGTGACAAGGCAAGCAACCGCACAGCAGTATATAAGTCGGCCAGGAAATACCTTCGTAAATTGACAAACAACAACAAGGCTTGCTGCTGGCAAGACAAGTGGACAATGTGAACAAGGATCCGTGGGGCCTTGGCTACAAGCTAGTTATGCGGAAGCTTGGTGCCCTACGGAAGCCTTGTATACATGATGCGGAAAAGATGGACGAGATAGTGCGGGCACTTTTTCCTCGCCCATCCCGTCCATGGTGAAACAGCAGTCGGATGTCCACTCTTCACACAGCCGGAACTGAAGAGGTAGTCCTTTCGTTGAAAGCGAAGAAGGCTCCAGGTCCAGATGGTGTTCCAGCTGAGGTGTTGCGGCTTGTCTATCACCATTTTCCTGACTTGCTGCTCAGCACATTCAACGCTTGCCTACGGGACGGGGTTTTCCTGGTACGATGAAAGGTGGTGAGGCTCGTGCTGATCAGCAAAGGGAAGGGAAATCCCGAATCGCTGTCTGCGTACCGCCCGTTATGCATGCTAGACACGGCTGGGAAGGTGCTAGAGAAACTCATCAAGGGAAGACCCAACGACACGATTCATGCTGCTGGGGACCTATCTCCTCGGCAGTAAGGCTTTAGAACAGGACTTTCCACAATGGATGTGATTGCAGAGGTGGTGAGTGCGGTTCAAACGGCAGAGGCACATAGTCGCACCAAGCGACGGTTCGTCCTGTTGGTGACACTCGACGTCAGGAACGCCTTCAACTGCGCTCGATGGGTGGATATTCTGGATACGCTGGGAAACTCTTTTCAAGTTCCAGAATATCTAATGTGGCTTTTGAGGAACCACTTAAAGCACCGAAGGATGGAAATTACATCGGATGTGGCCCAGGGATCTGCCCTTTGTCTGGGCCGAAGGAACGTGTCTTACGACGGGCTACTGAGACTCAAAAAGCCAGATGAGTCGTGCTTCGTCGGCTATGCGGATGAGTGTTGTAAGATCAGTGCTACTGTACGGAGCAGAGGTATGGGACGACGTTCTCAGCGAGGAGGTATACCGAAAACGTTTGGCACAGGTACAGAGAAGAGGAGCACTGAGAATAGCATCTTCGTATCCGACAGTCTCTTATTTGGCGGTGAGAGTCATTGCAGGCGTGATACCCGTCGCCCTTTTTGCTAGAAAGCCCCTAGCTATTAACCTGTGCCGAAATGAGGACGCAAGGGAGATGGTTGTCCGCGAGGAGAGACAGCGCTCGCTCAAAGATTGGCAGCAGTCTTGGGTCAATTGCACGAAGGGAAGGTGGACTGCGCACCTTATCCCGGATGTGAGACCGTGGCTAAATCGAAGGCATGGTGAGACTGACTTCTGTCTGACCCAGCTTTTGAGCGGGCATGGGTGTTTTCAGTCTAACCTACACAAGGTTGGTAAGTGACGGTCCCCCGATTGTCGGTTTTGTGTGCCGCCAGCTGGTGTGTTTTGAGGCGTGATGAACATGCCCGGGATACGAAGCGAAGTGCTAAAAATGATTTCTGCAGGAGAGGCTTGCAGGTCCTCTTTGAATGTGGTTAGTATACCCAGCAAGATCAGTGAAAGTTCCTGTAATCATGGTGTCGCAACGCATTTTAACGTTGCTTTGAGGGTGCGGTGCATCCGTTCGACGATGCCATTGGCTTGAGGGTGGTATGGAGTGTTGTGGACATGGTTGGTGCCCAAGAGGTTCAAACTAGCGTCCTTTGTCCGATGTGATCTCCAGCAGTGGACCAAATATTGATATCCAGTGGTCAAAATGTCATTGTGACATATAATCAAACTGCAGGGAGAAAAATCGTTCGCGAAGTGAAATTATTCGGAGTGGTTATTTACTTGAATTAAAATTCTGATTTGTGAAGTATGAAGGGAGCTGCACTGGACGTTTCAAAAAAATCTTAAGGATAAGTAGTTAGAGCTAACTGCAGGCTTTTTACATTTTTGCCTCGATCATTAAATTAACGGTTGTTTTGTTTTCTATCATTTATATTATTCTACGAGAAGAGAGATTCTCGTGTAGTACAAGGAGAAGGATTCTCGTGTAGTAGTGTGGAAGTTTGCTAATTTTACATTTTATCGTTAATTATAGTAAATTTTTTTGATAAAGTTTTTTTTGTTTATTTTAAAAATTAATAAAAAGAAAATTTGAATATCATAATATATATAAATTTAAATACTATCGCGGATAATGAATCCTGTAATGGTCACAAAAATTTCGAAGAAGAAATGTGGTAAATGTAGGAAACCTGCAGAAGATGATCACTCAGCGATAGGCTGTGGTGGGATGTGTTTCAAGTGGATTCACTTGAAATATATAAAGTTGTCGGAAGAGGGGTTCAAGGCCATCAAGGAGATATCAGATGATGTTATATGGATGTGCCCCACGTGTAAGCTGAACAACTTTTTCTGTTAATGAAAGATTTGGAAAGTAATATTAAAGAAAGGCGAATGCCAGTTCTTTAATTGATAAGACGGCAGCTACGCACAAACCAGCTTATGCACAGGTGATAAAAAACCATACGACGCCTCAAACTGAGCTCCGCCCAGATGTCCATCCGCGACGGAGGAAACACATTTTTCATGTATTTCCCCCTTGTGCCCCCACTGAAGCAAAAACTGACTGTTTAATAACTGTTTTGAAAAGCTCCCATGAAGACTTTCATTTCATACTCATATCGGCTACGTTTGATGAATTTTTTTTTCAGGGGCCACTCTCCTGTACTGAAATCATCGATTCATGGCCAATTTTTTCGAATCCTAGAATGGTTACAAAACCCTTTTGCTAGGAGCTCTCTCCCACCTCCTTGACTTGTTTCACTTATGAGCATTAATTGTAGGTACTCATCTTCAGTCATTCATTAAATTGAATCAAGTTTTCAAAGCATGCACCTTAAACGTTGAAGTTGGGAAAAAATAACTCAAAATTATTCAATCTTCGCATTTAAAACAGCCACTATTTTGTTTTACGATTACTGATACCACTAGCTGAACCGATTCTCAAAGATATACATGACAACTATCATTCCTGAAATTTTCATGCAAATCCTAGCAAAACTGTAGTGTCTGAGTTGGTAAAAAGCGCATGGTTTTCCATAGACATATGTTGCCATAGGAATAAATGCAGCGCATATTGTTCCATAGTAATACAGGGAAATTCAAACCGCTATAACTTCGCTAAATATGATTCAATATTTATGAAACTTTCAGAATAGATCAATCTTATAAATATACATCTACGTACTGAATTTCATTGAATTTAAGGGTACTGTTAAGATTTTATTCAAGAAAACATAAAATCGATAAATCATACTATTACTAACAAAGTTGAGTGAATTGCGACATCTATCGTGTATTTCCCTTCGCTGTGCGCCCCTCGAAGCAAATTTTGCCAAACTAAGACCTGTTTTGAAAAGTCTCATCAAGACCTTTCATTTGATATCCATATCGGCTACCTTCAATGAAATTTTTTTTTCGGGGGGTCACTCTCCTATATGGGGAGACCCCCCTTAAATACCTCATAAAATTTTTTTGTAGTTGAACTTTGAAGAGATCACCACTTTACACCTACGCACAAAATTTGATGTTTCTAGCTTAAGTAGTTTCCGAGAAAAACTGCTGTGACACACGGACGGACGGACAGACGGACAGACTGGTCGCGAAGCTAGTAGGGTTTTGTAAAATTATTTTACAAAACCCTAAAAATACAATTAATTTTGTGACAAAGAGATTAACTTCTGGCATATATAATATTATAATAATTGAAATAACCTACGCAGGTAAAAAACTAAAAATCGGTACTTACTATAATCCCAATTGTCTTAATGCGCAGGACTTCTGCACAGTAAAAGATGCAATATACTCTACTGAAAAAAGTCGAATCACAGTTGCTGACACAAATATAGACCTGATTGCAGAATCTCCAGAATCGAGAATGTACAAGGATACCCTGGAAACAAACGGAGCGGTCATTGTCAATAAGGACAAAATTACTCGCCCGACTTCAAGTACCTGCTGAAAACATTAAATTCACATTTGCAAACTGGCCGGAGTTAGATCATCGTGTCCTAAAAACTGTCCTCCATGGTCAAAGGCTCAATACGCAAAAACCTACTCTTAAAATGTTCAGATATTTAGACAAGGTTCTTTGCAAAACGAAATTTGAACAGTTGCAAACAAACCGAAAACCTGAAAACCTTATGGAGCTCGAAAATATGATTACAGACTCGAAGCATGATTCTACCATTGAGAAAAAGATCAGATGTCGACAACATACATGGATAACAAAGAAAGTTATTGAGGCTAGTATTAGCAAAAGGAAAGCTTATAAAACACCCAAAAAGAACGCTGAAGATCATGCACTTAAACATCTGTATAACCAAGCCCTAAAAGAATCAAAACGTCTCATCAAAGAAGCTAAATTTTCATATTACTCCAGAAGATTGGAAACAGCGGCGGACAACTCACATGAAATATGGAAAATAATAAAGAAGGAAAAGACAATTCGTCACCCTGGATCATGTCATCAAATGCTGAATTTTTTGGCATGGACTCTAACAATGCAGCACGCCCATGTGGAACAGCAAACTGGCTAAACCACTTTTCTTCAACAATTGGTGAAAAAATTACCAGGGAGCTTGGTGAAAAGTCAACTAGCTATTTCAATATCATAAATACCCCACCTAAGTCCATCTTTCACATTCATCGAACGACTAAAAGAGAAGTATTAAATATAATCGAAAATGTGAAAAATAAAAGCAGCACCAGGTATTGACAACATCGCCGCACATGAAATTATTCTAGTCTAAGAGGAGATGGCTGAACCACTGGCAAATTTTATAAACGAGCATATTAGAAATGAAACATTTCCGGATGAAGAGAAACTGGCAAAAATAATGCCAATATTCAAAGGAGGAGATCATCTGTTGTTGCACTTTTGACAGCTTTTAGTAAAATATTCGAAAAACTTATAAATAATCGTTTAAAATCTTTCTTAGTGGACAATTCCATCATAAATCCGAAGAAGTTTGGCTTTCAAAAGAACTAGAGTACTTTCGATGCGTTACTTTCTATCTCACGTTACATCAATGAATGTCTTGATAAAAGAGATTATATTATTGCAATTTTCGTGGACCTGAAGAAAGCTTTTTATACAGTTGATCATGACCTGTTACTTCAAAAACTTGAATCGTGTGATATACAAGGAAAACCGAAACAGCTTCTTAAAAGTTATTTAGAAGGAAGATTCCAAAGAACATCAGTTAATAATGCCTTGAGCAATCTAGCACCAATTAAATCGGGGGTTCCTCAAGGATCAATACTTGGACCAAAATTGTTTTTGCTATACACCAATAATTTGAATATATGTAAACTGAAAGCTTACCACACATTATATGCTGATGATACTGTACTTCTTTATTCAGGACATGATAAAGTTGTCATGGAGAATATCGTCAATGAGGATCTAAATCAATATAGCTCATGGCTTATCGAAAACAAGCTAGCATTGAATACTACAAAGACAAAAAAAATGATTTTTAAACTGAGGAATAAGGAGACATAGAAGTTGAACTAAAAATTAAAGGCGAAAACTTGCAAAGAGTGTTTGAAATTAAATATCTCGGTCTGATCATAGATCATCGTTTGACATGGTTGCCACACATAATCCAATAATAGGAGTGTTGAAAAGATATGGAGGTTTTCCAATGTATATAAAAAAACTTGTATTAAATGCATTTGTATTGACAAAGCTACAGTATGCGGTGGTCATTTGGAGTCAATCGTCAAAGCAAAACCTTAATATTATATCCAGGATACTAACTAAAGCCTATAAAAATATTCTAAACCTTCCGATTCTCACTCCAACAAGACTAGTGTATCAACGGACCAATGCACTCACCTTCAGTCAAATCATTACTATGGAGAAAGCGAAGTTTATCTTCAAATGTCTAATTACCAGTGAATCGGAATGAAGCTCCTTTATAAAAGTATCACGAATAAATCCATATAATTCAAGAAATGCCAACGATTTCGTAATACCTTACGCTAGAACTGATCGACTAAAGAATGATGCAATGAATGATGCTCTGCGTATAAACAACAATCTTCCAGAAACAGTGAAAAACGTAAACTCATTATTGGTTTTTAAGAAAAGACTTAAGGAACATCTAATAAATTCAAATTAATGATAAGTCCGGAGGATTGAAATTGCAGTATCTTACGGAATTTTAGACCCTAACGTCAAGATACTTAAAGACAGCTAGTTTTTATAAACCCAGAGTTTTTACTGCGTCGTATTTTAATATTTTATTTATCTCTGAGAACTTTTCACGAATCGGATTAGACTAGCAGGAAACGAGTACTTCACAGCATTTGGTGTGTCCCTTATACCGATGTTTCAGCCTTGCCTGGAGGCACACGTAGGAATTGACGACGTGTGAAGTGCAGATCGCACGAGCGTTATGCGACGATGAAAGAGTGATGGAGAGAGTGGTAGGGAATGGAGGTATTTAAAAAAAAAAATTGGACACAGAGCACCTTTATAACGCAGCTCATCCACGAATTACATTTCTGAATGCAATCTACAGCGGATGGATGAGGAGCTCGTCAACTGCCGTTGCTACAGGTCCCGTACGGTGGCTGTTCGGAGAAGTGAGGAGTTCTGCTTGGGCGGATCGAGGAGTCTGCTTTCAATCGCCACGCAATGCGCACGTCGTGAGAACTGAAGCGGCAAGCGGAGATGTTGAATTATTATCGAATATGTCTAGTGAATCTAGCCACTATAACACCTGTAGAACCGACTTTCCATACAGTGCCGATTCTTTCGTTCTGGACAGTTTTTATAGTCATTATCAAAGAAAGTGTTCGCATAAAATTTAAATTTATTCACGGTTCTTGGGGCGTAAAGACATTATTCGCTTTTAAACATTTCGCCTGGCGTAAGTGCCCCAAAGTCGTTTATTATCTGTCGGGTGGCACAATTGTAGATTGTACTTGAAGCAGCTACTGTACAGTCATCGTTGGCACGGAAAACACGCTCCATCACCCGTGCGAGTCGCAAAATACATCTATCCATTTGGCTACGCGATTACTGTAGTTGCAATGTGTCACTGAAAATCTAAAGACGTACTTCCTGCTTTTGTATGCAGTGAACACATGAATTTTAAAAGTGAATTAATGATAATAGCGAGATATAACGGTCCGTTAGGTTACAAGAACCATGCAGGATAAATCTTAAAGGTTGCTCGTAACTGCAGTGAAGTGGACGCATTGTCTGGATCTTTGCAGTATGGAAATGGTATGCGAAGCTATGTTACGACGCTGAGCTTGATCTTGCGACGAGTTTCAAACTGTTATTCCTTTCATCCGAATTCATATTTAGTGATAACCCAAACTTGTGAAAATGTTGACTTGGTAAAATTATTTGCGTATATTACCCAATTTAAAACACCATCGAAGATTTATCGAGTAAGTCAGATCAGCGTGTAGTCGTTCTGACTATTGCTCGCGTGAATTGACGCTTTGATTCCTAATCTTGAATCCATCGACTGGCATCAGATAATGATTAACACGCAGCTTATGCCTGAGGCCATGCAAATTTAAAATATTAGCCGAAAAAAAAGTTGACTATGATTGAACTTCACTAGTTGCGACTTGAAAATCATCTGGCGCAATTAGGCGTGGTTTCGTCGATTGTTAAATGATAATTGTCTTGCATTCGTGACAAGAAAAAAAAATTCAATTTTGTTTTAGAAAATAGTTTTCACATTTTTTATTTGGTCCCTTAAATGTAATGTATTTTTCTGTCATTTATATTTAATTTTGAGTTCTAGCATCTATGAACGATTTATCTGAGCTGTGCTCTATTTCACCAATTCTTACATGCTTTCAAGATCATACTAATAATACTAGCAACCATTAACTACCATCTAATTGCTATGCATAACTTCCGAAATATGTAAAAAAAGAAACAACTCTTGGAAAATAGAAATACCTCTTTTTAATTTCAAACCCTAAATTTAGAATATAATAAGGTCTATATATCAATATATTAAAATTGAAGTGAAATCGATATGTATACATAGCAAAAAAAAACAATTTACGGAGATAAACATGTTTTATAATTAAAAATTGAAACTCGGTCTTTCCGTTTGGTGCTCGCAATCTGACCGGGTACGAAACCCGCCACGTTGGCTGGCCCCTCCACTATAATGAGCTAGCTACGGGTAAGCTCACCCCTTTTTAAGTCGTTTACAGGTGCTCTTGCAGGGTAGAGTGGCCTTCCACTGCGTCCCTATTTATGGTATAGTATGTGTTATGTGATTCCATTACATAAGACTATAACATAAATTTGCCACGTTGGTGTTTTCCATTTGAGGGAAAGCCACATGTGAACTAGGTTTGCATGAGTTTTTCATTCAAATGGAAAACATCTGGCCATGTATACATTAGATCTTGATCCGGATGAGGAGTGCGAGGTCACCGCTTCCATTTGGATGCCCCACGCTTATTTGGGGGCTATAAGTATCGTCGGTAAAGGCGAAGTCCTCCCATCTCCCATCTGTTTTCGCCAGGCCCCGTTTGCCATTTACTTTACCAATTTCAATCCTTAGTAGGTTACCTCGGCCTCGACTCCGGTCGATTCGTCTTTTTAACTGAAAATTCGTGAATGCGAGATTTTTTTGTAGTGGGTCCTTTTGCTGGGGAAAAGAACCTACCCCACGACACTACAATGCTAGCCTGCTAGCGCATTCACGCGTCCTCAGACAAGGCCAATCTCGGCACGCAGACCATCGCTGTAGTCCTTCACGGACATGCTTATCTACCTCATTTCATTACAACTGGACTACCCACTAAACACTTCCCCTGTCAACCGTTTGAAAAATCACTTCGGGCAAGATCTCATTTTGCTGCCCCGTAAGGCGCATTCAAGCTGGGGATGCCCTCCTCTAGTGGGAGTGGAGAGAGGAAGAAAAATTGCCAGATAAGCGGTCTCGCACCCCCGACATCCCCGCCTGCTGTGAGTCCCTTTTACCTTTTAGCACTGCCCGAACATAATTAGAGTAATCCAGCAGTCGCCTAGGCAAACTACTCCAAAAACACCGTTATACATCATCCAATTTTAACTGTAAATTCAAAAATAAAAATATTTGAATTTGCAACTCAAATTCGATGATGGCAACCCCATCGCAGCGCAACTTAGTAAGGTGCATTGCCTTATCTCGCAACGAAAGTGTTCCGTTGTCGGCGAGCAGAAGGCTTGCGGATGGAACTACAGTTCCGACACATTTTCGCCAGCCGGGTTGGACCTCGCGGATTGGCTGCGCCGGTGTGATATTCAAAAATCACACATAAGTGTTCGGTCAAGTTATAAAACGATACATTGATATTTGGAAGTAAAAATTCTGGTCTTTAGCTTTTACTCTATATTTATATTTTACTCTTTGGAAATGAACGAATTTATTACTCCCTTTTGTGTACGACGAGGCAGGCGGCTACGACGATGAAGATGATGAAGTCATTGTTGTTGATGATGAATGATGATGTCGTTGTTGTTGATGATATCTTTGTAGTTGATGATGTCCTTGTTGTTAACATGGATGATGATGCTGATGATGTTGCTGCTGTAGCCAATGTTAATAACAATGCTGACTACGAACTAGTGGTAGAGTTTGCCTAGGCTCTCTCATGTATTTTAATTCATGAGAAGTGAGAATAGCGGCTCAAGCGGATTTCCCTTTTTCTCGAGAGAATTGCTTGCACCACTGATATGTGGAATCGGCTGGCAGGCGAAGATTTCTTGTGGGACGAGGGTCTGTTTGCACCGTGAAGTGTGCGCCGACGTTGGGACAGTCTGAGTTGCCACTGTTATTCCCTCCCCAATGACCTTCGCATGCGTCGAAGGGAGTGAGAAAGTGACTCTCTTCTTGGATGGCTGCAGTGGTTGTTTCGTCAAAATCTGCGCTGGTTGAGCTGTTTCTGAGGGCAACAGAGGTGGTGTTGTAGGCGCCTGTAGGCTGTTGTGTCGCTGGATGGGCATCGGCTTGCTCCAGGTAGGCTGGTTTGAGTTGTTCGGTAGCGAGGGATTTGGTGACACCATTTACGTCTATGACGTGGGTGTTGGCGTTGATCCTTCTGGCGACTCAATAAGGTTCGGAGTATAACTGATCGAGCAGCTTCTTCACAGCATCGACGCAGCGGAACACATACTCATAGCTGACTAGGTTTTTGAAAATGAATGGTGGGTCAACCGAGTGTTTGGCTGACGGGACAGGATGAATCGATTTGAAGAGGCGGCGTAAGTCGGTGACAAAATCTTGTGTACCGCTAGCTGGTGTGTTTTGAGGCGTGATGAACTTACCCGGGATCTGAAGCAAAGTGCCGGAAACGATTTCTGCAGGAGAGGCTTGCAGGTCCTCTTTGAATGTGGTTAGAACCCCGCAAGATCGGTGGAAGTGCCTGTAACCATGGTATCTCCGGAACGCATTTTAACGCTGCTTTGAGGGTGTGGTGCATCTGTTCGACGATGCCATTGGCTCGAGCGTGGTATGGAGTGGTGTGGACGTAGTTGGTTCCCAAGAGGTGGCCGAGCTGATTCAGGAGGTTGGTTTCAAACTGGATATCCAGTTGTCAAATAATGCCCTGGCGATGGTACTGGCTCTGATGCGTGTTTGAAGCGCCCATCCGGCATCTTACAATTTTCTATCTCGGTGCGGTTGTGGCGGTGGACCTTCGACAGTTAACAAGGTATGCATTGCTTAGTCCAGCGGGATACGTCTTTCGGCAGACTTGGCCAGAAGTATTTAAGCGCTAAGCACTTCGAGGTGGCACGTCCACTCGGATCCGACAGTTGATGGACGATTTCGAAAACCTGACGGCGGAGCGCAACTGGCAGGTAAGGCTAAATGGTGCCGTTAAACTCCGTTTAGTGCGCTGAGTAGCTATCCAAGACCAGCTAATACAGACTGAGACAGGAGGTTGGGTGACTGGTCGCGTGTGTTCTGTGCTTCTTCTTCTTCTTCTTAGCACTACAGCCCCTTTCGGGTCATCGCTTCCTGCAAATAGCGCCTCCAACTGTCTCGGTCCGTTAACCGCGTCTTCCAATTCCGGAACCCGAGCAGCGATGAACTGTCTTCGTGGACCGAGTCAGACCAGCGTTTCCTCGGTTTCCCCATAGGCCGCCGGCCTTCAGTTCTCCCAACAAATATCTTCTTGGGTATCCGTTGTTCGTCCATACGATTTATGCGTCCAGCCCATTGCAGCTTCCGCAGTCTTACAATCATTGAGACCTCCAGTTCATCAAAAATTTCATACAGCTCATGGTTGTATCGAATTCGCCATTGGTCACCGTCTAGCTTCGCTCCGATTGTTCGCCTCAGGACCCGTCGCTCAAAAGTGTTCAATATATTTGCGGATGCTTGTGTTAGGGTCCATGTTTCACACCCATAGCATAATACAGGTCTTATCACCGATTTGTATAATTGGAGCTTTGTTTTCCTGTCTATGCAGCTAGCCTTCAAGATCGTCAATACTGAAAAAAATATTTTATTTGCGAGCTGTATTCTACGGCGTACTTCGTCTCTTTCATTGCCTGTTTTCGTTATTTTGGCGCCTAAATACACAAATTCGCTAAAATTCTCGATACTGTATTCACCAAGTGTGATATTTTGTGTATTTGGGGTATTTTTCCTCGAGTGCGTCATGAACTTTGTTTTATTTGCATTGATTTGTAGGCCTACTACTTTTGCTTCGCTGTCGAGTTTCAGGAAGAGTTCTTTGGCAGTTGTTAGTTACCGTGACAGAATGTTGATGTCGTCCGCATAGGCTACTACTTGGCTCGACTTGTATAGTAATGTACCTCGCGTATCGACAGGTATCTTCCGTATGACGTACTCCAGAGCCAAATTGAATAACAATGGGGCCAGCCCATCTCCCTGCTTTCGTCCGATATTTGTGTCAAAGGCATCGGTGAGTTAGTTATTGATGCGGACTTGGGAGGTCGTTGACGTCATTGTCATTTTGGTAACGGACTAATTTGGCTGGGATGCCAAAACCAAGGATTATTTGGTACAGTACGTTACGATCAATACTGTTGTATGCTTGCTTGAAGTCAACGAAAATTTGGTGTGCGTCTATGTTGAACTCCCTGCATATTTCAAGTACCTGCTTGACTGTAAACAATTGGTCTGTTGTTGATCTACTTGCCCTAAAACCACCTTGATACTCCCCAATAATACTGTTGGCGTATGTTCCGACTTTATTTTCTAAGATCTTTGAAAATTCTTTGTACGCCGTACAATGTAGTGATATGCCTCTATACTTTTCGCAATGTAGCTTGTCACCTTTTTTGTAGATGCGGAATATATTTGATTGGCTCCACTCTTTCGACATATGTTCTTGTTGCCAAATGTGCTGGATGACTTTGTGAAAGCTTGATGAACACTATTGCCACCATATTTGATGAGCTCCACTGGAATCTCATCGATGCCAGGCGCTTTATTATTCTTTTGGGCGTTGATGATGGAAAAAACTTCATCCAGAGTTGGTGGGGCCAATGGAAGCTCTCCACAGGCATCTATAGGCTGCGATGTTCTGGAGTTGTGCGGAGGATTAAGGAGGTTCTTGAAATATTATGCCTATCTTTCCTTAATCTTGATTTCATCAGTGATTATATTGCCGCTGTCATCACGACATAGCGTGGTTTTGGGCTGATAACCACGTTTCAGGCTTTTCACTACTTTATATGCTTGTCTTATGTTATTGCTCGCTAGACTTACATCTATACTTCTCAATTGGTCGTCATAGTATTTTCTTTTCTTAATCCTAATTATCTTATTCGCTACTCTTCTGAGATTTTCATAGTGTTCTCTCTTCGTCCTGATTTTCCTACCTACGTATTCTTTGTACGCCTGATTCTTTTTATCTAACGGATTCTGGCACTCATCATCGAACCAATCATTCCTCTTGCACCGGGCTTGATGTCCAATCGTCTGTTCTGCCACGGTTCTCATAGCCGCTTTCACTTTCATCCAGGGCTCGTTACTCATCCTTGACGATGCGTCTGATAAGATGGAAGCCAGCTGGTTGTCGAGGGTGCCCGTGAAATTTTCGGCCACAGATGCCGTTTGGAGCCTTTCGCTGTCTGGCTGGTCTTCGCTGAATATGCCTTTGACATACGACATCGATAGTTTAATTTGATCAAGTAATGATCTGAGTTACAATACAATTGGCTCCTCGGTATATACGGACGTCAAAGATGCTCGAAGCCCAACGTTGTTGGATCAGAACATGATCGATCTGGTTTTGTGTGTTGCCATCCGGTGATACCCAGGTCATTTTATGAATGCGTCGACGTGAGAAGCAAGTCGAACGTATGACTAGATTTCTGCTACATGCAAAGTCAATCAGGCGCTGGCCGTTGTTATTTGTTTCATCATGGAGGCTATATCCTCCAGTCGTTCCCCGATGAGATAGCTCATTGCCAACCTTAGCGTTGAAATCACCCAGAATAATTTCTGTGTCTTCGTCCTTTGCTTCGGTCGGGGCGTGAACATTAATCATCCAAATTTTGAAGAATTTCGCTTTTATACGGATCGCACACAACCGTTCATTGACTGCCTTAAAATCAATAACGTGTGATTGGAACTCCCTATCCTGAATGAAGGCCACTCCGAATTCTCGTTTTCCAATAGGCTTCCCACCTTTGAATATTGTGTGCGATCTCATGTCTTGAATGTCGTTTCTAGTCCAATTCGTTTCCTGGACTGCCAGTATTTTTAATTGATATAGACTGGCCTGTTGTTAAAGGTCCTCAACAGCGCTAGAGTAATTGAGTGATCTGACATTCCAGGATCCAATGGCATAGTCCTTTTTTCGTTTGCGAGGTCACAGCCGTGAGTCCAATCCATTCCGAGGCCTATCTGTAGGTTTCGAAACAATTAAAGGTTTTCCAGGGATGGGGAGTTAACCCGTCGCCAAACATCCATTCCGGTGGCATGGTTATTAAGTCGATTCCGTTATGAGGCGCGGAAGATTCGCCTTCACCCTCTTACGTCCTCACAAAGAAGGTGTAAGTAGGATTTAGTAGCAGAGCTGTAGATGTATTTACAGTTATTAGCATTTCTCGACATTTAATGTTACATTATTGAGGAACTAGTAAACCCAATGTGCACCCCGAGAGCATTACTACCATTTAACTAGGGAGTTTGGGATGAGGAATCACGGAAGCGATGGGTTGAGGAAACAAGGGGTTCCCTTCTCCTTTCTCAAACGGGCTTGGGACCGTCTATGGCGAAGTTTTTCTTGTTGTTTATCCTGCAGAATATGAAACACAAGTATTCATAGCTGACAAAATAATCAATAAGATTCAAGCTCGGTATGAGGTCAGATGTTAATGTTTCATTGAAATGAAGAATTGATTCACCGTTCAAGCTTGATTTGAAGTCGGAAATTTTTGCTTCAACGGCCTCTGAAAGTATTTGGTTCCCTCTCTCAAGGTTTTGGTTGATGGACCAATTTATATTAAGCTTGGCTTAACGTTTCACTACAAAGTACTTTTCTCACATATTCCGAAAGAATTGGCTTGTATTTGAACAGACTATTTTCAAATCGTTTTCCAATACCAACAGAAATCAAATCAACAGTAGGTATCATTAGTTATCACAAATCGACGTGATAATCATGAAATGAAATGTCATCATCATTTGATTCACCCTCCTCGTGTGTGTTATTATTGACATCAACCCTTCTAGCGGAAAAGTCAACTCCGTTCTATTTATACACACAACCATACAATCTCGCATTCCTTTTATTATCCTCGCGATAGAGATAACTTGGTTCGATTTAACACTTTGTTGAGCATCATGAACATTTTAGTAGCATATTTATATTGTCGCCCATACTCATGTATATTCGAGATATGTTTTATGTGGAAAATATGAACGTCTGCAGTGATATTTCATTTTGAAGACTGTCATAGAATTTAAGAAGTAGAAATCGATGGTAAAATTGAGTGTGGTCCAGGAGAGTTAGCTCTTCTTTATTAGCAATTTAGAAGTTAAAGAGGGATTTTTTGATTTAACAGGAGAACTAATCATATTTTGGCAAAGGTGCATGATTTGTGAGTTACGGATTTCACAATTTAAAATCAATATACAGGAACTTCAATGTTTGGGTAATTTTTATCCTCAGGTTAAATATCTTCCAAATAACTACAGCCAACTTCCAATTCTTCAATTGCCATAGAATAACCAATATAAGTTAAAAATCAGTTACAATGTCGATATTAATAATCCAATGATGTTCAAACACACAAAGATTTCCTGTTAAACAGTTAAACACTAACACGAATATTAACATAATACCTGTATATTTATTACATACAATTTCTTGCAAAAAATGCAATAATTTCTACTATCTCAGTCTTATACCTAAATTCACAACGCATTTCGTAATCTTTCAACAGTTAAAAATAATTAAAAATCTCTCCTAGAATGGATTCCACCGAATTGGCGCGGCCATTGAACAAATTGCATTATGTAGTGGAATCGAAGTAAGACCAGCCACGGCAATTCCAAGTGAATCAGCTTGTGCAACGATAGCCATAGCGTAGATTTGTCGATTTTTCGGTATTTCCTGTGACATTCGATAGAATGTATTAACATAAGCTCCTCCACCAAGCAAACCCTCCCATAGGACAATGGCAAATACGATCCAAATGTTTGGTGTGAAGTAGTAAATCGATTCAAATAGGAAGTATACAACATTGATACCCTGGAAGATAGCCATTAACCAGATTTTCTTCAATTGGAATATGTTGACAGAGGAGCGTGATATGAAGACACCAATTTGGTAATCTACTTGTAACCAACGGTATTGGGATGACTTGTCCAGGAAGATGTTTTCGTAGTTAATTAATTCGAACTAGAATTACGAAAGAAGTTAATATAAGGCGTTAGATGATTATACTATATATACATCTTACCATTCCCTGATTGATCACATATTCAAAGAAGTAGACAAGCGTCAGTGGTATCATATACTTCATCAACTCTAATGCGTAGGACATTTTGTTGCGGAAACCAACTAACGGTTCTGCTTCACTATTGATACTGTTAACGCTGCTGGAAACATTAGGATCCTCGCTTTCTTTAGTTTCAATTTCATTAGTATATCTGGGAACAGCGCTGGGTCTTCTCAAGATAATCCAGAATGCTACGGCTTCAATTGCAGGGAAGAATAACATTATAAGCATTGTCGCCATCGGGCTGACTCCTATTTGTTGTAATCCTGCATATGACAAAGAACCAATTATGCCAGCTCCACCAGTTCCTGATGACCATGTTGAAATAACATTTCTGCAAAAAAAAGTGTTGAATAAGAATTGTTAAGGACTTTAAATTACTTTGTGGCATCTTACTTGCTGAATTTCGACGAATATCCTAAGAATGTTGTTTCACCAATCCCAGCACTGATTGAGGTAAGCACTACACCAAGAATTGCCACGAAGTCAGCTTCAGCAAAAGCCACTAGGAGAAAGCCACCTGCTGCCATACCAATGGCAAAAGCCACTCGAGCACTAAAAAGAAAAGTTTGAAGCTTGTTTGTACTGTCTGCAGTTCTTAGGGACCGAAAAATAAGATTTCTTGGGAAGCGATATTCTACAGAACATAGTAATGAATATAAATACTAGGCAGCTGCATAAGTGACTTCATTTATTTCAGGTTCTTATTTATCGTCGAAAAAGAAACTTAAAAATAACCTTCAAGTATACCAACGAAAGTAGTCCGTGTCGAGCAGTGGGTTAGGGCACACTCCGCTTGCGCAGCATCTCTCAAGTTCTAACCTCGATGGCGGCATCGAGTTTGAGCTACTGATACTGCTGTTTGGACTATCCACCCAACCAGCTGTGGTGGGTACTAATTGAAGAATTATGTAAGTATCACATGATTGAGCGTGATTTTGACCATATCACCTCGAATTCCGTTACGGTTATGGAATGAGATACTCTAACAATAAATTTCAACGCCAAGCTTTGGAAATTGGACTGTCGTGCGATGGATTATTATTATTATTATCCCAACGAAAAAGTCAAAGTACGCGTCGACAACATCTGAAGAGACTACTGCTTCAGGCAAGTGAAAGAAGACAGACGCGGATGCCTTAAAAAATCATCTTTTAGTGGCTTTTCTTTACCACAGCAAATCTTATGTATGAGTCAAGCTGAACTGATTGAAAGTTGTACCCACAAATAACATGGAGAAAATATTCAAATACACGGATACCATCTCGGGCAGATCTTTGTTTAGCTTGGATGGAGCGGGTGGTTTGGGGACGTCACGAAGCTTAGCTAGCTCCTACCTCTCGTTGTCAGTCTCTGTTCTATGCCTTCTCGTGGTAGTGCTATTAATCCTACATAGAAATTACGTAGCGAGTGTAGTGTGTATGAAAGTATATGAAGGCGAAATATAACAATGATTTGGCTGCTAAATGTTAGGGTACTAATAATGTACTATCGCAAAGAACAACTCGTTATAGAACTACCCCAACAGCCTCGGATCAGATTTAAACAAGTTGGGTAGACAGACCAATACTCATGTCAGAAGGGTTTTGTACTCAACTTACAAAATGCAGTAACCAGCAACAAATAAAATCAGAAAGATGTCAAAGACGATTTTATTGGAGAACATGTGGAATACGAGGATCATACTATTATTGACAAAGTTGAAAGAATTTTGACTTCTGAGGTATTTGTTATAGTTATACCCATAAATATCTCCCTTGATATTTTTTTCAGATTTTTTAGATCACACGAGGGAGGAAACAAATTTTTCATGTATTTCCCCCCCTGTGCCCCCACTGAAGCAAAAACTGTCAGTTTAAGAACTGTTTTGAAAAGCTCTCATAGAGAACTTTCAATTGATACTCATATCGGCTACCGTTCATGAAATTTTTTTTCTGGGGCCACTCTTCTGTACTGTAATCATCGATTCATGGCCTATTTTTTCGAATCCTAGAATGGTTACAAAGCCCTTTTGCTAGGAGCTCTCTCCTGTCTCTTCGACTTGTTTCAATTATATGTACTCATCTTCATGATACCTATCATTCCTGAAATTTTCATGCAAATCCTAACAAACCTGTAGTGTCTAAGTCGGTAAAAAGCGCATATGCCTCCATAGCCATATGTTTCCATAGTAATACAGGGCATATTGTTCCATAGAAATACAGGAAAATTCAAATCGCTATAACTTCGTCAAATACTATTCGACCTTTAGGAAACATTCAGAAAAGATCAATTTTATAAATAGTTATCTGTTTGCTAAATTTTTTGAATTTAAGGGTACCGTTTGAATTTTATTCAAGAAAGCATAAAATCGATTAATCATACTATTACTAACAAAGCTGAGTGAATTTCGACTTCTCATGTATTTGTTGTTATTGTACTCATTAAGGCCTACATTCATGATTTTGTTCAGATTTTTCGGATGGAAGGTGTCCAATCGCGAGGGGGGGTACGCGAAAAGTTCGTATATTTCCCCTTCCCCTGCCCCCTCGGTACTCATAAGGCAATTTTAAGACTTGTTTTGAAAAGATCTCATTAAGACCTTTCCAATGTCACCCTACTCGACTACCAATGGTGAAAATTTTTTTTGAGGGGTACCTCCCTATATGGGGAGACCCCCCTTAAACCCCTTTGAACAATTTATCCACCCTTGAACTTTCAAGAAGTCACCACTTCTGACCTTTCCACAAATTTTCATGGCTGTAGCCTCTATAGTTTCGGAGCAAAAGTGCTGTGACATACAGACGGACGGACAGACGGACACAGGTCGTGATTGCAATAGGGTTTTGTATTTTAGTACAAAACCCTAAAAATGGCAACGGCTATCAGTGGTGGCGTTAGGCGTCGGCGACGTCGGTGACCGCCGATGGCCTCGCGCCTGTGGGGGCCTCGCAAAAAGGGGCCCCAAAAAAAAATTTAGTTCCCGCATTTATGGCAGTATATAAATAAATATACAGTAGCAACAATTTACCCTATACTTCCCATTTTTAGGGTTTTGTACTAAAATACAAAACCGTATTGCAATCACGACCTGTGTCCCTGTTCGTCCGTCCGTCCGTCTGTATATCACAGCACTTTTTCTCCGAAACTATAGAGGCTACAGCCATGAAACTTTGTGGAAAGGTCAGAAGTGGTGACTGCTTGAAAGTTCAAGGGTGGAAAAATTTTTCAAAGGGGTTTAAGGGGGGTCTCCCCATATAGGGAGGTACCCCTCAAAAAAAATTTTTCACCATTGGTAGTCTAGTAGGGTGACATTGGAAAGGTCTTAATGAGATCTTTTCAAAACAAGTCTTAAAATTGCCTTATGAGTACCGAGGGGGCAGGGGAAGGGGAAATGTACGAACTTTTCGCGTACCTCCCCTCGCGATTGGACACCTTCCATCCGAAAAATCTGAAAAAAATCATGAATGTAGGCCTTAATGAGTACAATAACAACAAATACATGAGAAGTCGAAATTCACTCAACTTTGTTGGTAATAGTATGATTAATCGATTTTATGCTTTCTTGAATAAAATTCAAACGGTACCCTTAAATTCAAAAAATTTAGCAAACAGATAACTATTTATAAAATTGATCTTTTCTGAATGTTTCATAAAGGTCGAATAGTATTTGACGAAGTTATAGCGATTTGAATTTTCCTGTATTTCTATGGAACAATATGCCCTGTATTACTATGGAAACATATGGCTATGGAGGCATATGCGCTTTTTACCGACTTAGACACTACAGGTTTGCTAGGATTTGCATGAACATTTCAGGAATGATAGGTATCATGAAGATGAGTACATATAATTGAAACAAGTCGAAGAGGCAGGAGAGAGCTCCTAGCAAAAGGGCTTTGTAACCATTCTAGGATTTGAAAAAATAGGCCATGAATCGAAGATTACAGTACAGAGGAGTGGCCCCTAAAATAAAATTTCATGAACGGTAGCCGATATGAGTATCAACTGAAACTGACCGTTTTTGCTTCAGTGGGGGCAGAGGGGGGGGGGGGGGAAATACATGAAACATGTGTTTTCTACCTCGCGAATGGACACCCGTGATCTAAAAAAACCTGAAAAAATTATCAAGGAAGATATTTATGGGTATAACTATAACAAATACCTCAGAAGTCAAAATTCTTTCAACTTTGTCAATAATAGTATGATCCTCGTATTCCACATGTTCTCCAATAAAATCGTCTTTGACATGTTTCTTGATTTTATTTGTTGCTGGTTACTGCATTTTGTAAGTTGAGTACAAAACCCTTCTGACATGAGCATAGGTCTGTCTACCCAACTTGTTAGAAGTTTCCCGGAAGCCCGGTCGATGATGTTTGTTTACATAACGCAATACACTCGTATACCTATTGGGCTTTTTCACACGGGAATGGTAAAAACCCATATCCAAACAGGTTTCGCGCTTACGCCCTTATGTTTACACGTTGCATAGTTCAGCCAACCTATTTTTGTATACGATACACGTCTTGCAAGTGTATGTGTCAAAAGGATCATTTGATCGTTAAACATCGTGCGGACAACATGAGAGCGAAGACAGAGAGATAAGCGATTGAGAATTGATGTTTTAGCCTTGAATTGTGCACCAGGTAACAAAAACTGGAATGAAAAATGTAGTTTATGATTGTTAAAGTTTGTCGATTCAAACTTCTATTAGATTTATTTGAATCCTCCGTGTTTTTCCGCTTTCTGAAAAATATATTGCAAATATGAATATATTTTTTAGTCGCATATTTTTCTTGATGTGTTGTAAACTTGCTTATTGTAATGTGATTCTATGAAGATTATGCGTACTGTTAATATAAAGCCGAGCTGAATGAAAGGGGAGAAATAGAAAAACGGCGATAGTAAAACCGCGATAGTAAAACTGCGATAAGTGTGCAGCGCGATTTAAAGGCGATATTGATTGATAGTGAAGTGATTTTCGTGATACCGACAGTTGGAATATAAATTCATAGACAAGTAAATAAAATTTTAATTATTTGTAGAATAGTGAATCAATTATTGTGCAATCTTCGTAAATAAACTCTTTTAACTTAATTTTAAGACATTGCGTTTTCATTTTCCCGGAACATTAAAATTATTGGCCGCGAACCATAACACGCGACAGTGGTGTCGAGATGTGAGAAAGAAAACTTTGAAAGTGAATAATTTTAAAGTGAAATTTAATGTGGAAACAGCCGAAATAATAAAAATGCCATGAAGCTTATATTTAAAAATTAATGAATTGACCATATCGGTACAAAACAGTGAACCGAAATAAAAGCGGAACTCGGTAGTCTGAACAACCAATGTGTCGAGGAAAAGGTTTACCAAGTCGAGGAAAAGGTTAGCCAGGTCGAGGAAAGAATCAACCATGAGATGGAAAATGTGAAAAGGAATTGGAAGCAGCGAAGGCAGTAGTAACCACCTCACTAGCCCCGCTTACAACCGCAGCGCAAAGCTCATCCAGAAATGTGAGAGCACCAATATTCGACGAGCAAACGGTCTGGAGTATTTACAAAATCCAGTTTGAAGCCGCCGCTAGGACAAATTATTGGAATGAGCAGAAACACGCAACTGCATTGATTCTTGCCCTAAGAGGCCCAGCTGCCGAGCTTTTGCAGATTATCCCCGTCGAGTTGCACTCAAATTCGGCTTTTATAATGAATGCGATCAACATGCATTATGAAAGCGATCATCTGAAGCAGATTTATCGGTGACAGCTACGGTATCGGATGCAGAAGTCTGGCGAAACCTCACAGCAGCTAGCCCAAGACAGTGAGCGACTGGCACTTTTGACTTACCCAGGGTACGACCCAGAGCATCGAGATGACGCAGCAACAGAAGCATTCATCAGTGCACTAAAGGACCAGGAATTGCAACGAGCCGTGCATTTAGCTCAAAAGCAAACAGTTAAGGATGCATTAGCTTATAGTCTGAGCTTTGACGCAGCGAAAAACGTGACTCTAACCACTGCCCAGGTTCGCCAGATAGTGACAGACGAGTGCAGGTGGGAGCGCGCGGCAAATGAGCAAGAGCCGCAGGTAAATGGTGCGGCTAGATGCTGGAATTGCGGTGAGAAGGGGCGCTTGCAAAGAGACTGCAAGAAGTGGAGAAAACGGAGCTATTGTCCAGGGTGGTGGAGATCCAGACCAAGTCAGGAGCCTAGAATGGAAGCCCATCAAACTGAAGGGGCCAACTACGTCGGGCAAGCGTTCGCTAGAAGGATCAACGTCCCCAGATCAACGTCACCGTGTCAGACTACATCGTGGAGAAGCAGACTTATGCCTTCCGGGTCAAGTTGACAAAGAACATTTCACCATAATAAGCGATACTGGTGCTACCCGATCGGTTATCCAACTAGACTTAGTGAGGCACCAACTTCTTTACAAGGATGGAGTTCATGGAAATGCTGACGCCCTATCTCGTCATTTATGTCCACCTAACTGCAAGCATTGCCGACGGATTCAGGAAAAGGAGCGAACCGTTGATCTGCGAGTGATAACGGCCGAATTTGATGAAGGTTGGTCATTGGAGGGGATTCAATACGCCCAGCTTGCTGATGAATACATCGGACCATTGTTCGTATGGAAGGAGACAACTGGGTGACCTGAGTGGAGGGACGTTTCGATGCACAGCGCAACCCTGAAAAGTTATTGGGCACAATGGAACTTCCTTCAGGCGAAGGGTGGCACACTCAAGCGGAAATGGGAAAGGGCGGATGACAGCTCCTGTAGGTTGTAAATTATACTTCCCAAAAGCTGAATCGACGATGTGGTTAAGAGAATACACGAAGGATCCTCGGGAGGCCACCTTGGTGTTAACAAGACCTTAGCGAAATTGCGGGAAAGGTTTTACTGGCTTCACGCTCGAAAAGACATAGAGGACTGGTGTCGTAGATGCACGATTTGCGGTTCCATCAAAGGTTCAAAGCGACGACTGAGTGGACAAATGCAAACCTACAATCTGGGTGTACCGTTTGAAAGGATTGCTGTTGACGTGCTGGTTGTGACCGATTATTCCAGCAAGTGGCCCGAGGTGTACGCCGTTCCCAACCAGGAAGCAACTACTGTAGCCGAACAGCTAGTGTTAAATTGGGTCAGTAGGTACGGCGTACCTTGTGAACTACATTTCGATCAAGGCCGAAACTTTGAGTCACTCGTTTTTGGCGAATTGCGTGAGCTGTTGGGAATACGGAAAACGAGGACAACATCGCTGCATCCCCAATCCGATGGAATAGTCGAACGTTTCAACGGGACACCCAGTAAACACCTGGCCAGGATGGTTAACGAGAACCAAAGGGACTGGGACCGGCACATCCCATTATTCTTGATGGCGTATAGAGCTGCCGAACATGCATCGACGGGCAAAGTCCCAGCCAAAGTCATTTTTGGAAATACTTTCCGTCTATTGGCTGATATAAAGTCTGGAACACTCCCTAAGAAACCCCAAACGATCTCCGGGTACACAAATGAGCTAAGGCAACGGTTAGCCAGATACATCGGACAGGGTGAAAACACCTCGAATTGGCTACTTGGGTATGATCTAAAGGCAAATTTGACTAGCTTCCAGCAAGAAGGCTTGGTGTGGCTATACAACCCACAATGGCCGAAGGATAGGTCTCCGAAGTTGCAGCTTAATTGGAAGGGACCATACCGAGTTACAAAGCGAATCAATGACGTCTAATATCGCATACAGGAACACCGCAAGCTGAGAGCCAAAATGAAAATAGTGCACTTGGACCGTCTTGCTCCATATTGTATCCAGGGAGACTAACTGGCGACACATCTTCTCGGGGCGAAAAGAACTGAAGTGGGGACAGTGATACATTTCCAAATAATTCTGCAAAATACTGTCGCAATTGTTTTCGCAACTATTAATTACATCATGATCAAACAAGAAAAGAAAACGAATGTACCCGAAAGCACAAGAATGGACCAAGTAGATCCATGATCAATAACTGAAAGTGACATGAATGCGGGTCTTCAGAATTGTTCGAATATTCCAGGAAGTTCTAGTCAGAACATTTGACAATGTACGAGAAATGGATTGAATGATTAGAAACCCTATATAAAGCCGAGCTGAATGAATGGGTATGGGTAATAGTGAAAACTGCGATAAGAGTGGAGCACGAATCAAAGGTTATATTGATTGATAGTGAAGTGATTTTCTTAATACAGACAGTTGGAATATAAATTGAAACGGTGAAAATTAAATTAAAATGCGTTTTCACTCTTCCGGAACATTAAAATTATCGGCCGCGAACCGTAGCATATATATATATATATATATATATATATATATATATATATATATATATATATATATATATATATATATATATATATATATATTTATATAAAGAGTGATTCATAACAAGTGTACATGTGAATGGGCCTTAACTCTTATTTATCACCAACTTCAGGTCCATATATTGACAGATTATGACAGTTTGGTCTTTTACAATTCTAACCATGGAGTCATACACATCAGCCGTACATGCCACACACCACGCGAAACAATCGATTTATTGAAGACCAAGTTTGGAAATCGAATAATTTCACGAAATGACCTATAAATTGGCCGGCGAGATCGTGTGATTTGACTCCTTGCGACTTCTTCCTTCGGGGACTTCTGAAGGATCGTGTTTACGCTGATGCTCTCCAGACTACTGAAGCATTAAAAAATAATATTCGAGCCAACATATGCCTAATAACGCCGGAAATGTGCGAAAATGTCATCGAAAATTAAAATCATCGTTTGTAGTCTGTAAAGCAGCACGAGGTGCACATATGCCCGGAGTAATGTTTTATATTTAATTTTAAGGGACTAAATTTATATAATAAATAAACATTACGGCTCAATCTTCACAAAAACTATGTTTTTTCGACAAAAATGTGTACAATTGTTATGAATCACCCTATATATATACTCGTATATATATATATATATATATATATATATATATATATATATATATATATATATATCTATGTATATGTATATATATATATATATATATATATATATATATATATATATATATATATATATATATATATATATATATGTATATATTTATATGTCCAAATAATAATGTGATATTTGAATTTAAACTGCTCGCGTCGAAGGATTTGGAGAGTAGTACTGTCAGTGACTTCTGTGTCAAATTTAAATGTCAAAATATTCATTATTGTTTGAGATACGCGTACTCCCAACCTAAAAAAAATAATTCTCCAAAACAAATGTCACCTATATATATATATATATATATATATATATATATATATATATATATATACATATATGTATATATATATATATATATATATATATGTATATATATACATATATATATATATATATATATATATATATATATATATATATATATATATATATATATATACATATATATATATATATATATATATATATATATATATATATATATATATATATATATATATATATATATATATATACATAAAATATATATCGGTAAGTCCAAAAAGTATTGAGCCTTTTTCTTCATTTTTCGATTTTATTTAACATGGATTTTAGTTGAGTACATATTGTCCATTATTATCTATGACCTTTTGCCATTTTTGGTTTGCCCCTTAATTCCACCTGTGTAGAACTTCTGTGGTTTATCAGCAAAAAACTTGGCCAAGTGATTTTCACAGTGCCGTTTTGAAGTGAAGGAAGTTTTGCAGAGACCAAAACAATGGTAGTCTGATGTTGCAATGTTTGGACTATACGGTGGATGCATCAAAACTTCCCAGCCCAGCCCTGTCAATTTTGCCGGGTCATCAAAGATGTATGTGGTCTGGTATTGTCATGAAGGAAGACAACGCCCTTTCTATTGATCAATTCTGGCCAGTTTTTTTGAATTGCTTGTTTCAATCTGGTTAATCGCTGACAGTACAGAGCCAAATTGAGTGTTTGGCCAGGTTCTTGCACTTCATGATAAACAATTTCTTTCCAATCCCACCATACACACAGCATAACCTAATTTGGTGTTAATCCTGGCTTTGAAGTCGTTTAAGATGATTCACCTTTTTTTCCCCATGGTTTTTTTCGAATAACATTCTCGTATCTTACCCATTTTTCATCGCCCGTATGATTCGCTTCAAAAATGGCTCGATTTCATTGCGTTTTGTTAGCATTTCGCAAATGGAAATTCGGTCAGTCAAATTTCTTTGTGTTAATTCATGCGGCACCCAAACGTCGAGCTTCTTTGTGTATCCAGCCTTACGCGAATGATTCAAAACTTTTTGGTGATGGATATTTAGTTCCTTAGCAATACTATGGCTGCTTATGTGTCGGTCTTCTTCAATTTTTGTAAGATTTCAACGACTTTTTCAGTGATTTGTCGACCTAAGCGAGGTGCATCTTTGACATCAAAATTTCCAGAACAAAAGCGAGCGAACTATCTCTTGGCTGTGGCTTCTATTAAAGTATCTTGACCGTAGACCACACAAATTTTTTCACGAGCCTGCGATGCATTTTCACCTTGATCGTAGTGATATTGTAATATATAACGTATTTTTTCAGAAATTTCACTCATTTTTAAATGAATACATACAACTTTTGACACGAATGGTGAAATACAAAACTGTCCATATGAAAATTGTAGACTGGAATGTCACCTTTCAAACCATGTCCGTTTAACTCCATCTGATTAGTATTGCCCGATTTATGACAACGAACACCATCTAGTGGTAAAAAAGGCTCAATACTTTTTAGACTATCCAATATGTTGTTACATGTCCAAACATTCCTGCGAGCTACTATCGCAATCGTTGCCGCAACTATTAATGAAATCATGAGCAATAAACGAATTTACTCGAAAGCACAAGAATCGACCCAGCATGATCAAAATCTGAAAGTGACGTCACTGCGGAGTATTCAGAATTGCTCGAATATTCCAGATCGTTCCCGCAGAACATTCGCCAATATACAAGAAATCGAGTGAATCACTAGAGACCCTATGTTAAGCCGAGCTGAATGAATGGGGAGGAATAGTAAAACCGCGATAGTAAGAACTGCGATAAAAGTGGAGCGTGAATTAAAGGCGATATTGATCGTTAGTGATTTTTGTGATACAGGCAGTGGGAATATAAATTGATAGACAGTGAACGTTAGATTGAAATGCGATTTGTGAAATAGTTAAATTAATGTTTGTGCATTATTAGTAAATAAACATTTTTAACTTAATTTAAAAGACAGTGTATTTTCACTTCCCCGGACCATACCACGCGACCATAACACGCGACAATATATATAATTTTGTTATTATCTCGGTTATGAGTTCACATCAAATTGCCTGCCAATACATTGGAATGACTCGATTGGAGACGCAGGCAATTACGAAGAGACGATCAGACAAGCCTCGTGATAAAACTGAACTCTAAAGCATAGCAAATAGAAATGTTTTCCTTCATTTCAATACAAACAGTCGAGGGCAACTTTGCCACAGCCTCTTTACAGCCCGGATATGGCACCAACGCACTTCTTTCTGTTCCCCAAGATCAAGAGACACCTTAAGGGGACGCGGTTCGGGACTCTGGAAAACGTTCAACGTGCTACGACGAGGGCTCTAGACAGCATCGAGGTTGCCGACTTCCAGGGAGCGTTTGAGGATTGGAAAATCCGGTATCAGCGTGTTATCGACTCCAATGGGGACTACTTTGAAGATTTCTAAGGAAAAATTGTACATATTTTGGCAATAAAGAATTTACTGAGGTCAGTCCGGTTACTTATTATACAGAACCTGTCATACTTTAAATCGGATAAACATGAAGGTGTAAGGATTCTACTTACTGTACCCAAAATGGAATGTACGGAGCTATAATTTTTATCAATAACGATGGTATGATATCAGCTAGCAAAATTGTTCCAGTTGACACAATATTACATTTTCTTCCATTATCATTTTCTGTACTTTCATTGTGCTGAAATATAAAAGATATAATTTGTCAATCCATACCACATTTAACATTCACTGTCTACTTACATCATTGTCTTCAAATTGCTTGATAATGTCATGAGCTGCACTTAACATTACAACATAACCATAATTATTACATAATCCTAATATCCAATATGCTACCAAATCACGCCATAATTGTGGATCCTTCGGCTTTCTTTGCTTTTCGAGATCACTTTTGACTAGAGACGTATCAGGTATCTAAGAAAAATGAAATTCCTTAATCTTAACAGTGTCTGAATTAACATGATTCAGTGGTACAAATCATGCTAACCAATACATTAAAACGATTGGGTAAAAGTATGGACTTTATTGCTTATTTCAGTATATAATAGAAAACACAATAGAATGTGCTACAAAGAAGAAATCCAAATCCATTCTTTCAACTGATAGTCATAACAAATAGTAAACTAAAATGATAGGATAAACATAACTTTTGATAAGAGATGAAGAACTACTATATTGGCTGATAAGTCCCGGATTTTTAATTAAAGTAATTTTTTTAGAGCAGTTATATTTATTCCTATTGTATGAGATTTTTGATGAACCGGAGGTCTCAAGGATTGTAAGACTGCGGAAGCTGCAATGGGCTGGACACATGAATCGTATGGACGAACTACGGATGCCCAAGAAGGTATTCGTTGGGAGAACTGAAGGCCGGCGCCCAGTGGGGAAATCGAGGAAACGCTGGTCTGATTCGGTCGACGAAGACACTTCATCGCTGCTCCGATTTCGGAATTGGATAACGCGGTCAACGGACCGAGACAATTGGAGGCGCTGTTTGCAGGAAACGAAGGCCCGAAAGGGGCGGTAGTGCTAAGAAGAATAAGAAGATATTTATTCCTCAACATAACTGCTTTCAAATACGATACACTTGGTTTGGCAATTTTCTAGCACTTCGAAGCCCTTTCTTCAGTACGAAACGTTCAAACCTTCAAAATAGGCCTCAGCACTCGCAATAACTTCCTCATTCAATCAGAATCTCATTCCCTGGAGCCACTGGTTGCGGTTTGGGAACCAATAATAGTCGCTGGGGGCCAAACTTGGAGAGTATAGTGAGTGAGCAACCAATTTGAATTGTAATTGGTCCTATTTGACGACAGCTTCCAAGGAAATGTATGACAATGCGTTGTGATGATGTTACAGATGTTGTTGCTCGCCATATGGGGCTTTTTTCACTCTACCGGCTGAGCGTTGGAGTTTTGGCAGCTTTCGTCGGCTTTTCAGCCAGTCTGTAGACTGTCAATTGAACTCGGCCGTATGGTAATTGTCCCACGTTCCAATTGTCGTCACAAAACATCGAAAAAAGTCAGTTCCATTACGCTGCGGCTGTTGAATCAAAAACGCGCTCCTGCTTTTGGCCGACGGTCAGTAAACGGGGCATCCATAACACCGATAGCTTTTAGATCTCCAAAACATCGTGCATATTGTATCCCGCCCATTTCGTTGAGATGCCCAAGGCCGTAGCTAACTCGGGCAACTTCACTTTACGATCTTGCAAAACGATTTGTGCATTTGCTTTACGGTCTCCACATTCGTAGCCTCTTTTGGTCTTACAGAGTGAAGTGTATCTTTGGTGCTCGTATGACCCACTTTAATTCACTAAATCACCGATAAACCGTTGTTCTCAAAGAAGCAGACGTGGATTAAGATTTTTGCATCCATTACGATGATTGTTCAGAAGTTTTCCCATAAAAAAACAATGTTTGATCAAGACACGATATTTCTGTTATACCATTTTTTTAGAAGACAAAAGTAGCGTCACTCTTATGACTGTAGCTGGTAAATGAATGTACGAATTGTCATGGAACTTCATACACTAGTTTGCGAAGGGTGAGCCTCTCGAAACAAGTCATGTTTTTTTCCAGTCTCATCACCTATTGAAAAATCCCAGGACTTATCAGCCTATCTAGTGTTAAAATTTGAAATATGAAAGTTTTTAAAAGTTGTGTGGAATTTGAACAATAAAGCCAATATTAATTTACAAATGTAAATAAGTAAATTCGCTGATTGGCATAACAGAAATAATTTTGACATTAAAAATTCTCCAAAAACCTTGATTTTGGAAAGATAATGAAATCATACCTTTTCACTGACCACATTTGTTCCATTCGGCGGTCCTGTGTCATCATTACCAGACCCCAACATTGCTTGAACCTGAAAGAGAAAGAAGAAAATTCTTGTTTTTAGATTAGATAACTTTTTTATTTTTTTTGATAAACACAACATAATTAGGACTATGACCCCAATGATAAAATGAATCAACGTTATCAGACATCACGTGTTTTCCAAAAATCATTATTTTCCAATTTCTCAGCATGAGATCGCCATTAAAAAAATTAACTTGAAATGATATTGATTTACTTTCTGCAAAGTACATTCAATTCAACACTGTACAACTGATTAAATCATGATACACATTCGCCATTATTGCGTCAACAAAATCTTCCATTCAGCACTTTATTGACATCTTATCAGTAAATATGAGTATAATTAACTTTTACATGTCCAACAATCAATTTTTTAATCCCTAGTATTATTACTAGACTAATAATTCTTCCCTGATAACATTCATCCTATCTTAAGCTCATTGTTATGTGATTTACTCGTAGAAAACATACACGTCCACACATCGCCGTGATAAGCATGATAAGCATCTAAACAAGCCGCTAAAAAAAATGTGTACCACAATGTCCACTTGTCGTTCAATTAATTAAATTGATATTATTTAGATACATTTTGTATGCAATAATCTAAGTGGGCAAAGGTTGCACGTGTAATTAATTATACTTAGATATAAACGTAAGAGTACATACAGGCAGGTGGGGATCCCCCATGCTTTGCATGTTTTAAAAAGCTTTGATCGTCATTGAAAACGGCAATAAATAGTTCTCGATTGCAAGGCAAGCTTTTGATTGTTAATGGTAATGCGCATCAAATGAACATGGATAGCTGATAAGACATTCACTTTTAATTTGATGAGCATTTGCAGCAATTATATATTGAGTAGCAATCATATATCACATACATAAGGGGGTGAAAGATGGTGAATGGCGCTTCTTGTTTTATTGTATGGAATTCAATGTAAAATGCAACATTAAATGAAAATGAAACAACATTGCTCGTGGTGCAAACTGCGATTTTGCTCAATTTGAAATCAAAAGGAAGAATAAAGCTGAAGCGTTAGAGCAAAAGCTTTTGTGCGTGAGTGTAAGCATATATTTACAGCGTTAGATATTTTACTTCGGACATTCTGTGGAGCTTGTGTAGTGACAAATAATTGGCTTTTACTTATTTTATCTGAACATGCAAGAAGCACCTGCAAAGAGGATTAAAATTAATACATTAAAACGATATTAAAATAAGAATTTCGAAAATGTTTTTTATGCGAAGCATTTAATGAGAGCTTTTCATTCATGTAAATTTCAAACCACGTGCATATTTTTATGCATTCCTGAACTTAAGATTTGGCAGTTATTTTTCTGTTAGACTCGAGTAGGTTAAGTAAATTTTCAATCATTCATAATTAAATAATAACAATGCGTTTCTCATTTTCAGTTGTAATACCTGTATTTAATTTCATTCATTAGATTGAATACAGATTTTGTAGAAGGTGATGGGGGAGGTGGCACCGGGATATTGGTTCGAAGACCCTATCGTTTCCAAAATATTGTAAAGTCGAATTCAAAAGCTTTGAATGTCTTGAAGTGTCCGTTATCAAAATCTCACTGCCAGGTGGGGATAACCTCTTCGTTATCTCTGCCTATGCAACTGTTCTCAAGCTCAAGGAGAAACTCAATTCCTTGTTTGAAATACTCGAATTGAACAGGCTGCATAACTATTATATTCTTGCTGGTGTCCTGAACGCCAAGCAAACATCATGGCTGAACGCCACCAATAATCCAAGAGGTGTATTCCTGAAATCGTGGATAACAGAGAACCAGATTGAATACAGGTGCAATCTATATGGGTCGGAGTTCCCAACATACCCTAGGACAAATTCATATTTGGACCTCTGCATTGCTGACGCAAGACTTGAATTCAGCTTTAATAGTCCTCAACGGAAACTGCAGGTGCTTCCTTATGATAGCGACCATAACGCAATCGTAATGGAAATCAATCATCAAAGGGATGATTTCTTCCTCATTCCAGTTCAACATGAAAACCATCGGTTGAATTTCAAAAAAACAGACTGGGGAAAGTTTCAAAAGAAGTTTGATCGGGAGTACCAGAAGCAATGTCCCCCTTCTGATGGTGGCAACTCTTGCTCAATGGTTCCTAATGACAGGAATCTAACTAACGATGAAATAGATGTCTATTTGTCGAAGTTAGAGAAGCTGACGTTGGAAACGATTGAGAAAGTTGTTCCCAAGATAAAACATCGAAACAATATGGAAGGATATGAAACACCAGCTATCGCAAGGTTGAAAAGATTGAAAAGCCTTCTTCTCACACGCGTCAACAATATTTATCGACGATTTTTGGATTACAACTATCCCTCGTTGGCTTTGTTGAAGTTACATCTGAAGAATGTCCGGAACTAAATCCGGTCATACTTCAGGAGTGAGGTCAGCAATCAATGGGCGGAAAAATTGAGGGGTATTAGCCCACAGGACCCAGACGGCGTGTTCACGAAAGTGAATAGCATATTCCGCAAGAAGTCTCGAGTGAAGGTATCGAATCTTGAAGTCACTAGTGATGAGATAAATCTTCTCGATAGGGCTGGTATCGAAATTGATAGTACGACTCCGGATAGAAATGGAAACAGGATTATTTGTGAAGGATTGGATAAACTTGCCCTGATTGGAACACATTTTGAATTGGTTCATCTACCAAACCCTGAGAGAGGGAACGAAATTTTTTCAGAGGTCGTTGAAGCAAAAGTTTCCGACTTCAAATCAAGCCTGAACGGCCAATCAATTCTTCATTTCAATGAAACATTAACATCTGACCTCATACCGAGCTTGAATATTATTGATTATTTTGTCAGCTATGAAGACTTGTGTTTCATATTTCGCAGGATAAACAACAAGAAATCATGTGGTACTGACGGTATTCCAAATGTAGTTCTCCGACATTTGCCTGAGGTTGCTATTAGGAACTATTGCATATTGTTCAACAACACGTTGAGCAATTCATATTTCCCAAATGAGTGGAAAAAGCTAAGGTATTTCCGATCTTGAAGAAAGGAAAAGAATCTTCATGCCCCAAAAGCTATCGCCCAATCAGCTTGCTGCCTAACATCAGCAAGGTGTTTGAAGTGATACTCAACAGAGCATTAAACGCCCACATTGAGCAAAATGAGTTGATGCCGAATTGTCAATTTGGTTTTCGTGCCAGGCATTCGACCACACATGCAATAACGAAAGTAACCTCAGACATCTGTTGGAAACTAAATGATAGACAATGTGTTGGAGCATGTCTCATTGATATGGAGAAAGCCTTTGATACGGTATGGTTAGATGGACTAATTTTTAAACACTTTCAGGACAAGTTCCCCAGACACCTTGTCGCCATGGTGTGTAATATGTTATACGGGAAATCGTTTGTTGTAACTGATGGAAATCTGACAACAATGCGCGAGTTCAAGGTCTTGAATGGTCTACAGCAGGGAACAGTTACTGCGCCTCTGCTCTTCTCAATATTCATTCGCAAGCTATTGAACGGCTTTGATTTTAACGTCTCGCCAACGCGATCATTGGTAGCGTTTGCTGATGATCTGATCATCTATACGGCAGATCGAAAAGCTACAATAGTTCAGAGCAATCTCCAAAAAATGTTCAATGATGTACAGCTGTACACTGACAATTGGCGAATGAAAATCAATGCGCATAAGTGTGAAACAATCTTGTTTCGGACAACGCTGCAGGGGGTCAGTCAAGACCTGAAACGTAATTGGAAAGATTTCCACATCATGGCTGATGAGGGTAGTCTTGAACGGGTTCCACATAAATCCTGTGTTCGATACCTCGGTGTTTGTCTCGATCAGTATCTGTACTATACTGAACATGTGAAAATCATACTCAGTAAGGCACTTAAAGTAGTCATGGCCCTTCGAAAGCTCTTTCATTCCAGATACATTGATCAAAAGGTTAAAATTATCTGTTACAAGACACTGGTTAGACCAGTTTTGACATATGGATGTCAGATCTGGTACAACCAGAGCGCTAGTACTATGGAAAGATTAAGAGTTTTCGAAAGGAAATGTCTTCGTGCATGTACTGATTTGTACAGAAAGCCTGAGACGGATTGGAAACATTATATATCGAATAGAAGAATTTATCAAACTGCTGAAGTGACTAGAGTCGATATTTTCATATTGAAACTTCTTCAGAATCATATCGCAAGATCTGTGACTGTGAGTGAAAACCCTTGGATTTCACAGCCGTTCCACCCGACAGACGGGTATATAGCGACTTGCCTCGCTACTGGCTTCATTCCTCCAGAAGCAGTGTATTTGGACATGAATCGATATGTTTTTGATTCTGACGGCGTCCCAGTCATATATCACATATATCGACGGGCCACCGATAAGAAGATAAAATATCCTCCGAACTTGAGTTCACGAGACCAACAATTCCAATGGAGATACTCATTTGCTAGATTCGTTGAGGCTGATCGAGTTGAGACGGGGCAATCTAGGTATTGGTGGCTGAATGACAATGTCTAAATTATTCGTGTTTATTTTCAGTTTTGGTGTTTTTCGTTATTTAGTTTTTGAGTTTCAGCTCATTATTGCTACATTTAGTGTTATTGTTTATTTATTTTTGTTAAAAATTAGGGATAGGTTAGGTTTATATTATGTTTATTATATTAGGTTAGAGATAAGGTAAAACGCTTAGGTTAGGAACATAGTTATAGATTTTTTTAGTATAAGATAAAGTTTTTGATTGCATTTATTAGAATTAAGTTAAAACATATTAGCTATAGGATCAAAGTTCACTGTAGTGTTAAGATGATAAATAATTTTAGAATAGTGTTGGTTGGTTTTTTCTCCTTTTTCCAATTGAATTTTAAAAATATGTAACAATCTTCATTGATTTGAATTTGCTAGAGTTTTTTTTTTTTAAATGTGTTTAATGATAACGTACAAATTTAGAGAGCCATTTAGACCATTAAGTTTTTTTATTGTTATTGTTTGGATTTTGCTTTATATTCTTTTAAAATTTATAACGATTAGTATTAATAAAGCGCTTTTGACTTTGACTTTGAGTCTGACAGATTTTGTAGATATTGTCGGAGTTTGCAACTGCAAGCTGAAAAAACTCCAGTTAAAGCCTGAAAAGCCAAAGTATCACGCATTCTGATCAATAACGGCCTGGGTTTGAGAATTACGAGTATTTTTGCAATATTGTTTGTATTGCTGTTGAAGCAATCCGAAAGAATTGAATATCGCAAGAACCTTTAAATTTGCGTTAAAAGTTGAATTGTTTTATCATACTTCACCAGAAATACTTAGTAATTTATTCCCAAAAGTCCATCCCAGATTGCATAATTAAAATCATATGGTGAAGTGTATACATTTTGAATGTAATACACATGGTAGTATGACAAATTACGTGAAAAATTTAAAATACAGTAAGTAATTCGTTATCATCATTTAGAGCATAGTTCTCAGTAGTAGTCACCATCAATCGTCGCAGTTCTGTGACCTCGTTCAGCAATTGGAAGCCACAACAAGGGATTTGCTATCCTTTGCTTCCCAACTGGACGTTTCCGTTACGCTTAGTCCCTATCCTCAACTCATATGGCGTCCATAAGTAAAGGTTCGGAACAGGATAGAATGAAATAAATTCCTAAAATATCTTTTTCCTAATCTTTCTTGTGATGTCTATGTGTCCCAAAATGTGTGAAAATCTCAGAGTATACGAAAATGTGCGAGATTAAGCAATGTGTGAAAAGAAATAGATGAAGATATTTCCTACATTTGCTCTGCATATGTTATTAAGAAGAATATAATTTAAGATGTTAGATCGCGAATACGTAAATACTTGTAGGATTAGGATTTGTTAAGTTATAAAAATAAATGTAGTTGCACTAAAAGTTGTTTTCTTTTAAAATCACATAACTGGCGCAATCGGTTTCAGTAACACCATTCCCATAACGACGGAACAAGTTTAAATTTTTTTGAATCGCTTACAATATAATATTTGTTTGGCGCAATCAACAAGTTTAAATTTTATTGAATCGCTTACGATATAATATTTGTTGGGCGCAATCACTATTGCAGTGAGCAAAAAACTAAAAGAAAATACCGTGAATAGTGCTAGTGGCGAAAAAAAAATATTTGTTGGGAAGAGGACTCAGTGTCTTAAAGATTCTTTTAAAACCTTCCTTTTTGTAAAAGGATACAAATGTTTTACTAGAATCAAAGTGACAACAGAAGCAAAAACTTGTCTTTAAATCAACAACCGGACAATGAACTAATCCCATCACCGTACTCAAGGAACACAAGAATACTGGATATCAACAATCGGATAAGGATCTAGTCCCAGCGCCGTATTCGAGGAACCAAAGAATGTTCTACAAGTAACTCACAATGAGAAATAATATAGGTGATTTTCAGAACAGGGAAGCAATGAGTTCGCCGCTGCTCAGGATGAAATTAGCAGAAACATAGCTCAAGAAGCACCAAATATATCTGGAAATCTTAGGTAGATAATATAAAGATGCATATAGAAAGAATTCCGAAAGGTTTACAATTAAACCAAAATAAAATGAGTTCAATTAGCCTCAGTTCTAGTATGATTTTAGGCAATATACAGGGAAAATAAGAATTTTCAGACTCTAAGTTTGGCATATCCGTGCAGACATTTTGCTCAACAGTAGAAACGTTTCTACAATTCTGTTTTGAAGATCAAAAAGAATTCTTAGACCCAAGAATATTCGGAAAAATTAGTGGAAAACCCCTACAAATAGTATATCAGTTTCCAGATTCTCATTGGGAAACTATAAAATTCATATTACTCCAAAAATATGGAATTAATGAGCCCTTTTATTGCATTATTGCCCAAATGCAAAGTATACAATTTAGTCATAATATAACAATAGTTTATAATCAATTTAATCATGCATCAAACAAATTAAATTAGAGATTTAAGCAAGAACTTGCACCATTTCTATATTTCAACATATTTAACAATGAACCATTTGCGATTTCTAAATTTAAAGCATGCATTCCTGAATATAAAGCCTTGTTGATAACCCAAAATAAATGTTTGACTCTGGATGAAGCTTATTAACTTCGTAGGGAAAAGGAGTGAGAACAGGAAGCTCATTATTCTAATATATTTGAAAAAGATGTTAATTATCTCAGCTACCCTTAACAAAGACATTTTAGAAACAATAATCACAACTACAAAAACAATGAAAAAGTACGGAAATCCATTGTTTGTCCCCAAAATAACTGCCAGCAAGTAGCTTTAACAAATATGCATAGAAATAGAGACTATAATCCTGTGTATAACTTTACACCAACATATAATGCTCAAGCAAATAAACATAATCAGAATACAATACAACTAAGAAATTCTCACAATCAAAACATATCGATGAGAACTATAGACCCTAAAATTGAAGATGACCGGTACAATCAAATCAAATATGATAACACTCTTTGAAACCTAATTCATTAGAAACTTATAATTTTTCCTATGCAAATGAAGCTGAACATTTTCGAATACCTCCCTCAGAAATTCGAGGATTACCAAATGGGAACTACCAACCATTCCAATAACGGTTAAAAACAAAATTATAACTATAAGATGTTTGATCGATACGGGCTGCATCACATCCTTAATAAATACCATCTATGATCCGGATCGAACTCAAAAATTAGGAGCCCCGCTAGTTTTAAAAAAACCTTCATTCTAAGTAGATAATTCATTATAGCGTCTGGACAGACTTTCCAGAAGAATTTAATTACAATGGACCGAGCATAGAATGGAAAATCACTACATTTTTTAATAAAAATTTTGATGCGATACTTGGCCAAAATGTTCTTAGTCCTACTAAGTCAATTATAAACAATAAAGAAGGATACATTGAAATTAAACCATTAAAGCCCACTGGCAACTAAAGTTGCCATGGCGAATTTCTTTCATCCTGTGTGTGTGTGTGTTGTGTGTGTGTGTGTGAATCCCCAAACTTCGAGCACTTTGGCTGATGCATAGCTCATACGTGATATATTTTCTTTTGATAGAAAAACAAGAAGTCAGTCTTTTGTTTACGTGTGAGGATTAAGTTGTGCAGTGTTGTCGACCACAGATTTCAAGCAATATGGTAGTAACTCGTAACTGTAAGGCTCTTATGCTATGCGCGAACGTCAATTTTCTTTATTATCTGCTTTCAATACAAATGTGGCAATGTTATTTCTATACTTTTGTTTGAATCTTGTGTAAGCGGTTGCCTTGAAATGCACTCAAACTTTGTTGGCAACTAAAATTGCCAATGGGATGATATCGCTAGAATTTTGGCAGAAATATTTTTTTTTGAGAAATGGTGATATTGACAGGTACACTCACGGAACAGATATCAGTGGCTTATTTTTTCATGAACTTATTGATCTACTCAGGAGGACGAATAATTAACACCTGACTGCATAGCTATGTATATGTCCGCCTGATGAGCCTTCAAATGTAGAGACAGGTAAAGACTCTGATTTGTCCGACGAAGAGGCGGTGGGTGATATTAACCATCTTCGTTCCCGCATACTACGTTCCTATGTATCATTGTGTAATTTTCAGTGGAATGAAGAGGAAGATGATAGCTGCGTACTTCAAAGTGTAGATCAAATTGAAACACATGCACCAAGCTCCTCTTCAAATAAAAATGTGCAGGTTCCGAAGCGAAAGAAGATAACTCCAATAAATTGGGTGCCCAATACGAACAAACTATCTAACAAACTAACTTTGTTGTAAATATCTTCCAGCCATAGAGGATTTTCTAAGAGAAAATATGAAAAGCCCAATCGAAGCCTTCAAGGTATTTTTTTTCAGAAGCTGTGTTGCATCACATTGTTTCTGGAACCAACCGATATGCCATGCAGAAATTCGTACACTTAAATGCTACACCTAAGGAAATTATATCATTTATCGGAGTGATGCTGTTGTCGGCATATCACCCTCTCCCTTATAAACGATTATACTGGAAACAAGATCCCGATGTACATACCCAGTTAGTGTCAGATGCAATACGCTGAAATCGTTTTGAAGAACTGATAAGCTACATTCATTTAGCTGACAATGAAGCCAATGACGGAACCGATAAAATGTATAAAGTTCGTCCAATTTTCGACCTATTAAATGATGCATTCAAACAAATTAGTCCTAGACCCACTGTTAGCATCGACGAAACCATGATTCCTTATCATGGAAAGCATTGCTACAAACAATTTAAGCGTGGAAAAAAAATCAGATTCGATTTCAAGCTATGGGTTGCTGCAGATCCTTCAGGGCACATCCATCACGTTGAGCTCTATTGTGGAATTTCAACTCAAGGAGGAGACGTTGTTCTAGGGTTGGTTAAGCATATGCAGTTACCTAAAGGATCTCGACTCTACTTCGATAACTTTTTCACTTCAATTGGTTTGTTAGATGAGCTTAGTGTCCGAGAATTGGGTGGAACTGGTACACTACGTGAAAATCGGCGCAATTCTTCCTTGAGGCTACCAGAAAAAAAGATATGGAAAAAGAAATCTAGAGGTGAGGTGGCAACATCATCTACTGGTAAAACATTAGCTGTTCGTTGGAACGATAACAATGTCGTAACGGTACTCACTAACTGTGATAACATACGTCCAGTGAAAAAAATCTAGCCGTCATTCATGAATTGAAAAAAAATTATTCCGGTGGAAATTCCTGGTCCAATCATTCGTTGCAACAACAACATGGGCGGTAGACATTGCTGATCAATTCTTAGCACCCTACCGTTGCAGAATCCACTCAAAAAAATGGTGGTGGCCCTTTTTTGCATGAACGGTAGATGTATGCTCTACGCAAGGCTGGCTTTTAAATCGTCAACAAGGTCATGCCATATCATTATTAGGATTTCGGCGACAGGTTACAATTGAAATTCAGAAGTCTTATGGAACTCCTCCATTATCATCCGGTGTTCGATCATCGTTAAAGTTTACACCTGTCCTTGATGTCATCAGAAAGGAGTGAACTGATCACATAATAGAACAAGTTGAGTAAACAGACCTACGCTCATGTCAGAAGGGTTTTGTACCCAACTTCTCAGAAATGCAGTCACCAGCAATGAATAACCTCAAGAAATATGTCAAAGAGATATGCACGTTTATAAGAAAATCCAAGGTTTTTCTGTTTTCAATGGCCGCCATTTTGTTGCAAACCAACAAAAATCAATCAAATCATGAATTCTCAAAAATATTAATGTTATTGATCTTATTGGAAAATTTGAAGAAGATCAAGTGAAAACTGCAGTGACTGATTGGATGGAAAGTCCATAAAATACCAAAATCATGTGTTGTTGTTGTTGTAATTGGAGAAATTTCAAACGGCTATAACTTCCGTGTATATCATTCGATTTTCATCAAACTTACAAATTTTAAGAACCCTTAGCAGGACTACGTAAATATCCAATTTGGTTCAATTTAAGGGTACAGACGGAAAACGTGAAATTCGAATATCATACTATTATTAACAAAGTTGAGCGAATTTCGACTTTTAAGGTGTTTGTTGTTATTGTACTCATAAACACCTACCATCATAATTTTTTTCAGATTTTTCGGATCACAGGGGTCCAATCGCGAAGGGGGGGGGGGGGTCATACAAATTTTTCGTGTATTTCCCCTCCCTGCGCGTCCCTCGAAGCAAAAAGTATCAAATTGCTCTGAAAAGCTCGCATCAAGACCTTTCATTTGATACCCATATCGGCTACCTTTGATGAAATTTTTTTTTTTTTCATGGGCCACTTCCCCTTATGGGGAGACCCCCCTTAAATACCTTATAAAATTTTTTGTAGTTGAACTTTGAAGAGAGCACCACTTTACACCTGTATACAAAGTTTGATGTTTCTAGCTTAAGTAGTTTGCGAGAAAAAGTGCTGTGACACACGGACGGACGGACGGACGGACGGACGGACAGACAGACGGACAGACTGGTTGCGAAACTAGAAGGGTTTTGTAAAATTATTTTACAAAACCCTAAAAAGGTCCATCAAAGTATCGGCGTTGTCGGACTTGTAGCAAGCGCACTACATATCTAAGCAAAAAATGTGAAATCCCGCTTCATCCTGTGCTTTGAAGTATTTCATGACAAAAATAAAAATACCAGAAGTTTTGCAATTTGATACGTTTTGATAGAATAAAAACATTTTTAATATGTGCGTATTTGATTTGTTTATTATTTTCCAAAAAACAACATGAATCATCCCACTGTCAACTAAGGTTGCCACTTCACAATCAGGCTCCCTTATCCTTAATTGAATCGATCACGACTTTATATTGTTTTATGGACTATACATAACCAAAGTATCAAATTTCACTGAAAAATATTCACTAGGGAATTATAGACTTTAATGCGTTAGCAACAAAAAATTGAATAACTTAGAATGTCATTTGGACTTAAAAAATGCTCCAGTTACCTTCCAATGGATGATAAATTCAGTTTTGAAAGAATTCATCAATAAAACATGCGTCGTTTATTTGGATAACGTAATATTTAGCACATCCCTCCAAGAACATATTTATTCTATTAATAAAATATTCGTTAAACTTACAGCGCATAATTTAAAAATTCAATCAGATAAATGTACTTTCTTTACAAAGCAACCAGAATTCTTGGGGCACATACTTAAAGAAGAAGGAATTAGACCCAAAATTAAAAGAAAACAAATCGCGAAAACAACAAAACAGCTTAGATCATTTTTAGGACTAACGGGATACTGCCGAAAAGTTATAAAAGACTATTCATCATTGAGTGTCCCATTACCCAAATGCTTAAAAAAGGACTCCAAAATAGATATTCAGAATATAAATTCCGTAGAATCGTTTTAAAACTGAAACAACTTTTAATTAAGCCACCAGTTATGAGCTATCCAGACTTCTTAAAACCTTTCACTCTGACAAAAGATGCATCCGAATATGCATTAGGTGCAGTTTTATCTCAAAATAGGCATTCTATTGCATACGCTTCTAGAACGTTCAATGAGCATGAAATCAACTACACAGTCATAGAAAAAGATTTACTTGTTATTGTATGGAGAACAAAATCATTTTGACCATATGAGTACCTTTATGGAAGATAATTTACGCTGCAAACGGACCATAGACCCTTAATCTGGCTAACAAATTTCAAAGAACCAAACCAGAAACTCATTAGATGAAAACTAAAGTGAAATGTATTTATCTAGATTAAATATTGAGGTGTACGAACGACAGGGATACAATGGAGAATTAGACTCAATTCCAAAATCTACAAAGAAATGGCGAATATCTCTACAACTCATTCGCTGCATGTGGGACATCCAAAGAGATGACGATTTTATAATAATACATTCGGAAACTGAAAATATTACTGAACTAATACCGATAAAGGAAGATTACGTTAATAAATACACTTTGCAGATAATTCTGACAAATATCGAATACCCAAACAGTTTACGGTTCACTAGAATAATAATTACCAGAAAAGAAATTCAAGACGGGAAGCTCACTGAAAAACTTCTGAACTTTCCTATTAATAGAGAAATTGCAATATATACAGATCCAGATGATCATTTATACAATAAATATCAACTTAAAATCAAAGAAAATTACCCTAATAATTATAAATTCATAAAAGTAACAAGCATTCTGCAAGATTTACAGTCTGAGGAAGAGACGCTGAACCAAACTAAAAAGTACCATGTAAAAGAAATAGGTCAAGGAGGAATCCACTCTACCTATTACGGACTATGAAAAATATATTACTACCTTAACCTTCAAAGATTGATTATTCGATTTATAAATAATTGTGATACCTGCAATCGCATACGAGGTGCGACAATTAAGCAATAAGACTGATTTTATTGCCGCGCTTGTAGTAAACTGGCAACCTTGAAATTCCCTCCCCCTTTCCCGGCATCCTTCCCCTCTCCATTGATATATTTACCATTGCTCTAGCTTGTTTAGTTTGCCTGCTGTGTTGTGTTGAGTCGACGTGTGTTGGTGGTACTCGTGACGAAAATGGGAAACGAAATCAAGAGCAACGCGTCGCGATAAAATTTTGCGCCAGATTGCGCGAAACAGCTTCGGGAACGTACACTAAAATTGCATGGTGATAGTGCTCTTAGTCATGCCTAGGTATTTCGATGGCATAAAGAGTTTAAGGAGGGGTCTGAAAGCGTGGAAGACGAGGCGCGGAGCGGGAGACCAGTCGAGGTGCGGACTGACACGAATACTCAGCGTGTGCGCGCCCTCATCCCTGAAGATCGGCGTTTAACAGTTTGAATGTTGGCCTCGGAACTCGATATGAACCGTGAAACAGTCAGACAAATTTTAACCGACGATTTTGGGATGAAAAAGTTGTGCGCGAAGATGGTTCCAAAGAACCACACAGCCCTCAGCGTGTTCCAGTATTTGGTCTCTAAAGGGTTTGCCATGTTGCAACAGCCAACTTATTCGCCCGATATATCAACCTGTGACTTTTTTTTGTTCCCTAGAACAAAATCGGTGGTCAAAGGAACTCATTTTGAGTCGATTATGGACATCCAGGTGACCGTGACTAGGGTACTTGCGGACATCCCAGTCGAAGCGTTTCAGAAATGTTACGAAGCATGGAAAACGCACTGGAATCGTTGTATAGCTGGCCAAGGGGACTACTTGAAGGGGATGGCAGAATTGTAGAATAATTTTCAAATATACGGTTTTCATGGAATCAGTCTCATTACCTAATTCGCACACCTCGTAAAGCATCAAACTGACCCGGTTACACCGAAATTTTAAATGTCGGAAACTCCGAATGATATAAATCAAATATTCCATGTCGATATTTTGTACATCGAAAAATTAAAAATTGCTACATGTATAGATACATTCTCAAAATATGCTTCAGCAGTTATTCTCCCAGATCGATCAAAACCAACGTTGAAAGAAGCTCTAATAACCAAAAAAGTAGTATTAGATAATGAGTTCAATAATTTAATTATAATAGAATTCTTAAAGGAATATGATATCAATTATCATTTTACCAAACCTAATAATCATACAGTATGTTACGATCAATACTGTCGTATGCTTGCTTGAAGTCAACAAAAATTTTGTATACGTCTATGTTGAACTCCCAGCTCTGGGCTGGCCCCATTGCTATTCAATTTGGCTCTGGGGTACGTTATACGGAAGCTACCTGTCAATACGCGAGGTACATTACTATACAAGCCGAGCCAATTAGTAGCCTATGCGGACGACATTAACATTTTGTCACGCTTATTGACAATTGCCAAAAAAACTTTTCCTGAAACTCGACAGCGAAGCAAACTTAATAGGGCTACAAATCAATGAAAATAAAACAAAGTTCATGACGCAGTTGAGGCAAACTACCTTAAATACACAAAATAGCACACTTGGCGAATACAACATCGAGAACGTTAGCAAATTTAAGCATTTAGGCGCCAAAATAACGAATACGGGCAATGAGAGAGACGAAATACGCCGTAGAATACAGCTCGCAAATAAAATATTTAATTCAGTTTTGACGATCTTGAAGACCAGCTACATTCTCAGGAAAACAAAGTTTCAAGTATACAAATCTGTGATAAGACCTGTGTTATGCTATGGGTGTGAAACATGGAACCTAACCCAAGCATCCACAAATATATTGAACACCTTTGAGCGACGGGTCCTGAGGCGAATAATCGGAGCGAAGCTACACGGAGACCAATGGCGAAATCAATGCAACCATGAGCTGTATGACATTTCTGACCCGCCGGAGGTCTCAACGATTGCCAGACTGCGGAAGCTGCAATGGGCTGGCCACATGAATCGTATGGACGATCAACGGATACCCAAAAAGGTATTCGTTGGGAGAACTGAAGGCCGTAGACTAGTGGGAAAACCGAGGAAACGCTGGTCTGACTCGGTCCATGAAGGAGGAGGACGTGGGCAATGGACCGAGATAGTTGGAGGCACTATTTGCAGGAAGCGAAGGCCCGAAAGGGGCTGTAGTGCTAAGAAGAAGATAATGTTTCATAACTGTAGCTATTGTAGTTGTTGAAAAAATTGGCGTGACCATGGATGGAACAAACGGACCGACAGACAGGTCCCGAAGCTAATAAAGCTTTGTAAAGATGTTTTATAAAATCCTAAATATTGTTAAGAGTCCCATTCCAATATAGACGCACAACCCTTAAAACCGTTTTAAAATTTTTATAATACTCAAACTTTCAAGAAGTCATCACATCTAATGTACCTTCAAGTTTGGCGTCTGTAGCTGCAATAGCACACAGAAGGACCCATAGACATACGTACAGGCAAAATCCATTTCAATAGGGATTTGTAAGTAGAACAAAACCCTAAAAATGAAAGTCATGCTAAAATTTTGGCATACGAAGTGTGTTCAAAAAGTATCACGAATTTTGAATTTTCGCGGGTTACGTATATTCGAATTTCGATTTTTTTGTGGCGTTATGTTGGTACTCATGTCTGTCACTTATTCCGACAAGCTCGGCCATTTTGAATGTTCACTTAATTGGTGATAGCTGCTTTACTTGCACGTGTTTTCAATCGTCTTCGATTTTTACTTATTCAAAAAAATGGATCAAAGAACGTGTATCAAATTTTGTGTGAAAAACGAAATTAAGTGTGCGGATGCATTCCGAATGTTGACTGTGGCATACGGAGAAGCTACCTTGGACCGAAGCAACGTTTATCGGTGGTACAAAATGTGTTTAGAAGGCTGAGAAGATGTGAACGACGAAGAGCGTGCCGGACGCCCGAGCACTTCAACAACAGACGAAAAAATTAATGAAGTGGAGAAAATGGTATTGGCCAATCGTCGAATCACCGTTAGAGAAGTTGCTGAGGACCTAAACATATCGATTGGCTCGTGCCATTCGATTTTGATCAACGATTTGGGCATGAGACGGGTCGCCGCGAAATTCGTACCAAAATTGCTCAATTGCGACCAAAAACAGCAACGCATGAACATTGCTAATGAGATGTTAAACTCTGTCCGTGACGAACCAAATTTGCTCCAGAGGGTCATAACTGGTGACGAATCGTGGGTTTATGGTTATGACGTGGAAACCAAAGCTCAATCATCTCAATGGAAGCTGCCGCATGAACCAAGACCGAAAAAAGCGCGCCAAGTTCGGTCAAATGTGAAAGTTTTGCTGACAGTTTTCTTCGATTGCAGGGGCGTGGTGCATCATGAGTTCTTGCCACAGGGAAGAACGGTCAATAAGGAATATTACCTGCAAGTTATGCGCAATTTGCGCGAAGCAATCCGCCAGAAACGCCCGGATTTGTGGGAGAACAAAAATTGGCTTTTGCACCACGATAACGCCCCTGCTCACACATCATTGCTTGTGCGCGACTTTTTGGCCAAAAACAACACACTAATGATGCCGCAGCCACCGTATTCCCCAGATCTGGCCCCCTGTGACTTTTTCTTGTTTCCTAAACTGAAGAGGCCCATGAAAGGACGACGTTACGCTACGCTTGACGAGATAAAGACGGCATCGAAGGAGGAGCTGAACAAGATTAAAAACAAGTTGGGTAAACAGACCTACGCTCATGTCAGAAGGGTTTTGTATTTAATTTACAAAATGCAGTGACCAGATCGAATAAAATCAAGAAACATGTCAAAGACGATTTTATTGGAGAAACTATGAAATTCGAAGAGCATACTATTATTAACAAAGTTGAACGAATTTCGACTTCTGAGGTTTTTGTTATTGCTGTACTCATAAATATCACCCTTGATAATTATTTCAGATGTCCATTCGCGACGGAGGAAACATATTTTTCATGTATTTCCCCCCTGTGCCCCCACTGAAGCAAAAACTGACAGTTTAAGAACTGTTTTGAAAAGCTCCCATGAAAGCTATCATTTCATACTCATATCGGCTACGTTTGATGAATTTTTTTCAGGGGCCACTCTCCTGTACTGTAATCATCGATTAATAGCCAATTTTTTCGAATCCTAGAGTTATTACAAAGCCCTTTTGTTAGAAGCTCCCTCCCGCCTCCTTGACTTGTTTCACTTATGAGTATTAATTGTAGGTACTCAGATTCAGTCATTCATTAAATTGAATCAAGTGTTCAAAGCATGCGCCTTAAACGTTGAAGTTGGGAAAAAATAACTCAAAGTTATTCAATCTCCGCATTTAAAACAGCCACTATTTTGTTTTACGATTACTGATACCACTAACTGAACTGATTCTCAAAGTTATTCATGACACCTATCATTCCTGAAATTTTCATGCAAATCCTAGCAAAACTGTAGTGTCTGAGTCGGTGAAAAGCGCATGTTGTCCCATAGCCATACTCGTATGTTGCCATAGTAATACATGCAGCGCATATTGTTCCATAGTAATACAGGAAAATTCAAACCGCTATAACTTCGCTAAATATGATGCAATCTTAATGAAACTTGCAGAGCTGATCAATCTTATAAATAAACATCTGTGTACTGAATTTCATTGAATTTAAGGGTACCGTCAAGATTTTATTCAAGAAAACATAAAATCGATAAATCATACTATTACTAACAAAGTTGAGTGAATTGCGACTTCTCACGTATTTGTTGTTGTTGTACTCATCAAAGCCTACATTCGTGATTTTTTTCAGATTTTTCGGATTACAGGTGTCCAATCGCGAGGGGGGGAGACACAAATTTTTCGTGTATTTCCCCCCCCCCCCCCCCCCCTGTGCGCCCCTCGAAGCAAACTTTGCCAAACTAAGACCTGTTTTGAAAAGTGCTCATCAAGACCTTTCATTTGATACCCATATCGGCTACCTTCAATGAAATTTTTCTTTTGGGGGGTCACTCTCCTATATTAAGACCCCCTTAAATACCTTTAAAATTTTTTTGTAGTTGAACTTAGAAGAAATCACCACTTTACACCTACACACAAAAATTTGATGTTTCTAGCTTAAGTAGTTTCCAAGAAAAACTGCTGTGACACACGGACGGACGGACGGACGGACGGACAGACAGACGGACAGACGGACAGACAGGACGCGATTTTAGAAGGGTTTTGTAAAATTATTTTACAAAACCCTAAAAATGATTTTTTGAAGTGCTTCGAAGATTGGAAAAACCATTGGCACAAGTGTATAATATCTCATGGGGATTACTTTGAAGGGGACAAAATAGATATTCATGAATAAATAAATAATTTAAAAAAAAAAACAAAATTTGCGATATGTTTCGAGCACACCTCGTATACTAAATAGTATAGTATTCGATTTCATTAAAACAATAAGGCAAACATCGCTTATCAAGAGATAGTACATTAAAATCTAAATTTGATTCCTAAAAATACAATCAGCTAAATCACGAGAAAATTTTACTATATTAATCCTTTTTTTCATAAAATATATTTATATGTGAGCGTAAATTGGACAGTATTTCTAATATTTATAATAAAAATAAGAAATAATATATAAGCACACGTGAAATATTAAAATTATCTTAATTATGATGGTCAAATAATTTAGATTTATCGGTTGACAACTAACTTGAAACACAAAAATTAAAAGCTTTGAAAATCGTATCAAAAGTATGTTTGTTATCTCTTCGTACTTGAACAAACAATACTTAGGAGAGGTACAGTAGCCAAGGTAATCAAATTCGATTATCAGGTATTAAGATCACGATAATATCAAAAGTACATTAAGTATAAATTTACTTATATTTAAGGCAAAAATTGCGAGTAATGGAAAAATTACTTTAACTTAGAACATTAAATTTAAAATAGTGCAGCATCAGCTTCAAAGCTACATATATCACAGGGGTTCAATCCAGGGGTAAATAAAAATGCTTTGAAATCAAAAATTGAAACCAATTTCCCCAACAAGAAATAAAGTTCGTATGAGAAAAGCTTTCATGCAAATTTTTTTACAATACTATACTCGTATTTCATTTATAGCTTACTCGTGCGAAGTTCAATGTCCCAAATAAATTAATCTTAACCCAAAAGTAATCTACTCTCAATGTGATTTTGCCTAATTAGCACAACTTTAATTGTTGCATACTATGAAAAAAGCTTTCTTCTCTATTGCAATTTCTGTATGCGTGCCTTAGGATTGATAGATTAAGGGTTAAGCATAGATGAAACCGATATTTATAGCTACGTCTCGAGATTTCCACTATCTTCCCTCAGCACGTGATATTTTATTTCAGAGCACTTTATCTTGTATTCATTGTTCGATAATTAAGTTTTGTCAGATAGCTATCTTAGCAATAGTCAGCGCTTAAATGGAAAATGATCATTCCTAATATATTTCTTCAATGAATGAATATTAACATATGTTGTTTATATTGATACATACGAGTAACAAGCCCAAATCAGTTTCCTATAGTATTAGTAAGCATCAAACTATTCGCCAATGGTTAGCCTAATTTAACTTCTAAGCAATGTTCCGGGCTTTTGAGGAATTGACAAGAATAATTATTAGTTTCTTAAACGGCGCCAGTTATATGTTAAATACGAACGAAAATTCCATATTCCGATTTGAATAGATTTTGTCATCTTTTGACCTTTTCTGTGCAAAAATTTGGTTTTTTCTAGTTTATTTACAGATTCTCATATGAACAAAATGATGGATTCGTTGCAAAAATGGTTTTTACGTTTGTTTTGACCCCCCACTAATTATCTTTCAAGTTTTTATAGCAAAAACTAGTTGTACAACTATTAAAGAGCTAATCTTACTTGTTTTAACTTACTAATTATTCTGGGAATTCTACAACCAGCAGCAACTAGTATCGTTGATTCAATATGTATGTGGTTTGCACAGATTTAAATTAAACTTTCTAGATTTCAACTCGGTAAATTTCACACTAATCAATACTCAATTTCAACTCCATATCTCTCACATCAATTTATTTTCACACAACACATAAATAAGCATTAGATTTCTAAGCTTTCAAAGCCATAAAAGGTTCGCTGAAAAACAGTTAACTACTCGTAAGTAATATTATATGCCAACAGATCATAGCATTGTTTTAATCACTTGCATAAAAAAATTATTTTTACTAGTACAACTGGTTTTGCACTAAACTTTACCTTTAGCGCTTTTTCGGGGATTTTTTTGCGCGAATTCGGGCCACGTGTTATTAAATTTATAATACACGACAATATCTTTTGGTTCAACACCACACTAGGACTTAGAGAGCTGACTTGGTTGTGGTCAGTTTAGGTATCGGTAGCGTACTAAAGATTGATGTTCGTCTAAAAAGATTAAAATGTTAGAGTAGATTATTCATTGTTTTTCTCTCTCTTTCATTGTTGTGTCTCTCACTAATTTTAGTAATAAATACGTCGAAAATTTAACAAGAGATTATTTGGTACTATGAGGAAAAGATAAAAAGAACTTTGCCTTAAAGGTGCTCTCTAATCAGTCAATTATTAGATTATTTTATCAATCATAATTAGACCAATTATACAAATTCCTGCTGTTAAATTGATTAATTTATGCATATGAGACTAAAACAAAAGTTTATAGTGGCATTTTACGTAAGGTGTTTTAGAATATTTATCTTTATTGCTTTGAAACTCTTGGAAAAACAGCTGGAATATGGCATTGAATATGCTAACATTAATTCTACGTCTAGCATTGGTTGCGTATAGACGTGATTTTCATTGCTCATGTCAATGATTTTAAAAATCAACCGATTTTTTCACAAAAGTCAGTTGAAACTATTTTTTTAATTGAAAATCACCACCGTCGAATTGTTCGAACAACTATTGAATACCCGAAGTTTCTTTTCTGAAGAAGTCTAAACTATTTGGGTAAACAGGCCTATGGTCATGTCAGAAGGTTTTGTACCCATAGTGCGAAATGCAGTCACGAGCAATGTATAAAGGCAAGAAACATGTCAAAGGGATGTGCACCTATATAAGTGCACATATAAGAAAATCCGTTGCTTCTGTGTACTTTCAACGGGCGTCACTTTGTTGCAAACTAACCAAAATCACGAATTCCGAAAAAATTATATTATTGATCTTATTTGAAAATTTCAAGAAGATCAAATCAAAACTGCAGTGTCTGATTCAATGGAAAGTCCGTAAAATGCCAAAATCACGTGTTACTGTTGTTGTATTTGGAGAAATTTCAAATGGTTATAACTTCCGTGAATATGATTGGATTTTCATCAAACTTGCAGAGTATAAGGAGCTTCTGTAAAACTCCTAAATTATGGGTTTTTATTGAATTTGAGACTATCCATACGGTTTTATTCGGGAAAATGTGAAATTCGATGCTCATACTATTATTTACAAAGTTGAACGAATTTTGACTTCTAAGGTATTTGCTGTTGTTGTATTTATTAAGACCTACCTCCATAATTTTTTTCTGATTTTTCTGATCACAGATGTCCAATCGCGAGGGAAGAAAAAACATTTTTCGTGTATTTCCCCTTCCTGTGCGCCTCTTGTTTGAGCCCTGTTTTGAAAAGTTCTCATTAAGGCGTAGCCCCGACTGAATGAATTTTCCGGATTCTGCACAAAGCACTTTGGCTGCACACACTGGAAACCATCGACTCGATCATGCCTGCATAAAGCATGAAAGTCTGCACAGGTGATAATTATTACAGCGATCGCCAGCGTCACCCGTTTGCCAAGGGAAAAGTCGTCGCAAACAGAAGCGCACACATCTTCTTTGCAGTATTTGCCACACAAATTGGCTACGTGTTGCTGCCGCGCGCACCATTTCAACGGCAGATTGTGTAAGATGCTTTACAGACGATGGATGGGCTATTCAATTGCTAGTGGTCCGCGGTCCAAAGGTCAAACAACGTGCCCAAAGATGTTGTTACAGCTGTAGCCACACCGTTGAACTGATTTTGATGAAACTTTATATTCTAGTAGAAACTATAAATGTCTAACAAGAAATGTGAAAATTTTTAAGGTTAAGGCTCAAATTTCAAAATGGCGGCTGGTCAAATTTCCAAATTTTGAAGGCCTATAAAAGGCACAATTCTCGTAAGATTTACGTCAAACTTGATATTTAGGTAGATGATATTAAGATATGTTTGGTATCCGTACAATACTGAGTTACAAAATGGTGGTGGCTCAAAAATGCGAATTTTTCCGACTTCCATGGTCCTCTTGTGGCCAAGTTACTCATCCGATTTTGATTAAACTTAGTATTGTACGTTCTTGGGTCATGTTGTAGTGATGTCGCAACATCAAACTACTCAAACTTGAATTACATTCCAATCATTCTAATTGGAATGCAATTTCCTACGATAAAATTCCACATGAATCACATGTGCATACTCGAACATGCGACCAACCATAAACAATCATGTTTATAACTCCATGGTCACGGTCAAGTATCATGTTGCACATTTGTACAAGTGTTCTTGCCGGTATTTCATAAATTATGAATGAAAGTTGAGTGCGTCATATGACAATGAAGAACAAGTGCATATGATGACTCGTGTGGGGCCATGCGATGAGGTGTTGAATGGCTAAGACAGCATATGAGCCAATATGGAATGTAGGATAAGTGGATGAGTAATAAATATCAGTATTTATTGATCTAGATTTTCGGGTGACATAATTACCACTTGAAAGGGTAGAACATAAATCAAAATGAATAATGTATTTAGTAGGTTAAGAAATAGTATTTAAGGAAAACTTATATGGAAATAAAATTAGACTTGATTTAGAAGTCAACTGCCGACATTAGCGTTGTTTGATTTCTTCGAACACTAAAACATATAGGCGCCCATAGGCTGCCACTGGCTTTAGCGTTTATACGCTGATACCAAGGAATTAAAATTCACATCACCAAGTTATAACGTAACATACAATAATGTTCTTTAATCCTGCAAAAATACTGTGAAAATAAGAAGATGAATAAGAAAGACGAAAATTTTATTCGTAAGTTTATTAGATACTATTTTGAACAAAATTTTGTGATTTACATATATTCTGACCAAATCATGACTATGATATGGACAAAATTTGGTGCAATAAATTAGCCCTAACATTGGGTGGTTGTTGTTTAGATCTCATTACACTGTAATTTTGATATCCATATAACAGTGGGTTGCAAAATGGTATTGGCTCAAAAATTTGATTTTTTCAGATTTTCACGGTCCTCTAGTATCCACGTTACTCAACAGATTTTGATGAAACTTAGTATTATACGTTCCTAGGTCAATTTGTCTAACCGTGCAAAAATCGGAGGATAGATCGAAAAGTTGAAGTTTTAATTTGTAATTTTATTAGCTACTACTTTGAACGAAAATTGGTGATTTAGATTCTGTTCAATTATTTATGATTATTTATTGCATATGTGCTAGAATAAGGTCATCAATAGTTCTTGAAATTAAAATCAAAGAATTTTCAACGTGAAAATTTGAATTTTTAACATGAAAAGTTTGAAATTCTTACTTTAAATCAGCGAAGAACTAATACATTCTTTTCCACACCACCATGGCGGTAGAATGCACGGCGCGTTTTTTTTTCATGGTTTCCCCTAGAGGCCTAATCCATGTGAAAGGCAGCTCACGTTGAATACATTTTTAAAAAAGAGTAATTCCCTTGAAGTTAACTTGTCTTTGATTTAACCGCAGGATTATAAAATCAGATTTTTATATTTTTCATTGTTTCTAAAACTTGTCAAGTAACTAAAAAATGTATGAGAGTTCCATTTGCGCAAAATTAGCGATTGATTTGGTATGATTTGTGGTAAGTACACAAGCTGAAACAAAAATAATAGAAGGTAGTTCAACTTTCAGCGTTGGCTGCCTTAGTGGCTGTGGAATTCCTGATTGGCATATTCCTCGCATATCTTGGATCGATGATCTCAGGCAAAAGACAGTTCATGTAAAAAAACTTCAATTTTGCTACCATTACAGTACGCCAGAAACAATCGTCCTTACTAATCTCCACAGTAGTTAATTTTTCTGCCTCACCATACCATACAGCTAACAAACATTGATTTTTCTGTGCGATATGTAATTGCCCTTGAACCTGAAAGTACCAATCATGATTCTTATTAATGGTGATAGTCCTAGCTGAATCCTTTTTGAAAAATGAAAGTTTTTTAAGAGCCATTGCCTGATCAAACCCCAATTTATAGGCGCTATAAGGACATTTTATTTCAACTAGCATATCTTTGGCTTCTATTAAACCGTCAGGTAAAGCTCCCAGAAATGGTATTTCTTCATCTAAGAAAATGCCACTAGGTTTTATTGTAACGTTTTCTTGTTGCTCAAGCTGTTTGAGAGCTACTTTCTCATTTTGTTTCCCATGTTTGACTGCACGTAGGTGCTGTATGTTATTTTTGTAAAGTAATTGTTTAACAAGATTGACGCTGCTAGTGGAACTTCTCTGTTTTGCAATTCTCCCAAAATTTGATGCTGTTAGTAGGTTTCTTCGGAGTTCAAGCCATTCACTGCTTTCATTTTGCAGTATAGTTTCCTTCAAAATTGTAAGCCTTTCCTTCTTAGACCTCCTTAGGTTACGGAGAAAAGTTTCTTTGGCCGTTTCTAGCTCTTCGTTGGTCATATCTGGCTTTTCATATGTATCTCCATTGTTTTTTTCTTCTTGGTTGGCAGAAAATAGTTTTCTCTTCTTCAGTGAGTGCCTTTTCTCCAGCTTTTTTTATCTTTTTCGCTCAAACCTTTTAATGACAACCGATGGGCATTTACCTGTGACCGATTTCTCCAATGAGCTCAGCAGTTTTGATGAATTGAATTTAATAGCTGCCGCTCTACGTCTTATTTCGTATTGGTTTCTTTGACAAAAGTTTATTCTTTTTCCACCAACAATCTTAGCAATGACACTATGGTACCGCTCAACAACATTACTGTCCACGTCTTGTATAAGCGATCGTGAGTGGCCTGCCAAACTTTTAAAAATCAATATGACTTTTTGACAAAAACTACTACAAAAAATATCTATAAAAGATACATTTTCTTCCTTTTGCTCTGAACAAAAGTAGTATTGGCATTTAGTATGACTTCCAAATGCATGGAATGGTGCAATTAAAATTGCATCATACAAATTATTTATGGCAGCGTTATTAGCAACACCGAGAAACGCTTTATGCTCTGCTATTGCCTTTGCCACCACTCGTCTCATTGCTAAAATTCTTTTCTGGGTGATTAGTTTGCGATAGTTTATAGGGTACTTGGTATCTGTTTTGAGTGCCTGTATCTTATTACATAAATTTCGGAGAAGATGATTTCGGCATTCAATTTTCTCTATAGTGTAATTTGCATATGGCCTTCTTTCTAGTAACTTAGAATAGGCGTTGGAGTCACCATCCGAAATATACGGCCATATATCAAATTATGCATTTCTAGAGATTTTGAAAACCCTTCTAGAATGATGTCGGATTCCATCACTGATGAGGGACCTAAAACAAAATGTTGAAGTTCCTCATATACTCATACAATTCGCAAAACATATAAAATTCAATTTCTTTGCATAAGCTTTTTTAAAGGACTGACCCGCTTGGAAAATTAACTATTTTTACTAACTTCTAGTTATATTAACGATCACTTTTTCTGACACTGCTTTTTCCCCATAACTTTTATCGTTAAATAAATGTCTGTATAATTTTCGCAAAGCATTTGAACCAATTCACTTAAAGACTCACCAGCAATTGTTTATATGAGTTCTAAAAACAACTCCGATGATGATGATTGGTATCGAAAACTGATCAATATTTTGTGTTTATGTTACAAATTACTGAAGATACCTTAAAATTTAAATAACTGATCAGATCGATAAAATTTCCGAGTGTTACCGAAAGTATGTTAAACTTAGGCAAACATTTTAAAACTCTGTACACTTATGCAAAAACAGTGGCAAGAAAGTATTCAATTACTATTTGATTGACGATATGCGTGAGAAAGTAAAAAAGAACATTTTAAACGGATAAAACGATATGAAAATTCAGCTATGATTTGGTCCAAGAGAGACATTTACTTCCAAATATTATACTTTACTCCTTAACTTTACTCTACTGAATAATATTTTAATTTTGTAAAGAGCAACTCAAGCCTGGCCAAATATCTTATGCTGGCATACGCGTTAGTCCTCTTTAAAAATATTCATTAAGAAAGTCAGATTTTCGGTAATAACAATGGATGTAAAGCTATCAGTTAATAGCATTACGAATTTATATATACCTTCAAAGTTTTTGTTGTACTTGTGTTCACTGACTGGCTTGCTATCTCGCTCAGCTAAAGTACAAATGCAGCAGTACTTGTTTCTCACCGACATGAATAAAATTGTTTGGCTCCTTCTACCAATTATAGTCGCCGCTCCTGACAGTGAAGAGTAATTTTTCCTGTATGACCTTTTAGCCCAGCAACCATCTGCGATCACATCTATTATAGGGATGCCTTCACTATTTACTTGACCTTCTTCTATGGCTGCGCATCTTTCTTCTTCTGCAGCCTCACTCATACTTTTTAACAAGTCCTTTCCCCAGATATCCTCCAAAATTTTAACATTGTCGTTGAAAATTTTTTCGGATAGTGAAGGCAAATTGAAACTTGCATGCAGCTCTTGAAGTTGCGAAAGACCACATCCTGTGCTCATCTCTCCGGCAACCGCACACATGTTCAAATTCATATCATTGGTCTCATCAGCAGTAACAAACAAGTTGGGTAAACAGACCTACGCTCATGTCAGAAGGGTTTCGTATTCAATTTACAAAATGCAGTCACCAGATCGAATCAAATCAAGAAAGATGTCAAAGACGATTTTATTGGAGAAAATATGAAACTCGAAGATCATACTATTACTAACAAAGTTGAACGAATTTCGATTTCTGAGGTTTTCCGTATTGTTACACTCATAAAAATCTCCCTTGATAATTAGTTCTGATGTCGATCCGCGACGGAGGAAACACATTTTTCATGTATTTCCCCCACTGTGCCCCCACTGAAGCAATAACTGACAGTTTAACAACTGTTTTGAAAAGCTCCCATGAAAACTTTCATTTCATACTCATATCGGCTACGTTTGATGAATTTTTTTTTTCAGGGGCCACTCTCCTGTACTGTTATCATCGATTCATGGCCTATTTTTTCGAATCCTAGAATGGTTACAAAACCCTTTTGCTAGAAGCTCTCCCCCACCTCCTTGACTTGTTTCACTTATGAGCATTAACTGTAGGTACTCATTTTCAGTCATTAAATTGAATCAAGTGTGCAAAGCATGCACCTTAAACGTTGAAGTTGGGAAAAAATAACTCAAAATTATTCAATCTTCGCATTTAAAACAGCCACTATTTTGTTTTACGATTACTGATACCACTAGCTGAACCGATTCTCAAAGATATACATGACATCTATCATTCCTGAAATTTTCATGCAAATCCTAGCAAAACTGTAGTGTCTGAGTCGGTAAAAAGCGCATGTTGTTCCATAGCCATATGTTGCCATAGTAATAAATCCAGCGCATATTACTCCATAGTAATACAGGAAAATTCAAACCGCTATAACAATCTTTATGAAACTTTCAGGATATATCAATCTTATAAATAGACATCTACGTACTGAATTTCATTGAATTTAAGGGTAATGTTAAGATTTTATTCAAGAAAACATAAAATCGATATATCATACTATTACTAACAAAGTTGAGTGAATTGCAACTTCTAACGTATTTGTTGTTATTGTACTCACTAAGGCCTACATTCCTGATTTTTTTCAGATCTTTCGGATCACAGGTGCCCAATCGCGAGGGCGGGGGGGGAACAAATTTTTTGTGTATTTCCCCTCCCTGTGCGCTCCTTGAAGCAAATGTTGCCAATTTAAGACCTATTTTGAAAAGTTCTCATCAAGACCTTTCATTTGATACCCATATCGGCTACCTTCAATGAAATTTCTTTTTCGGGGGTCACTCTCCTATATGGGGAGACCCCCCTTAAATACCTTATAAAATTATTTTGTAGTTGAACTTAGAAGAAATCACCACTTTACACCTACACACAAAAATTTGATGTTTCTAGCTTAAGTAGTTTCCGAGAAAAACTGCTGTGACACACGGACGGACGGACGGACAGACCGGTCGCGAAACTAGTAGGGTTTTGTAAAATTATTTTACAAAACCCCGAAAAATGACAGATTACACATTTTGCAAAATAGTTTGAAAGATGAATTCATGCCATTGCGTTTTTCATTCGCAATTACTATATTTGCTAGCCCACATTGCATAGGGCCATGAGATGCGATCTCTTGAAGTTGCTCAAAAAAGTGATCAACGTTGACTATTCGACGACCGATTTCCATACCGTCAGTACATTTTTCATTGATATCAGCCCTATGCAAAGTATAAATGTTGATTGTTGCTGCCTTGATGTGGGTATAAAAGTAACAATTCAAAGGAACAAGGCTAATTAAAAGTGGTCACTGTGTATGCAAGTTAACAAGTTAATTACACTTTTAACAAAAAAATTTATTATTCGCGATCGGGCAGAGGTTCCCCGTCGCGTTCAAGTTTACAAGACACAGTACAACTTATTCTAATTCATATGTCATATTTATATGTATTTTCTGTTGCATTCGCAATTGTTGGCGTTTCCAGATTCGCGGTAAATTTGTTGCAGGTTCAGCAATTCTGCATTTTCACGTACTGGATGATCGTATTTTGCTGACATAGGGTCTAGTACGGTTAGCGTGGGAACGCTAGTTAACTTGTTCGTTAACTCTTCTCCGCTTGAATTCGGATGTTCGCATCCGATTAGAAATATGGCTGGTCGCAAAATCTCGGAGTCGAGTAGCGCAGGGTATTGCGAGGCTCCAGAGGAATTGAAATTGATGCAGTGCTTGATGACAGGTTTGTATTCGGATACGGTTTTATTGCTTCTTCCTTTGCAGCAGGCTGACTGATTGTGATCTGGGCACTGCTTTTACAAAAGGATCTGAGAAATATAACGATTAGTATTATTAACAGCAAAGAAAAACTTATCCCATAGCTGGACCAGCGATCAAGGAGGTTTTGATTTTGCAGAAGCTCTATCTGCTTGGTGTTGTTTATTCGTAGCTCATTCATGGCTTCTAAAGAAAGGACTTCGCGGTATTGTTTTTCAAACGGTGTAGGCTGCAGGATAGCTGGAAGGGCTTCCCATGTCGAGATTTCCTTGGAGATGAAGGTTTTCTCGTCGATCGTCACAGTAGCATTGTTGAATTTTATGACAAATGTGCCGCGAAGATTACGTAGGTCTTGGTCGATAATAGCCGTTCCTTCAAAATCGTTGGCAAGAATCATATCGGGCGCAATTTCTTCGATGGTTGGGACTTGTAGGCCGCTGATACTGTTGCACGTTGAATTTAGACTCATCAAGATGTTAGGAATACAAGCTGACTGACTTATATCTAAAACATCGGTTGGTTTACAAATTGATAAGCCATTGTATGCTTTACAGTTTCTGAGGATGCCATATATTTTAAATTGACCTCTTAAGATGCTATTGTACAAAATTTCTATAATTTTATTTTTCCTTTTAACTGGTTTCACAATAAGTTTCTCAAAATTTTCTTCTAAAGTTATTGGGACTTTTACAATGTATAAGAGTGATTTACCATTAGTAACAATTTTTACATCTGCTAATTTTAAAGCTTCTTCAGTTGAAGGATATGGAAATTTTTCTCTATCTAATATTTCAATTGCTTGTTTTATTTCGCTTTTAGATAACATCAATGAATTAACAGTTCCAGTTTTAGCAAAATGTAAAGCATAGTTTATGGTAGTTAGTTCTTATTTTATCAATCTTAGCTTATATTGTATACTAATGGCTAGATCATATTTGTGGTGTTCATTTGCTTTTACAAATTTTTCTATTGTGTTGGAAACTTGCGTCAAATTATTTAATCGTTCTGTCAATGATTTATTTATAAGTACTTGGTTATTATTATTTTTTAAGACATTATTTATTTTATATAGAATTATGTTAAGGTCATCGTGGTCGGGACATCCGGCGACCCACTTCCAGGCAGTTCCGATGAAATCTAGTGACCTTTTCGCAATTTTCGGTCGTAGGTGTTCTAGAAGTTGTTGGATTTGGGATAGCTCGTGGGCAAGATAAGGTTATAAAGGATTATTTCTGTCGATTTCTCATTCAAGTACGTTCTCCGTATCTGATACAACATTTGTGTACTGCCCGATGTCCACATCGTGTATGATATTGAAGTTTCCCGTTCTTATTTTTGCCTGACCGGCCTTGATGGTAATGGCCTGGGAGTTTGTATAATCAAGGACTTTGACTTTCAGGTTGCCACATGGAGAGTGAGTCTGAAAAGAAAATCAGTTTCGTATATTACTTTTGTGTACTTTTTTCCCGGATTCGGTAATGACTGTGGTGTTTCTATTCTCTTTAATGGTTTCCTGCCTATACCTTGGGGTTAATTTGAAGCCTAATCTTCTATTCCTTTTACCAAAAATAATGTCGCCCACGTTATAGTTTTTTGAGGGGTTCCTATTTTTGTTATGGAACTTAAGGTCTTTGTCCTGCTTCAACTTAAGTTTATCGATATTTTCCTGCCGCGCTCGTTCGAATTCTTCGGGGGTTACTCGAGGAAGGCGGCCAAGATACAGCTCTACGGGTTTCTTTCCTGTGGTGGAGTGGATGGTGAAGTTATATTCTTTCACCGCCTTTTGAAGTAGTTCTTCGAATGGCCGGTGGGGATCGTCTCGCTTGAGACATCTCATGATTTCGATGAGAGTGCAATGAGGACGTTCTATTTGGGCATTTACTTCGCTTTTATAAGGAGGAGTTTTAAAAACTTTTATTTGTAGGTCGTCTTCCATCATGGAAGACAAAGGCATGGATCTGAGAGCGCCTTCGTTATCCACTACCACATTTTCTGGTACGCGGAAGAAAAACAGGATGTATCTTAGAGGCTGTTTTATGTCCTCCGCGGACTTAGATGGGAGAATTCTCGCTTGGAGAAATTTCGTAAATTTGTCGATAGCTGTTAGGACTAGCTTTTTTTCGGTCAGAAATAAATCGATATGGACGGTGTGTCCTGGGTAATTTGGAATGGGGGTTGCGTGAAGATGAGGTTTATTCGGGTGTCTTTCATATTTATTTTCCTTGCATGTGATGCACCGAGAGACAAGCCTTTTGATTTTGGCGGACATCTTCGGAAAGTAGAAATTCTCCAATATCTGGAGTCGATTTTCTTCAGCATTTCTATGAGCTCTTCGATGAGTGTTGAGGACTCTTTCCTCCTGTTCCACCTCATTTGGTACGTCTTCAACAAGTTTGCGTATGAAACGGATTCGGTAATTTCTGAAATGCTGTTTGTAGATTTCCTGTATTCGTCCTAGTGTTGTTTCGTCAGTCATAAGTCCATTAACAGTATGTGGATTCAGGTAGCGTTTGAAAATATTTACGATCTCCTGGTCTGTATATTCTTGCTGTATTAGAGTATGCCTAGTGTAATTGTCGAAAGGGTTTGTTATTTGACAGCTTTTTTCGTTGCCTTTGTTCAGAATAATTTGGTTGCGGAAAACGTTTATCGGCGTCGTCACAAGAGGAATCAGGTTTTGAGAGGAGCTATCGTCGCTATGTTCAGTTGGAGTAAGTGAGTTGGCCTCAAGAGGGCTTGGTGGTCTCGAAAGAGAATCAGCTACGACATTGGCTTTGCCTGTTTTGTATAGGAGTTCATAATTATACTCCTCCAGGATTGCTTTCCAACGTTTCATTTTACTGTTGGTATTTTTGTTGCTCAAGGCATATGTGAGAGGTTGGTGATCCGTGTAAATTTTGACCTTCTGAGATCCATAGAGAAAGTCCTTGAATTTTTTCAATGCCCAAATGATGGCCAGCATTTCTTTCTCGTTCACCGCATAGTTTTCTTCCGTTTCACTTAAGGTTCGCGACAAAAAGGATATTGGCTTGTTTTCTTGTGAAAGAACAGCACCGATGGCATAGCTAGAGGCATCCGTAGTCAATTCGAATTCTTTTTAAAGTTAGGATGTGATAGTACGACGTCTTTGATGTTAGAGTTTTCCTTAGCTTCAAAAATGCGTCCATTGCCGGTTTGTCTAAATTGATTGGTGTGTTTTTTGAAATATGCTTGGACACTCGTCCATCCTCCCCTCTTAAAAGGGATGTTAGGGGCTTTGCAAGCTTTGCGTAGTCGCGAACAAAGCGGCGATAATACCCTGACATTCCAAGGAAGGATCTGAGGTCTTTCAAGGTTTTTGGTGGTGGAAAGGAAGCAATTGCTTCGACTTTCTTTGGGTTTGTTTTGATACCGTCGGCGCTGACTATAAAGCCCAAAAATTCGACGTCCCTTTTCAAAAACCCGCACTTATCTGGTTGTACTTTCATGTTTGCCTTTTCAAGTGTTTTGAGCACTATTTCCAAGTTTTTGAAGTGTTCGGCCTCATTCTTGCCAAAGATGATAATATCATCTATATAAACGTAGCACCGCAACCCGATGTGCTCACGTAGAATGTCATCTAAGGCACGCTGAAAAATAGAGGGTGCATTTTTGAGCCCAAATGGTAGTCGAAGGAATTCGAATTTACCATTATTAATGGAGAAGGCGGTTTTCTCGATGTCCCTTTCCATTAGGGGAATCTGATGGAATCCGCTCTTTAAGTCGACGATAGAAAAGAACTTGTTTTTCCCGAGGTTGGACAGCACCTCATTTATCTCGGTTATAGGGTACCTGTCCGGGATCGTTACAGAGTTCAGTTTCCGGTAGTTAATGACCATCCGAAACTTCTTTTCTCCGGAAGAATCCATTTTTTTTAGAACGATCCACACAAGCGAGTTGTATGGTGGTCTTGATGGTCTAATGATGCCATTTCCTATCAGATTTTTAACTTCCTTCTCGACTTGACTCTTGAGGGCTACCGGGTAAGGATAAGATTTACTGTATACGGGGTCGTTTGTCGTTGTACGAATTTCCCCTCGTACTGTTGTTGTGTAGGTAAGCTTCTCGTTTGGCTCTGAGAACAAATTGGTACACTTGTTCAAAACTGCAGTAAGTTGTTTCTTTTGAGGCTCAGATAGATGGTCTGTATTTATATCAAGCTTGTGAACGGATTGTGAAGGGTGTTGTTTCAATACAAGTTTTATCCCGGGGTTGATAGTCATAAAGTTACCTTTTGTATGAATAATTGCGTCCATAGACTTCAAGGAGTCATTTCCGATTATTCCGGTTAAATGTTTTAAGGCTTGGCAAAAGGAAGAATTTTAATTTTCCGATATTCGTTCGGATAAATCAATGAACGCATGATGTGTAATATTGACCGCTCCACCCACGGAGTTTACGCTAAATGGTGCATCATTTTTCAGGGGATTTTTAATGTAACGGGGCTGTATGTTGTTCTCATTGGAACCTGTATCTAAAAGAAATTTCAATGTTTCACCGCTCTTCGCTATCACTTCGACATATGGAAGCGAAGAGCTGTTTAGTCTAAAAAATGGATGTCTTCTTGATTTTCATTAGTTTCGTCTGTCTCTGTGTTGTCGTCTCGTAAGTCTATTGAAAAGGGCTCTGTGTCTTCTTCAGCCAGGAAATCAGCAAGTCCGTGCTGTTCCAGCTCTTGTTGGAGCTGATCTATGGTCTCATTCAATGTTTCTGGCTGTATGTTATTGTTTTGAGTAAGATAAAGACGTTGCTGTTTATAACCGTGTGTCTGTTCGGGGGGCTGAAGTCTCTTTTGGGCGTAAGGAAGTCTTGGGCTTGGTCTGTTTTGGTAGTTGACAGCGTGTGTTCTCATGGATTGATCAATGTCCATAGGTTCCACTCGTCGTGGCTTGGGTGGCAATGGTGGCTGGTTTGGATATTGGTATTGTTATCTTGGCTGGCTAAATCGTGGAGCCTGTGGTGTGGTTGGGTTGTTCACGAGTTCAGGGTAAAAGTTAAGTCTTGGATTATTTGGCATAGATAACCGCGTTGGGTTTAAAATATTTTTCTTCGGCGGAAGAGGTGGTGCAGCTGTAGTGTAATTTTTGCGTGTACCAAATTGAGAGTTATTAGCGTGTTGTGTACGGTAGTTCATATTTTCCAATTTAAAGCAAAGATGAAAGGCCTGTGGTAGATCAGCTGGTTCGCGTATACTTAAGAGTCTTGGGAGGTCCCCTGATAGACCCCAAATAAAGGTATCGAGAGCCTTGTCTCGATAGCATTTAGTCATGTTATTCATCGATTCTTGACTCATGGTGACTGATGATAATCTATTAAGTATGAGGGATAGATGATGATACATGGTTTGATAGAACTCGTGTATACTGCTGTTTCCTTGAACGAGAGTCGTCGTTTGGTACTCGAGTGTACCAAGATCCCTTTTATCTGCATAGTGCAGATTGCGGCACTTGGATATTTTGTCCCAATTGAGAGGTGTATTATAGGACTCCAAGGCTATGTCGGCTTGGCCGACGATTTTGTTCCTGATTACGGACAGAATTCCGTAATACCTTTGAGGTGATCGTAGATCTTAAGTATTCTTTCTACGCTCTTTTCCACGAGCCAAATTCGCCTGGATTGCCTGAAAAGTCTCTCAAGCTTTTCACCACATCAGGAATTTTGTCCATATCGGATAAATTCCTGTCATGGCCGGCGTTTATGCTCACGTCCACCTCATTGTTACTATCGGATGAAGGATTGATCAGATCGTGAAAAATTTGTCTCCCTTGCTTTGAAGGGATTGTAACACTATTCAGCTGATCATTTCAGTCAATTCATTTTGGGGAGGACTTGCATTTATCGCGCTGGTGGATGGTGTATTCCGAGGATCTTCACCGTTATCGGGTACTGGGGGAAACGATAGGATTGGAGGACGAATAAGATTGTCGGGGTTCGACATTGCAGACTTTTATCCATCCAAAAGTTGCGAATATTAAACTATGAATTCTAGAGTCTTCGGTTCCTTCCTCAAGGAAGCTTCGCACTTAACAAACAATGAAGTGATAGAAAATGAAGAATCTGTCCTCACAACACTGACCTTTGCAAGAACTGACGTTTACAGTAATTAACCAATCGATCAATCAATTTTTCACAAACATATATTCGCGACAACCACAAATGTAGATCCTTACATCAATTTCCACTCAAAAAAATCACTTATTCTTCTTTATCACTTTCACTTTCAAAATATGATTTTTCAATAGAAAATACAGAAAACTTAAGATTAATGGAACCAATAGTGATATGTTTAGTTTCTTCATTATTTTTCTTTTATGTTTACATGTTCATTAATCATGTACTTTATATTACAATATTAATGTGGTCAAGAATGAAATTATTTGCACTTATATTTAGATGCATTAACAAATTTTCTTAGTTATTCTTTCAGCTCAAAAATATTTCATACAGTCTGCTCTAAATTTTAATATTTTTTTTTACTTACAACAGGAGTAAAAAATTGCTCATTTGGGTTTTCCTATGGCTGTTGCTCTGTATCCTTCGGCTTTTACTCCTTTTTGCTAGGCTTGGTTATCCACGAAGCTACTAAGGGGCCGTCCAGATTTGTGGGCGATCTTCGGGGCTTGGTTGTTGTCCCGGAAATTCCTGTCGATTGGTTATCTCGGCTCTGGTTTCCAGCAGAATTGTTCGTCTTTACGCACTTTGATTGACGCGTCGATTCACTTTTAACGTAAATTCACTCTTAACGTAAATTCACTCTTAATTGTCACGACTTTTTACAATTACTACTTTTTATGAAGAAGTGGACCACATGCCAGTCTCAGCAATGTATTAAGATCTATTATGGCTTATTTGTAAAAATTAGATTTTGCAAATTTATCTATCCACTTATATTCGCGCACACGAGCACAGCCCCACGTTGGGCGCCAGTTAACAAGTTAATTACACTTTTAACAAAAAAATTTATTATTCGCGATCGGGCAGAGGTTCCCCGTCGCGTTCAAGTTTACAAGACACAGTACAACTTATTCTAATTCATATGTCATATTTATATGTATTTTCTGCTGCATTCGCAATTGTTGGCGTTTCCAGATTCGCGGTAAATTTGTTGCAGGTTCAGCAATTCTGCATTTTCACGTACTGGATGATCGTATTTTGCTTACATAGGGTCTGGTACGGTTAGCGTGGGAACGCTAGTTAACTTGTTCGTTAACTTGCACAGGCCTCTACAACACTTTCTTCGTGTAACCAATGTGAACCACCACGTCATTTTCTTTGGCCTTTCATTTGTTTTTAAGCTATAATTATTTTAACTTCTTCCTTTGTTGTTCACCAAAAATATTTACTTTGCAAAGCTACCGTCAAATGGCCTTTGTAAAGCTTTTATCCAGACAAAGGACCTTGATAAATTAATTCAAAATAACAAGATGGATTTCAAAATGGAGGAAAGAGTGTAATAGAATGCTATTTCTACTTAAAAGGACCAATATCTATAAAAAGGCGCCACGAAAAAAAATCGGGTTGATCAGACCTGTACTAAAGCTGCCGGGAATTAGGTTTGAGAACTAGAAGAAATTATTTCAGTACTTACTCTATTAATAAGGTTTCTTCAGCTTCCTGCACAACCATCTCTTCATTTTTATCCATGGCAGCATTCGATGCGCCAGGAGACATAGTATTGGTGGCAGTTGTGAAATATGTGCTTTCTATTGGTCTAAAATACGTAAGGATGTGATTTCTAGTAAAGATTGAATTACTTAAAGAGAAATCTGTCTTGACATTGCATCTAAAACACAATTAATTTTGCCAAATTTCTATGATTGGAGGCAGCAGTCTCCCAAAAGAATTAAGAGAATGATATGCATATGATAATCGTCCCATTCAATTGAAAGCCAATATCTGGCATAATTTATTAAAATATCCCTTCAAATCTATAAAAAAAGGAAGCTTACCCCAACACTTTTCCTATTTTTTTGCGCCTTATGTAAATACTACGCGAGTGGCCATTATATTTTCGCTGATTGCCCATAATTTGAAATTTCCCAAAAACTTAAAAATTTTGAAGAAAAAATATGGTCTAAATTGATGCTGATTTTACGTTCTTATCATACATGAAGTTCTTTTGAGTGAAAACAAACGAAATCACTTTAATTAATTTTATTGGAAAAAAACTTATTGGTAAAAATCTTGCAAATCTACATTACTTTGTACTTATTTGTTTTTTTTTTTGTTTTTTTACTGAGTATTTTGTCTATAAGCTCTATAAGCAACTGCTTTGAGCTATGTAACCTAACATATCCATTTTTAAGAAATCTTTCTATTCTATTTGAAACTTAACTGTAGAAAATTACGGAAAAATAAGAAATAAACTTGAATAATTCAATAAATTTTCAAAGCAGTTGACATCCATCTGAAACATTTAATTTTTTGAATTGTGGCTCTTATTTATACTGGAGTGTTTTTGCTCGGTTAAATTGGATGTTTCATTAATTCTCCCTTTCTATTTAAATTGGAGGTCATATTAAAATAACTGAGTCGCAACCATCGGTGTATGTGTGTTTTTGTCCGTGAATGTGAGTGTGTGTGTGTGTGTGAGCTATAATTAGTCAAATGCACAACGGAAATAAAAACTCATTCAAAATATTATATATAAATATAATTTTATAGGTATATATACACACATATATATGTATATATCATAAATATAGAATAAACATATATATATGTATGTATATATATATATATATATATATATATATATATATATATATATATATAAATATATATATATATATATATATATATATATATATATATATATATATATATATATATATATATTTGTGTGTATAATTTAGTAAATACAATTTAATATAGCAATTAGGCATCTAATGACAAGAGAAACAATATGAGGAACTTTTATTCTCATTTGACTTGTTAAATTCGCAATAAAATAAATTGATATTTTCTTCTCAACCCAGCTTATAAAAGAAAAGTCAAATTTCAATAAGAAATTAAAGTTCAACATATAATCTCCCCTGCTTCTACAGATACTCACTTCAACAACAATGAAGACAATACAAGCCCTGAAATCAAGAAGGGATGGGCACCTTTGAACGTCACTTAAAAAAAAAGATTCAATAAGATCTGGTGCAGGTATGTTTTCATTATTTACATAAAACTATGCTTACTTTCTTAATTTTTTTAGGAAACGACGATAAATACGATCCCATTTGGTTTGCGTATCTGTTGATGGAATTGTTGTTGCTGCCGTTATGTACGACTAAAAATACATTGAACACAGAAACGGTATGTAAAAATAAGAAATTCGTGTGACATAACTTTACGTTTATTATAATATTGTCAATAACAAATTAAACTTACATTATGGGTACTATTGAGGAACTATTACTTAAGAATGGATTATGCAGATTGTGCATATAATTCAAACATACATACATTATGATTGCGTGCTTGCAGCCAGTGTGGGCAAAAATTTAGTTTGACAATTTAATACTGGAAACAATTTTAACTAAAAACTGAAATTTATGATTGAATGTTTAGTTGAAACAATAAGTAAAATTTTTTATTTAGTCACTAAATTTTCGTCAATCGATTGGTTGAAGATTTTAGTTATTGAGCCCAACACTGCTTGTAGTCCTACAAAAGTATGAAGAAAATTCTTCCCTAATTTATGCAGCATTTAGAAGTGATCTTTGTGGTATGCATGATAAATTTCTTATTGAATTGTATTCATTTGCATGTCTTCGCCACGATCCAGGTCTTATCAGATTGTCTTTACTATCGTATTCATCATATGTTCCTGGAGGAGTATATCTTGCTTCAGAATTTTTGCTATTCCTGAGAAAATTATGTAGCAGTGCACATGTCATTGTCAATTTTGACATAATATCTGGATGTAAATCAATTGGTCGTCAAAATATTCTAAATACTGCAGTTGAAATTCCGAATAGGTTTTCCACCATAACTCGGGATCTAGACAGATATCTATTAATTCTTCTTTTTGGTGAAGTTGAAGCATGATTGCCAGGGTATGGCTTCATCACATGTGCATTTAGTGAAAAAACACCATCACTTATAAAGACGTATGGCACATTGACGTTTGATCCGGGAAGAGGGCATGGCGTGGGTAAATTTAACTGTTTTCTAATTATTTTTTCGTGTAGTAATGAATTATTGAATACGCCACTATCACTTATTCTTCCTTGACTTCCTATGTCAGCAAATTTAAATTTATTATTACTATCTACAAGTGCCATTAGGACAATGCTAAAAGTTTTCTTGTAGTTATAAAACTCTTTTTCACTATGAAATGGGGTTTCAATTACTTTGTGCTTACCATCTATTGTACCAACACAATGGTGAAATTTTTTGCCAAATCCTTTCTCCATAGCTAACTACTCTTCCGCTGTTGCAGGCATCTGAAACAGAAATTGCATATGTTAGTAATAAAGAAATAAAAATACATTTCTTTCAGGGACCATCAGCATCACTACAATCAACAGAAACTTTCGAAAATGAAACATCACCAAAACCGGATGAAACTTTTGGAGACGAAACTATTGAAACCGAAGGGATGGAAATATTACCACTGCTAGCAACTTCAACAGAAAAATCGTGATCGACTCCGGCGAAAAAAGTCGGCGTTGCTCTGCATTTGATTCAACTGAGCAGTAAATGGCTAAAGCATCCGGTCAGCTGACTGACGATTTAGGTCAACATCCGTCTGGTCCTGCACCTAAAGAAGATGATGACTGTGATCTCTGCGGCAAGCTTTTGGCTTAAAAAAGAGAGATATATCCAGAGACGAATGGAAATTAATTATGTACGAAATAGATGGCGTATTTGTAAACAGAATCAAGTGCAGGCTATCGAGACGTGAAACACCATCCCCCCAGTATTCATACCCATACTCCTGACCCCTTTCATCATTAACTTCATATTCCCTACCACAGTCAGAGTTGAATATTTATATCCCAAACCGGCCTTCAAGTGTTTTAAGCGCATATTCAGAACCAGTCACAAATACTTGTGAGTCAAACTGACCTGTTCGATGCGCAGTCCTAAATTCACATGTACAATCCACAAACGCTTACTCAGTTCAACCTCCACCTATGCAATCTGCAAACACCTAATCTGCCCGCCCATCACCTGTGCAATCCGCAAGCATCTACTCAGTCCAACCTCCACCTGTACAATCCTATAATTCCCCAGTGACCGAAATGATTCCAAAATCAAACAGTCTACAAATTGCTCTATCAAATTCATTTGAAACGTTTGAATCTGATGATACAAGTGAACTGATTACTATGTAGGTACAGCATTGATTTGGACAGTGTCGTCATTCCTCATACAGACAAAAGAAAAGTTCTGTAAATCATAGAATCATATGAAATTCCATGATTAAAAAAAAATAATTCACAAAAATAATTAACTCTTAAGCATCTTCATGGAATATATTCTACGGATCATATAATCTTATCAATAGAATTCAAAAAATCAAGGAATTTCAAGGTATGACCAAAAATCATAAAATCAATGACCATACATTATATGATTTCTAGTTTTACACTCTAATTCTTTCATAATGCGAATTCTATGGTATAAAATTATATAATCCTAAGAATGTATTCTATGATTGTGCTAAAAAATTAACAGTTTTTGATGATTATTTCTTAAAATAATGGAAGATCGTAGATTTTATGATTCAAAGAATTAATTTTCGTATGTATCTATTATTTTGATATGTTACTTATAGTACTCTGATGGTTATTGTGTCAATAAAAAACTTGAAAATATACTTTACCCTCACTTCATCCTCTAAAACTTTATTAAGAGCTCTAGAGACTTCCCGTGTGATTCCTGATAAAGATGGTTTGGACACTTTAAACAGAGAGTGCAGACTACTGAAGCTATCACCAGATACTAAATATCGAAGGATCAATGCAAGTCGAAATTTAGCTGACATAGCTTCTCTGAGATCTGTGGTTTGCTTGAAAATCATCAAAGCAATTTAACACAACAAAATTTCAAAGTCAACAAAGCTCATCCTTCAGAAGTCATCGACCTCTCCAGACGGTTCATGAAGGAGCTCTGCAAATTTTTCATCCATGAAGTTCCTGCAGAAAAACAACTTAGTTCAATTACACAGACTTATTCAAAAAGCAAATTAATACCGTATAAAAAGTGCAAGCATTTTTCATCTGGGATTGCATTGCTATCGGACAATACGCACCTGGTATGATTTCTGTGAATTTAATCATACACCACCTTTTCCCTGAACTTTTTTTTCCTTTTTATTAGTCGTCACTTTCTTTCTTCTTCCAATAAAAATAGTTCAAATTGGCGGCAACAGCCACTACAATATTGACATTCGCTCTGTCCTGCATGCTTGCACCAACTGACTTGTCGGGATACGTGTAAACACCCTTTTTGGCCCGCAAGCAGCTCGGCGGCTTGCCAAGCTGCTTGCCAGGCTGCATGGCGTGCATATGAACGCACCATCACACATCGTAACTTCACATTCACTTCTTCACCACCACAGCGGTTGAATGCATAGTGCGTCTTTTTTTAGGCCTCCAACATGTAACCATATAATTTTCATTGCCTTTTCATTGCTTTTAATTTTATTTTTATTGATATACTTTATATTTGATACATTATAAAAATAAACCAGATTTAAGATGGTGCTTCAACGAGACCGAAACCAAAATTGTCTTGCTTGTAAGCCATTGCTGCATTGGATGTGGTCAAATGCTTTACGTTGTCTCATATCCAGCCCAAAGAGCTCTGTGATAGCTAAAAAATGTTTCTAAAAAAGCACCAGTGATGGGAAAATTCGCGAAAATATTGTCAATGAGGAAGTTACCCCTAGTTGAGGAAGTTTGGTGTATCAAGGGTTGCATTCTATGCTTTTCCATAAGCGAAGTATTTCGGCATTTTCTGCTTTGTAGAAAATTTTTATTGAAATCTCCAAAAACAATAGTCTTCACAGATTTGCCATGTTCTGAAGAAAATAATTGTAATAAACATAAGCAGTCGAGCAGCCCCGTGGTGATCAGAAGTGGCTGCTCTTGAAGAGATAAGGTGGTCACCCCGTCGAAACTGCTTAGTTTGTTGTTTTACTAATGTAAAGTAAACTGCATCCGTCAAGTTTCCATCCTTTAGGCAGAGATGAGTGGTTCACTTCAGCCACTTTAACATATTTAGGTTTGACATTCCCCTTGTAATGCAACGACCTTCTTCTGTGAAAGTGACGGTTGCTTTTTGTGTAATGTTTGCATTTGTCTCAAGCCTCCGTGTCCGCTATCTTTAACGAGGCAAAAAAATATTGAATTACTGTAGAGTAGCTTAATTGACACCTAATAGAACTTTTCTAAAGACAATAAAAATTGATCGGTGCATCTTGTAGAGTAGAGTACGCGTGATAAGTATTTTGTAGTCTAGCTTCGTGGCTCAACAAGAACCCGCCTCATATGATCCCGCAAATGCTAGTCGTCAAGCATGCGTACGCGGTCGTTAAGCGAAGCTAGTTAGCTGAGCTCGGTGTTGTTTTAGCTCGCTGACACTTGTGCCAGACCATCGGCACCCGTGTCCTACACGTGTATAAAAAAAAATCATTACATAATTATGCCTCTAATGTGCGAATAAAGAGCTTCAGAGGACATTTCAGTGATCGAAATATGGTCATCAGTCGCACTCCATTAACGTAAAATGAAATTCCCTCGCAATGATCAGGCTGGTCATGCTGTACTGAGAATGATTTTATGTTCAGGTTTTGACAAATTTTCGAAGCTAAAGTTCTTTTGATAAAGGCAATACAACCATATCCCCTATTCAAAGTTGAACGAGATGGCCCATTCATTCGACCTATTTCTACAAAATTTTCAAAATGAAATACGTCAGATTCTGTACTCCAAGATTCCACGAACAAGATAATGTCTGACGCTTGAATTGCTGGATCTACAATAATGTTAGCTAAGTGTTATGAAAATAAATTTGCCTCTCATTTTGCGCACTTTCTTCTCTCAAAAGCCTGAAAGTGGGAACCAATAGTGTTTGGCTTAGTCATCTCATTTCCAAAACTACTGAGTTATTATTTCCAGGAGGAGGAGGGGGTCTCTTGAAGCTCGTATGAGAGACAATAAACAACCCATGTGAAGTAGTTGCTCGAGAACATGCAACATACAGGTACATAGCAGATCTGGTACATTTGGAAGACAAATACACAACTACTTTTTCCATTGTTCAACCCTGACCTTTATGTATAGTAATTGCCTCTGCTGGAACAAAAGGAAACTGGGTACGACGCACTTGCAAATTAGAAGATTTCCACCTTTTGATTATAAATGAAACGTAATCAATTGGAGACCAATGATTTTCTAGTCGTGATCGAAAAGCACCTTTCAATTGAGCACTATTTGATCGTTTACTCTTTGCGACGTTTAAATCGGAGAGTAGCAGCCATAATTGAAGAGGTCTACGCTCTCCAGAACGCTTATTCTCTCAAAATCAATGGCTTTTAAAACCCTGACAGTTCCATTCACAAGCCCATCAGCTAAATCGATATTCATTGTCACCATATATCGGGCACCAACTTTGAGATTGAGCCTTAGAAGCAGCCCAAACGTTTTTGATAGTGGCTGAGACTGTACTGACTTAATAGCTTTTTCTTTTGCCTCAGAGTTCTGTTATTCAAAAATTTCATCCAGTGCATGTACAATAGCGCCTTCAGAAACCATTTTGGACAATATCCTTTCATTATACTCGTCAACTTGTTTGTCACTATAATAAAGATTGACAGCATCGAAAGCTTCAGCAGGAAGATTTTCCTTAGAAAAGCATCTTGAACTGATGAGAGAAACATCACTAACAGTTATTGTCCCACCCGCCATGTTATTTAATGCTCTAGCAAACGCAGCATCATCCTTCTGTCGCATTATTTTGTTGAGCTCAAAAAGTTTGAAGAGCTCCCATGATGGAGCACCACCTGAATTAGCTAAGTCGATCTCCTTCAGGTGCGTCAAGAGGTTGCACCAGAAATAGAATTTATTGCAGTTAAAGACTTTTTACTTAGCCCAGATTTCGAGCAGTCCAAGTGTCCTTAAAAAAACGGTACTTGAAGTTCCGAGTGGTGAGGTGGGAACACCTCTAGAAGAGCGAGATCAACCAGTGCTGTAGGTGCCAAAGATTTGGTCATTTGGCTGCCAATTGTCCCATGAAATATAGATGTGTAAGGTGCAAAGATGTCCATGGTACCGGCGATTGCAAATTTCCAAAAGAAACACTATATTATATGAACTGCGGTGTCTTTGGTCATCCAGCATCATATCGAGGATGCCTCCGGTATCAAGATGCAACGGTAAATTTCACTCCAAAGCAAACTCAAGTACCCCGCAGTGTGGTACCTACCAACTTCGGTGCTGCTAGAGGACCAGCAGACAATGTAAATAAAATAAATAATGTAAGTGGCAATAAAGAGAAATTAAATTCTTTTTCGGAGAGAATTACCAGACAGAATTTTAAAATTAACATTATTTTGCAGCGTTTAGGGCTTTCAAATGCATCAAAATAATTTGTCATCCAGTTACATTCCCATGGATAGGATTCGTCTCATCCCGATCAACGTTAACTTCATTGTGAGTCAACATCGACGTGACTGTCTCTTGGAACTCCTTGCCAAGCAAAAGCCTGACATCATCCTTCTCACTGAAACCCACCTCAATTCATGGCACTCCATGACATTCAAGGATTTTGAATTCGTAAGAAACGATAGGGTAAACAGTGATGGTGGAGGTGGCACCGGGATATTGGTCAGAAGACCCAATTGTTTCCAAAATATTGATAAAATTAATTTCAAAAGCTTTGAAACTCTTGAAGTGTCCGTTATCAAAATCTCACTGCCAGATGGGGATAACCTCTTCGTTATCTTTGCCTATATAACTAGTTGAAATGTTCCCAAATTCAAAGAGGAGCCCAATCCCTTGTTTGAAATACTCGAATTGAACAGGCTGTATAATTATTATATTCGCCAACAATAATCCCAGAGGTGTATTTCTGAAATCGTGGATAACAGAGAACTAAATTGAATACACGTGCGATCTATATGGGTCAAAGTTCCCAACATACACTAGCACAAATTCATATTTGGACCGCTGCATTGCTGATGCAAGCTTTGAATTCAACTTTAATAGTCCTCAACGAAAACTGCAGGTGCTTCCTTACAATAGCGACCATAACGCAGTCATAATGGAAATCAATCATCAAAAGGATGATGTCTTCCTCATTACAGTTCGACGTCAAAACCCTCGGTTGAATTTCAAAAAAACATACTGGGGAAAGTTTCAAAAGAAGTTTAGTCGGGATTACCACAAGCAATGTCCTCCTTTCGTTGACAGCAACGCTTGCTCAATGGTTCCTAATGATAGGAATCTAAGTAACGATAAAATGGATCTCTATTTGTCGAAGTTAGAGAAGCTGACGTTGGAAATGATTAAGAAAGTAGTTCCCAAGACCAAACATTGAAACAATATGGAAGGGTATGAAAAACCAACCATCGCAAGGTTGAAAAGATTGTAAGGAAAATCATTTGTCGTAACTGATGGAAATCTGACAACAATACAGCAGGAAGCAGTTACTGCGCCTCTGCTCTTCTCAATATTCATTCACGAGGAATTGAACGGCTTTGATTTTAACGTCTCGCCTACGCGAACATTGGTAGCGTTGGCTGATGATACGATCATGTATACGGCAGACCAAAAAGCTACAATAGTTCAGAACAATCTTCAAAAAATGTTCAATGATGTGCAGCTGTACACTGACAATTGGCGATCGAAAGTCAATGCGCAGAAGTGCGAAACAATTTAGTTTCGGGCAACGCCGCAGAGAGTCAGTCATGGCCTGAAACATAATTGGAAGGATTTCCACATCATGGCTGCCGAGGGTAGTTCAGAACGGGTTGCACATAAATCCTGTGCTCTATACCTTGGCGTTTATCTCGATCAGTATCTGTACTGTACTGAACATGTCAAAATCATGCTCAGCAAAGCACAAAAAGTAGTCATTGCCCTTCGACGACTCTTTCATTCCAGAAACATGGATCAAAAGGTCAAAATTAACTGTTACAAGACCCTGGTTAGACCAGTTTTGACGTATAGATGTCAGGTCTGGTACAACCAAAGTGCTAGTTCTATGGAAAAATTAAGAGTTTTCGAAAGGAAATGTCTTCGTGCATGTACTGGTTTTTACAGAAAGCCTGAAATGGATTGAAACATTATATTTCGAATAGAAGAATTTATCAAACTGCTAAAGTGACAAGATTCGATATCTTCATATTGAAGCTTCTTTGGAATCATATTACAAGATCTTTAACTATGAATTTCACAGCCGTTCCGCCCTACTGACGGATGTATTGCTACTTGCCTCGCTAATGGTTTCGTTCTCCAGAAGCATTCGCGTATTTGGACATGAATCGATATGTTTTCGATTCTGACGGCGTCCCAGTCATATATCACATATATCGACGGGCCACCGAAAAGAAGATAAAATATCCTCTGAATTTGAGTTCGCGAGACCAACAATTCCAATGGAGATACTTATCTGCTAGATTCGTTGAAGCTGATCAAGCTGAGACGGAGAAATCTAAGGATTGGTAGCTTAATGACAATGTCTAAATTACTCGTGTTTATTTTCAGTTTTTGTGTTTTTCGTTACTTAGTTTTGAGTTTCAGCTCATTATTGCCACATTTAGTGTTGTTGTTTATTTGTGTTAAAAATTAGGGATATTGTAACAAACATAAGCAGTCGAGCAGACCCGTGGTGATCAGGAGTGGCTGCTCCTGAAGAGATAAGGTGATCACCCCGTCGAAACTGCTTAGTTTGTTGTTTTACTAGTGTAAACTAAACTACCTCCGTCAAGTTTCCAGATGAGTGGTTCACTTCAGCCACTTTAACATCTTTACGTTTGACATTCCCCCTGTAATGCAACGACCTTCTTCGGAGAAAGTAACGGTTGCTTTTTGTGTAATGTTTGCATTTGTTTCAGGCATATGTTATGTTTATTATATTAGGTTTCGAGATAAAGTTAAACGCTTAGGCAGCGATTTGGGCTAATAGGTGTTTGTATTGTTATTGTTTGGAATTTGCTTTATATTCTTGTAAAATTTATATCGATTAGTATTGAATAAAGCGCTTTTGATTATGACTTTGTGACTTTGTGTCATCTGAAGATTAAAATACCCGTGTTAAAAAAATTGCGCGGAAAGCAGTGGTTTCCACTCTGCATTATCGTCGTTCTTAAGAAAAAAAAAAAAAAAAAATATATATATATATATATATATATATATATATATATATATATATATATATATATATATATATATATATATATATATATATATATATATATATATATATATATATATATATATATATATATATATATATATATATATATATATATATATATATATGCTGTCTATATTATATATGTATTTCAATTGACTCCCTTGGAAATATATAGGCAAACTAATAAAAATATTACCACTTAACAACTGCTAACTTTGCAAATAGATAATAGTAACAAACATTTTAAATTCAAATAGTAAATCCACTTAGTTGCCATATTATATTTCCTAGTGAACCATTCCCATCCAAGCAACACTATTATCAAGTATTGATGCTAGCGAAATATACATACTATAATGCAAGTATATTATATATTATATAATCTGATATCACCTTATCATTGACCATATCTTCTTAGCATATGTTCCACTTCAGTTGGATTTATAGCCTTGAGTTACGACGATGTCGTATGTCATAATCGCATTAGATGAATATTAAATTCATTCACTGAAATTTGAGTAACAAAAATGGCATATTTAAAGGTCATCAAAACTACACATGGTACGAGCTATCGTTGATTGTATACAGTAAATCACGTGCTTGAACTTATCATTGTTGCAATGTTATTTATTTATTATACTTTTATTTTATACTCAGTCAATTGATCTTATTCAATATTTGTGTGCCAAATTGAGATATATTGACTAAAGCTTTTTTAAAGATGATTATAAGGAATTACTCGAAATTCAGGTAAAAGTCATAGAATCAATATTTGACAAAATTTCACACACAAAAATTGAAACAAAGAACTGAAATTGATGCTTTGGGCTGGCGGATATGATGGTTTGGACCTAGTTGCTTTGCACCGTAGCGTCGAGGTGACATTCGTATGTGAACGGCTCCAATTCAACTATCATGCCGTCTCCGTTCCGGTAAAACCTTGGTAGGCCTCGGAGTACATCCGAAGTGCTCACCATTGGATTGATGCTGTAGATTCGGTTGAGACGGACTCTCGATTAGCGCTGGTCTGGCTCTGACCACTTGTTCCCATAAGGTCTTGTGCCAACCCTCGCATGGCCTCCGTGCTCTGCAAAGATAATCATGGGACCAAATAGGCGACTACACTCAAGAACGGAGATAGCGGCTCCAAGGGGGGAACCAATAAAACTGGAGCAACAAAAAACCCTTAAAAAAGATTTTTAAAAACCCAAAAAAAGAAAGCAAAAATAACAAACACGATGATGCAACTAGCAGCTACAGCCACAATGTTAACAGAACATGATGAGTGGTGCTAACGATGACAAAACCGACGATTAATACAATGACAGCGACGGTGGATGAAAAATGGAGATTAACAGCCAGAGCGTCCTAAAAAGGGAAAGCGGAAAACTCTGCAGGACGCTTCAGATGTTTGAGCGGTCGAGGAAGATATAAAGAACATCGAGAATTCGATAGTCACTGCTGCAATCGCTACCAAAGCGACTGAAGCAAGGGTCGTAAATCCCAAAATAATAATGAACCATCCGGCCACGAGGAGATTACGGCAGGAAAAGACGAGGGTGACCAAACAACTAAATTGACGTTGTGCGATTTCATCGCCAACTTCAAAAAGGGGGCGGAAGTACTGTATTCAAAAGCATAAGCCGATAACCTCTCCCAAGTTTGATGATCGCAAAGTATAATTGCCGCTCAGCGACATGAAGAAGAAATGTTATCCCGAAAAGTGGAAGATATTCTAAAAAGAATAATATCTGCATGCGACTCACCAAAAATCAAGAAAGCAGTAAAGATTGGGCTCTTTAAACTAGAGGAACTTCATAGGGCATTATTGGAGGAGCTGGGTAAAGGCCGAAGAGGACCTGAAGGCCGAAGAGGACCAGAAGGCCGAAGAGGACCAGAAGGCCGAAGAAGAGCACAAGGCTAAAGAAACACTGGGTGTTGAATCTAAAGAGTGCCAGCATATAGCTCCCACCATCAAAAATCAATAAAAAAAAAGCCATCTAGCCCAATTGAAGGCGATTGGGATAAAAGAAGGAAAGAAGAGGCACTTGATGGGTGCGCACAACAAGATCAGGGGTTATAGATAGTGCTGACAAAAGGATCGAAGAAAGCCATAAAGGAACTCCTTCAAAAAGTGCCAGAAAGCAAAGTTCGCACGGACGCCATACAAGAAAATAGATCTGATGCGAAAGAGGAGAGACAGAAGCCCCAACAAAGACCCCAGCAGCAGCCACTGCTCTTAAGACCCCAAGATGTGCTATGGAATATCAGGGGAAACGAACGGCCCGAAGACACCAACATAGCCATTAAAGCAGTACAATCAACGTGCAACTATAGCCTCGCTCGAGCCGATAGTAATGATCGAAATAAGAGACATTGACTGCGTCACAGATCTGGCCGAGGTAGAAGAGGCCATCAGAAAGGAGTTCCCTAGCGTGGGCAGAATCAAAGCAAGGCTGACACCTGAAAACAATAGGGGACAATGAATGGCCATAATCTACTTCACTGAAAAGGGTGCCGAACAATTTCTGAATAAAGGCAAAGTAAGAATAGGGTGGGTTATCTGTAGGATACGGCAAAAAATAGCCCCTCTTCAATGTTTCAAACGCCTTGGCTATGGCGCCAACGCGTAAGTATGCATAGGAGCCGAAAGAAGTTCCCTACGTTATCAGCCAGTGATTATTAGTACATTCTTCTTAAGATCAGCAATGTTGTCCCCCGATGTCCGTGCTCTCGGCTTTCTACAATTGGATGGAACATTGGAAGGATGGACGTCGAGGGGTTCGTCGAGGTGCTCACAGTGGGTGCTCACAGTGAGTGCTCAGTTGCAGGGAGATTCGCAGGGGACGGAAGAGCTGGCAGCTCAAGACGTGGTGAACTCAACTATGAGCATCATTACGACTGCTTGAAATGCTTCTATGCTCCGTCGAAATCACTGCAAAGCGAAAGGAGTGTCACAAGCTTCGCCGTAAGGCTCAAGAGTATGGAACCGTGATGAGATATGAAACCGGCTGGCAGGATATAAGTTGGCCAGGAAATGCCTCAGCAAACTGATCAACAACAGAAAGGCTTGTTGCTGGCAAGATCTAGTATACAATATGAACCCTTGTTCCCGTGGGGCCTTGGCTACAAGCTAGTTATGCGGAAGCTTGCTGCCCTACGGAAACCTAGCATACTCGTACATAATCTGGAAAAGGTGGACGAGATAGTGCAAGCACTCTTCTCCGCCCATGCCGTCCGTGTTTACGCTGTCCGTGAGGCAGCAGTCGAGTGTCCACTGTTCACACAGCCGAAACTGGAAAAGGCAGTCCTATCATTCAGAGCGAGGAAGGCTCCATACACAAATAGTGGTCCAGCCGAGGCTTTGCAACTCGTCTATCAACATTGTCTTGACTTGCTACTCAGCACATTCAACGCTTGCCTACGGGTTGGGGTTGTCCCGGTACGATGAAAGGTGGCGATGCTCGTGCTGATCAGCAAGGGGAACGATAATCCCAGATCACCGTCTGCATACTGGCCGTTATGCATGCTAGACACTGCTGGGAAAGTGCTAGAGAAACTCATTAAGGGAAGACTCACTGACATGATTTGTACTGCTGAACCTATCCCCTCGGCAGTACGGCTTTAGAGCAGGACGCTCACCATTGGTGCGATTATAGAGGTGGTGAACGCGGTCCAAAAGGCAGAGGCATATAGTGGCACCAAGTGACGGGTCCTCTTGTTGGTGACACTTGAATTCAATAACACCTTCAACTCCGCTAGATGGGTGGATATTCTGGATACGCTGGAAAACCCTTTTCAAGCTCCAGAATATCTAATGCGGCTTTTGAGGGACGACCTGAAGGACTGAAACTTGCTTCACGACATGACACAAGGCCAACGAAGTATTGAAGTTACATCGGGTGTTGCCCAGGGATCTATCTTTAGTCCAAGCTTATGGAACGTGTCTTTGACTGGAGATGCCAGATGAGTCACGCTTGATTGGCTATGCGGATGATGTTGTGGCTCTGGTTACTGGACGCAGCGTTGAACAAGCGCAACTTAGGTTAGGTATGCAAATGAGCCAACTGAAAGACTGGGTGACTGCTCGCGGGTTCAGTTTAGCACTGGAGAAAACCGAAGTGGTCATTTTGACAAAAAAGAGAATCCCTAGAGTCAGGATGATCAGTATTGGAGATATACGAATCGAGTCGAAATCAGCGGTACCTGGGGCTATTGATTGATTAGAAGATGTGTTTCTCTGAGCAAACCAGCGCACCGGCTGAGAAGGCTACTTCGGGAGTATTGGTTCTGAGCCAATTAACGGCCAATGTAGGAAGACCCAACTCATCAAAAAGATGCCCCTTGATGAGTGCTGTAGGGTCAGTGCTACTGTGCGGAGCAGAAGTATGGGGCAACGCTCTCAGTAAGGAGGTATACCGAAAACGCCTTGCACAGGTACAGAGAAGAGGGCCACTGAGGATTACATCTTCGTATTCAACAGTCTCTGATTCGGCGCTAAGAGTTATTGCAGGCGTAATACCTGTTGCCCTCTTTGCTAGAGAGCGCCGCACTTTTTCCCTGCGTCAAAACAAGGATGCGAGGGAGATGGATGTCCGCGAGGCGAGGCAGCACTCACAGTCTTGGGTGAATTGCACAAGGAGAAGGTAGACTGAGTGCCTCATCCCGGATGTGAGCCTGTGGCTAAATTGAAGGCATGCTGACAATAAATTCTACCTAACCCAGCTTTTGAGTGGGCATGGTTGTTTTCAGTCTTACCTGCACAAGATTGGTAAGTGTCGGTCCACCAATTGTTGGGTTTGCCCAGAAGAGGAAAACAATGCCTGGCACACATTTTTCGTGTGCACAAAATGGGACAGGCTACGAAGAGACCTCTACAGGGTGACGGGAAAGCTCACCCCGGATAATATTGTCGCAGTGATGCTCAAATCGGTTGACAAACGGAACCAGGTGGCACATTATGTTCGGGCAGTCCTAAAAAACAAAAGGGACTCACAGCAACTGGGGGAGAAAGGCTGGGGGATCGCTTGTCTGGCACTTCCTCCTCAACCTTCCGATAGAAGAGGGATCCTCCAGCTTGAAGGCGCCTCACGGCGTAACAAAACGAGACCTGGTCCGAAGTAATAAGTCAAACCATCGCAGGCTGGGTTCTTAGATTGAGAGAGGAGGTATTTAGGGAGTAGTCCAGTTGCCTTCCTGCGAGTATGCGAGTCCCACACTCTATGCGGTTGAGCTCGGCGTCGCGATTGAACACGAACTGGTTTGCTACAAAGATGCTTCTTGGATATAAGAGTTTCTTGCAGCGCGTACACTGCTCGACCAATCCAGGGAACGAAAGCACCACACTCTCATCCAGCAACAATCAGACTTACTGTGCAACACATGACACATGATAGTGCACCTGCTATCAGTGTCGTCTAGATGGGGCTTTATGCCTACAAGTTTTGAGTGATCATTCGTTTACATGATCCCAAAAAAATAGTGATTCCACAAGCGAGTCCGTATTCAATCTATTCCCGCGATCCCAGCCAGTGACCTAATATTTCCGCGGGTTCAACTCTTGTTTGGTACTTAAACCATATGCAGGCTAATTTATCGGATTTAAATAGCGAATTCCATGAGAGTAAAAATTGTAGGGAAAACGATAGCGTAACGTGTGAAGGTTTACGTCCAGTCCAGAGATGAATTCAATCCACCGTGTGAATTATAATGAATTTTGGTCTCCATTCCAGCTCGAGGAGACTCCACTGTCATCACTAAGGGTGAGTTTGAGTGTTCTACCCAATGTCAGTTCCTTGCCTCACCAAGTACCGTACCAGGTTGCACCGTAGTGTGTGGTTATGGCAAACAATAGACGACGCAAAGGTAAGATTTTAATACGAGGTCAATCGAGGGAAAAGTGTGGCAAAAAGACCCAAATGACGCAAGGATGCCAAATTAACTGGCAAGGAAGTTAACACCCACAACACGGTAGGGAAGTGAACATTTCTTTATGGTTTGTACTTTTCTTGTTTTATGGAGTAGCTAGATTCTGCTCCGTTAGACCTGCTCTAGATGTCAGGGGAATTCTGGATTTAGGTGTTAGCATAAGGCGCTGCCAGATTTGGATTGCACAGATCGGCTTTATTGTTTCTTACGAATTCTGGCAGCATGTGCTCATTTTTTCTGATCCAATACAGAAGCAATCGAATGGTGGTAGGAATTCACAGAATCAACCCATTCGACGCTTGTTTAAATTTTGTTGGTCGACAAGAGTACGATTGGACGCAAGCATTCTTTGAGGAATCCCGCTTCCACGTACCCAAGGAAGCTGACGTGTACCTAAGCTTCCTTTGAAGACTATGACCAGGCAACAATCTGTGGACTATGAATAAGATATTGAATTGAAACTAATATTTTGAGCTAGTGGATATGATGGTTTAGACCAAGATACACAGCATGGTATCACCAAGGTGACACTAAAGCGTGAATGGCTCTAATCTAAGTATCATATTGTGTCCGTCCCGGTAAAACCTTGGAGTACGCTCAAAGTTCTCACCTTTGAGTTTATTGATATAGGTTTGGTTGAGGCGGACTAGATCTGACACTGCACTACCGACGTCAAGTGCTCGTTCAGTGGCAGAGTCAATATTCGCATAATGACGTCAGATGATGATTAGTAGCAGATATCGGGGATGGCGTAGGGGTGACCGATATTTGCTGGGTATCGCTACGCAATATTATGCGCCAAATTGTGGCATGATATTGTGGCCAAAACAGCATACCGATTGCGGATGAATATAGTGGGTGTATTGCTGATTCTTCGAGTATTTTGTGGGGCGAACTGCTCGATTAATACACAGGTCATGAAGATTTCGTGATGAGGGGTGATAGTGAGTTCCTCATTGCAACCCTGTTTTTGGATATGCAAAGCATGGTGAGTTTATAGAGCTATTTCGCCCTTTTCATCAGGGTGCTGTTCATGCTCTGAGTTATAAGTCAATCCTCAAATAAAATTTTTGCTTGTTGCTTAACTGACACGCTAAAAAACAATGATTTCACATCAAGGAAACGAATATTTCGTCATGACCAATCCGGTCGACTTGCTATAGTTTTCCTATCAATTCCACCCTGTCCTTCCCGTTTGTTGCATTTTTCCACGAGCCACTTTGCGATTTGGCATGTCGAGCATCTGTGGCGTTGATGATTTCTCACATCTCATTCCCTGGCTTATGGATTTTTGTAGACATTTTATCCGCAGTATGACTGAATTTATGACACAAAGCATGATGTTCTCGTAGTCAGTTAGAGCTGTTTCCACTCTTTGAACAGAGTACGGTAGAGGATTATTTCTCAATTCGTAGGATTTTCTGCTGTTCAATTCCTCAAACACTGATTCGCCGTATATTTTCTTTTCCATAATTACTACCTTACCGCCAGAAGGGAGAAGTGAAACCGAGTGAAAGGAGTAGTTTCCTGAGTAGCGAGGGGAAACGATGACCTGGATGCATGGAGGCTAAACGGTGAAGTGGAACGGGACTAATTGTGTGGGCCTAGTACATAGAAAGAGGAAACGGTGTAGCTGGAGGTAAGTTGGGTGGTTTTGCATGGTGGCTAAAGGGTGAAATCGAACTGGACAAACGGCGTGATCCTTGTGGAAACGGGAGGCGATGTACATGGGGACAGTAAGCCTGAACGGAGAAGTGGAGCTGGACGAACGGCGCAAGCTTAGCAGGAAGGCGAAATTAGGGACCTGAATCTTAGCAGCCGTTGGCTCGTGTTGCATAAAGAGTGGAACAACTTTGATGATACTGAAAAGACGTATCAAGCGACTACTTTTCTTGACTATTTGTCTCAACCGAAAAATATATGATGCAGGAAAAATGAAAGTGCAGAGAGATTTGCTAAGCCAAGAGATAAATTCTCAGAAACTGGTAGTCTTCCAGGTAGAACGCACCCAAAGCACGGCAGCTTAATTCGTTACGGGAGCCACATAGGCACTTACGCAAAGCATCATGAATAGCTGAGCAGAGCTTTGATCTATAACACGGGCTAGGGGGAGCCCATGAAAGGTTACTGTCACCCTCAACATGGTAATGATCCTACCTGGCTGCAACGCGGCAGTTGTAGCTTGAATAGAGTAAAAGTTTTGAGCACACAGCAGATGTGTTGCAAGTATCTTGATCAGGTGTAAACTGGGACACCATCCCAAGGGTGGGGGGTGCTGATTAGCACATCATATCATAACTTTGAGGGAAGGATAAGGCCTATTCTTGCTATGTTTCTACGTAAACCACGCCATTTCATGTTCTTTATGCACGATTCCGCTAATAAGTTCACCAAAAAATCAATTATCGCTACCATTCCTATTTTTCACCTACTTCCATGCTTCATTAATATTTTTATTAATTACACTACTCAACAAATCTGAAGGAAAAATTTGTGACTGATGTGCTGAGAGGTCCGTGGCGGTTTTAAGGTGTCCTGATTTCGAATTTGAGTTCAAAAATTTTCAATCACGTTCAGATTTTACTTATGTTACAGAGTACATTTTTTTTCTGAAATTTTCGTATAATTTTAACTATAAGTTGAAATAAAAAAAGTTATTTTAAAAAAACCGGTTTTATTTACTAAAAGGGATCCAAAACATATCTATACTAAATCTTTTGCAGACAATTTTTTCGCAAATGCTGACTTTCGCGTATATTGTTGGTCGCTTTCCCTCATAAGGAACTAACAGTAATCTCCCATCATTGCCGGACCCCATCTGCCTTGGTATCATTGCTCTATTGTTGGGATGTCCTAGTGGAACCTTTCTCCTTGCTTATCGCTATCCGCACCCAAATTTTTGGGGAAAGAAGTTTAAATGTGACTGGAGGAAGTGGATTTTAAGGGACATGCAGCAGCCCATTTTGCAATAGTGCTCGAGTAATTCTTTTCCAAGTTTTTCGTAGGTTTCTATTTTGCTGTTTCCTTAAAACTAAAAAAAAAAAATTGTTTTAAACGACTTCCACGCAGCCAAGTCAACATTACTTAATGTTCGATAGAGTTTCTCATCCTTTAGTATTTTTCGAATTTGAGGTCCAACAAATATGCCTTCTTTAAGCTTGGCATCGCTTAGTTTAGGAAAAATTTGTTAAAGATATTTTAATGTATCTCCGTCTTTATCTAATGCTTGGACAAAATTTTTCATCAATCCAAGCTTAATATGCATTGGAGGTAACAAAACTTTTTTTGGGATCAACGAAAGGTATATTCTTCACGTTGGCCTGGCCTGGAATAAATTGATCTCTCTGAAGCCACTCTTTTACTTTATAATGGCTTGCTGTTGCTCTACTGTCCCAAAGACACAGAATACAGCAATACTTAGTAAATCCACCCTGAAGTCCAAGTAACAATCCTATGACTTTTAGGTCACCACATATTTGCCACTTGTAAGCATCATACACAGTTTATTGAATTTAGAATCTTCGACATACTTTCGTATATTTCTTTCATGTCAACTGCATGCGCAAGAGGAATAGACGGCCTTATATTGCCATTATGAAGCAAAATCACCTTTAAACTTATTTTTGAGGAGTCATTGCATGAACGCCGCTCGTCCGGATTATGCGCAAAGCCCAATCTTTCCATAAAACCATTAGGACTAACACAAACACAATTTTTGTCTTGCATGGTGAAAAACGGGGATAGTTCCTGGTTATGGGTTCTGAAAGTTATTAATTTCGTTCCTGATGACAGTAAATTCCACTGTTGTAGTCTTGAACCCAATAGCTCAGCATAGTCCTTGGAGAAGTGGAGGTCTTTGACTAGGTCGTTTAACTCAGCTTGCTCAATTAAATGGAGTCCTTTTTTCGTTATTTTCAGGAGAATAGGTAGCGTTCATTTTTTCTGCACTGTTCAGTTCTCCTTCATCATCATATCCCAAATCTGGTAAGCCTTCTCCGTGAGGAACAGGTCTTGTTGCTGAATGAATCTCTGGATATTCAATATTATGCTTGTTTTTCCTTGAAAACCGGACACTTTTGTCATACAAAAGTAACAGTCGTTGAAATGGTTAGTTGGTTCCCGCCAAATCATTGGAGCTGCAAAAGGTATAGAAGATCGTTTACCATGTAACTTAGTTACTTCGATTTGAAGCACAAGTTTGATAACACTCGTGAGGAGCCCACTCTTGATCTTGATCGCCAACAACACTGCCAAAATATTTGTGATAAGCTATTTTTGTCATTTTATTAATTGTCCTCTTCTGTAATTTAGGGATAAACTGGCCACATATACTCGTATAGCAAAAACTGTCCGCGGGGTTAACACAACCACGTTTCTGCACCTTAGGTATTTTGATAAAGTTCACGTCAAAAGCTCAAAACTGAAAACACGTGTTCTCTTTTGCCAACCGTAATTACAACTGACTCATCTCAGCGATGGTGACGTGACAGACAAAAGCCGCACCTCCACAACGTGCAGGCATAACCTGCTAGAATAAGAAGTAACCTAGCAGTTCGATTTAAATGTGAAGTAGGATTTACAAATTAAGAAGCAATAGGTAGATAGATTTGCTTTGGCGACGGCAAAGTACATTACGATGCTATTATATTAATTTACATAAACTTTCTGGACTACTGGTTGTGGTTTGACCCCTACACCCCTTGACTACAACACTTTTAAAAAGTGAACTTTTTCGGGTTTTGGTTTTTTAAACACTAGCACCCAATTTTATTATGAACACAAGTTGCTTTGGTACATGCTGTAATTTCAAATAACTTGATTTTCTTTTTCAATAAAAAATCATAACTCAAAAATCCTACTCATCAGGAAATTTTTAATATCATTTTCGGTTTCAGCAACCTAAAGTTAGCAAGAAACAACCTCTAAAATCACAGTCGCAAAATGTTTGTAAACTAGTGTTATTACTAGGCCATTTTAAGACACTGAAGAGGAGAGAACACTTACCCTTGAAATGTACATACATATATAGGTTTTAAAAAACCACATAGCGTTTTTAATTTGCGTTGAGGAAAACAAAAATCTGAAAGTCCGCATAAAAAAGCGGGTCACTCACACGTAAGTGTGCATACTTAAATTCCAAGTTTATTAAGTTCGTTCGTGTCCATTATTTTTTCTTTAGTGGATCAGCAACCTGCCTGAATGACGGCATCCTAGCCAAGTATTTTTTCTATTTATCCCTATACGTTTCTTATCTTGTGGCAGTTACTGTTTTAATAAAAGTAGCTAAATTTGTTTTTACCACGATGATTTAATATAATGACCTCTAAAAACTTCAAAACAATAAAATTCAAACGAGCACTATCCACCAAGTAATGTTTGCATCACTCAGCAATATTCTGCCAAGTAAATCTAATTTCATCAGTAAATGATTTCTCGTAATTGAAATCCTATTGTACTTCCTTTCAGTACTTTCTCAATATATCTCTTCACCGTTTCTTTACTATCATCCACAACTTCTACGTTTCTTATACCACCAACATCGCGATTCAGCTTTCGCTACCACTTGAAGACATATCCAGCAAACCAACGACAAATAACTAATCCAATACCATCCAATCGTCACCATCCTTCTTATCGATAATTGAACTCTTTCTTCAGGCTACACTTCAGACCAGTCTATGGAAAGAACGTTGTTAAAGCGTAACTAAAAAGCTCCTAATTACACTTAACCGTTATCGCAATCATCCTGGCAGTTATTCGATAATAGAAGTGTAAGGAACAGATGTTTAAATAATTGCTTAAAGTGTTTAGCACAGCCTTATTTGAATCCTTGCTAATGTAAATGATTTAATTTAGCTTCTAACTTGAAGAATACTTTGAGCGCAAATATTTAGGGCTTAGTTTCTATAGAAAGCTTCCTGCAATGATTAAAATTTCCTGTAATACAATTTGAACTTTATCTCAATGTTGAGGAAATATCTGAGTTAGTTTGTTTACAGACCATTGCCTGATGAAGCAACGTTGCAAACTGAACTTTGTGGTTTAGTGCCCGGAAGGTCCTTTTATGAAGTTTTCTATTAAGTTGCAACGTTTGGCATTAAATTGTATTAAGACTGGTTATGACTTTATTCTTGTTGATGTTAATCTTTTTTACTTAATGGATTAGCCAATCTTAAACCTGTTATTCACGCTTTCTTTGCTTTACCATGAAAACGGTGTCAGAAATATTCCTTCTACTGCACCTCGCAATCACATCCTTACAAACAAATCATGAAATTGCCAATTTACTATGTCTAATCGGTAGGAAATTGGCTTTCAGTCAAGTGAAAGAATTCGAATTTCCTTACATGATGAAGTATGTTCAACTTGTTAACAAACATATCAACAGGTGTTTGATTCTTCTTCCGTGGATTTTATGAGCGCATGTCATCGTTCTTGTTATGAGTATATGAATAAAAGGATGTACTTGATCCAGAAGCATTGCCGGAGGAGATATGATGGAATAAATGTTTGAATAATATATCATCTTTGATATATTACGAGTCGATATTGATGAACATTAGCCTGTAGGATATGCTGGAATGCTAACATATTTTAGAGTGAAATGGAATCGATTTTATATTTCTGATTGACTGTCCTGGATTTTTTACACTTTTATTTTATGAAAAATTAAGTTTCCATAAAACTTTTCAACTTAAATAGTTTATCCTGTTCTGGGATCTGTTCACATATTCAATATCTTTTCATAATTAATAACTTTCGTTATTTCAATCAAAGACTCACGTTTTGGATGCTTTTTGCCTTCTACGTCAGTCAATAGATCCATAATTGACAGAGAAGAGGCTTCGCCAAAACCCAGACTTTTTTTCATGCAATAGAACTTTGGTTTTCTTGACTAACTTTGGGACACGTGGCCCAATCCTTACTGAAGTAAACATCGTCCATATCAATAGCTTCCATTTTAGGCCAAAACTAGTAAAAATAGTAGAAGAATGCTCTTGACAGAAAGGTTTTGTAAATAAATTAGTAAATCGAACAATTTCCTTCATATATGTAAAGGTTGAACAATAAAACAATCTTTATTTGTTGAAAAGGTTTGTTACAAAATTCAGTATTTAGGAAGAATGAATTCAATAATTAAGAAGAACAAAAAGAAGTCACGTCTGCTCGTGGCACGCTCTCGTAGTCGAATCCCTTCGATCATGTTGCAGGTGATGAACTCCCCGCCGTCAATGTTGCCACCCGACACGGCCCTTCCTGATTGTCATTCGACCCAAATAAAGTGCCCTGTCACGCCTTCATTTTGTCCGCTACTGAATATGTCTGGGTTGTTCCTTCACAATCCTTGTAGTGAAATAAGTATTGTTACCCTTCCCTCGAGGGCTTTCGGTCATCAGAGACGGGCGTGGGCGCCACTCGCTTCAGCCCTAAACACTCACATTAACCGCCAAGCGAACGGACGGTTGATCAGAGAAATTTCACCGCCGCACCTAAACTGAAATCCTCTAACACACGAATTGAATCTGCACCAGAAATCAACCGCTAAAGAAATCCCACCGACACAACCTATCTTCGAATGCAATTCCCACTAAGCTGGGAGGCAGGAAAAATTATGAGGCGGTATCCCGAAAGTTTGTAGAGGAACCGATATTGCGCACTTTTCAGCATTATGCGTTAGCCAAGTTTACAACACCAGCCAAAACTAAAGTTTTCCCGAAGTTCAATATGTAATTCGCACAAATCTGAAACCTTTACCGAATTCACTACAAAAATCACGTTTCAATTTAAAGGAAAATGTATTTCTGCTTTAACAATACGTGGAATTGAATTACTTACTAATGAGTCTACATACGTAGGGGGTCTCCGGTATTTCCGCCGTCAATCCAAGATTCTTCGTCGCTACCTCCAGTGATTTTGCCACCTTTTCCAGCTACCGATTTAAAACTTCTTGTGAATCTGATTCCACACACTAGCTTGCCGCCACCAACCTTAATACCGCCGTTGTTGTCGCTGGGAACTCAATCAATCTTCGTTCTTCTGCTTCCGTCGCCACCAAAGGCCGTTCCGCTAAAAAAGGAGATTCCATTATTCACAGGTCCCTCGTCAATTCATCTCCAGCGGGAACCCGTTACGTTTTTTTCGGGGGAAATGAAATTTGTTCTAGCTGTGCGCAATCGAACAGCGGCACTCAAACTGTTTTGATATTTGGCAATTGAAATATAACTTTCCCTTCAACTAGTACATTCGTGAATGTTTAATTATTTAAATATCGAAGATTTATTTTTAAGCAAAAATGAAAATCTGACAGCATATTCCATCATACGCGGCTATATTCGTTAGTGTGTAGTAGTTGATCAGGATATTTTCGATTGATAAGTGTTGAATGAGTTTGATCGGTGAGTTGAACGAGTGTTTTTATTCCTTGAAGCCGTATCGATCCTAGCATCATTGCTAGTTGCAGTTGTTTTAGTTATCGTCGCCGTAATCTGTGCTGGTACGCCGAAATTGGTCAATTTTGCATCTCCGTGTGCAGGGCATTCGCTCGACCTATGTCCCTATGAATTTTTTTCATTAATTGTAACAACTCCAACCCCTGGTGCACTTCACAGCACATATAGGTGCTTTGTCGTTCTGTTGGCGGACACGATACTTGATGTATATCCTGCAAATGCCACTACCACAATGTCCCATCAGATCCAAAATTTCATGGCACCGCAAAGCAACCGTATGACAGTTTCTGTGTCCTGATGATCAAGGGTGCTATAAATTGAAGCTACAAAGTCGGAGGAATCGCAGTCGATGGCTATTTGTTCTTGTTGTTCTGGCGTTTCATGAGAGGTGGATTTCGTGAAAGTGGATTTATCTTGGCGTTTCGTGAAAGTGCATTTATCTTACAGACTTACGCACTAGTTATATACATGATTACTTTACTTTACACAGTGTTCTTTTTTTTCAAATTCGAACATCTATCTGAATTTGTCTTTCACAATAATTCCTAACTTTAAACCATGGTTCGTGGTGGTTAATGTATCCCGGTGCTCAAAATAAGTTCTTCATTTTTTTACGGTCTTGCGTGAATAGTATACGTGAGATTTCCTTCCAGGTGGTCGGGACGGACTGGCAGAGACCTCGTCATTAACGACGATCCTTATGGCCCACAAATAAGAGTGGGACATCCAGATGGAGGTGGTGCCTCCTCGCACCTTCCCAACCGAATCAAGATCCAAACGTAGACGTGGCCATGTGTATCCCATTTGAGTGAAAAACTCATACAAAAGCACTTTGTATGACACTTCCCCTCAAATGAGAAGCACAAACGTAACCAATTTATGCTACAGAACCATCAATGAAATCACATAACCCTACATCATAGAAAGGCACGCGAACGGATGGCCACTCTACCCGACAAGAGCCCCTGTGAAGCGACAAAAACCAGAGGAGTGCGCCCGATGGCTAGCCAAAATGAGCGGAGAAGCCTGTAATCGATGCGGGTCCTATACCCAGTCAGGTCCGACGAAAAGAAAAGACCGAATGTAACTTATCTACTCACACATTTTTGTTTTTTATTAACCTTTGGTAAATCAAAAATCCATTTGAAAGTATTTTTTTCTTAATGAAAATTCCCGATTTCATATACTTAACCCAAATGTGGCAGTAAAACGATTGACTCTAAATTTAAAAAATGGGGTTGTGCTTCTTACAATTTCAACTCTTAACAAATTTGAACAGACATACGATTTGAATGGATTCACTTAACTGTATTCAAATATGACGATATTAACAGTCCAGAGTGTTGACTAGAAAGGTCTGTTTATCCGGTCATACAATTATCTACAAATTCTAATTGTACTGTCTCCTTTTCCCCGATCATCTTATGAAGATAACAAATGGATAAACGATTTCATCTTCTTTTTTCTCTAATATTCAAAAGGACATGCATTTCGATAAATATGGAACAATAAATTTATCTAGTATCTCTTTTTTTTATAAACCAAATTAAATAAATAAATTGGAAAAATTAGTAAAACAAACAAATGCACTCACCTAAAGGGTTTTCCAATAAGACGTGTTATTTTGAATAGCCCGCTATTTCAGTAGATGTCACTTTTGAAGCTGTCATTCCATTGACATTTGACAATTAGAAGCTACGCCATTTATAAAAATGGAACGAAACATGCTTCAATAACGCATTGAAATTATTAAAACTCACTATAAAAATCGTGAAAATTTGGCAAAGACGGTTCGTAAAACTTGAACATTTTTGGGGTCGTTACGAAGCACCTTGTCGGACCGCAATACAGAAATTGGTGGAAAAATTCGAGCTTTTGGTATAACTTAGTGATGTGAAGAATAAAATCCGTGCACGTCACTCAAGAATAGCCGAGAATATTGCTGCTGTAGCTGAAAGTGTTGAAGAAAACCCAGGTTTGTCCATTCCTCGTCGTTCTTTGGAATTAGGCATTCCACAAACGTCATTACACCGTATTTTGCATAAAGATTTGGGTCTTAAGGCTTATAAAGTTCAGTTAACACGAGAATTCAAGCCGGTCGATCATCAACAACGTCGTGTCTTTGCTGATTGGGTCCTTGACATGCATGAAAATTATCCGGAATTCCATCGAAAAATCATCTTGAGTGATGAAGCCCATTTCTACATGGGTGGCTTCGTCAACAAGCAAAATTGTCACATTTGGGGCTTGAAAAACCTCTCTATCCTCAACGTGTGACTTTTGGTGCGGTTTATGGTCCGGTGGAGTCATTGGACCTTACTTTTTCGAAAATGAGGCTAGAGCAACAATTGCGGTGAATGGATTGCGCTATCAAGAGATGATCAATGATTTTTTATGGCCGGAATTGGATGGTATTGATTTGGGCAACGTTTACGCTAGGCTAATTGAGTGATCTAACATTCAAGGGTCCAATGCCATTTGCCTTTTTTTCGTTTGCGAGGTCGTTGCCGTGAGTCCAATCCATTCCGAGACCCATTTGCAGGCTTCGAAACATTTTAAGGTTTTCTAGGGACGGGGAGTTAACCCATCGCCCAGCCTCCACTCTGGCAGAATGGTTATTCCTTGATTTCAATATCAGTCGAGGAAGACTCACCTTCACTCTCTTACGTCTCCACAAAGGAGGTGTAAGTAAGACTTAGTGGCTGTAGATGTATTTACAGTTATTAGCATTTCTCGGCATTTAATGTCCCAAGAGCATTTACTATCATTTAATTGTGGGAGAGAAGTAAAGATATAAGTTTAGCGAGCAACAACACAAGACAAGCATACAAAGTAGTGAAAAGGCTGAAACGTGGTTATCAATCCAAAACCACGCTCTGTCGTGATGACATCGGCAATATCATCGCTGATGAACCCGAGATTAAAGAAAGATGGGCACTATATTTCAAGAGCCTGCTTAATCCCCCGCACAGCTCCACAACATTGGAGCCTATAGATGTCTGCGGAGAGCCATCATTGGCCCCATCAACTCTGGATGAAGCTTGTTCCATCATCAAAGCCCAAAAGAAGAATAAAGCGCCGGGCATCGATGAGATTGCAGTGGAGCTCATCAAATATGGTGGCAGTAGTGTTCATCAAGCTATTCACAAAGTCATCCAGCACATTTGGCTACACGAACATATGCCGAAAGAATGGAGCCAATGAATTAAATTCCCCATCCTGAAAAAAGGTGACAAGCTACAGTGCGAAAATTATAGAAGCATATCACTACTTTGTACGGCGTACAAAGTATTTTCAAAGGTCTTAGAAAATCAAGTCGGATCATACGCCAAAAGTATTATTGGGGAATATCAAGATGGTTTTAGACCAGGTAGATTGACAATAGACCAATTATTCACAATCAAGCAGGTACTTGAAAAATGCAGGGCGTTCAACATAGACGTACACCAAATTTTCGTTGACTTCAAGCAAGCATACGACAGTATTGATCGTAACCTACTGTACCAAATAATGCTTGGTTTTGGCATCCCAGTCAAATTATTCCGTCTTACCAAAATGACAATGACGTTGACGACCTCCCAAGTCCGCATCAATAACCAACTCACCGATGCCTTTGACACAAATATTGCACTAAAGCAGGGAGATGGGAGTACGTCATAAAGAAGCTACCTGTCGATACGTGAGGTTCATTACTATACAAATCGAGCCAAGTAGTAGCTTATGCGGACAACATCGACATTTTGTCACGGTCATTAACAACTGCCAAAGAACTTTTCCTGAAACTCGACAGCGAAGCAAAACTAGAAGGGCTACAAATCAATGAAAATAAAACAAAGCTCATGACGCTGTCAAGGAAAAATACCTCAAGAACACAAAATATAACTCTTGGTGAGTACAGTATCAAAAATGTTAGCAAATTTGTGTGTCTAGGCGCCAAAATGACGAGAATTGGTGATGAAAGAGACGAAATACGCCGAAGAATACAACTCGCAAATAAAATATTTTATTCAGTTTTGACGATCTTGAAGACCAGCTGCATACACAGGAGAAGAAAGCTCCAAGTATACAAATCTGTGATAAGACCTGTGTTATGCTATGTGTGCGAAACACGGACCCTAACCCAAGCACCCGCAAATATATTGAACGCCTTTGAGCGACGGGCGAATAATTGGAGCAAAGCTAGACGGGGACCAATGGCGAATTCGATACAACCATGAGCTGTATGAAATTTTTGACGAGCCTAAGGTCTCAACGATTGTCAGACTGTGGAAGCTGCAACAGATACCCAAGAAGGTATTCGTTGGGAGAACTGAAAGCCGAAGACCAGTGGGGAAACCGAGGAAACACTGGTTTGACTCGGTTGACGAAGAATATGCATCGCTGCTCGGATTTTGAAATTGGAGGATGCGGTCAATGGACCGAGACAGTTGGTGGCGCTTTTGAAGGAAAGTGCTACGGAGAAGAAAAAGAATGCCCAACCTAAATTTAATTCCATCTTAAAAATATGCATATGCTTGTTACGAAATACAAAACAAAACATTTTTTTCATATCAATTACTAAAAGAATTTAAACTAGGTCTTCTTTATCTCTGAAATGGGTAAGGAACCACTACGCGCGTGGATACACTTTCAGACTTGAACTCCATATGGTTGCCCAAATTCTTTGTTGGTATTAATAGTGTTCACGCTACAGAATGATAGGTCTCTAACGATGGACCTAGTCATCAGGTCCATCGATCTCATCGATCTCATCGATCCGCATAGGAGGGCCCGTGGGCGCATCAAGTCCACCCGGTTGCCCAATTTTCAGGTATTCGTAAGTTTCTCCGTTAATGTGAAAGGATGACTTGCGTCATTAGCTCGGTAGGCAGAATTAATAAACTTCCTTCGGTTTTTGTCAGGCCGAATTAGATCTTTAGTGTGAACGCACGAATAAATGTTTTGTAGTATGCTTTGCACTGGCGAAAAGAACCCACCCCATTACACCACAGAAGCTAGCTACAATCGGGCAACGTTTTTCGAGTAAAACCGATAATCTTAGCTCACTGAGGAAGTTATTATCGCTGCTGTCATTAAAGGACTTGTATCAATATAATTTAAACACTACCTAAACCTCAGTGGCAGCATCGAGTTTGAGCTTCTGATGCTGCTGTCGGACTATCGGACCACCTAGCTGTGATGGATATTAATTGAAAAATTAAGTAATAATCACATGGTTGAGCGTAATATTGACTATATCACCTTGAATTCCGTTACGATCATGGAATGAGGTACATTAACAACAAATCTCAACGCAAAGTTTTGGGTCTGGACTGTTGTGCGATGGATTAATTTACGAAGGTGATCTGGTAAGCAGCCTACAAAAAAACAAAAATTTTGGAAAAATGGCAATTTATTTCTGAACATAGTCTCTTCTTAGCTTGAAATAGTTGACCCAGCTATGTTTCAACTTCTTTAACCCGTTTGAAAAATATGTTTTCTATTGGTCTGCACAGAAGGCCTCCGTGGCAGTAATGACCTCCTCATTTGACTCAAATTTCTATCCAGCGAGTGACTTTTTCAAGTTTGGAAACAAAAAAGTCACACATGGCTAAACCTGGAGAATAGCAGTTCGCAGCCCAATTTGACCGTGAAGACGGTGGAGGTGTGGGCCGGTGCGTTGTCATGGGAAAGGAGCTCCTTTTCCTATGCCAGATGGGGCCTTTTTCTGCAATTTGTCGTTTAATCAGCCCAATAATTTGGCCTGTGGCCGATTCGCACTTCTCCAGATAATTGATGCAGATTGCACCTTGTCGGTTCCCGAAAACTGTGGCCATCACCTTTCCGGCCGATAGGACAGTCTTTGCCTTCTTTGGAGTACGTTTGCTGAGTGAAGTCCACTGTTCCAACTGCTTTCTGTTCTCTGGTATGTACCAGTGGAGCCATGTTTCGTTGATTGTCGCAAAACGATACAGAAGTTGCTTCAGATTGCGTTTAAATAACATCAAATACTGCTCTAAGGTGGTCTAATGGTTATGTTTGTTGTTTGGAGTGATCAAACGCGGTACTCATCACGCTGACAGCTTTCTCATACCCAATATTTTATACAGAATCTAACCCACGGGTCTTTTGAGATGCCTGCTGTCTCAGCTATCCGGCAGACCTTCAATCGGTGGTCTGCTAATACGAGCTCGTGGATTTTTGTCACGTTATCCTCCGTGGTAGTCGTTTTCTGGGCACCTGGGTGTGGCTCATCAAAAACCGACGTGAGACCACGTTGAAACCCATTAAATCAATTGTTTACGATCACCATCGCAGGCGCAGAGTCACCGTACACAGCATTCAAGCGCTCTTTGATTTCTCTGCACGATTTGCCATCGAAAAATAGAATCGAATCACCGACCAATATTACTCTTTCTCGAATTTTCTAAAATCCGCGGGCACGCAGACTTCCACACACAGTCAAAACAAAACTTCGAGTCCGATTTGGCTGAAATTTTGACAGTAGACATCTAGAAGAATGTTCTTCATCATAATGCAATAGTGGCGCCATCGGACGGTGAGGCTAAGTACTTATCGGACCGCCTTTCTTCTCACTTTTTAGTGGAGAAAGTCATACCAATATCTCTTTCGCCTTGAGAGCCTCTGGCTAATCCAGCGTTGACTCAATTGTTTGTATGATGCAACAAACATTAAACTTTTCCAGTAAAAAATTATTTTTCAATTAACGTTTAGAAAAATTAATTTTTATAGATGAGTGATAGAAGCTATTAAAAAACACGGCTGTATGCAACGGATTCTAGGCGTAGAATATTGATTACCTTGATGATGCTATTAGATGAGTACGGTACTCTTTTTCCGGAAAATATCAATAGTACTCTTTACTGATTAGATTATTTTTCGTTGCTAAGGTTTCACCATGAAAGGGATATCCATCTACGCTCTGTAGTTTATTTAAAAAAGCCTAAATTTTGCCTAAAACGTACTCAAGAATGTAAATGAATTATGTGTGGTACTTTTATCTATTTTATGGTTCTCTCCACAGAATCACGCGCTATTGCTGTACTTGCCAAATTTTCCATGGCCTACAATTTATCTGTTTTTCACTCGATTGTTATGAAATTTTTAGGATATCTGCACTTGTTACTAAGAAATCAAAACACAAAAGGTTGGCAAATTTCCTTTCTTTCTTTATTTAATAGGCAAAATCGTAATCTTCATAAAATGTATTGTTACATGTATGAATAATTCTGTGAGCTACTGTCGCACTTGTTTTCACAACCATTAAGAACCTCATAATTAACAAAGTGAATTTACTCGAAACCACAAGAACCCACCAAGCATGATCAACATCTGAAAGTGACGTCACTCCATTCATTAAGCTGCTCGAGTTTACTAGGTACCTCTTGGCAGAACATGGCTAGAGACCCTATATAAAGGCGAGCTGAATGAATGGGAGGAATCATTCATTAGAACCGCGATAGTAAAAACTGCGATAGTGTGGAGTGCGAATCGGAAAACGATATTGATCGAGTAATAGTAAAGTGATTTTCGTGATAGATAAGACAGTTAAAGTGAAAAATTTATAGACAAAGTGAAAATTAAAACTAGTGAAAGTGTTAAATTAATGATTGTGCATTTATAAATAAATAAACTCTTTTGACTTAATTTAAAAGACATTGCGTTTTCACTTGCCCGGAAAATTAAAATTATTGGCCGCGAACCAAAACACGCGACAGTGGTGTCAAGAAGTGAGAAAGAAAATTTTGGTAGTGAAAACGTTTAAACATTTTTAAAGCGCACAATAGTGAAAATTAACGTGGAAACTGGTGAAAAAAAATATAAGTCGAAATAATAAAATTACCTCGAAGCTAACAGTGAAAAATTAATGAATTTACCATGGTGGGTGAGCCCTTAAATGCGGAAAAAGGCGCAGAAGGTGGTGAAGCAGAAACACCAAAACCAAAGGAACCAGGAAATGCGCTGATGCAAATGTTGACGCTGATGCAGCAAGAGCAGCGACAACAGTCATCCAATTTAACGAAGAAGTTGGATGAATAATCAGCGAAGTTAAATGAACAATCAGTGAAGCTGGATCAACAAGCGATCGAAATCAAGGAAGTGCAAAAACAGTCAACCGAAATAAAAGCGGAGCTCGGTAGCCTGAACAATCAAATTAAATGCGTCGAGAAAAAGGTTTACCAGGTCGAGGAGAAGGTCAGCCAGGTTGAGGAGAGAATCAAACATGAGATCAGCCAGGTCGAAGAGAGAATGAACCATGAGATGGAGAAAGTGAAAAAAGAATTGGAAGCAGCGAAGGCAGTAGTAACCACCTCACCAGCCCCATTTGTAACCGCAGCACATAGCAAATCCAGAAATGTGAAAGCACCAATATTCGACGAACAAATGGTCTGGAGTATTTACAAGATCCAGTTTGAAGCCGCCGCTAGGATAAATCACTGGAATGAGCAGGAACGAGCAACTGCATTAATTCTTGCTCTAAGAGGCCCAGCTGCCGAGATTTTGCAGACTATGCCCATTGAGTTGCATTCAAACCCGGCTGCTATAATGAATGCGCTGGACATGCGTTATGGAGACGATCATCTGAAGCAGATTTATTGGGCACAGCTACGGCATCGGATGCAGAAATCTGACGAAACCTAACAGTAGATAGCCCAAGACATTGAGCGACTGGCACTTTTGGCTTACCCAGCGTACGACCCAGAACATCGAGATGACGTAGCAACAGAAGCATTCATCAACGCCTCAAAGGACAAGAAATTGCAACAAGCCGTGCGTTTAGCTCAAAAGCAAAAGGTTAAGGACGCATTGGTGTATATTCTGAACTTCGAGGCAGCGAAAAATGTGAGTCGTACCACTGCCCGGGTCCATGAGGTAGTGGCAGACGAGTGCAGGTGTGAGCGCGTGGAAAATAAGTGAGAGCCGCAGGCAAATGGTGCGCCTAGATGCTGGGTTTGCGATGAGAAGGGGCACCTGCAAAGAGACTGTAAGAAGCGAAGGAAACGGAGGTATTGTCCAGAATAGTGGAGATCCAGACCGTGTCAGGAGCCTAGAATGGAAGCCCATCAAACTGGAGGGGAAAACTTCGTGGGGCGGATATTGGCCAGGAGGACTGACATCCCCAGCACCCTGTCAAGGCAACATTGTGGAGAAGCAGACTTATGCCTCCCTGGTCAAGTTAATAAAGAACATTGCACCATAACAAGCGACACTGGTGCAACCCGATCGACTATCCGACCAGACTTAATGAGGCCCCAACTACTTCACAGGGGCAGAGTTCATGGAAATGCTGACGCCCTACCTCGTTATCCATGTCCAGCTAACTGCAAGCATTGCCGACGGATTGAACAAAAGGAGCCAACCGTTGATCTGCAAGTGGTAACGGCCGAAATTGATGAAGGTTGGTTATCGGAGGAGATTCGAAATGCCCAGCTAGCCGATTAACACATCGGACCATTGCTCATATGGAAGGAGACAACTGGACGACCTGAGTGGAAAGACGTTTCAATGCATGGCGCAACACTGAAAAGCTATTGGGCACAACGGAACTCCCTTCAGGTGGAGGGTGGCGTACTCAAGCGGAAATGGGAAACGGTGGATGGCAGCTCCTATAGGATGCAAACTATACTTCCCAAAAGCCGAATCCACGATGTGGTTAAGGAAATGCATGAAGGGTCCTCGGGGGGCCACCTTGATGTTAACAAGACCTTAGCGAAATTGCGGGAAAGGTTTTACTTGCTCCACGTTCGAGAAGACGTAGAGGACTGGTGCCGTAGGTGCACGATTTGCGGTTCCGTCAAAGGTCCAAAGCGACGACTGAGAGGACAAATGCAAACCTTTAACGTGGGGGTACCATTTGAAAGGATTGCTGTTGACATCGCAGGACCCTTTCCTGAATCCGAGGGAGGAAATCGATACACGCTGGTTGTGGCTGATTATTTCAGCAAGTGGCCCGAGGTCTACCCCATATCCAACCAGGAAGCAACTACTGTAGCCGAACAGCTAGTATTAAATTGAGTCAGTAGGTACGGCGTTCCTTGCGAACTACATTTGGATCAAGGCCGAAACTTTGAGTCACTAGTTTTTGGCGAAATGTGCAAGCTGCTGGAAATACAGAAAACGAGGACAACACCGCTGCATCCCCAATCCGATGGAATGGTTGAACGTTTCAACGGCACGCTCAATAAACATCTGGCCAAGATGGTTGACAAGAACCAAAGGGACTGGGACCGACATATCCCACTATTTTTAATGGCATACAGACCTGCCAAACATGCATCGATGGGTCAAGCCCCACCCAAAGTCATTTTTGGAAAGACTATTCGTCTGCCGGCTGATATAAAGTTCGAAACACCCCCTGAGAAACTCCAAACGATCTCAGAGTACGCAAGTAAGCTAAAAGGACGGTCGAACCAGATACATCGGCCAGTGCGAAAACACCTCGAATCAGCTACTGACTGCATGAAGACCAGGTATGATCTAAAGGCTAATTCTACTGGCTTCCAGCAAGATGACTTGGTGTGGCTATATAACCCGCAACGGCGAAAGGGTAGGTCTCCAAAGTTGCAACATAATTGGGAGGGACCATACCGAGTTACAAAGCGAATCAACGACGTTGTTTATCGCATACAGGAACACCGTAAGCCGAGAGCCAAAATGAAAATCGTGCATCTGAACCGTCTTGCCCCATATTACACCCAAGGAGAATTGACTACAACTGGCGACACATCTTTTCGGGGCGAAAAGAACTGAGGTGCGGGCAGTGTTACATGTATGAATAATTCTGTGAGCTACTGTCGCACTTGTTTTCACAACCATTAAGAACCTCATAATTAACAAAGTGAATTTACTCGAAACCACGAGAACCCACCAAGCATGATCAACATCTGAAAGTGACGTCACTCCATTCATTAAGCTGCTCGAATATACTAGGTACCTCTCGGCAGAACATTCGCCAATGTACGAGAAATGGGTTGAATGGCTAGAGACCCTATATAAAGGCGAGCTGAATGAATGGGAAGATTATTCATTAGAACCACGATAGTAAAAACTGCGATAGTGTGGGGTGCGAATCGGAAAGCGATATTGATCGAGTAATAGTAAAGTGATTTTCGTGATAGATAAGACAGTTAAAGTGAAAAATTTATAGACAAAGTGAAAATTAAAATGAGTGAAAGTGTTAAATTAATGATTATGCATTTATAAATAAATAAACTCTTTTAACTAAATTTAAAAGACATTGCGTTTTCACTTGCCCGGAACATTAAAATTATTGGCCGCGAACCAAAACACGCGACAGTACTATTTATAACAGAGGTTATCGAATTTTGACTTCTGAGATCTTTATTGGCCGAGGTGTGACAATTAAGTAATGAGACTGATTTTATTGCCACGCTTGTGGTAAACCTGCGGCATCTTTTCCCTCTCCATTGATATATTTATTATTGCTCTAGCTTTTTAGTTCGCCTGCTGTGTCGTGTTGAGTAGACATGTGTTGGTGGTGCTCGTCCCGAAAATGTAGAAACGAAATCAACAGCAACGCGTCACGATGAAATTTGGTGCCAGATTGGGTGAAAGTGCATGGTGATCGTGCCCAGATATTCCGATGGCATAAAGAGTTTAAGGAGGGGCGTGAAAGCGTGGAAGACGAGGCGCGGAGCGGGAGACCAGTCGAGGTGCGGGCTGACGCGAATGCGCAGCATGTACGCGCCCTAATCTGTGAAGATCGGTGTTTAACAGCTCGAATGCTGGCCTCGGAACTGGGTATGAACCGTGAAACAGTCAGACAAATTTTAACCGACGATTTTGGGATGAAAAAGTTTTGCGCGAAGCTGGTTCCAAAAAACCTTTCTGAGGAGCAAAATCAGCATCAAATGATCGTCGCAGAAGACTGTTTGGAACAAGTGGAAAATGTTCCCACGATGCTTGATCGAGTTATTACAGGCAATGAGAGCTGCTTTTTCCAATCGGTGGTCAAAGGAACCCATTTTGAGTCAATTACGGACATCCAGGCGGTCGTGACGAGGGTACTCGCGGACATCCTAGTCGAAGCGTTCCAGAAATATTACGAAGCAACGCGCTGGAAACGTTGAATAGCTGCCCAAGGAAACTACTTTGAAGGGGATGGTAGAGTTGTAGAATATTTTTTAAATATACGGTTTTCATGGAATCAGTCTCATTACTTAATTCTCACACCTCGTACTCATAAATACCTACTTCCATAGTTTTTTTCATATTCGTTGAATCTTAGCGCGAGAAGGGACACCATTTTTTGTACATTTTCCCTCCTCCTGTACATCTTGACCTTATGATAACCTGTTATCTGATACCCATATCTACAATCTTATACTAAAAAAATTGTTAAAGGGTTCGTTCCATATATGGGGAGGACTCTCCCTTAAAGCTTTATTAAAACATCTCATATTATATCAAAACTTTGGAGATGTCATCACTTTTGACCTATTTACAAAATTTAATGTTTGTTATTAAAACATCTCATATTATATCAAAACTTTGGAGATGTCATCACTTTTGACCTATTTACAAAATTTAATGTTTGTGGCTGCTCCAGTTTCCGAGAAAACTTGCTGTGATGTATGGACAGACGGACAGTTATCTCGCAATTTTGGTATGATTTTGTGAAATTATTTTACACAACTCTAAAAACAAACAGAAATGTACAGATGAAACCGATATCCTTCTCCATTATGGAAGCCCGTTAAAAATCCATCATTTTTTCATTACATTTGCTAATGCAGCACAATTATTCATCTTAAATACCTACTCCTTATTTAAACTATGTCAATAAAGTCTAAGTCGACCGTTAAATTACTTAAATTGTAGGATTCAAAATGCACTTGGTATGATTCAAGATTTCATGGTGCAAGAGAAATTGTTATCCTTTCTTATGGAGGCGACATAACACAATACATTTGCATTACTCACGATGTATTCAGTTTACAATAGATGTGTAACAAATGAATTCACCAGGATTTGAAGGCGCTTAAAATGAGAATCAACTTGCAAATCTCACCTGCTGCAAAGAAACTTTACGTTCCTAAAGGATTTTATGACTATAGTTTCGAAGGGGTATGTTGTAGTATGACGTGTCTAAATAATAACAGGACCATCTAATTCAGTTGCAACCGGTGGGAAATAAATGTATCCTTGCTCGAATTTAAACTGTTGCAGCTTTCAGAAGTTTCTAGAACATTTTAGGCTGTTATAGAACCCTTACATTTATTAATTTACTGGATTACTTCCATCTAACAACTTTAATATTTCACATCCTTAAGATTCTTAATCCTTCTAACAAGCAATAAAAACATAATTGTCTTCTTAAGCACAGTGGCCTAATCTTCCTAAGGATCCTTCACCCTTAATATTCTTACATTATTATATTTTTTATCGACTACCAGATGTTCGGGACAACAAAATTTGTTTTCAAGCTGGGACATTGAACCTTGCAATCTAACTCGTAGATCCTCCTATAAAATCACACACGAGCAAGTATATATCCTTCATAGAAGTTTAGAGCAAATGTTTGCGATTCAGTTAAATGTTTTCTCGTAGTAAAATGTTACAACCGAACAACATTATAAATCCTTTTCAACCGGTTCCCTAACGATTTGGCCTTATGACGTTGAAAATGCAACCTTTAGAATAGACTGTGCATGTATGGATACACGTGTAATACACCTTCATCTCACCTCATGTAGTATACTCGTAAATATCAGAGCCAGATATTCTGTATCATCACATATGGCTCAATAAAATAGGAAACTGTATTCTGATGTTGCAAATCCAGGATAGAAGAGAAGGAATGGCTTCATGCTGGTCGACACTAAACAAGTGAACGATAGCCTGCATTCTAGTTATCATAATCATAGTTGTGTTTGTCGTGTTGTAAGACTTTCCTTTATGGATGTAGGAGGGATGTAAAGGAAATGGTAATAGCCTAGAAATGAGCAGCTGTAACACCAGCTCCTTGATGCGAAATAACGACTAATTTGTATTTAGCATTGTAATGTGATTAGGTGTCGTTGCTTTGAGGGAACCTTTGAATATCAGGACGAAACGATTTGGACGTACAGGGATATTATACAAGTATGTAGAGAATTATAATGTTGAAGGATAGTAATAACCGTTATGGGAGCGATTTACCTTGATTATAGAGACTGCTTCAGTCGAGTCTATAAAGGATAGAAGGTCCGTTTAATTGCATTATTATCAGACAATTATTTGATTTGCATTTAAATCTCTTTTATTATCTCGAATACTACCTCTCTGAAAAAGGAAAATTCTTGTTGAAATTCACCATTTAGAATGTTGTCTGAAAGCTACTAGCAAATATTGAAAATTGAATTTAGGGCTAAATTTATCTTAATGCATGAAAGTTCAGCTCTGAAAATCTGCTTGGAGGGTAAAAGCAGCTAAGGGTCGTTATGTGTGTATTTTTTGTGGTTAGGAGGTGAATGTCACTCACGCACAGAGCATGAGGCTCCCATACTCGCAAGCAACAGCACTACACACTAAACACCTCCTCTGTCAACCCGAGAATCTAGCCTGAAACCGTTTGGCATATTACTTGAGGCCAGGTCGCGTTTGGTTATGCCGTAAGGCACCTTCGAGCTGTGGGATCCCTCTTCTAACGAGACGGAAGAGAGGAAGAGGAATTGCCATACAAGCGATCCCCCAGCCCCAACGCTTCTGACTGCCGTGGGTCCCTTTTAACTTTTAGGACTGCCCGAACTAAATGTGTGACCTGATTCCATTTGTCAACCGATTCGAGCATCACCGCGAATATACTATCCGGAGTCAACTCTCCGGTCTTCCTATAGAGGTCCCTTCGCAGCCTGTCCCATTTTGCTCACGCAAAAAATGTGTGGCAAGCATTGTCTTCCTCTCTTGGAAAAAACTGACTACCGGGGGACGGTGACTTACCGATCCTGTGCAGGTAAGGCTGAAAACACCCATGCCCAATCAAAAGCTGGGACAGATAGAAGTCAGTCTCACCATGCCTTCGATTTAGCCACGGTCTCACATCTGGAATGAGACACGCCGTCCGCCTTCGCTTCGTACAATTCACCCAAGACTGCTGCCTATCGTTGAGTGAGCGCTGTCTCCCGCACGTCCTCATTTCGATGCAGGTAAATAGCGCGGTGCTCTATAGCAAGGAGGTATGATATCTTCAATAACTCTCACCGTCAAATCAGAGACTGTCACATACGAAGATGCAATACTCAGTGCTCCTCTTCTCTGTACCTGTCCATGGCGTTTTCGGTATGCCTCCTTACTGAGAGTGTCACCTCATATTTCTAGCCCGTACAGTAGCACTGACCCTACAGCACTCATCAAGAGGTATCTTCTTGATGAGCTGGATCCCCTTGCGTTGGCCATAAGTCAACTCAGAGCTGATACTCCCAAAGCAGCCTTCTCAGCCCTTACTCTGATTTGCTCAGAGAAACTCATCTTCGAGTCAATCAGTAGCCCCAAGTACTTCACGGCTAGTTTCGATTCGATTAGTTTGTGGCCAATACTGATCATCATACTCTAGGGATTCTCTTTTTTGTCAAGATGACCCTTGGGTTTTCTCTAGTGCTAAACTGAACCTGTGAGCGGTCATACTGTCTCTTACTCGGCGCATTAGCATACCTAGCCTAAGTTGTGCTTGTTCAATGGTTTCTTAGCGTATTTAAAAGGTTTTTTAGCATATTCAGAGTATCCACCCATCCAGTGGAGTTGAAGACGTTCCTAATGTCGAGTGTCACCAACAGGACCATCCGTCGCTTGGTGCGGCTATATGCCTCTGCCTTTTTGACCGCGCTCACCACCTCTGTAATTGCATCAATTGTGGAGCGTCCTGCTCTAAAGGAGATAGGTCCCCAACAGCACGAATCAAGTCAATGAGTCTTCCCTTGTTGAGTTTCTCTAGCACTTTCCCAGCAGTGACTAGCATGCATAACGGGTGGTATGCAGACGACGATCCGGGGTTTCCCTGCTGCTTGCTGATTACGATGAGCCTCGCCACCTTCCATCGTACCGGGAAAACTCCGCGCCATAGGCAAGCGTTGAATGTGCTGAGTAGCAAGTCAGAACAATGGTGATAGACAAGTTGCAATCCCTCAGCTGGAACACCATCTGGACCTGGAGCCTTCCTCGCTTTCAGGGAAAGGACTACCTTCTCCAGTATGAAGATAAGAGACTCGACTGCAGTTTCACCATGGCCAGTGTCAACACGGACAGGATGGGCAGGGAAGAGTGCCAACACTCTCTGGTCCATCTTTTCCGCACCATGTTTGCAAGAATCCCGTAGGACACCAGGCTTCCGAATACCTAGCTTGTAACCAAGGCCACATTATCCACTAGATCTTACCGGCAGTGAGCCATGCAGTTATTAATAAATTTGTGGAGGCATTTTCTGACCAACTTATATGCTTATACCCGGTTGCATGACTCATCATGGTTCCGTGTCCGTTGAGCCTCACGCCGATGTTTGTGATACTTCCTTCGCTTTTCAGCGATTCCAGTCAACCACCAATACACTGGAGGCTTATAATGCGCTCCAAATCTCCTATTATTGGAGCACCTACTGTGAGTACCTCGACGATCCTCTTGATGTCCATCCTTCCTTTGATACACCCAATTGTAGAGAGTCTCTAAATATAATTAAAAAACACTCCACACTCATTGTTCTCTATAAAGTTGGATTTTTGACTTGTTTTTCTTCTAACGCATAGTTCTTTGGATTGCAAGAATAATTTTTCCTATTTATGTTAACGCATCGATTGCCAATATCGTCTTAACCCTAGTTGGAAAAAATGCCTCATTTGTTGAGCAATTTCATCCAATTGATCCTGGATGTACAGTTCATTGAGCAAATTTACGTTTGCCAATTTGTTCCTTACTCTTGTAATCACGATTATGCTTTCCCTCTTGTCAAATTTGACGGGTGGTCTGGTAATGCTCTACTAAGATGGATGTGGGCTAAAACGTCCTCAGAGGTGGCGCTACTATACATTGGCCTCCGGATACGTCGCACCCAGTGTTCTCAGTCTTCTGACTGAGTCTTCCAGTTTGGTATACTTGGATGTATTCTGCTGTCTACATCGATAAAGTCCTGGTTTTCTTTGTTGCCCATTGCTTCCTTTGTAGTACCTTTCTGGTACCCATGATTCGGGCATTCGCGTAATGTTGATAGACGCTTGCGGATTCCTATTAAGACAATAGAACTCATCCTTGTAACACATTGAACACAATTTTCTATGCTTAATGGGCCAAATATCTTTCAGTCAAAACCGTCCATATTCTTCTCCGATGTTTTGATAACATTGAGGACTGTGAATCTTATTAGGGTTTCGACCATTTCAAACTTACTTTTAAGATGGAGTCCCCATGTTCACATATGCGCCACCTTTTGAGACCTAAGATCCTAGTTACACAAAGTGATCCGTTTTTTTCGAATTTGCAATTACAAATCGTAACATTCTGTCGTGCTTGTATATTTTTCAACATAGGGATGATAACTTTTATTTTGTTTTTGTTGAACTGCAGCTCAACCTGTTTGCTTGTTGTTTGAATTCTTGGAATGCCTTCTTTACTTGACTAAGTAATCTGGCTTTTTCCTCGCCAGCTGCAAAGCTAACTAATTGTGCTGCTCCCTTTGTGAACTAACTTAGGCGCGACTACCAGTTCAAGAATAGGTTACAGAAAGCGTTACGATTAATGCTGTCGAAATTTTGGAGAAAATCTATAATAAGCTGGAAAACTTTGATGTTATGTTCCTAGCATTTCTCCTAAATTTGCTTGACTGAGAAGATCTGGTCTACTGTTGAACGTTGAGCTTTAAAACAGTGTTTGAACTTTCCAATGAGGTTATCAGCGATAGTTTTGAACAGGTGTTCAATGATTTTGGTCTAGATTAGAAGAAAAAATTCTCGTATCGTTTTGGCAACAGAATCTATCATCTTTTTATACGAGTATATTGGGCACATCACGCTTTTTCTCCATCCTCAATAAGTTGCCTCTGGATCCATTTTTTCAGTGAGTTGATGGCTATACGCACGAAAAATCATTTCTTCTGATTTCAAAAGTTCTGGTTGACTCAATCTACACCTTTACTCAACTTTAGATCCAACAGTGCTGCATCCACATAATCAAGAAATGGTATAAGCGTACCCTCTTTATCTGCATTGTCCAGAATGCTGGAGTAAATGAGTTAAAATATTGTATCAGTACTCAGCATGTGCTGGAAAGATTGAACCCAGTGTTGTTTGATCGCGTACTCGTTGCCTATCATGTTGCTTCACCTTGGCTAGGGCTTACGTGCCCAAGATCCAGTCTTGGATCAGCATCCTTGCAAAGAATACAGTGCGCCTATTTTATACACTTTATACTTTTATGTCCCATTTCAACGCATTTGTAACATAGTGAACTCTTATCGGATCCTTTGCATACTTACGCGATGTGACGACAAGCAAGGCATTTGAAAAATTGAAGAGGCGCTGCTCTTCACCGTATCCTGCAGATATGCCACCCTATTCTTATTGTGCCCTTGTTCAGAAATTGTTCGGTGTTTTTTTTTTTGGTCAAGTCAATGATGGCCATTTGTTGTCCCCTATGGTTTTCTGGTGTCAGCCTTACTTTCATCCGACCCACGCTAGAGAACTCCCTTTTGATAGCCTCTTCTATGTTGGCCAAGTTCTTGACAACGTCAACGTCTCTTATTTCGATACTCACCATCGGTCCGAGAGAGGTCATAGTTGCGGTTTTACTGGGGACTTTCTTCGCTGCGTAGCAAAATGCTTCTTTATTCTCGGCCTCTGCTCCGAATTCGACCAGTATGTGGGCAGAACGCGTTGGTCGTACTGCTTTAATGGCAGTGTTTATGTCTTTGGGCCGTACATTTGCCGTGATATCCCGCAACACTTCTGCGTAAGATCGGCCATCTTGGGGTTTTACGAGCAGTGCCTGTTGCCGAGGTCTTCGTTGGGGCTTCTTTCTCTCCTGTTTTGTCTCAAATCTTTTTGCTTTTTGGCCATCGGCACGAACTTTATTTGTTGGCACTTTTTTCAGCACTTTCTTTGTAGCTTTCTTCGCTGCTTTTGTCAGCGGTGTCTGGAAACCCTGATCTGGTGTTTTGTGCCCATCAAGTGTCTCTTTCTTTCTTCTTTTATCCCGATCCCCTTCAACTTCAATTGGGCTAGATACCATTCTTTTATTGATGTTTGATGGTGCAGCTCTCTGCGCATGCCTTTTTGTTTTGGCCCCCAGCGTTTCTTTAGCCTTTTGCTCTTCTTCGACCTTCTGGTCCTTTTTGGCCTTCAAGCAGCTCCTCCGATAATATTCTATGCAGTCTTGGAGCTCTTCTAGTTCAAGGAGCCCAATCTTTACTCCTTTGCTGATTTTTGGCGAGTCACATGTAGATTTAATTGTTTTTAAAACATCTCTCGTTTTTCGGGTTAGTCTTTTTCTTCTTATAACTGGACGGCGGTTATACTTTGCAACCTCTTTTCTTCATAGAGCTTATCGGCTTCCGTTTTCGAGTACAATACTTCAGCTACATTTTTGACGGTGGCGATGAAATCACAGCATGACCATTTATTTCTCTAGTCACTCCTTTTTCTTCCTGCCGTGATAACTTTGTGGACTTCAGGATGGTTCGTTATTATATTGGGATTGAAAACCCTTGCTTCGGTAGCGATTGCAGCAGTAAGCATAAAGTTCTCGATGTTCTTTATATTTTCCCACACCGCTTGAGAATCTGGCGTGTCCTCTTAGAATTCTCCGCCATTCCTTTTCGGACGTTTAGGCATTTGCATCATTTTTTGCCGCATCCGAATGCCACAGGAATCTTAGTCTGGTCCTTAGGAATCTCAGTCTGGACGAGGTGTCCGGTAATATGCGTTTTTCGTCCGCCTTAACTCTCATTGTATTCATCGTCGTTTTTGTCATCACTAGTACCGCTTTCGATGTGCTGTTAACATTGTGGCTACAACTGCTGGTAGCATCGTTATTTTAACTTACTTATTTGGATTTTTAAATCTTTTATTGAGGGTTTCATTTAAAATCGCTCCAGTTTGGTTAGGTCCCCCACCGAAGCTGCTATCTGCATTTGTGTGTTTCGTCCTATGTTTATCTTTGCAGAACAGGGAGGTCATGCAAGCGTTGCCATAAGCTCTTATGGGGACAAGTGCTTAGATCCAGACCAGCGCTATTCGGGAGTCCGTTTCAACTGAACCTACACCAATGTTGCGAACTTCGAAGATACTTCCATGTCTGCCAAGGTTTTACCAGGACGGAGACGGTATGATAGTTAAATAGGAGCCGTTTACACACGAGTGTCACCTTGATGCTACCGTGTAAGCAGCTTAGTCCAAACCATCATGTCCGCCAGCCCAAAGCATCAACTCTAGTCCGTTGTCCAAAGCGTATTCCGGATTGAGTTAGGGTTGTTACCTGTTATCCCAGGAGAAACCTCACGGTGACCTTCATATCCTCGGGTCCGTGGAGCTGGCGTTCCCCAAAAACTGCTAGCCTCCAAGAGGATTCCTGTCGACCAGCATTCCTCCGTCTCTTAAATATAGATGCCATTCCAGTAGCTACGGCCTCGATGTCATCTAGACCATGTGCCATCCACAAGTGTTAATACAGTAAGTATCCTCCAATTTAATATACTTGTTTTGAAGTCTCTTCCTACATTCATGGTATCATTGATACCAAGAGGAAAGTCCTACAGTAAGAAAAGCTCTGTAGAGTCGTTCGTAGAAAAGTAGAAGCTCACAAAGATGATTTCTTTGCATTTCGTTTATATGTGTGGCAGCTGCCATATCTGGGGTTGTTGATGTGGGTATATCTGCATCAACGCATTTTGTGGAAACCATTAACCAAGATATTTCCTCCCTCCAATATGGACACAAACGTATTATATGTCAAACTCTAAAGCCCTGTAGTTTTTTTCGTGGATTCTCATATCTTTTTTGTTTCTTTTTGACATCAAGTGCATCTTTGAATATTCAAAATTTACTTGGTCTTATCAGGTTTTAGCTCTATGCTTCTCGGTTAATTCCAGGAAATGGTACTTTGGTTCAGTCCGGTCCAATGCAACTATATCTTGAGTAATTGCAACTCATGTACCGATAGCAACATACCACTGCTTCCCTATTTTGCAATTATATGGCTGTCAAATCGACTGGAACTTAGCCCAAACTTAGAATCTTCACTGGTATATTTTTTAGCGTCATACTTGATTGTGACTGTCACTTCATCACTGACCATAATGCAATTAACATTAGATGCTCCAACTTGACCCTATCAGTTAGAAGCTTTACGTCATCCTTACCATCTGCAGTGACTTTCATTGTGAAATTTTTTGGTAGGTTTGACCTCATTTTCGTGTTGAGCCATTGCGCACTTCAGCTTGAAATCAAGAATGTCCTTTATAACGTGGATTAATTGAATGACTTTTGCACTTGATTCCACCTTGGCTAGTCAACTCCTGGAACTTAAATAGGTTTTGCAGGCCCTCCAGTATAATCGCTGAAAACATTACACTCTACTCCCACTTTATACCAGTGGAAGTGACATTCAGAGATGACCTCATAGGCCTCTTCCAGGTCTAGTATATAGAATTTTATAAAATTCGATGTTTGTTTTTTAGGTTGGTAACCTTGAACATTCAGTGCAAAATCTACCGATATTGTCTCAGTATATCTTCAAAACCTCTGAAGACTCCGTGTTCTTCCCCCTTTCGCATCGAATACATTTTCAGTGACATCCACTAACTTGCATTGATCTAAAGTGTTGGACTTTGTGGATCTAATGAAACCTGGATCTGCTTCTAAATGCAAAATACTTGACAGAGATGTTTGTTGCAGCCTGAGTTACAGCAGTCTTCACAATGTCTTGTTGTGCTCTGTACTTTTGTCCGAGATTTCATTATTAAGAGATTTTTTTATCAATTTGATTGCATTCCAAATTTAAATTACTGTCTGCTTGCAGGGGTAATAACCTTAATGACCCTGTAATCATATTTGCAATACAGGAAAGGTTGACACCAGATACGTGGGGATTGACAGCAGTTTTCATTCTGTATGGAGGACCAGTTCCAACCAGGCCTACAGCATCAACTAAGCTTTGAACGTACTCTGAAAACCCCCGCACTTTAATGCGACAGAGACGCTATGAAACTTTTCCTGATGCTTCTCACTAAGTTTATACACTAAAACAACTAGCCGAGATATGACATATGAATATCAATCGTTATTAGAGCACAAATTGCTTAATTGGGTAAACTTAAAAAAATCAGGCATACTGCAATGATTTTTTTGCGGCCGTTTCGTTTCTAGATTCCCCGAAGGAAATCTAAACCGACCGTTATAGACACAAAGTCTTGGCATGTGTCAACGGACTGTATCCAAGGTGGCTGCTGGCAGGCTTGCTGGTTTGGAGAGAAATTTCGACCGCAGGTCTTACGCGAGCAGACTCAGTCCCAAAATAAAGGTTATTTGCCAACGTTTTAAGCACCTGATTCGAAAATGCGTCAACCTTCCTTCAAGAAGTCTTAACTTTACTTTTCTTTACTTCAATTTCATCTCTTTCTGACCGTACAACCAGAGCAAAAGAGAGAAATCCGAAAAACAAACTTGATCAAAATAACGCGCCCCCGAATTTTCACCGACTCACGTAAATAGAAGGCTACCTTGCCTTTATGTTGCGGGAGGATTCTACACATCTTTTTATACGTAATAGGTGATTGTTGACATACGAATATTATTCGGTGTGTTGGAACTGCTAAGCTCCATAGGCTTCCACATGTCGATAATTTGACCACGTACCAGAGTAATGCGCTAATGTTTTCATTTTCTTCGTTGAGTCAATTAACGTAGCTTAGAGACTGTTTTGTCAGGAATTTGGGGTGGAATAAATTTTAAAATCGGTCAGGAGTACCCTCATCTTGGCAGGCCACCTTCCGTTTTCATTTTCAGATGGGAAACTCGGCGCTGCTGAAAAGGAGAGAGAGAAAATATAGAAAAATTTTCCAATTTTTCTATATTCTCTTTTTTCTTTGATAGGATTGTTCATAGCTCACCACTATCGGCCATTTAACCCATAGTAGCTAGGGGGTTTATATAGGAGATATAGTTTTATCTTTTTACCCAGACATGACCAACAAGTGGACCCTGGAGAAACGCTCCAAGGATATTCAACCTGGCAATTGTGTTATCTACTATGAGGACGTCATAGAAGGTCCTACTAGCGTGAGATTGGAGTGCGGACATCTATTCCACAACATTTGTGTCCAGCAGTCCCTGCAATCCTTCAATCTCTGTCCTCTTTGCAGACGTCCTATTGAATATGCCATTTTAGTCACACCACCCGGAATGCAAGCACCTTCGCTTGGAGCAGTGCAGACGGCATCAGGAGAAAGGAGGACACGGCTCCCTTTTCTGATCTCCAAGGAGCCACTGGTGGAAAAGACCCAGATTCAGGAACTCCGACAAATATTCCAACAGTGTCGCCGAGCACAACTGTCAATGATGGGGTCCTGTCTGGTCTTGTCGGCTGACCGACGAGATTGGACTGAAACGGCTCCAGGACCTGAAGAATGGCTAGCTCATTAGTCACGCAAGAACTCCACCAAACTAAAAACTAAATCTAAATGCAGCTATTCCCACATCTACATCACTGACCGATTGGGCCCAGGTATGAGCCCCAGAGTATAGACCGCGGCTCAGTACTTCAGCCCTACCGTTACCGGTAATGCAAGACTCAGTTCCGTACAGTGGACTGAGCAATGAAGTTAACCACTCAGTGACCCTCGTGACGCAAATCCAAGATCCCTACAGTTATTCGAGTTCTCTGGAGTCACGGCGTCCCAATCCGGAACAACCGCTGCACCTAGCCACGTGCAAAGAGAGGCCTGGAACATCCCTGCAAGGTATCCTGCCTCGATACGGATTAGTAGGCCCAACTTGTCCAAGACAGACCTACTACCAGGACAACGCAGCTGGGGAAGAGTTAATTGGCAACCAAGCCTTTGCCCGGCCTTAAAAACGACGCTTAATGATAAATAAACATTCATTCAGTTAAGTCCATGTAAGTAATTATTTACTTGTATTGATACCTACTGATACGCAGAGGCTGGAATCGAACCCATGATGGGCCACAAAGTAAAAGCACTCGCATTAACCCACAGGGAATCTTATTTAAATTATCAACGGGTAGGAAAATAAGTCAATGTCAATGGAAAAATTAAATGGGCACCAGTAAATAAAAACAATTATGTAATGTGACGCCTACGCCCGGGAATTGAAGTGATTCCGATCCCGAACCCTTGCACCCGGCCAGATGGGTATGACCTCGAAATGCAAGCGGACTTCATCTTTCATGCGGATATCGTTGCGCAGAAAATATTTTTTTTTCTCTCCAAATATTTAGATCTGTGGATTTAAATATTTGAAACATAATATTAATCAAAACCCCGACACATCTCGAGGCATATCCATCTGGGAATGCCCCTCTCCACCGTTGCCATCAAAACACTATGCCACTGGCGACAAATAAAAATGCACATTGCCGCCATGTGGCGTTCCATTCCGCACATCTGTTTGGTCGGTGGTTGTCGGATTGACAGTCCGACGCCACGAGGAAAAAAACGGTGGGAAAATCTATGCCAATCATAGCGTACAATCGATGTCGACGACTTTTTTATAACTAAAACAGTTTTCAACTCTCCTCTATAATTTATTTATAATAGAGCGAATGTGTCATACAATCGCATTATACGTCTTAGTTTCTGCACTTGATTATTGTGTGTATTTTCTACGTGTGATTTTTTCCTGTTTTGCAATCGCGGATTTGTGAGAGAGCACTTTCTTATTCTGGCGACTGGACGAACGATTGATGATATTCCCACTTCCAAAGATTTGGGTACACCGTTTGTAATTTATAAATATAAAAATGGAATATCTGTACCATTTCAGCAACTTTATTTTCATAATGTTACGCATTTTTGCCTGTTCATAAACGATGGCAGAAGTTTGTGCTACTTGTTGCATGTACAAATCCAGAAGTCAGATACCTGCGATATGATGGACGATCGTTTGTTTTATCGAACGTCCAATTGACGAGCGGTTCTTTCGGTCAAGGAGTTGTGGTTATGCGCACTTTTGAAGATCATAATGATACATAGGTTGCCATGGAACGAAACAATGCCTATCAGTATTCAAGACGCGGCCAAGCGCCTGGGCTGACACGGAGGCCGCCCCAACAGCCGCGCGAAACCATCACACAACAGGACGAGTTAATTCGATACATCAAGGAGGCTTGGAATCAGGTGATCGTTCAATTGTTTTGATTTTCCCCTGATTCCCCAAATCAACCAATATATGTCCGTGAGTACGCTCCGTAGCGAAACCATAACGAATCTATACCATTTCCAGTAGTATACTCGTATGCTTAAAGTTCGATTTGATAGAATAACATTTTAACGTGTGCTCGAGAATCGAAAATCAAAATCGACATACGGAAAGTTTAATATCTTTCTACATACCGACTGTTGGCATAATTTTATAGTTTTTCGTTCCACGCAACTGTGTTGTATAATAACTGGACCGAGCTGTCTGCTGACTCATTTTGTTTATACTTTACCTATCGGTCAAGCATTCACACAGTATTCGGTTCTTGTCAGTTCAGTTTATTCGAAAATTCAACAAGCAACTACACAGATCATGTAGGCAAGAGTAATCAAGTTTACTTTCGCATGGATGTTTGGTTCTCTTCCATCCATTCTGGATTGCAAGCTTACTGCGATATGCATAGGTTTGCGCACACAAAATAGGTGATTTTCGTCAAGCAAAATTAGACAAATGTAACTGAAAAGCAAAATCGTCATACACAAAAATGATGATCATAGTCTTTGAAATAAGGAAGAACCGCGGGAAATAAAATAAAACGAAGGTTTTAATTTTAGGACGAAAAGTGAACTAGTAAGAGCGTTAACGTTGATTAATTGCATAAATAAACGCAGTTTCGTGTCAGTGTATTAGGGCTGTATGAATTTTTAGGGTGATATATATAAAAAGACTTTAGAAGGATGCATGTAGTTCATTTAATTGTCTTTCTCTGACAACTGATGTTCATATAAACACTGTAATTGGTCGCGGCTTTTCGAATTAAGTCACAGTTTTTTTTTCTAATACTATTTCTAGTGTTATTTTGTATAGAAGTTTGTCATTTATATCAATATTTTTAATAAGTATATCATAGTCGATTGGATATTAGGTTCCATGATGTTAGTATAGACGATAAGATAATAAGTTTGTAATTGTTTTTTTCTTGTATTTACGCATCATTTATTATTCTGCATTGCAAGCTATGATTTAACGTTCATTTTCCATTTTAAGCATAGCTAACAATCATCAAATTACCTTTTTTTTGCGGAAAAGTTATTCGTTTCAAATAAAATTTATAAATTTAATTCTGATGATAAAAGATATGTTGATTTCTGGCTACAAAACAAAGAAAAAAATGTATCTACAAACATCTTGTTATTCCAAGTTTGTCGAAAAAGTATGCGCATCCTTTTTTGAACGACCCCAAATTTTTGCTTTTGTGTCATTATATATTATACTTCACATGTTGAAGGAAAAATTTTAATATATATACATACATACCTATTAAAATAATAATTTAGTAGTCAAAGGGTAGACTAATAAGTTGTTGAATGCGGAAATATTACTTATTATGAGAATATGTAAACATTTTAAAATACAATGTAAGAGCAACTCAGAATGTAATTAGCAATCAGTTCTTAGTCGAACTAGAAGAGTGTGAATGAAGAAAAAAAAAACAATAATCTTCATTAATGTATTACTGAAAAAGAATCGTTCCTGGCGTATCCGAAAATGAGAATACATTTTATTATGTAGGCATAGTTTACCAGGAAAATATAAAATATTAAGAAAATAGAAAGGGAACAAATGCAAAACTTGATCATTTTTGAGAATCTTGGCGTCTTGAATATTTTATCGAGTCGTAATATACTGACAATACAATGAAGTTAAATACAAGAAAACCTTTAATATATTGTGAATAAAAGAAAATCTTACAATTATCAGTAGCATCTAAATATTTAATTTTTTTTATCTATGTTGAATTTTGAAAGTGTGCTCAAGTTCTGAAATTTTCCAAAAATGTTTCATATATCATTTATTCATTGTAATTTTCCGTAATTGTTATTTATGATAAAGAAAGTGAAATAAATATGAACAAAAGGGCCATTAAAAAAAAAAATTTTAATTACATTATTTTTATGCTAAAATGTACCTGACGTTGTTATTTGCTTAATTCCTTTTAACATTAACGTTAAACCTAAAAATACTAAAAATCGAATTCAATATAAACCATTAAATGTAAAGTAAAATACATGAAATGAACAATCGAGAAATCCTAAATCTCATTGATGCTACTGATTTATTATAAAACAAAATAGAGTCTCTGTACAAGATATATTTACTTAAAAGAGAAAAATAGAATCTAATCTAATCGTATCAATAAACAGGGTATTCTAATTAGAAAATTTTCGTAAAAAAAAAGAAAGGGTAATAAAATGAATTGCTAATTAATAAAAGACTTTCCTTTTCAGTGGTTCTTTATGTTTCAGCGGGAAAGAGAGTGCAGGGTAGGTATGCCGTCGCGAGGGTAGGGTTTCACCAAATCCGCTGAGGTCGGTTTCGCGTCGCGCACGGTACGCGGTACCTTGGTAGTTTTGACATTTTATTAGAGTAGTCTTCGTCGGGTTGATTTCGAGTAGCATACTTTTCGGTACCGCGTCGGAAATTCGGGAACGCGAAATAAAGATTAGATTTTGTATTCTTGACTGGTGAATGAAGAAATACGGAGTAACGTAGAATAGGTTTCTTCTCCGTATGGTTTTGTTTGATAACGCGTTTTGAAAACGGGCATGTTGAGGTGGCTGAAAATATTGTAATTGAGCGTAACCCATTCGGAGACCCGCGACCGAAATCCTCTCCGAACTAGCTAGCCGACAAGCAGCCACCGCGTGAATGGGTTACGGTGCACGGATTGGTTGACCTGTTGGTACCATCCATTGGCACTACTCAGACTTAACGTCTAGAACCGATGAGAGGTCGGTTCCGCGTTCGAACTTAAAATGTTGAAAATCATTACAATTAGTTATGTCTTAGTTGTATACCAGATCGAGACTGTCTCAATTTCCCTGTTACGGTCGACCACGTCATCTTTATATCTCTTTCTTTTCTACACTCGGCCTTTCTGATGGCTGCATCGTCCCCGATACCTACTTCCTCCTCAACGATGAATCCTCGAATGAAGTCTCAACGGTCATGTCTGCCTCTTGACATTCTGGATATGGCTTCATATGATCAACTGACGTCGTAGTCTCCTTGGGTCCTCTGAGGTCACCGATTTTTTCAACTCCGTACCGTTCATTCGGCTTGATTCTCACAAGCCGATAAGTGCCCAAAAGCTTCCTCTGGACTTTTATACCTCCTTCAAACTGATTCGTTTTAATAGCTACGATATCGCCGAAATCTTACGGGCTTGCGGCTTTACGCCGTCGATTGAGCGTTTTGCGATTTTCTTCTTGAACTTTCTTCATGTTGTCCATAGCTCTGCTTCTCAGTTCTGATCGTTCCTTCTGAAATATTTCTACGATTTTAGCTTCAATTATTTCACGCAGCTTCAAGTCGTCTTTTGTACGTATAGCTGTTCCAATCAGTATCTCGAATGGTGAAATTCCAATACAACCATTAAACGAAGAATTAATGCTCTGTTGGACTTTGTCAACGAACTTGAACCACTCTGCTGGATTTTCTATAGACAGTTTTGTCAACACTGGGATAATCACTCGGTTTTGCCCCTCCATATGACCATTACCACGTGGCACACCCATCTTGATGGGAATATGTTCTATTCCCTCGTCTCTGCAGTATTCGGTGAAAGCATTCGAAGTAAATGCGGTCCCTCGGTCTGAAACAATTCTACGTGGGTTTCCGAAAACAGTGGCTTGTTTCTGCAACAGCGATATAACTTCCTCCGTTGTGGTTTACTTCGTTGGATACAGCCACACAAACTTGGTGAATGCATCCGTAACAGTGAATATGTGTTTGAAACAAGTCCTGGTCGACGGCATCGGTCCAAGATGATCAACATGATAGGTATCTAGTGGCCCACCACCTTTGTCAATCGGATATAACAAGCCATCCAGCTTCCCGTGTTTCTTCTCAGCTAATATACAGACTACTTGCATGCTTGCATGTGCGGGAACCAAAATTCCTGTCGGAGAACATATTCGGCTTTCCTCACGCCAAAGTGGCCACGTTCGTTCGCACTTCTTATAACGTCGTAATGCATTGCCTCGGAACCAACCACTAGAAGATCTTCTCGTTCTACGCGGTAAAGAATTCCTTGTCGCAGTTTGAAGTCTTTTTGTTTCTCGTGGTTTATATCTTGAATGATTTTTTGTAGTTTGCTATCGTTCTGCTGGGCTCGGTGCACTCGTTCTATTAATGCAGCTACTCTCTTCTCGATAAGATATACTGATGCTGGATATCGGCTTAAAGCATCCACGTGCTTCATAGCCCTGCCAGATCAACGTTCAAAGTTATAATTAAGTTCCGTCGATTAACAACGCCCAACGTGCCACTCTTAAGGACGTCTCCTTTTTTGCCATGGTTAGGGCAAGAGCTTGACAGTCTATAACTATCTTCACCAGGTTACTCAACAAATAAACGTGAAACTTATTCAATGCTTTCACAACGGCTGAAACCTCCAATTCATAGCTCACATACTTCTCCTCTGCAGGCGTCGTCTTCCAACTTGCATAGTAAACTGGATGTAACCTTCCATCTTCATAGTCTCTCTGCAAAAGTATGGCATCGAGTCCTTGCTTAGACGCGTCCGTATGTAATTCCGTTTCGGATCCGAATCGATACAATTTGAGAACGGGACCATGTTCGAGTATGTCCTTTAACTGTTGAAACGGTGTAGCCTGGTCTTCTCTGAATTCAAACTTTATTCCGTCTTTAAACAGATTAGAGAGGACGAGCTATAGTCGAAAACCCTTTGATAAACTTACGGAAACAGCTGGTGAGCCCTAACAACTTTGTACGCCCCTCGCTTTTTTTGGTCATTTGAATTCTATTTTCCTTTCCTGGCATAATAGTGCCGTTTTCGACGATGTATCCTAAATACTCCCCTCCCTTTTTCAGGAATATACACTTTCCCCAGTTAAACGTTACGTTGTGTTCACTTGCGACCTTGAACACTCTTTGAAGTTTCTCTAAACCATCTTGTTCGCCGGCATTATCAAATCATCTAAATAAAACAATACGGTTCCATCCGCCAACAGGTCTCTAAATACTGCTCTGATGTGTCATAGAAAAACTGCCAGTGAGTTACATATACCAAAAGGAACGCGCAAGAATTCAAACTGCCCATCCGGTGTAACGAACGCCGTATAGTTTATGCTGTTCGTTTCAACTAGCACATGATAGAATCCATTTTCTAAATCCAGAGTAGTGAAAAAGTTGGCGTCTTGCAATCTATCCAGCTGGTCCACGATCAAAGGCAACGGAAAACGGTCCCTTATCATCTTCTTGTTTAGTAGACGATAGTCTACAAACATTTTAATCTTTCCATTTTTTTCGTTATAAGTACTATTGGGCTAGAATATTCCGACAAACGAGGTCTCACCACGTCCTTTTCGATCAAATCATTGACTAGGTCGCTCACGATATCGCGCTGCTCCGCCGACAAGTGTCTTGGATTTTGTTGTATTGGAATATCGTCCTTTAGGATAATTTTCATTTCTACACCGGTATTCTTTGTCAGTCGCGGTTTGTAGCTTTGAATCAAATCTCTTAATGTACGGCCTATGGTTTGGTCTTTAGTGTGCGGCAACTGCATAATGGGCCCTTCACGACGTTTCTCCTTCACTGCGTCTTGGAAGTTGTTCTTTGCTTCGAGCTTATCCGTATGAGATACAGCGTTGAGCTTTCCCAATATAGCATTGCGATTTTTTAAACGTACTTCAACGGGGTTTGTCAGCTCTGCTCCGAGCAAAAATATCGCATCCCACATAATCGTCCGGAACAACGTGCATCTGCAAAACAAAATTAAATCCATCCACACATGCCGGTGCTGTGAAGCTACCAAGCGTTCTCAAACCAACTGAACCCATGACGTCAAAGGGTACTGTCGACGCGTTCAAAGCAGGTGCATCCAGACTTTTGTAGGTGCTGCTCGTCATTAAGTGAAGAGTCGAACATAGCTTTAATATCCTTTCCGCACACCTTCACTATTTTGTACGCTTTCCTTTCCGTTGTACTGCTGTGACCAAAAAATAAGGTGACATTTGCATTTAAACTGCGCGCATTGAAAGATTTGGAGGATTATTTTTTTTTTAGGCCGGTAGTACTGTCAGTAATATCTATGTCTGGAATGGCCTTCAGTTCCGTTTTCGCTGAGGCTTGAATCTCCTCTCTCGTATCAAAACAAATTTCATCATCGCAAAAAAACAAAAAACCTCACTTTTAGCAGCTCACAAAACGACGCGTATCTCAAACACTAATCAATATTTTGACATGGAAATATGACATAGATATCAATGACAGTAAGAAAACCTAAAAAAATAATAATTCTCCAAATCCTTCGACGCGCGCAGTTTAAACTCAAACGTCACCTTATTTTTTTGGACTGTATTTAATGCATTACAGTGTTTTCTATCTGCCTGCCGTTCAATTCCTTGTTGTACTCCTTGGCATTGTGCTTTAGTGTGTCCAAACTTGTTGCACCAAAAACATTTCAACCCCTTCAACTTATCCGGACACTCACGGCTCAAGTGTGTTTTATTCCCGCAGTTGTAACATCGTTTCAACACTATACCTCTTGGACGATTTCGTTGATTTCGTCGAGCCTTTCCGATCTTGCAAGGATATTGCCTCAAACGCAAGTACTAAGGCGAGCATTGATCCAAAACCCTGTAAACGAGCCACGTCATGCAATTGTAAATCCGGAATACCGTCAATGGCATAGCTTACGATTTCCTCTTCGTCCAGGCCAAGGTGATTCGCGAGAATCGTCTTTTCATGTACGTAGTCAAAGAACGTCTCATTTTTCTTCCAAATCCGATCTTCGAATTGTCGTCGCATTATAATTTTATTTGTTCGGTGATAAAGCATCTTCAATGCCCGTCAAAGTTCGTCAGACAACGCAATATACTCCGGCTTGGAGTGAAACAACTCCATTGCTTTCCCCTTAAGCCGTGTTCCAATCAATATTTTCATCGTATCATCATCGAGTTTATACACCCGATGTAAAAACAAATCTTGCTTCTCCCATGTTTTGTAGATATCCGTATTTCCATCGAAAACATTGAGAAAGTGTGCTAGCGTTGCAACATTTACCTTGGGTGTAGTGTGCACCACCGAATTCGAGCACACTACCCGCGAATGTTCTATGTCGGCATGCACGTCTGCATTGTTCGACGTTGTACGACTACCACTGTCGCCACTAACACTATCACCAACTGAATTCCCGTTCGGCTAACTCTTTCTTGCGCTTATATAAAACGATTTCGCGCTCACGGACAGACTCCGGCACTAGCACACTTTCAATAATGCCATCCTCCTCGCCCGACGCGTCGTTCACTGAATTGTTTTCCAACGTTTCTCGAATTTCCACCATCCTGCGGCAATGCGTTTCACTAATTCGGCTTTATTTCCCGATAGATTAAGGCCTTTTGCTTTTAATATTTCTTTTAACTGCGGCACCATGAGCCTACACGCATCTTCTTCCACTTCGCTCATATTCCGTGATTTTTCAACACAGCCAGCGTCATTGTTTTTTTCCTTGCCGTGTCGAACACCTGTTAATTTTCACATAAAACTTCTCAATATCCCGGACGAGCCCCCATGTAGGAAAATAAGCTAATGGAAAAATGAAATGGGCACCAGTAAATAAAAGCACAGTTATGTCTTAGTGGTTTACTTTATTTCTATTTATTGTTGCAACGCGCGCCGACGGCCAGATCGAGACTGCCTCGATTTCCGTGTTGCGGTCGACCGCGTCATCTCTATATTTCTTTCTTTCCTACATACATAAGACAAATTAGAATGTTCGATTCTGGTGGTGGCTATCATGCGTAATTAGATCGTCTCGCGAACATTGAATAATTTACACATATTTCTAGTACATTTAGTCTAGTGTGGTATGATGTAATTAGCCAGAAGTTATGTATGATTTTGTCAAAAGCTATACATAATTTACATCAGGTGAGCTTAGAAAGTTTTACTAGAGGTTTTTCTTTCGGTGCAAAATTGAAGTCAACTGACGTTTCTTTGCACTCGACATATTTTCAACAACTGATCTGGTATGTGGGCTTAATTATCTAAGTCAGAGATCACGACATAATATAGATTGGTTCATCGAATTCTTCTATTACATGGATAAAACTGATAAGAAAGCATATATCAAACACTGTACGCTTAACTTTCCACTTACAATATGTTATTTTTATTGGGTATTAATCACGCCTTTAAATAGAGTTTGATAGCATCGCCTCCTGTTCAATTTAGGATTCTATTCAAAATCGTTTCGTGAAATCATGGCTCAACCATATCTTGCTAAGAATAAGTAGACCAACCAAAAGCAACACTTTCTAAGTATCCATTTTGCAGTCATATTTAATAAAAATATCATTTGAGTATTAATATTCATCGCCTTGACATTATCCTACTTAACCTTTTTGAACTGTTCTTAATCCCCATTCTAATTGTATGGTCTGTTTTACTTCTTTTGCCGTTCTAGCTTTTCACAAAATAAGTCCACAACTATCAGAATTCTTTCAAGTACCATCTGTTTGAAAAAAATACTCCACCCTTAGGGTATCCTTTTCTGATGGTAAAGAGGTCCTCATCACGTTCACCAAGCAAACTATTAAAATTAAAACAAAACCTCCCAACTTGCCGTCAGCATTAAAATTAAAAATTCTGAATTCACTTTGCATGACATTACCACCGAAAGGATAACTATGATTTCCATAATCCTTCAACTTCCAAACAATATGGTTTAACTTTTATCGCCAGGATACTGGTCAAAATACCACCAATATCATCATCATCGTCATCTTATCTTCACTAAAAGCTGCCTAATCGATTTCCATACCAAGGATTTCATTACATTGAATTTACCGCTTTTTGTGTCAGCAACAAGGATAACTGCTCTGATACCTGATATCCTTGCAGTCGAGTGAAAGTAAAAACCTGCCGGGCAAAACATGTCACACTTCTTTCCATAATATAAACATTTTCATGCCAACTGTTCATGAGGGTGGAAAAATAAAAGCGTTCGATGGATGGAGTAGATGATCATGTAATCCTTGCATCGGAACCTTCTTATCTTGCATCCAGGATGCTTGGCTGAGAGTTTTGGAGTCTTTCTAGAAGCATTTGGGTATTGCTGCTGTTGATAAAAATTCATGAATTGCTTTTTTCGCTTTCTTTCGAACGCTAGTTGAAAAATAGAGCCCAACGGCAAGTTTAGTCCTGTGATGTTAAGATTTGTTGAACGAAAAAGGATATGTATCCTCATACGTGTACATCGATTTCTACCTTAGACCAGAGCATCAAACTACAAGACGTTGTTCAGATAGTGGTAAAATCGTCTATAAAAATTCACCTTGTAAAAGGAGAACCGACAGGAATAGCAACGAATGTCCTTGCTGGTATACAAAACTCTTGACTAAATCCATATTCAATCCAAATGCTGAGTTGTCCTTTTTTGTCAGTATTGGGGATTTGTGAAACGATCTAAATGGGATCGTTGAAAGAAATGTTAGTGGTTTGGATTGTTGGACGCATTCGTTCGAAATGATACTTTCAACAGATTGAATTGATGAAATCCTTGTTGAATAGTTTTCAAAGTAATATATGACACCTGTTGAGTTTTGTCGTTTTTTTTTCATGTAGATTATCTATGAATGAAAGAGAATTTATATGATGAATAAAAGTATGTGGTGGAATTTTAGAGGTGAAAACTTTTGACTGTTGGGGGAAAATATTTTGGCTTTGGAGAGATTGTTTTGATTTGTCATGAGCAGACGTTCTCTTAGTGACTTTATAAGCCAACTTTTCATGAGTCTTGTAAATGCAACTATTTATCTAAATCACTACAATGTATCTTTTTAGGTCTTTATGAAAATTTTTTTTACAATGACCGACTAGTTTCGCGACTTGTCTGTCCGTCTATCCGTCTGTCCGTGCGTCACAGCTAGTCTCCTCAGAAACTATAGAAGCTAGAATGCTCAAACTTTGTGAAAAGGTCAACAGTGATGGTTTCTCAAAAGTAAAGGTCTTACCAAAAATTTTAAGGGGGGTCCCCCCTAATAACGAATGAACTCTGAAAATTTTTTTTTAACCAAAGATAGTCGAGTGGGGTATCAAATGAAAGGTCTTCATTAGAACTTTTAGAATCTGCAATAAAAAAAAAATATTTTATTGATTAGGGGGTCCAGGGGAAGGCAAATTATACCCAAAATTGCTATTGCCCCAATTATTGCCATCGATAAATTATATGAAAAATTTATTTTTTTTTGCAGCGAAAATAGGGTTTGTTTCCGATTGCAATGTGTTTTTTATGTTTAGCTGTTATGTGGTTGTTTTTTTTAGGGTTTTGTACTAAAATACGAACTTTTCGCGTAAGGAAGTTTGATGAAATTCGTATCATATTCACGGAAGTTATATCCATTTGAAATTCATCCAATTACAACAACAGTAACACACTATTTTGGTATTTTATGGACTTTCCATCGAACCAGACACTGCAGTTTTGATTTGATCTTGTAATGATTTTAATTCGCACACGTCTCGAACGTCGAGATTTCCGAAGGTAATCTGAACCAACCTCTCATCGGTTGTAGACGTGAAGTCTTGTAACGTGACAATGGACTATACCTCTCAGGTCAACAAGTCCGGACACGCTTTGTCTGGCTAGCTAGCTAGTTCGGAGAGGAATTCGGTCGCGGGTCTTTTGTGAGCAGACTAAGTCCGAATTACAAAAATTCAGCCACCGGTTCACATGCCCAATTTACTAACGCGTCAAACAACTTCCATCGACTACTTTAAAATGCAACTTCAACTATTTTTGCATTATAGTTCGCTTATTCACTCTTAACTGCAATGATAAATCACCCAATTTAATCCGGGATAATCGATGCATGCCATGCATTGTTTGAAAGTGGAAGAGGTTTTACTTATAGGATGTGTTGCATTAAATTTATATATATATATATATATATATATATATATATATATATATATATATATATATATATATATATAAGAGCTCAATATTACTTCCATTCTACACTATTAAAATTACAATGCAAAATTAGACATGTTAAAACATGCAGCAGTTTGGCATCAAATATTAATTACAGAAGAATTTTGTTAGCATTCCATTCATCATTTTTTTCCAAAAATTTCACATTCAAAGTCCGCGTTTTACTCTCTGATTCTCACAATTCTATTGACTCAATCCACCTGCCACCCCCTGACAATGGACAGTAAATTGATATTAAATGTGCGAAGAAATTTAATAAGCGATCATCGTTTTCGCGTATTCACTCGCCATGGGAATAAATCCAATTTGTATAAGTAAACGTTGAATGGCGATGATAGCGATGGCGCCTGTCATGATTTAGGTGTGGTTGGCTGGTTTTGGATTCGTCACGTCACAGGTTTGATTTCCTTTCCTCTCACGGACCAAATTCCACGTGCTTCGACAAGCGCCAGGCCTCCTCTTCGTTGGGGACCCACCGTTGGTGGGGGCTCCACGCCACTGACGCTGGGTTTGAAAAATAATCAGACGCTGCATTGAAAATCTTATGGAATTTACTTGCAACGTTAGAGACACGCCGCTGGTGTAGGCGGAGGCGCAGCCATCCGCAATCCGGGAGCACTCGTGGACTGTCAAGTGCACAATGGTGTGCGACCGACTATCAGCACTTCCATACCAGGAGGGATTCTTACAACAAAACTCAGCTGGTTCTCGTCGTCTCGCGACTATGGCAAATGCACCTGGTTCAGCGCTGATTGAAAATCCTTGTTCGATTCACTTGGCGACTGCCATTCTTCACGAGTTCAATGGCACCGTGTCTTGTTTTATACACTCCGTAACAATGTCAACCAGCCCCTTCAGTGCGGATAATACTTAGCATTTATGTTATCGGCAATTTGCTTGCGACAAGGGCCAATCCAGTTTCTTAACGTAAATGCAAGCAATGCGGCTACGGAGCACGATAAGCTCTTGGACGTAAACACTCGGTGGGATATAGAAGATTTACGTTGCACCCAGCACAACAAACAACGAACAAATTGGGTAGACAGATCTATGCTCATGTCAGAAGGGTTTTGTACTCAACTTACAAAATGCAGTAACCAGCAACGAATAAAATCAAGAAACACGTAATGTTCGAGGATCATACTATTATTAACAAAGTTGAAAGAATTTTGACTTCTGAGGTATTTATTTATTTATTTATTTTGCCAAACAAGACATATCCTTATAATATAAAATTACTACACAAAAACAAACCTTGTAAACAATACATTTTCATGATACATTAATTTTTACGCACAATTATACAAATTACATTGAGGAATGAAAGAATTTTAGGATATTATTTTTATATGAGGTTTTGGAAATGGACGGGGAGTAATATTTACTAAACTTGTTGAATGCCTTACAACATCTGTTTATTGGCTCATTGTCCGCATAAGTAGTGTGATGGCGACCTACGGTAAGCATTGGTGAAAGTCTTGTGATTCTTAGGGGTTCATTCAGAGTAATTTTTTTTGTTATATACTGAACCTTAATATTGCCTCTGAGGACATCGAATGCTAGACATGCAGACATCATCATTCTCCTAGAATCTAGTGATGCCATATTTAGCACATCGAGCCGATAGTTATATGATGGTAGGCTGTTGAAGTTCCTAGGGTCGTAAAGGGATCTGAGGGCAAAAAGAAGAAATTGTTTCTGGACCGATTCTAACCTGTCAGCGTGAATATCAAAAACAGGGCTCCAAATCAGGCTGGCATATTCAAGAATAGGGCGTACTAATGAGACGTATAGTGATTTAGTAACCAAATATTCTTGAATTCTTTCGCTCTTCGTTTGATGAATCCTAGCATTTTATTAGCCCTGGATACTACTCCATCATACTGAAGTTTAAAACGAAGCTTTTGGTCCAGAACAACACCAAGGTCCGCAATTTTATCGACTGTATTAAGTGTTGTGTTGTTGATGTGATAATCAAACAGAAGAAGGCTCCGTTTTCTTGCGAAACTTGTCACCTGGCATTTTTCCAAGTTTAAAGAGAGGTGGTTGTTGTAACACCATTCAGAGAGAATGTTAAGCTTGGACTGGAGAAACATCATATCGGACAGTTGATATGACTTGGTAAACTTTAAGGTCACCTGCATAAAAAAGATGAGGTACATCATGTAAAACTGCTGAGAGATCAGATATGAAAACATTAAATAGAAGAGGCCCAAGATGACTTCCTTGAGGAACCCCAGAGAAGACATGAATTTGTTTCGATAATCGTCCTTGAAATTTGACAACTTGAGTGCGGTCTTTAAGGTAAGAATGGATCCAACTAAGTGAGCGACCAGTAATTCCAAAATTACGGAGCTTGCTAATCAAAACTTCATGATTTACACGATCAAATGCTTTGCTTAAATCTGTATATATTGCATCAATCTGGAGACCCTTTTCCATCTCACACAGAATACTTGATGTCATGATAAGGAGATTGGTGGTAGTAGATCTATTTTTTCTGAACCCATGCTGCTCTTCATTAAGCCGCGGCTCTATAATAGGGGAGATCTTGTTGCAAAGTATTTGTTCAAAAAGCTTTGGAATGGATGATAATATAGCAATACCTCTATAATTTTGAATACACCGTCTATCATTCTTCTTATGTATTGGTATTAAGTAAGAAGATTTCCAGTAAGAAGGAAAGATGCCACTAGAGAGTGATTTGTTGAAAATGGTGGAGAATGGCCTGGTTAATTGGTATTTGCATTGGATAAGAAAACTAGGAGGGATAAGATCGGGGCCAGGTCCCTTATTGGCATCCAAATTGGCAATCGCATGAGCGATTTCTTCCTCAGAAATTGAAACTTCGTTAATCAATGTCGTTGAAACCATTTCCGAAACGGGATTTAATGGGTTCTCAGGGTTACAATAAACTTCTTGAAAGTAATTTGCAAAAAACTCACAAATTTGCTCTGGGGAACAAGAAACTGAATCCTTGAAAAACATAGATGAAGGGTATCCTTGAGTCTTACGCTTGATATTTACAAAATCAAAGAACTTTTTTGGGTCTTTAATAATATTTTCACCGATCAAATTAACATATACTTCATATGCTTCTCGGGATATTGTTTGAAATTCATTGAACAGCTTATTTTATTTTGATTTAATATCATTGCTGAAAGCTTTTTTGCTTTTGATCATTCTATAATATTTGTTCCTTTGATTTCGTAAATATCTAAGATCACCATTTAACCAAGGTTCAGACAGTTTACCTTTTTTCTTAATTTTAAGTACATACTTTTCGACGGCGTCAAGAGTTATTTGATAAAAACAGGATAACGCTTCTTCAAGATCTAACGTCGAAAGTGTACCAGTCCAACCAACAGCGACAAGATGTTTATTGATACTTTCATAATCAGCATTGCGAAAGTCGTATACAATTGATTCATTGTATGAAATAGGGTTAGAAATGTCAGGAGTGGAAATATCAATATTAAGTGCAGAGTGATGAAGGCTGTTACAAAAAAGGTTATCTTTGTCATCAGTTTGATTGACCGTAGTGGTCAATCAAATATGCGTTAGTAAAAATTAGGTCTAACCAATTTCCATTTTGGTTGGGTTTCGGAGCGATTTGCTGCAAATCGTTGCCATAAAAAGCGCTCATCGAATTAAAATCCTGACTGTCAAGAAGATTGATTAGGAGAAGACGATTGTCGACTTCGTCATTTACGAATTTCAGATTCGGTCGATTAAAGTCGCCAGTGATAATTATTATATCACCTTCTTTAATAGATGCAGTTAGAGAAGAAATGGCTTCGATGACTTCGTTGTAGACGATTTCGGAAGAATTTGGAGGGACATACTACACGCCAAGATAGAGGCTAAGCTTATTTGTAGATATATGAGCCACTCTATGCTGGACTAATGTATATGAGGTGGTGCTTATGAGCTCACTTGATAGGGAGTTGTGAACTGCAACTAACACACCACCTCCTCTTGATTTTCCAGTGCTGCGAAAGTCTCGATCGTCTGTAAAGATGGTTCAATCACTGTCATGAATCTCTTCATTTTTATGTGCATCATTTAGCCAAGTTTCTGTCAGAGATAGAATTTTAAAATGGCAAGATGTTGCGTCAAGGAATAATTTGTTTAATTTCGATCGGATACCACTGCAATTGTGGTAAAATAATTTAAGGCTTTGCTGAACTGGCTTCTTATTGGGGACGAAAAAATTTGTTGTGTTGTTCCCTAGTCCTTGAAGTGAGGAGATGTAGTTCGAACTTACATGCGACGCAAATGTTTCAAGATCTTTTTTCGCTTGATCTGCCGTGACTTCCAGCTCTTCATGGAAGCGAAAATACATTCCTCGAAGAGAATCAAAATCCACAGGGAGACCTTCTCTTTGTATTATGACCTTGAGACTAGTCTTTGTTTTTCCATCAATACATGTTGTATCGGGCGCTTTATGCATGTATGCCAAAAAGAGTCGTACACATTCATAGATTTTGTGATCTCTGAATCTCGACAATAGATACCTATTTTCTAAATCAACTCCAGAGTTGATCATGGTCTTTACTGATGGTGGGCAAAGCGGGTCTAAAAAGGATTTATTGCTATCTTGGGGAACAGACTGTGGAAGGTGTATTGAGTCCAAAGAAGATGGTACTTGAACCTCGCCATGGATGGAATTTTTATATTTCAATTGTGGTTGAGAGGATTTCTCCGCCATGGCGAGGGTTTCAATGGATTTGGAGATATTTTGTTCATCGTTCGACTCTAAGTTAACTATTTTATGTGACACGCTACTATTGTTAGAGTCGTCTTGTGTTGCCAATGCTACCTTATTTGTAATAACAGCAGTACCTTGCATTGAGATAGGTGTTAAGGATAGTTCAGAAATAATCATGGGTAAAGTTTGGTTAGTACAATTAGAAAGATTAGTGGATGTGCATACTTTTTGGTATTTAAAGCTAAAATTAGGCGATGTTGAGCTGCTGATGGTTCTCCACTGCTTAAATACCATATCATTTTAGGAGTAGCTACCGCTTCTTTTCATCATGCTGGAGAACAACCAGGCATATCTCGATTGAATGAAAACTTTAAATCGGGGCTTGCGTTTGTTCTTCTGAGGCATAATTTCAACTTTGCAAACTTTGATCATAAGGTCGTTTTCAATGATCTCCTGAATTTCAGTTGCATTCCAGTTTTTCGGAGCTTTCTGCATGAAGAAAATTCTGTATTGTGACTGACCATTTGTGGTACATAGGTCATTATTTGAGTTCACACGATTTAGCCGTTCAATTCTTTTCTTCCAATCTTCTTCCGACCAGAAAGTTCCCAGTTTATACACAAATTCCGATTCTGGAGCGTATGAAGGTGCCTGTAGTGATTCTTTCGATTTAGTCGTTGTTTTTTCAGGTAAGTTTTCACTGATTGGTTCACTTGATGTCGTTTTATATGAATTTCCAACAATCGTGTTATGCTGACTAAATCGCTGCATTCCTTCTGCCATTGTGCTTAAACTGTCCTCAATCCTTCCCATCTTAGACAGCATCTCCGAATCTTCCTTCTTCGAACTTCCAACTGACGTCCCGCTATTATTGAGAATTGCCTCATGTTTTTCTAACTGCTTCAACGCTCTTGCTTGAAATAACGATGATTTCTCGACATATTCATCCTTGTTGTGTTGTTGAATGGTAGATATATTTTCCCGAGTTGACGCGATTTGATTTTCAAATATTTCAAGAGCTTTATGTATCTTTTTATCTTTTATCTTTTTATTGCTGTTCGATAATGTAGTCGCTAAATCATCGAAGCTGCTGGCTATTTCTACGAAACTCTCGTCATTGGCTCGAGACTGAGAGCGCTGCCGTGAAATCAATTGATTATTTTCTTCACTGAGTTTATCGATGTGTATAATTACTTTGTCGTCCATGGCTTTCAAAAGATATTCAAAACCTTGACAGTCAGAGCAGATGAAATGGTTATCCATGTAGGAATGGTACCAATCTCTTGGGGCATCCATACCACTCCGTGTAATTTACGACTACAGAAAGCTCTGCACGTAACATATTTGAAAGTATTGTCAAATGCAATACAATTCGGCAGACTGCACTTTACACTCATTATATATAAAAAATGTTCCACGAATTACAGAGTTAAAATTCTTTTCCACAGTCAAGATCAGTATAAAAAATTCAAATTTTACTAATATGCACACAAAACATTTTTTTTTTCAAAGTCAACGTCAGTATAAAAAACAAATCTAAATGTTACAATGTTACACTTATGCACACAAAACAAAACAAAACAAAAATTGGTCAAGGTCTCATAAAATAATTCTGTGACCCAATTAAAAATTGAACGTTTAAAAATTGAACAATTGAACAATCGATGTACTTGCAAAACTGTAAACACACGCGCGTTATCTAGGTCATTTAGTCAGTAACTACGCGTACACATTTCATGATTATAATTAGTTATCTATATTTTCCACTTCCAATGCTTCTTTAATATATTCGATCATTATTCGATGTTTTAGAGCTATCACTGAAATCTTCGATTTTAATAACTGGGGAACGATAAAAGTTCGAACTGCAAATTGCGCAAAGTTGGCTATTTAAACTTATTGAAACTTAACTATGAAGTCGGAATTCTTAAACATTAATGAATTTATTCCGCACAATATATGCGCACGTCCGCTCGCTTCGACAGTGATAAACAACATATTTGTTATAGTTATACCCATAAATATCCCCCTTGATAATTTTTTCAGATTTTTTAAGATCACGGGGGCCCATTCGCGAGGGAGGAAACACATTTTTCATGTATTTCCCCCCCCCCCCCCTGTGCCCCCACTGAAGCAAAAACTGTCAGTTTAAGAACTGTTTTGAAAAGCACTCATAGAGAACTTTCGGTTGATACTAATATTGGCTACCTTTGATGAAATGTTTTTTCAGGGGCCACTCCTCTGTACTGTAATCATCGATTCATGGGCTATTTTTTCGAATCCTAGAATGGTTACAAAGCCCTTTTGCTAAAAGTTCTCTCCTGCCTCTTCGACTTGTTTCAATTGTATGTACTTATCTTCATGATACCTATCACTCCTGAAATTTTCATGCAAATCCCAGCAAAGCTGTAGTGTCTAAGTCGGTATAAAGCGCATATGGCTACATAGCCATATGTTTCCATAGTAATACAGGGTATATTGTTCCATAGTAATACAGGAAAATTCAAATCGCTTTAACTTCGTTAAATACCATTCGATCTTTATGAAACTTTCAGAAAAGATCAATCTTATAAATAGGGTACCGTTTATATTTTATGCAATAAAACGTAAAATCGATAAATCATACTATTACTAACAAAGTTGAGTGAATTTCGACTTCTCATGTATTTATTGTTGTTGTACTCATTAAGGCCTACATTCATGATTTTTTTCAGATTTTTCGGATCGAAGGTGTGCCATCGCGAGGGGAGGTAGGCGAAAAGTTCATATGTTTCCCCTTCCCCTGCCCCCCTCGGTGCTCATAAGGCAATTTTAAGACTTATTTTGAAAAGATCTCATTGAGTCCTTTCCAATGACACCCTACTCGACTACCAATGGTGAAAAATTTTTTTGGGGGGTCACCTCCTTATATGGGGAGACCCCCCTTAAACCCCTTTGAAAAATCATTCCGCCCTTGAACTTTCAAGAAGTTATCACTTCTGACCTTTCCACAAAGTTTCATGTCTGTAGCCTCTATAGTTTCGGAGAAAAAGTGCTGTGACATACAGACGGACGGACAGACGGACAGACGGACAGACGGACACAGGTCGAGATTGCAATAGGGTTTTGTATTTTAGTACAAAGCCCTAAAAAATGTAAGAAGCACTTACAAATTTCTTATTGAGAGCCCTCCCGGTAAGGGAAATTTTTGCAAATCTCTGCAGAACCGTTCCAGTAGAGACTTATGTGAAATATATATGAGTAGAAATTCCCGTAGTTAAGTGTTGGTAATTTTGCACGAGAAAAACTTAAGACAAATGTTAAGAATATCTAAGGAACTCTAGTAGACTTGCCTTTGAAATATCAGGAACGTTCAAGAAATTATTTCTGAAAATTTCCAAAAATTCAGTTCGAATTTTTTCAAAATGTTCCTGAAAATAGTTTTTAGAACAGCTACGGTATCCCAGAGAAATTTTCAGTGATTGTTGGTAAACTCATTGATTTTGGTCAAAAGTAGATGTATCAGTATCTTACTATAAAGATGTCCTTGACAAAACTTTTGAAATATTTTTGAAGGTAGTCTGCTCGTAAAACTCTTAAAAAAACATTTGAAATTTATTAAAGAAGCTACGGTGAATTTTTCAGGAAGGTATAGGAAATTTTCTGGAAGAACTCTTGAGTATCTGCCAATGTTTAAAAGTAAAAAAATCGCTGATATTTTAAGCTCATTGGTTTTTCTCAACTATATTGCACGTAATATTAAGAGATCCCTTTATTTTATATACGAAACATCTACACTTATTTCCCCACTGGTATTTATTTTCTGCGTTTCGCTGGAATATTATAGTCTATACTGCTGACTAAGGCTCAGGTCTGCTAAACAAGTGCATGATCTTACGCTTCTGCTTCATTAAGAATTACCTTGTTCATCCTGTTTTCTCTGTCAAATAACCAAATGTTGTATTCCCGTTTAGGCCACATTAATTTTTCTTGTAATGAACACTATCAAAGTGCTTCTCTGAACTAAAACTTGTACTTTGTTAGTTTATCAATATGATCATGATTTATTTTTAATGTTGGGAAATGAATGCTATTTATACACTGAGTACAGGGCTCCCATGCTACCGTATCAGCCTGAGAACGCATCCTGGAAGCGTTTAATACTTTATTTTGGGCCAGGTCTCGTTTTGCTATACCGCGAGGTGCCTTCAAGCTGGAGTATCCCTCCTCTAGTGGGAGCGAAGGGAAAAAGACAAATTGGAAGACAAGCAATCTCCCAGCCCCATCATCCCGGCTGATTTGAGGCCCTTTTATATTTTAGGGCAGCCTGAACATAATGTGTCACATGGTCCCATTTGTCAGCCAATCTAAGCATCATCGTGACTATACTAACCGGGGTGAACTCTCCCGTCTCCCTGAAGAGGTCCAGTCGCTACTTTTTCCATTTTTTGCTCGCAAAAAATGTGTGGCAGGCATCGTCTTCCCATGGTGGACAAAATATACAGTCAGGGGACTATGACTTACAAATCTTGTGCAGTTAACGCTGAAAACAACCATGCTCGTCAAAAGCTAGGTCAGGTAAAAGTCAGTCCCACCATCCCTTCAATTTAATCACGGTCTCAGATCCAGGATTAGCCACGCAGTCAATTTTCCTATCGTACAATTCACCCAAGACTGCTGCCAAACGTTGAGTAAGCACTATGTCTCCTCGTAAGCAACTGTCTGCCTCACGTCCTCACTTCGACGCAAGTGAAAAGCATGGCACTCGCTAGTAACGTGGGCAACAGGTATCATGCCTGCAATGACTCTCAACATCAAATCAGAGACTGGCAGATATGAAGATGCGATCCTCATTTCTTCTCTTCTCTGTACCTGTACTGAGCGTTTTCGGTACACCTTCTTGCTGGGAGCGTTGACCCATATTTATACTCCGTACAGTAGTACTGATCTGATAGCACTCATTATCAGGCATTTTCTTGATTTGAATACCCACAAAATCATCCACATAACCGATAAAGCGTAATTTATCTCACATCTCGAGTCTCAGTAGCCCATCGTAAAACATTTCCAACCGATCTGAACCAAGAATAGATCTTTGGGCAACATCCGATGTAACTTCCATACTTCGTTGGCCCAGTGTCGGTCTTTCAGGGAGTCTCTTTGAAGGCGCATTATATATGCTGGAGCTTGAAAGGGTATCCCAGCGTATCCAGAATATCCACCCATCTAGTGGAATTCAAGGCATTCCTAACGTCGAGTGTCACCAACAGAACGATCTGTCGCTTCGTGCGGCAATATGCCTCCACCTTTTGGACCACGGTCACCATCTCTGCAATCGCATCAACAATGGAGCGTCCTGTTCTGAAGCAATACTGCCGAGGGGATAAGTCACCAGCAGCACGAATCGTGTCAATGAATCTTATCTTGATGAGTTTCTCTAACACTTTCACAGCTTTTCTTGCATGTATAACGACGGTATGGCAATTTGGAATTTAAATAAATGCACGTCACCACTTGCCATCAAACCGCAAAAACCCTGTCCCGTAGGCAAGCGTTGAATGTGCTGAGCAGCAAGTCAGGACAATGGTGATAGATAAGTTGCAACATCTCAGCTGGAACACCATATGGGGCTGGAGCCTTCCTTATTTTAATGATAGGACTGCCTCTTCCGATTCCGAATGTGTTAAGGCACTTGATTGCTGTTTCACCGTGAACAGCGTCAACATGCAAGGAATGGGCAAGGAAAAGTGTCCGCACTATTTTGTCCATTATTTCCGCTTCACGCATGCAAAGTGTCCGTAAGGCACCATGCTTTCACATAACTAGCTTATAGCCAAGACTTCATGGATCCTTGTTCATATTGTCCACTAGATCTCATCGGCAGCGAGCTTTGCTTTTATTAATCAATTTGCAAAGGCATTTCCTGGCCAACTTATATGCTGCTACCCAGTTGCATGCCTTGCTCGGCGTGGCATAGAAGCGCTGCAAGTAGTCCTGATGATGCTCATCGTTGAGTTCACCAGATCTTGAGCTGCCAGTTCTTCTGTCCCCTGCAAATCTCCCTACAGCGGAGCACCTGCCGCCAGTACCTTGACGAACCTCTTGAAATCCATTCTCCCAAACCCAATTGTAGAAGCTTGAGAGTGGTAACGTTGGGATAAAACAGCACGGATCTCAAGCAGAATGTATTGATGATCATTGACTGAGTAGTCCTCTAATACTCTCCAATTGTGTATCTTTTGTACTAAGGGGTTCGTGGCGAATGTCATATCTGGTATAATTCCTTCACAGCAAAAACGAGATATTTCCAGTGTATAGTACGACAAACATAGTCTTAACGGCCGCTTCTAGGCTTTGTTTTCCCGCGGATCTATTAAAGGCATGCCCCATTCAATAGCTTTGGCGTTAAGACTCCACCAATGAGCACGTTCCCATCTGCGTTCAAGATAGCACTCTCCAAAATATTAAGCTTGGCTTGAAAAGATGATATTGGTTCATTCGAGCTTGGGTACATGCTAAAGAAGGTGGTCCCTAAGCACTGAACCTGCACGAAAGTATCGCCCCGTTTATTTCTGCGTAGAAATCACCTATTCCAAACCCAGATGGCAGCAGTACTAGAACTTTTATCGTGAAATTGCTCACTCAGCAGCAAAAGATCGGCTTTCATGTCCCGCACAAACTGTTGAAGCAGGTTTTAGGTGGATGAGATGTGATGTATGTTTACCTGCAGGATACAATTCATCAAAGTTCTAATTTTGCCTTAGCTAGGGCTTTTTAGGAAAGCCGGCATTTTCCTTATCCCAAGACATGCCCACGATCCGGTCGAGGAGCAGTATACTTGTAAATGGTACAGTATACTTCCTTCGTACACTCGTTTATGCCCCATTTCACCATGTTTATAGCATAGGGAACTTCTATCGGGTAATTTGAAGCATTGAAGAGGCACTGCTTTTTGCTTTCTTCCTTTGCCCTTATTCAAAAATTGTTCCATATTCTTTTCGGTCAATTCAATGATCTTCCGGCGTCAGCCTCGATTTTATCCTGCTCATGATAGGGAGCTCCCTTTTGATGGCCTTTCTACCTCGGTCAGGTTCGTTACGCAGTCAATGTATCTTATATTCGATCGTTGCCATCAGCTCAAGTGAGGCTACAGTTGCACTTTTGCCAAGAACTTTCTTTAATGCGTTACAGAATGCTTCTTTGTTGTCGCCGTATACTCCAAATTCGACCAGTATGTGGCCTGGACCGGGTTGGTCGTACTGCTTTAAGAGCAGTGTTGGTGTCTTCAGGCCTTAAATTACCTCTGATGTTTCGCAGCGTTTTTGCGAAGGTTCGGCCGTCTTGGGGTTTTACGTGGCTTTTTTTCTCTCCTGTTACTCATAACGTCTTTTGTCTTACTGGGTGTCCATCTAACTTTATTTTCTGGCCCTTTCTGGAGGAGTTTCTTCATTTTTTTGTCATAACTGTCTACAACCCCTGATTTAGTGTACCACGACCATCAAGTGCCTCTTCCTTCCTTCTTTTATCCCGATTTTCCTCTATCCGGCGTGAAGCTATTCTTTTATTTGTTTGATGGTGGAGCTGTTTGTGCATGCCCTTTAGGCTTGGCCTCAGCGCTTCTTTAGCCTTCTACTCTTTTTAGACCTTTAATCCTCTTTGGCGTTTAACCAGCTCCTCCAGTAATGTCCCATTTGGTCTAGAAGCTCCTCTAGTTAAAGGAGCCCATACTTTACACCTATGGCAAGTTTTGACGAGTCGTATGCTGATTTTATCCATTTTAGAGCGTCTCGTGTATTTTGCGACCTTCTTTCTTGGGAGAGGCTATCGGCTTGCATTTCCGAGTAAAGTACTTCAGCCACATTTTCGACGGTGGTGGTGAAATGGTCACTCCTTCCTTTTTCTCATTGAAAACTTTGTAGGTTTCAGGATTGTTCGTTATTATTTCGACATTTAAGACCCTTGCTACAGTTACTTTGGCAGCGGTCGCAATAGTAGCAATCATCCTCTTTATATTTTTTCTCCACCACGCGAACATCTGACGTGTCCTGCAGAATTTCCTGCTCTTCCTTTTTAGGACGCTTTAGTTTTCGCATAATTTTTTTGCTGCACCCAAATACCGCAGAAATTTAAGTTCGGATAAGGCTGTCCATTAATTTTCATTTTTCGTCCATCTTTACAGTCATGGTTCATCGTTGGTACCGTTCTCAATGTGCTGTTGATATCGTGGCTGTAACTGATAGTTTCGTCGTCCTGATATTTTTGCGTATTTTTGGATTTTTTATCGTTTTTTAAGTTTTTTCAGTTTAAATCGCTCTAGTTTTATTAGGTCCCCCCTCAGAGTCACTATCTCCGTTCGTGTGTGTAGTTAATTTTTTGGTCCCATGGTTATTTTTGCAGAATTTTTGGAGACAAGTACTCAGAACCAGGCCAGCGCTCATCAGGAGTCCATCTCAATTGAACCTACATGAATGGTGCGAACTTCGAATGTACTCCGAGGGCTGATAAGGTTTTTTTTGGAATGGAGACGGTATGATAGTTGAATTGGAGTTCATGCACGAGTGTCACCTCGGCGTTATTGTTCAAAGGAACTAAGTCCAAGTCATTGTATGCGCCTGCCCAAAACATCAATTCCATGATTAGAGCCTAATTATATGCTAGGTCTTTGGCAATGTTCTGAATCCCTTGTTGATTGAATTTTCGGATTTAGAAGACAAATACTTGAATATTGGCAGAATTTTGCCCCCCAATTTACTTTCTTTGCTAAATAAAGAGTTCAAATTCTTCAGTTTTTTGGCAATCAGCATTGATGCCCTGTTTAGCAAAGGTGTGATGATTTTCAACAGCTTGTATTTTCGTCAAATCTAGCTTAAGACCTGAAGTCATTATTAGTAGCACTTTTGAAGAAGTCATATTTTATGGTCGTACTTTCTCTGCAAACTAAACCACGGGGGGCTCCTGTGCAGCCTTCAATGATTACTTGCAGAACGATTAATTGTTTCCCCTGATATGACTCGAACAAATTTGTCTAGGCTTCTCCAGTAATTTTCGCCACATTGTCCATTCACTATATCAGTTCTCCCTTTGAAGTACTGAAATATTCCATTTTTTCCTCTTTGTGGACTTTGTTTTGTTGAAGCACTTTCGGGTCTTCGCTTAGAGATAGTTAGAGTATCTCATTATCATGATCGAATGTATTGACACTCCACAAGACGATATGGTCATTATTAGACTTTGGCCGTGTGTCCGTCAAACCAACTGCAATATGTTCTGATTTTTAAACCAGTCTGATTTTGAAACTAGTCCAAAGAATCTTTCGAACCAAATCTCGTTGCCGCCAACGAGAGTAGAACCAGGGACCTTCGGCCCACGGGATGAGTGTTCTAAATACTACACCACGCGGAATAAACAATGCATTTCCTATAAACCGCTGTGATCTCGGAGGCTCACGGACCTCATTTAGACTTCTAGTTCTACCAAATAGAACCACTCTATTCTAAGGTTTCATCTTAATCACAAGAGTGTCATCCATGTTGCTATTTTTGAACTTCTTTGCAAAGAGTTCACTTCGTTACTTGATGTATAATCATTTGAAGTTCAAAGATTTTTGTAATAGTATTTCGATTTTTATGTGTCCAGTCAACATTTTGCTACCCCTTTGCAACACATTGGCTCAATCTCTGATGCATCTGGGAAGTTTTTATCATTATATAATCCTCCACAATATAGGCTTCATTACCTGAGCCTATAACTAAGTCCATGTGGTACTCTCAAGACAAGCTGACAATTTTCAAAATGATCCAAGATATTTGAACAATATATTTCTTTCAGTTTCAATCTGCGCTTTATATTGTCTTTCAAAGATGCTTCTTGCTTACTTTATGTATAAAATATTTTGTGTGCAATAACGCATTAAAATTATGTTTATGTCTTAAAAAACTGATTCTCAAAAGTCATCATGAAATTCAATAAATGCCGTTTTCGACACTCTTTTACTTTATTCACTTAAGTGCAACTACTCAATTCATGAGAACATTTCACAAATCTTAAAAAATAAAAAATTTTATCTCATTTGCTCATATTTTTTGAGTATATAATGAGCAAACCATTCAGCAAAAAGAACGAAAAGTGATGTACCAAATCCGATTCCCAAAACGAGAAATATTGGTGCAGCATATCCGAAACTTACACTCTCTATTACATTTTGAGCTAGGCAAGGAGGCTTTTTCTTAAACCAATATCGATGATGTTTTGAAACCAATCCTGTTTCTAGCATCCATAAGTACCTGTCAGTAAAAATAAAACTTCAATTATAAATTGTCAGCAGATTAAGAAATATCTTACTTTGTCTTGAAAATGTCAGTATAAGGTGATCCTTTCCTGATTAACATTGCAATGAATTTTTGTGACAACAGATCTACCTCATTTAAATCGCAAATTTCATTTAGATCGTAATATTTTTCAACAAAAATATATCCAATAGTGACATCACAATGATATGCATATCCAGGCTTTCGAGCTTTAAAAATGCCTTGTTCTGGTGGAATCCACAATTTCATCGGGTTCGCGGGGATTATCTTCTTTTGTTTAAAATTCACAATGCTCGGTAGAGTGTAGTTCTAAAATCAAAAATTATACTCAGAAGCTAACGGGAATTTATTAAACTAATTACCAAAAATGTCCTCATATAAGGCACGTCATGAAGACCCAAATCTAGATTACTGTCAATCAGTTGATCTAAACTTTTAATGTTCGATTTAATCGGTGATCCTAGTAAAAATGCCACAATTAGTGACGTATAGTAATTATACAGCACAAAACATGCTATCAAAAGTAGTATATAAGGTAGTCTTCCACCAGAAGTTGCGGGTATCAAGTAAGAACTTTGCTGACACATCACACCAAAAGTAGCCAACATTGTTGAAGCGTATGATGGTATAAACCGCATGTTAACATTCAATTCCCTTTCTAATATAAACACTTTTTTCAATCCAACACAAAAAACGAAGATGAGACCAATCATGCTTAACCAAACAGCAAATGTAAAAGGTTTTGTAAACCGTTCTCCGCTAAAATCAATAATGTCTGGAGTTCGAAATAAAAATGCCGTTCGTAATGATCCCCCAATAAAAACAATTACAGCTTCTCGTAAACGTTTAATTTCCAATATAAATGGTGCTGAAGCTTGGTCAACTCGTTCTAGTTCCAAATCTGAAAGGATTCCTCCGGATGTGTAGTTTTCAGTCCAGATATTACGATGATACCAAGTTATGCTGAAATAAATTATATAGGAGACAATTGCGAACCTAGTGATTTACCACAGATTTTGAGCTACATATTGTAGGATATACTCACTTATATGCAAATATATCCTGAAGGAGGAGTACCAATCTGTAGCCATACCTTGAAACATTATTAATATGGGTATCTTTAATAGAATTGAAATGCTCCAAGAGAGCCTCATTCGATTGGTTGATGTCAGTTCCAACTACCTAAAAGATTCAAAATCTTATGTCAAGATTTGTTCCTTATGCCAGGATTTGTAGAACTAACTAACCACTGTTTCTATCTTCATAGTTAAATCAGCCATAGATCTACGGTTCTGATAATTGGATTTCAAAGTTAAATTTGACGTGTCTAATATATTGCACCGTAAGTCATCTATAGGAGTCATGTGGTCTAAGCATTTCAAGGTTCTGACATAGGTCACATTCAATTTTCCCCCTAATTTTTGGCCATTATTGTACACATCAAAGAGTTGAAATTCCTTGACCGGTGCTGGTAAGGATTCATTGATTGTTGCATACGTTATATGTGCATCAATGCTTAAATCCATATTTTTCATGTCATCAATGAAGGTACCATTTGTAGTATCATAGATAAGCCAGTAATGTGTCATTGTAAAACATCGAGCGTTTGTTAGCTTGAAGATAATTAGGATATATATTTCTTATTATTACATATTTCTAATTATTACATTCAAGCTTTGATTTCCAATTTACAGGCTTATGAAACATTTAAAGAACTCACTTAAATACTTTCGAAAGTTCATTAAAATAAATTCAATCTAGGCCGAATTTTAATTGCTATAAAATTAGGTGAAATTAGTTAATCAGGTACAGAAAAAAGGGATTCGATTGTGAGTCGTCAAACCGAACACATCGCAAGCGAAAGCACTAAGGTGTTAAAAAAAGTAAAAAAAAGTAAAAAAGGAAAATAAAATACAAGTATATCGGAACGAAGGAAATCAAGCCCGGAAAACTGGCAACAGCAGAGATTTAGAACGGTTCAAGGTAAATTGGCAATTAAAAGAAGGTTACCCATTCTTATCCAATCATCAACCCCCCATAATCCAAACCCATACGCGCCTCTTTCGGGAGAAGATAACATAACCTCCAAGCAAACACGTGTGCCCCTGAAAAGAAATAATCATGGTGTCCCCCTTTATTTGTGGAAGGAATCACACCAATAACAGTTAAAAAAAAATCATGGAAAAGCGCCCCACAACGAAGTATAGAATTACTCGCCTGAGCGCGAGCAAATTAAGAATTACAGTTGACGAAGTCGCCACCCGTGATGAATTACTGAATTTGGTCCGCAGATCTAAAATGGAAAGTTACTCCTTCACACCAACGGAACGCAAAAAATAAACAGTCATACTCAGAGGTGTAGACTCGGCATTCGGAGCTACACAGGTTAGAGAAGACATCGAAATACAATGTCCGGACATTAAAATCGACAATGTCTCACCGTTTACCACCAGATGGTCTAAAGCGAATGGCGTGAACTTAAACTTATACAAAATAATCCTTAACCAAAAAGAAGATCAGGACCGTCTCCTTAAGCTCCGTTTCATCCTTCATCGGAAAGCGACATGGGAGAAGCCCAGAAGAAGTGACCTACTCCAGTGTTGTAGATGTCAGCGTTTCGGCCATGTCTCGGCGAATTGTGCCTTCCAGGCAAGATGTGTAGCTTATGGAGAGGACCACGATCCCCAAGAATGCCCAAAGAAGGACATTGACAAAACAAGTAACCCACCTTTCTATGTCTTCTGCAAGGAGAAAGGCCACCCATCAAACTTCTCCGGATGCCCGGAAAGAAGGCTAGATAGCGCTTTTAAAAAATAATAAAAACAATCCCTAGTTCAACCCCATCTTTCGAATATATCCAAACCCCAATCGCAACAGCCACATCAGCACAACCAATACCTCTATACTCGGAAGTCACAAATATAGAGGTACTGACTATGCCCCAGAACGCAGTACCACAAGAGAACCCCCTTCAAAGACTCCACAACGAAACAGTCGAAGTCTAAGGAGCGTCACCAGGGGAACTCCTAGAAAAGGTTGCCCAATTCTGGCCGAAATACAATAGCACGCCAACACAGGACAAGCCAGTTTTGCTCATTGAGCTATACTTAACCTGTATGGGGGTAAATAATCAGATTACTGTCTGTCTCAACATGAGCTCTCTAGTTTCCTATGACAAAAGAATATTCGTGTCTAACCTTACAAAATCCATTCAAGCAGACATAGTTTTCCTTAATAAAACAGTCTTAAAACCGACACACAAGATCCGAATAGAAAACTACCAAGTACTTAGAATCGAAGCAGGCAGAGGGACCGCCATTCTATACCGAGACAACCTATCAGTCGACCAAATAAATTTTAACCATCCTGACATTTCCTGCACACATTGGAACTTTAAACATGCGAAGACGCAATGGTAGTCATGGGAAAATACTAATTGGATCTATTTACATCCCAGGAAACCTGGGACCTTCAATAGAACCGACCCTAATGGAATGCTAACAATAGCTGCTAATCACGACTCGATCCTCCTCGGCAGAGACCCCAACGCGAGACATGAGCATGGGGGTGGTTCCTCCCGGAATCCAAACGGCCAAAGAATATATCAATGGTTACTGTGAGCGCATTTCTAATATGCGCCATCGTCAACGCAGGTGTCCCCTCATACCCAAGAAGCAGCTCCTTCTTAGATAACTTTCTAGTGTCACAAGACCTACTAACTAGTAACACAACTCCCTACCAATGTGCAACCCTACCATCGATGTCCGATCACTAATGTTTGAAACTAACCATTCACCCAAATAAAAAAACCACTATGAAAGAAATACCGAAAAAATTTCGCTCCTATGCCTCTGTTGATTGAGCAGAGTTCAGAAAAAACTTCGAAGACAATTTAGAGCATTTTCAATGCAGCTAATTCCGGAGTTTCAGTTCGGATTACAACCCAAAAAATCCACAGAACATGCCATTATGCTTGTGCATGCGTGCTGAACTTACAAAAAGTGTTTGACTCCATTTGAACTGATGGGCTAAAATTCAAACTCATTTATTCCAACTGTCCCCTCGCCCTCACGCGTATACTTGGCAGCTTCCTACAAAATAGATATTTAACAACTGAAATATCCCACCGAACTTCAACACTCATATCTATCCTGTCTGGAGTCCCACAAGGATCCATATTGGGACCAAACCTTTTCAACTTCTTTCTACACGACATCCCACATACCACCGCTACAAACAGAATCCAAAACATCTCCAGTAACCCGAACATGATCATGTACGCGGATGACATTCTAATTCTAGCCAGTCACACTTTTCTCATTTCCGCCATGGAAATGGTGCGAAGAGAAGTTGACATTATAGCACACTATTTAAAGGATTGGGGGCTCCAAATCAACGCTACTAAATCGGAAATAATATGCTTTCGTAACGCGAGTGGTAAAGGGCACAAACTAGCGGCTCAGCAAAGCAAACTGATAAGGGGCGGCTATCGACGGGGACACGGTGAACCCAAAAGATAACATAAGTACTTAGCCTCACCACCCAATGACGCTGCTATTACAAGAGAGTTTTACTATCGTTCAGTACATTCAACAAAACTAATGAAGGGGGTTGACTGAAACTTTGACAGTAGGCTACTAAAAGAATGTACTGCACGATGGTAAAACTCTTTTGTAATACCAGCATAATTTGGGGTTAGGCTAAGTACTTGTTGAATGACTCACGTATATCGAAATGCCGACGCCCCAATAAAATAAATAACCACCACGACCACACTTACAGGACCATACCTTTTTCATGAAATTTTCCATAACCAAATCGTAAAGTGGCCGCCCTTTGTCCTCGATAGCCTCACGAATTCCATCTTTGAGGTCTTGAAACGATGCTGGGGTGTTGGCGTAGACTTTTTCTTTCACGTGGCTCCAAAGGAAGAAGTCAAAAGGTGTTAAACAGTCACACGTTAAGAATAGAGAGGCTTTTCAACAAAAATTCTTGGGTTTTCCGAGCCCCAGATGCGACAATTTTGCTTGTTGACGAAGCCACTGAGGTGTAAATGGACCTCATCACTCAAGATGATTTTTCGATGGAATTCCGGATCATTTTCATGCATTTCAAGGACCCAATCAGCAAAGACAAGACATTGTTGATGATCGACCGGGTTGAGTTCTTGTGTTAACTGAGCTTTATACGCCTTAAGACCCAAATCTTTATGCAAAATACGGTGTAATGACGTTTGTAGAATGCCTAATTCCAAAGAACGACAAGGAATGGACAAACCTGGGTTTTCTTCAACACTTTCAGCTACAGCAGCAATATTCTCGGCGGTTCTTGATTGATGTGCACGGGTTTCATTCTTCACATCACTAAGTTGTCCCAACAGCTCAAATTTTCCCACCAATTTCTGTATTCCGCTCCGACAAAGTTCTTCACGACGGACGTTCGAGTTTTACGAACCGTCTCTGCGAAATTTTCACCATTTTATAGTGAATTTTAATAATTTCAATGTGTTGTTGAAGCGTGTTACGTCCCATTTTTATTAGTGTCGAATGTCAAAAAATGACAGCTTCAAAAATGACATCTACCGAAATAGCGGGCTATTCAAAATAACACATCTTATTGGAAAACCTTTTTTCTATAAAAACAGTGTTCTTTACCAAGAAACTGAAGTGACTCCCATCCTGCAATACATGCTTGAAACAAGCAAAAAGCGAGTAGCTAAATGGCAGATACATGAATCAAAGCTAATCTGGGACCTCTTCAATAGTGCCCCCACCTCTGAAAACCCATATGTTTCTCTCTCTCCCATGAGAATTCTCCGAACCTCAACCAAGCCCCCTAAAACCCATTTCCTATTATATACCGTCCGCCAATACCTACAGGGGCTAAATCAACTTGAATTTCCATCGGGAAATAATAAAAATCAAATAAACAATGATTGAGAAACCGATTAAATAAATAAAAAATAACTTCCGTATATCCTGAAGATCAGGTCGGTAGGAACTTCTGAAACGCGATTTTGGATGTAACGCTTGAAATTGAATAATAATTGCAGTTTCAAACCGGTTTAAGAATTATCTAATATTCTAACTTTAAATGCTTTAATAACATATAATGGATAATTACCTTCTCTAACATTCTGAACGAATTTTCGCAAGAATAATCAAACACAAATCCTTCTGATCGTCTACCTTTGTATGAGCACTTTTCATCGATATGATGTTCAAACTCCTCTCTTGCAGGACGCATGAATCGCACAAATATGGTTTCACGGCTCACAATTCTTAAGAAGTTTACTTGATCTGAAATTAAGGAGGAATATTCGAGGTACCATAAATGGAATAATGTGTAAAATCCTTAAAAATATTGACAAATTGTAATACCTTCTATATTCCAACAGGATAGGAGATTTATATTTCTCATATTGATTTCCAAGAAATAATGAATAATAAGATTGAAAATATTATTAATTTCCATAATCAAGTCCTTACAACTCAATAACGAAAGCTAATTTAAAGATGAATGGTAACTTGTCTTACTTTTTATATCCTTTCTGAAAATCGTTCATGCCAACCATCTAGTTTAAGACAGCATAATTGTAAATGATGACTTCATTATGAACATCAACCAAATTAGATTGTTGCATTGAATCAAGGAACAGTATACTTGATATAATATTGAGAATGATTCTGATGGATTAGAGAACTTAAATGGGTCCTTTAATGGTTTGTCAATCAAAATACAAATCATTGCAGGCAAACCATTGAATATATTCGCTGTAAATTCTTTATAATATGATCAATTATTCCTTAAGAGTTCAGAAATAAGTGAAATCATTCAAAATAGATTGCATAGAACTTAATTACACTAGAATAATAATCTCCATGGAATTACTGAGCTCATTCCGGAGCTTAATTACTAATTTGATAAAAGTTGTTTTGTAGCGCCAAACAAACATAGTTCACCTCTGAAACTGAAAGATACACACACACTAATGGGTACAAAAAGCATACACGCTGAAATATCTAAAAGTCCATGCGTTTTTGATACACCGAAAAATAGTTTTGCGAGGATTTGTTCTTGTCATGTCACGCAAAATTTGATAATTTACTTGGGGAAACATAAAACTTACGAATTGTTTAATAAACCTTTTACTTATTGATAATTACTAGGAAACGTGAAATAATGCAATTTTATCGGTGGTATATTGAATTGAAATTCTTCTCCTTCATCTACGTAGCACAACAGCCCCTCTTGGGCCTTTGCACCCTACAACAAGCACCTCCAACAATCTCGGTCCATTGACCGCGTCCTCCAATTTTGAAACCCGAGCAGTGATGAACTCTCTCCATCGACTGAGTCAGACCCGCTTTTCCTCGGTTTCTCCACTGGTCTCCGGCCTTCAGTTCTCCCAACGAATACCTTTTTGGGTATGGGGTCGTTCAGTATTACGTGAGCAGATTTAGTATAATTATTAACCTCCCCCCCCCCCCTTGTCAGCAGCAGTAAGCAAAGCGCTTACCCCCTCCCATGCTTACTTAAATATAGTTATATGCATTTTTCTTTAAATGTATCCTGTTTTTTTATTTATTCATGAGCAGCATATAATAATAGAACTTAAAAAATAGATTTAGGATAGAGAACTTTAACGTACTTAATATTCATTTAAATAAACTTTATTGACATGGTATTCAACATAGAAAGTGGTACCAATATTATAATCATAAGTGATAATACGAACAAAACAAACTTCTTTTAAATTTTTTGGTATACGAGGTGTGTTCAAAAAATATCGCGAATTTTGTTTTTTTTCAAAAATTATTTATTTATTCATGAATATCTATTTTGTCCCCTTCAAAGTAATCCCCATGAGATATTATACACTTGTGCCAACGGTTTTTCCAATCTTCGAAGCACTTCAAAAAATCATTTTTTTTAATCTTGTTCAGCTTCTCCTTCGATGCCGTCTTTATCTCGTCAAGCGTAGCGTAACGTCGTCCTTTCATGGGCCTCTTCAGTTTAGGAAACAAGAAAAAGTCACAGGGGGCCAGATCTGGGGAATACGGTGGCTGCGGCATCATTAGTGTGTTGTTTTTGGCCAAAAAGTCGCGCACAAGCAACGATGTGTGAGCAGGGGCGTTATCGTGGTGCAAAAGCCAATTTTTGTTCTCCCACAAATCCGGGCGTTTCTGGCGGATTGCTTCGCGCGAATTGCGCAAAACTTGCAGGTAATATTCCTTATTGACCGTTCTTCCCTGTGGCAAGAACTCATGATGCACCACGCCCCTGCAATCGAAGAAAACTGTCAGCAAAACTTTCACATTCGACCGAACTTGGCGCGCTTTTTTCGGTCTTGGTTCATGCGGCAGCTTCCATTGAGATGATTGAGCTTTGGTTTCCACGTCATAACCATAAACCCACGATTCGTCACCAGTTATGACCCTCTGGAGCAAATTTGGTTCGTCGCGGACAGAGTTTAACATCTCATTAGCAATGTTCATGCGTTGCTGTTTTTGGTCGCAATTGAGCAATTTTGGTACGAATTTCGCGGCGACCCGTCTCATGCCCAAATCGTTGATAAAAATCGAATGGCACGAGCCAATCGATATGTTTAGGTCCTCAGCAACTTCTCTAACGGTGATTCGACGATTGGCCAATACCATTTTCTCCACTTCATTAATTTTTAGGGTTTTGTACTAAAATACAAAACCCTATTGCAATCACGACCTGTGTCCGTCTGTCCGTCTGTCCGTCCGTCCGTCCGTCCGTCCGTCCGTCCGTCTGTATGTCACAGCACTTTTTCTCCGAAACTATTTCGTCTGTTGTTGAAGTGCTCGGGCGTCCGGCACGCTCTTCGTCGTTCACATCTTCTCGGCCTTCTAAAAACATTTTGTACCACCGATAAACGTTGCTTCGGTCCAAGGTAGCTTCTCCGTATGCCACAGTCAACATTCGGAATGCATCCGCGCACTTAATTTCGTTTTTCACACAAAATTTGATACACGTTCTTTGATCCATTTTTTTGAATAAGTAAAAATCGAAGACGATTGAACACACGTGCAAGTAAAGCAGCTATCACCAATCAAGTGAACATTCAAAATGGCCGAGCTTGTCGGCATAAGTGACAGACATGAGTACCAACATAACGCCACAAAAAAATCGAAATTCGAATATACGTAACCCGCGAAAATTCAAAATTCGTGATACTTTTTGAACACACCTGGTACATATCAATTCCAATTAACAGTCTTCAGTTCATGACACCCGAATCCATGATACTATATTAAGTTTTCGATGATATTGGATGTTTGCTGCTCAATGTTGTATGTCTGCTTACTTTCATTCGATGTTGGAAAGTCTACGTCGTTCTCACCAAGCCATTCAACATCGTGATGCTCTAAATTTTGAATAATGCACATCAGTTCATTAGCGTGACGAGCAGCGACTCTTATAGGCCTAACTTACATATCAGTGTGCCTGCTTACATTTTTACGGATCTTCTTGAAGTGACGATTAATTGACTTGACGGAAGCATGATAAAGACTGTTATTGTTTTAAAGACAATAATATGATTTAAATTAGCCAACGTTTTAACACAATGTTTTTTAACAGACAGATTGACAGAAGTGAGCAGAGTGACAAATGACAGTTGTAGCATTAGATTAAAGGAACATAATTTTGAATTCAAAATATCAACGTTTTACATCAATACTTCCTCTAAAACACGATATTTAAATTTTTTCAATAACAAACTAAATTCAAATTCAAAATCAGATCAGATCATTCCAAGGGCAGAACGTAGATCAGCAAATCTCAGACGTGGCAGCGGCTTCGTCAGGATATCAGCGAGTTGTTGATCACTTGAAACATGTTGAATATTCAACCTTCCATCCTGCAATTCCTTTCGACTGAAATGGTAACTCACTCCAATGTGTTTGGTCCACTTGTGGAACTCGTGATTCTTCGCTAACTTGATTGCGCTTTGGTTGTCCACAAAAAGAATTGGAATGTTGTCCAAGGGAGAGACTTCTGCAAACAGCCGAGACTACCACACAGATTCCCCGGCAGCTTCACTAGCAGCGACATACTCAGCCTCAGTTGTGGATAGAGACACACACCTTTGACGTCTGCTAGCCCAGAATATCGGTCCTCCACTGTGCATGAAAACGAATTCACTAACAGACCGACGAGTATCCGATTGACCTGCACAGTCTGCATCACTGAAGGCCTTCAAGACACTTCCTTTAGAACCAGCCTCGTACCTGATACCAATGACGTAGACCCTTTGACGTATCTCGGGATTCTCTTTACCAGCAACCAGTGGACATCTTCTGGATCTTCCAAGAACTGCGGCGCATAATTGACTGCAAACGCGATGTCAGGACGAGTAGCAACAGCTAAGTACATAAAACATCCTACAACTTCACGGTAAGGAGCAGATGTCCTCAAACTAGTTTTCTCTTCCAACTGCACGTACTTGTCAATGGGCGTTGAAACAGCATAGGCTTCTGCAATGTTGAACTTCTGAAGAAGATTTCCCGTGTACACCTTCTGACTCAAACGGATTGAATCATCTTCTTCACGTTCAATGAGCATATTCAGGAAACAGCCAAGCGGTTCACGTGTGATCTTGAACTCCATCTCCAGCTTCCTCAGGAACTCTTGAACTACACTCTTCTGTGTTGCAGCAACCAAACCATCATCAACATAAAAGACAATGATCAGTTTATCTTCACCAGACATACAAAAGGAAAGACATGGATCAGCTTCACTCTGGACGAGACTAAACTTGAAAAGGATCTCCTTGAACCGGTTGTTCCAGCACCTCGAAGATTGCTTCAGTCCGTAGAGACTTCTAATTAGCTTGCACACATGACCAGAACCATCTTCAAAACCTTCACGTTGATCCATGTATGTTCCTTCATTCAAAACACCGTTTAGAAATGCCGTCTTCACATCAAATTGGGCCAACTCCAGAATTTCCTTGGCAACAACACTTAGAATTGCCCTGATGGTATCAAATCCCGCTATGTGACTGAAAGTTTCGCGATAATCAATACTTTCTTGTTGACTATAACCCTTCGCAACAAGCCTAGCTTTGTAGCGACAAGCCTTCCCTTCTGCATCTCGTTTGATACGATAGACCCAGCGATTAGCAATCGTCTTCCTTCCTGGAGGTAACACCGTTAAAACCCAGGTTGAATTTTCCTTCAGTGAAGACATTTCTTTTTTCATCGCAGCCTTTCAGTGTTCACGATTACCCGACTTCATGGCTTCTTTGTAGTCTTCTAACTCTGCAAGAAACATTTCACTCAATTTTACAGATTTCTGAAGTTTACTTCTATCTCGAAGACGTCGTTGAGTGGTATCTTTTGCAGCCTTAGGAGTTTCTTCAATTTGCGGTTCAGCAGAAACGACTGGCAATACAGGATCTGGGACCTCAAGCACGTGCGGAGCTTCAGGTGAGAATGTAAACCACAGCGTTGACAGCTTCAGCCCACAGAAACTTCGGCAGATGCTTGCTAACAAGCATGGTTAGTGCTAGCTCACCAATTGTCCGGTTTGATCGTTCAGCACAACCGTTCTGCTGAGGCGTATAAGGATTCGTAATCACCATGTTCGTACCTTTGGAATCCATGAGTTCTCGCATCTTCTTGTTGTCAAATTCCTTTCCTCCGTCATACTGAAACACCTTTACCGGTCGACCTCGTTGAGTCTTCACCAGCTGCAACATTTCTTTGGTCTTGTCAAACACCTCAGATTTTCCCTTCAAGAAGTAAACCATACGAAATCTTGAATAGTCACACGTGAAGCAGACAAAGTACCTGGCATCAGCAATAAACTCCTGTTCAAGTGTACTTCAATTCCGTGACTCTTGAGTATCTTCACAACATGTCTTTTATTTTGATGACCTAAACGCTTATGCCAAGCTTCATGAGAGTCCTTGACTGCCAGATTAGCCTCACTCATACAGCAAGTGTCCGGTTCCTTGACCTTGAGCATCATCTTGAACAGCTGACCAGATCGCATACCTTGAGCCTTGACAACACCATCAAGCAGGAATTCACAGCTATCTTTGGATGAGCTGAAAGTCATACCTTTGTCCAGTCCACGCGTAACCGTAACATATAGCATGTTTTCCATGTGACAAGAAGTCCAACGACCATTCACAAGCGCCTCAAAGTCAATATTTCCTCTTCCAGAAGCACTCATCACAGAATTGTTTCCGATGCGAATCTCTGCTGCAATAGAGAAAGCCTCAAAGAATGAGTACCACTCTTTCTTGAAGGTCATGTGGTCGGTCGCACCAGAATCGATGATCCAAGCTTTGTTCTTGCCTTCCACACTGAACACTTCGCTAACGAACGCTAACGAAGCCTTACTTTTCGACGTCCCGTCACTCTTCTTCTTCTTTTTTGGGCAATCTCTTTCAAAATGACCAGTTCCGTGACAACCGTAGCACTTGAAAGCCGACTTCTTCCTCTTCTGGTTGGACTTGACATCATCTTCGGCCTGCTTACCAGCTGCACCTTGTTGACTTCCACTTGCACCTTGTTAACTTCAACTTGCACCTTTGGACTGGATTTTCCGACTTGGTCGCATCAGTGCTGGTCTCCGTTGTTCTCCTTGTCTTGTCGAAGTTTCCACCTGTGCTCATCAGATGTCAACACGTTGATCAGGTTATCGAGGGTCTGCTGACCATCCGACCTGGCCCACCAAGCTTGCCTGAAACTTGCAAAACTGTCAGGCAACGTTTCCAGCAAGAGGCTAGCACTGCACAGCAAGTATGGGACAAGTTATCGAAAGTATTCGATGACTCTGGGCTGACACGCCGTGTTGGGCTGCTGCGTGATCTCTGTAATACCTCGCTTACTGCATGTCAAAACGTAGAGGAATATGTGAGCAAAATTATGTGCACTGCTCACAAGCCCAGAAACATTGGCTTCCAAGTAGACGACGAATGGCTGGGTACACTGCTGCTCTCTAGTCTACCAGAATCCTATCAACCAATGATAATTGCTATTGAAAGCTCAGGCATGAAGATAACCTCAGACTCTGTGAAATCAAAACTATTGCAAGACGTTAGACAAACAGAAAGTAACTCAACAGTGTTCTCAGTCACTAAGAAATTTAAAAACAATTATAAGAAGCAAACTAAGGGTCCGAGGTGCTACTCTTGTAATAAGTATGGCCATAAAAGCTCTGAATGCAAATCCAAGACGAAGGATATTCAACGAAAAACAAGCAGTTCTTCCTATGCTGCTGTGTTTGTGGTAACATCCAGCCAAGATGACGCCTGGTACGTGGATTCCGGTGCATCCTCACACATGACAAGACATAAGAATATGCTTGAAAATGTAACGGCTCCTGCCATACAGAAAATTAGTGTCGCAGACAACAAAGTACTACCCGTGCAATGCTCAGGAGAAGTGAGCTTAGATGTTTATGACGACGAAGGTCAAAACAAGAAGGTGCTTTTTACAAAAGTATATATGTTCCCGAAGTCGGAACAAATTTATTGTCCGTAAGTCAATTTATTCGCAGTGGTGGCCAAGTTAAGTTTAACAGAACCGGCTGTGTTATTATGAACAGAAGAAATGAGATAGTAGCAACAGCAAGTGTCATCAATAACATGTACCGGCTGAATATGCCACGAAAAGGCTATGCATGCATGTCTGATGTCGAAGAACCAGACTTTTACTTGTGGCACCAACGAATGGGACACCTGAATTTTAATAGTCTACGGAAGATGACAGAAAACACTGACCATGTCGTTTCCTCAACAAAAGCACCTGCAATCACATGTGTAACATGTACAAAAGGCAAGCAAACAAGACTACCTTTCAAAAGTGAAGGCTCCAAGGCTAGAAATCTTCTTGAAACGGTTCACTCCGACGTATGTGGGCCAATGGAAATGCAGACTATGGGAGTGCCCGATATTTTATAACATTTCTTGACGACTATTCAAAGAAGGTGTTCGTGTACTTTCTCCGAAACCAATCTGACGCTCTGAAGAAGTTCAAGGAATTCAGAAATGAAGTCAAAAACCAGCTGGGTGCTCGTATAAAAATCCTTCGGACAGATAATGGCTTAGAATACGTCAACAAGGAATTCTCAAATTATTTAAAAGGCGCTGGCATCGTACATCAAACGACCACAAGGTATTCACCTGAACAAAATGGGACAGCAGAACGCATGAAGAGAACTCTAGTAGAGAGAGCAAAGTGCATGCTCCTAAATGCCAATCTACCCAAGATGTACTGGGCTGATGTCAAACATACTGCGGCACATGCAATCAATCGTTTTCCAACGAAGTCCTTATTTTTTAAATCGCCAGAAGAAATATGGTCTGGTGAAAAGCCAAAGGTGAACCATATGCGTATATTCGGATGTGAAGCTATGGTACACTTGCCCAAAGAGAAACGCAAGAAATGGGATCCAAAGGCACTAAAGATGATCTTTATTGGATACTGCAATCATACCAAAGGCTACTGATTCATAATACCTAATACAATAAAAGTGGTAAACAGTCGAGATGCTACATTCCTTGAATCTACCGTGAAGAGGGACTATGTTCCTGTAGAAATATCTGAGAAGAAACCTGAAACAAATAAAGAAGAAGTTAACAGTAACAACTCTGAATCAGAGATGGATTCAACTACAAGTATTAGTGACACTGTACGCGAAAACCCGTCTACTTCAGACAGTGAATACATTCCGGACACCAGCATTGATCTTGATAGTCCTCCAGTCAGCAAAATCACCCTGAGACCAAGAAAGAAAAATAAGGAAAAGACTAATCTAGATGATTCCGTAGAAAACACTTACCTGTGTCATCACAAAGAGGTACTGTCAGATGTGCCTGCGACTTACACCGAAGCTATAAAATGGAGAAAATGGAGAAAATCTATCACTGAAGAACTGGATGCTCTACAAAAGAACAACACATGGACATTGGTACAAAAACCCCCAAATGCCAAAGCAATTGGATGCAAATGGGTATTCCGTATAAAAGAAGAACCAACTGATAAACGTTATAAATCACGTCTATGTGCAAAAGGATATGCACAAACTGTAGGTATTGATTACCAAGAAACTTTTGCTCCCACAGTTATGTATGATTCAATACGATTGTTACTATCTGTAGCTGTACAAAATAATGTCAAAATCATGCAACTAAACGTCAAGACAGCTTTCTTATATGGGGAACTTGAAGAGACCATATTTATGACTCCACCAAAAGGGTTAGACCATGGTGAAAGTATGGTATGTAAACTGAACAAGTCACTATACGGGTTAAAACAAGCCCCTCGCTGCTGGAATGCCAAATTTGACCCTACACTGAAAAGATTTCGTTTTGTAAATAGTAAAGTCGATCAATGTGTTTACATTGGTCAAGTCAACAAGAAGAAATGCTATTTGTGTCTCTATGTTCATGATGGTCTCCTATTCTCAAGTGATGAATCAGCATTGAATGAATTTATAGGAGAACTGAAAAACATATTTGAGATTAAAATATTGGAAACTCCAAGTAATTTTGTAGGAATGCAAATAGAAAGATTTATTAACTGCATATTCATACATCAGACTAAATACATAGAACAAATACTAAACAGATTTGAAATGAATAATGCTAATCCTAATATTGTTCCAGTCGACCCTTACATGAAGCTACAGAAGGGAGATGGAGAGTACGAGAAGAACGTTCCATACAGAGAAGCTGTGGGCGCTCTTATGCATCTGGCTACGGTGAGTCGGCCGGACATAATGTTCGCAGTCAGTTTGGTGAGCAGATTCCTCAATTGCTACAACCAGAGTCACTGGAACGCAGTCAAACGGATCGTTAAATATTTAAAAGATTCTAAAAAGTATGGACTATGCTACTCACATACACCAGAAGCTTCTGAAGTCATTGGCTACAGCGATTCTGACTATGCAAACGATCTGGACACACGTCCAGATCTATGGCTATGCTTTCTTCAAGAACAGGGCAGCCGTGACTTGGTCGAGTCAAAGACAACAAACTGTGGCTCTGTCGACAACTGAAGCTGAATTCATGGCAGGTTGTGCCGCCACTAAAGAAGCAATGTGGATAAAACAATTGCGAAGTGATATTGGTGAATATAAACAGGACTCAATATGTCTTCATTTAGACATTCAAAGTGCCATCAGTGTTATTAAAAATATAAACTTTCACAAGAGGTGCAAACACATTGACATTAAATATCACTTCATTAAGGAAAAATATTTTTTTTTAAATAATCGTATTAAAGTTTGTAAGCAGTGACTCTCAGTTTGCCGATATATTCAAACAAGTTGGGTAAACAGACCTACGCTCATGTCAGAAGGGTTTTGTATTCAATTTACAAAATGCAGTCACCAGATCGAATCACATCAAGAAACATGTCAAAGACGATTTTATTGGAGAAAATATGAAATACGAAGATCATACTATTATTAACAAAGTTGAACGAATTTCGACTTCTGAGGTTTTTGGTATTGGTATACTCATAAATATCTCCCTTGATAATTATTTCACATGTCCAGCCGCGATGGAGGAAACACATTTTTCATGTATTTACCCCCTGTGCCCCACTGAAGCAAAAACTGGCAGTTTAACAACTGTTTTGAAAAGCTCCCATGATAACCTTTATTTCATACTCATATCGGCTACGTTTGATGAATTTTTTTTCAGGGGCCACTCTGCTGTACTGTTATCATCGATTAATGGCCAATTTTTTCGAATCCTAGAATGGTTACAAACCCCTTTTGCTAGGAGCTCTCTCCCGCCGTCTTGACTTGTTTCACTTATAAGCATTAATTGTCGGTACTGATCTACAGTCATTCAATGAATTGAATCAAGTGTTCAAAGCATGCACCTTAAACGTTGAAGTTGGGAAAAAATAACTCAAAATTATTCAATCTTCGCATTTAAAACAGCCACTTTCTTGTTTTACGATTACTGATACCACCAGCTCAACCGATTCTCAAAGATATACATGACACCTATCATTCCTGAAATTTTCATGCAAATCTTAGCAAAACTGTAGTGTCTGAGTCGGTAAAAAGCGCGTGTTGTTCTATAGCCATACAGGTATGTTGCCATAGTAATAAATGCAGCGCATATTGTTCCATAGTAATACGGGAAAATTCAAACCGCTATAACTTCGGTAAATATGATTCAATCTTTATGAAACTTTCAGAGTAGATCAATCTTATAAATAGTCATCTGTGTACAAAATTTCATTGAATTTAAGGGTACCCTTAAGATTTTATTCAAGAAAACATAAAATCGATAAATCATACTATTACTAACAAAGTTGAGTGAATTGCGACTTCTAACTTATTTGTTGTTGTTGTACTCATCAAGACCTACATTCTTGATTTTTTTCAGATTTTTCGGATCACAGGTGTCCAATCGCGAGGGGGGGGGACACAAATTTTTCGTGTATTTCCCCTCCCTGTGCGCCCCTCGAAGCAAACTTTGCCAAACTTAGACCTGTTTTGAAAAGTTCTCATCGAGACCTTTCATTTGATACCCATATCGGCTACCTTCAATGAAATTTTTTTTTCGGGGAGTCACTCCCCTATATGGGGAGACCCCCCTTAAATGCCTTATAAAATTTTTTCATATTTGAACTTTGAAGAGATCACCACTTTACACCTACATACAAAATTTGATGTTTCTAGCTTAAGTAGTTTCCGAGAAAAACTGCTGTGACACACGGACGGACGGACGGACGGACGGACGGACGGACGGACAGACAGACAGACGGACAGACGGACAGACAGGACGCGATTTTAGAAGGGTTTTGTAAAATTATTTTACAAAACCCTAAAAAGGATTGTCAAAAGATAAATTTCATTTTATAAGGTCTAAACTTGGCATGTACTTGCATAACTCATTGTTATAAATAATCATTAATCTATATCATGTATGTTATTATGTAATTAATGAAATAAGGCTTGAATTCAGGGAGAATGTTAAAATCATAATTTGAATTTCGCGCCTTTATTCAACTCTGTCTTGACTTTTTCTGAGCTTGACCACTCCCTATCAACTTAAACTCTCTACATTCTGTGACTTTGACATGCAAGTGTTAATCGCGCCTTAATACTGAAATAAAAGACTTTTCCTTGCAAAGCAGGAATATATTTTCAATTATTTCATCAATACCGATGAAGGCAGTTGCGATTCAAAACTGCTGAGGGTAATTAAAAGTAAGGGTAATTAAGTTTAGGGGTGTTAGTATAGAAGCATGTTTTCTGAATGTACTAGTTCATTGTACTGAAGAAGATCGCAAATAGTGGTCGAAAACGTTTCGTTATACAAAAATAAAAATTAATTTAATGTTTTAAGAAACAAAAACAAATCTCTACATTTTATATAATGGATTGATGTTTCAGCAAAATTGCTATCTAAGTGGCTTTTGTGGTGATCAGCCTGAGCCGAAGTGAGATTAACAGGGACTGTCGACACATGTTTTCTTCCCTCTGCAGAATTAGATTTTCTAGGAATCAAACGAAAATAGGTCGCACTTCAACTAATGTCAAATCCTATCTTACGTAATTCAAGAATTACGTAAGATAGTTCATCAAGAGTTTTAACACTGCGAATAAATTCACCATTATCTGCTGCGCTCCCAAATAAAACAATATCCGCAATGGTTTTCAATAGTAATGGTTGATTGTTTTCTAGGCTAGGACATCCCACTGAATCCCTCAGGTATAGTTTTTTTTTAAATTCTGGATTTTCAAGACAAATATCTTCTAACTTTCTTTTCATACCATCTTTGTGATTCTCCTGGGCAACGATTTTTTGAATCTTCCTGTTTAAAGACTGTTTCGCTGTTTTTAATTCGTCGCACAACTTAATGATCTGTTTATCAACTTCAACACGGCTTTATAGGATTATCCATTTTACGCTTGGGAAAGTAAAGCTAAAGACAACACATAAAATATTCAGATGGAAACAAAATTTTTGATTCAGTATAAAGATTAAAACCTTGCTATTATACGTGAAACAAAACATCATTCATATGTCCTCCACGGGATCTCTGACAGGCCTCAATCCTTTTCAGGTAATTTTCAATGACTTTTTGACACATTTCCGGCAATATCTCGGCCATCACTTCACGAATATTGGTTTTCAATTGCTCAAGATTTTGAGGATTGTTTGCGTAAACACGATCTTTTGCATAGCTCCATAAAAAGAAATCCAAAGATGTTAGGTCGCAGGATCTTGCGGGCCAATTGACATCACTCAATCTCGAAACTACGCGTCCTGGAAATTTCTGTTGCGAAAGTGCTCGATTAGCCTGTGTTGTGTGGCTTGTGGCTCCATCCTGTTGGAACCACATGTTCTCCAGATCATAATCTTCAATTCCTCTCCAATAATAATCGGTTAACATCCGTCCATAGCGGTCAAAATTGACTTTAATGGCTCTTCCTTGGTCGTTTTAAAAAAAATACGGTCCAATAACACCACCAGACCATAATGCACACCAAACATTCACTTCTTCCGGATGCAAAGGCCTTTCTGCGATCAATTCTGTTTATTTACGTAACCACCGAGCGAAAAGTGAGCCTCATCACTGATGAAGATTCTGTTCGAAAAATCGTTAGCAATGGCTTGTTGTTCAATCACCCAATTCGCATGCATTCTGCGTTGTGTATGGTCTTAAGGCTTTTAAAATCGGTAAAACGTTTACCGAAACATTTAAATTGATGAAAAAAGTTTATGGCGATGATTATCTATCTCGTGCCTGAGTTCATGAGTGGTTTACACGTTTCAGAAATAGACGTGAGGACATAAATGACGATGAACATACGGGCCGCCCAGAATCAGTGATCACCAAAAACTCCATCGAATTTGTGAATTTATCAAAAATGAGCCAAAATCATAGTTGAAATTCATGGAATCGGAGTTGAATATCTCCAAAACATCGATTTATTGCATTTTAACCGATCGTTGGGCTTACGAAAGGACTGTGCACGTTTTGTTCCGCACAAGTTAACTGATGACCAAAAACTGCTCAGAATTCAACATTCAACACCAGTTACAATGTTGCCTCATTAACGAGGCAACATTGTAACTGGTGATTAAATGTGGTGTTTCCAATATGAACCCGAAACCAAGTGTCAAAGTGCCGAATGAAAGGTCACCGACGAGCTACCACCCGAAAAATCGCGTTTGAAGAAATCAAAAATCAAGTCGATGCTCATTTGTTTTTGCGATTCCAAGGGTATTGTTCACAAGGAGTTCGTGCCAACGGGCCAAACCGTCAATGCAATTTTCTATCCTGGCGTTGCATCGCTTTTGTCGGATTCGGCCTGAATGCCGCGAAGGAGGAAGCCGGCGCTTATTGCATGATAATGCATCATCTCATCAATCCACTCTTGTGACAGATTTTTTGACCAGAAATCGCATTTTAACCATCAATCACTCACCGTATTCGCCTGATATGGCTCCCTGTGACTTCTAACTATTCGGGAAATTGCATTTGGCGATGAAAGGAAATCGCTTTGCATCCGTAGAGGGCATCCAAAAAGCGGTCAATAACCTGAAACACTCTTTCGAAAAGCTTTTGGATCGCGCAAAACAGTGTATCGAGGCCGGAGGAGACTATTTTGAATAAATAAACTTAAATTTATAAGAATAAAGCTCCTGTCGTTTCTATTTTAGCTCAGTCAAATGTACCTTGTGCTCTACCTTTAATGTTCTTTTGAGTAGCCGGTTTTCTTCCATTTTTTCTATGTTACATGCCTAGTAGAAATCAGGTTAAGCATGCCTAAACGGGCATAAGCACCTAATGCGGAAACAGTGGGGCTTGCCTAGCTTAGGCATGCCTAATGCAGGCCTAATGGGACATGCCCAAGTTAGGCATGCCTAATGTGGCCCTAATCGGGGCCTAATTAGTCACGCCTCACTAAAGCTATTTTGGATATTTGACGCATTATTGCAATCTGGAGAGTGAAAAGAATATTTGAATGAAAATTTTGCAATTGAAGTGAGATTACGTATTTTTAACATTTTGTTTAGGCGTGCCTAATGTGGGCGTAATAGGGATCGAATGAGCATACCCAACTGAACCGATTTTGAAAATTTTGGTTTTTAGTGCAACCTGGAGAGTGAAAAAAATGATCAACAAAATTTTGCTATTTAAAGTGAGATTAGTGATTTTTCATTTTTTTGCAGTTTAGGCATGCCTAATTTAAACCTGATTGGCCATGCCTAAGTTAAGCGTACCTAATGCGGGCCTAATGCGAACCTACATGTAAATAGGCATCCCTGAGCTGTAAAAGGCTTGACTAAACAGTTCCTAATTCAGGCGGTGATGGTGCTTACGAGGGCAGTCCCAAAAGTACCCGACCAGACAAAGTAAACAGTAAAAAATTGCTAAAATGTGTTTTTATTTTTCAACATATTGTTACATGTACAAACAATTCTGCAAGCTACTGTCGCAATTGTTTTCACAACCATTAAGAACATCAACAAATGAATTCACTCGAAATCACGAGAACGCATTATCAACATCTGAAAGTGAGTCACTGCCCATTCATTACCTGCTGGAATGTTCCCGCTAATTCACCAATGTACGAGAATTGAGTTGAATGATTAGAGACCCTATATAAAGGTGAGCTGAATGAATGGGGGGATCATTCATTCAACCGCGATAAGAACTGCGATAGTGTGTGGGAAGAGATATTGTTCGTAATAGTGAAGTGATTTAGAAGACAATTGCGATAAGAAATTTATCGACAAGTGTTAGATTTTTAATAGTGAAAATTAAAATTAGTGAAAGTGTTAAATTGTTTATTGTGCATTTTTGTAATTAAATAAACTCTTTTAACTTAAATTAAAAGACATTGCGTTTTCACTTTCCCGGAACATTAAAATTATTGGCCGCGAACCAAGAACACGCGACAATATTCTTCTTTTGGCTCGATACACTTTTCCCAACGATGTTCAATAGCTTCGTTACCCGCTTCATAGTAGGAACCGTCAAGTTTCTCAAAAAAGCTATGAACCGCAGACTCTACCTCTTCATTGTTGGCAAATCTTTTGCCGCCGAGCCATTTTTTCAAATTTGGAAAAGCCAGATCTGGTGAAAAGGGTGCGCGAGGAAGCAATTCGAACTTCAACTCATTAATTTTAGCCATCGCAATGACGCACGTGTGGACTGGTGCGTTGTAGTGATGAAACAACACTTTCTTTTTCGTCAAATGGGGCCGTTTTTTCTTGATTTTATCGCTCAAACACTGCAATAAGGCTGCACAATATGCGCCGTTGATTGTTTTTCCTTTTTCGAGATAAACATTATTCCACGCGCATCCCACCTTGCCAGCTGACTGAACTGTCTTTACTTTCTTTGGAGCCCTTTTCAGTCCACTGCTTTGACTGCTCCTTGGTCTCAGGTGTAAAATGATGGAACCATGTTTCGTCCATGACTATGAATCTCACTGCTTAATTTCGGAAGTGATGGGGTAATGCGTTACGTTCGGCATCAGGCATCACCCGTTTAGTCATGCGTAATTATGGTCTAATTACTGCTTAACTTGAATTTCTAGTCGGGATGGCCCATCCATTGCAATTTGCGGAACTTAATGCAAGCAGATAAAGAGTGTTCGTCAGATAGTTCATCCAACTCACCATTGTAACATACTGTCCACTCTTTTCCTGGTTTCATGGCAAGCACTTTGCGTTCAAATATGTCCACTACCTTTTCGGACTCGCTTGTCAAGGCCTATGTTTCACTTCCATATAACAGTACAGATGTGATTAATGATTTGTAAGTATGGAGCTTTTTTCATCTGATCACAACTCTCGACCTAAGAATGGGAAGTACGGAGCAATGGTTTTTTTGCGGCGTTTGTGTGGCGTCCAATCTAGTGCTTTTCGCCGCCCCTTCTATTTACGTTGACTCCAATACAGATAAAATTATCCACACTTTCAAGGTTATAATCTCCTATGGTCAGGTTTTGTCGAAATGGAGTCAATTCGCTTTGCTTCAGATTCTAACCTCCGAAATACTCCTTTGGCATCTAGGATTGACCTTGCCATAATATTGATTCCAGAAAAATATTAAAGAACATTGTGACAGTCTTATCCCCTTGTTTTAAACCTGATTCAATTATGAAGCTGTTCCTAAGTTGACAGTTTACTTTGACCTGGGACTCTTGTGTAGCATCATGACTTTGGCCTTGAGGAATAGTTTTGTTGGGACGCCGAAGTCAAGCATTATTTTGTACAACACATATCTTTCGACACTGTCCTATGCTTGCTTGAAATTTTCAAAGAGATATGGATACACCAGTGTTATATTCCCAGCACTTTTCGAGTAGCTGCTTAACTAAGAACATTTGGTCTTTTGTAGACCATCTACTTTTAAAGCCTCCCGATACTTATCACAGCCATGGTAGCCACCGCAGATGCAGACATTGTAGATCTGGCAGAGGTCTTTAATCCCCAGGTTGCATTCTGAGCTGGCTAGAGCTCAGCCGTATCAGCATTCTCTCTGCTGGATTACCTTACAAAGATAGACAAATTCAACAAGGAAAATCTAGGAAAAAGAAAGTCATGCTGAGAAATGAAAAGCTGAGAGTTAATTCTTCGTGATTTTATTCGTTCAACCACTAAGATTAAAAATAAATAAATTTCTTTAATGAATTTAATAGCAAAATAGTTTAGTTAAAAAAAAGATGCTCCAAACTACTTTGAAATCAAATCAATCAAAGTAAAAGAATAAAAAATTTAATTTCCTAAAATAGTTTTTTTACACCATACTCTACTTACCCCTTGTTTTGTTGTAGAGCTCTCTGCAATAGGAAGGGTAAGGGGCACTAAGAATTTTATAATCTTAAAAAATTTTAAAATCTTATAAATAGTTTAAACACATTTTTATATGCGGTCACTTCAAACAAATTAATTAAAACATAGAAAATAACTATAAAAATTGTTCACTCTTTCTTCTTACGGCAACTTTGAGGTTTGAGTCTGCCGAATAATCCAGTTCACCGATTGACGAAACAAAATCCACGTGATAACGGCCGGAGACTCATTTTGAATATAATTCGACGATTGGTAAAACTATGCAAATATAATGAACCGCTTTGGCTCGTAATGAAGTGCCATTGGATTGTTTATCAGTCAGTGTTGTGACCGGCTTGCGTTTGCTAGTCCACACGTTTTTGCGCATGCGCCAAAAACTCAGTTTTAGCAAGTTCGTTGTGATTTTCATGTTAGATGTACATTAAATGTGTTTTGTATCTCAACATTAATTTTCAATAAACTGAAAATTTTTTTTTATTAATGATTACACCAGTGAAAGAAAGGTTGAAGAAGCTTGTGTAGCCTGAAAAAATCCTGCGACTTCGGTGAAAGTTTCGTTAGACCCAAAAAAGCGAACATTTTCTGATGGCGAAGAAAAAGAACTTTGCAATTATAGAATGGATATGGAGAGTCGTCTCTATGGGCTTCCACAAAAAATTTAGGGGCAATCGAAATGGGAAGCAACATCTCTTTAACTCTCAAAAAGAAAAAACTGACGAAAATTGGGTTGAGGGATTTTTGAGCAAGTATCCAGAATTGTCGATACGAAAACCAGAAAATAAATCAGCTGTACGTACCGCTGGGCTGAGGATGGCCAAACACATAATAATCGCTGACTTTTAACTTACGACCAACAAAGTGGAAACCGACTCCTTATTGACTCTGGAGCTGACGTATCAGTCCTTCCACGAGACAAAAATGAGAATGTTCCCACGAAGTTCCAACTGTATGCTGCAAACAATACACCAATCAAAACCTACGGCCACGGGATTATTTCTTTAAATTTCGGATTACGACGACCATTTTAATGGAAATTTGTGGTTGCAGACGTACGGCAACTGATAATCGGAATTAATTTCCTCCAACATTTTGGTTTAAAATGCAGGAAAAAATAAATGGACCATGAAACCAATCTGGTCACGACAATACTCTGTACGGATGAGCCAAGTACAAATACATATACACCGTTCGGACTGTATGGTAATGACGTTTAGACTTCGCAACGCCACGCAGACATTCCAACGATACATTGATAACGCTCTACGTGACCTATATTTTGTTATGCATATATCGACGATATCCTCATCGCGTCCAAGTAAAACGATGAACACCATGAACAGATTTAAGGAATATGGATTGTCGATCAACATTTGGCATTTCAACCGTACAATTTTTGGGTTACCTTATCGATAAAAATAGTATAAAAACTCTTCCTGACAACGTGGAAACGATATTTAACTTTAAAAAGCCATCAACCATATCGGAGCTCAGAAGATTACTAGAAGCAATCAATTTTTACAGGAAATCACTGAAAAATGCAGCATCTGTTCAAGCACCTCCACACGAATATCTGATTGGAGCAAAGAAAAAAGACAAACTACCAATAATATGGAATCCACAAGCGGAATCGGCTTTTGAGGAATGTAAACGGCAAATTGCTCACGCAACCTTATTGTGCCATCCAATCAAAAACGCTACTCTTGTGATCAAATCCGATGCATCCGATATGGCAATGGGAGCAGTCCTCGAGCAATTAAACGATAATTCTTGGGAACCACTCGGATTCTTCTCAAAAAAGTTCAGCAAAATGCAATGTAAATACAGCACTTACGACCGTGAACTGCAAGCGATTTATAGTGCAGTAAAATATTTTCGCCATATGATCGAGGGACGCCCGATTATCATCAAAACAGACCACAAGCTGATCACTTACTCGTTTAACCAGAAGTCTGACAAAGCATCTCCACATCAACTATGACAGTTAAATTTCGTTGGTCAGTTTTCCACAAACATCGTCCACATCACAGGAAAAGAAAACGCAACAGCGGATGCACTATCTCAAATTGATAGTATCTCCATGCCAGTAATGACCACCGTTGAGGATTTGGCAAAAGCTCAGGAAGATGATGAAGAATTAAGATGTCTACTCCAGGCTAACTCAAGCATCAACTTTCGGAAAATAAGATTGACCAGCGATGATACATCGATCTATTGCGATGTTTCAATGAACGAGATTCAACCCTACGTTCCAAAAATACTAAGAAGGAAGGTATTTGATCTAACGTATAACGTTTCTCATTCCAGTGGACGTTCAACGAAGCTTCAACGAATAGCTATGAAATATGTATGGCCTTGTATGTCAGAAGATATATTCGATTGGGCTCGTACATGCCTTGCATGCCAGTGCAGCAAAATAGGAAGGTATGCCAGACCTTCACTCGGGCGGATAGAAACTCCTGACGCAAAATTGAGTCATGTCCACACCGACATCGTTGGACCTTTAAAACTTTCGAAAGGATATTCATATAATTTGACAATAACTGATCGCTCCGCAAGGTGGCCCGAGGTGGTTCTGTTAAAGACAATAACTGCTGATGACATTGCTGCTGCTTTCTACTACAACTGGAGCACCTACTTTGCTAACATCGGACCAGGGATCACAGTTCGAATCCATCAATTTTCAATCACTTACTCATTTAGTGGGCCGTAAAAAGTTCGAACAACTGCATATCATCCTGCAGCAAACGGCATGGTGGCACCAATCACTTAAAGCTGCCATTATGTGCCATTATAACCACGAATGGATGGACGTTTTACCAACAGTCTTACTAAGACTTCGCACTGGCATTAAAGAAGACATTAGAGCAACGTCTGCAGAATTGGTCTACGAAACAACTCTACGAATGCCCGGAAAATTCTTTTTCGAAGAAGATATTGTTACTGTACAAATAATTCTGCAAGCTACTGTCGCAATTGTTTTCACAACCATTAAAAACATCAACAAAACGAATTTACTCGAAACCACGAGAACCCAACAAGCATGATCAACATCTGAAAGTGAGCCACTGCTCCATTCATTACGCTGCTGGAATGTTCCCGCTAATTCACCAATGTACGAGAACTGAGTTGAATGATTAGAGACCCTATATAAAGGCGAGCTGAATGAATGGGGGAATCATTCATTCAACCGCGATAGTAAAGACGACGATAGTGTGTGGAAAGCGATATTAATCGAGTAATAGTGAAGTGATTTAGAAGACAATTGCGATAAGAAATTTATGAACAAGTGTTAGACTTTTAATAGTGAAAATTAAAATTAGTGAAAGTGCTAAATTGATTATTGTGCATGTTTGAAATTAAATAAACTCTTTTAACTTAAATTAAAAGACATTGCGTTTTCACTTTCCCGGAACATTAAAATTATTGGCCGCGAACCAAACACACGTGACAGTGGGGTCAGAAGTGGGATAGAAAATTTTGAAAGTGAAAAACGTTTTAACATAAAAAAAAAGAAAAATGCACAATAGTGAAACCTAACGTGGAAACTGGTGGAAAAATAAATAAAAGCCGAAATAATAAAAATAAATAATAACCACGAAGCTAACATTTCAAATTAAATGAATTTACCACGGCGGAGCTTAAGGGAGACGCAGAAACGCCAAAATCAAAGGAACCAGAAGATGCACTGATGCAAATTTTAAAGCTGATGCAGCAAGAGCAGCGACAACAGTCATTCAATTTAACTACAAAGCTAGATGAACAATCAGCAAAGTTAAATGAACAATCAGCGAAGTTAAATGAACAATCAGCGAAGTTAAATGAACAATCAGCGAAGTTAAATGAACAATCAGTGAAGCTGGACCAACAAGCGATCGAAATCAAGGAAGTGCAAAAACAGTCAACCGAAATAAAAGTGGAGCTCGATAGCCTGAACAATCAAATTAAATGCGTCGAGGAAAAGGTTTACCAGGTCGAGGAGAAGGTCAGCCAGGTTGAGGAGAAAATCAACTATGAGATCAGCCAGGTCGAAGAGAGAATGAACCATGAGATGGAAAAAGTGAAAAAAGAATTGGAAGCAGCAAAGGCAATAGTAACCATCTCACCAGCCCCGCTTGTAACCGCAGCGCAAAGCACATCCAGAAATGTGCAAGCACCAATATTCGATGGGCAAACGGTTTGGAGTATTTACAAAAACCAGTTTGAAGCCGCCGCAAGGGCAAATCAGTGGAATGAGCAGGAACGAGCAACTGCTTTAATTCTTGCTCTAAGAGGCCCAGTTGCCGAACTTTTGTAGACGATCCCCGTTGATTTACACTCAAACCCGGCTGCTATATTGAATGCGCTTGACATGCGTTATGCAGGCAACCATCTGAAGCAGATTTATCGGGCACAATTACGGAATCGGATGCAGAAGTCTGGTGAAACCTTACAGCAGCTAGCCCAAGACATTGATCGACTGGCACTTTTGGCTTACCCAGCGTACGACCCAGAACATCGAGATGACGCAGCGACAGAAGCATTCATCAGCGCCTTAAAGGACCAGGGATTGCAACAAGCCGTGCGATTAGCTCAAAAGCAAACGGTTAAGGACGCATTGGTTTATAGTCTGAACTTTGAGGCAGCGAAAAATGCGACTCGTAGCACAGCCTAGCTCCATGAGGTAGTGGCAAACGAGTGCAGGTGTGAGTGCGTGGAAAATGAGTGAGAGCGGCAGGTAAATGGTGCGCCTAGATGCTGGGATTGCGGTGAGAAGGGGCACATGCAAAGAGACTGCAAGAAGCGAAGAAAATTGAGGTATTGTCCAGGATGGTGGAGATCCAGACCAAATCAGGAGCCTAGAATGGAAGCCCATCAAACTGGAAGGGCCAACTCCATCGGGCGGACGTTGGCTAGAAGGACCAACATCCCCAGCACCTCCATCGCCGTGTCAAGGCAACATCTTGGAGAAGCAGACTTATGCCTTCTGGGTCAAGTTGATGAAGAACATTGCACCATAACAAACGACACTGGTGCAACCCGAACGACTATCCGACCAGGCCTAGTGAGGCCCCAACTTCTTCATCAGGGCGGAGATCAGGGGAATGCTGAAGCCCTATCCCGCCGTCCATGTCCAGCTAACTGCAAGCATTTCCGACGGATTGAGGAAAATGAACCGCCCGTTGATCTGCGATTGATAACGGCCGAATTCGATGAAGGTTGGTCATCGGAGGAGATTCGAAACGCCCAGTTAGCCGATGAATACATCGGACCATTGCTCGTATGGAAGGAGACGACTGGGCAACCTGAGTGGAAAGACGTTTCCATGCATGGCGCAACCCTGAAAAGCTATTGAGAACAATGGAACTCCCTTCAGATGGAGGGTGGCGTACTCAAGCGGAGAAGACGTAGAGGACTGGTGCCGTAAATGCACAATTTGCGCTTCCGTCAAAGCTCCAAAGCGGCAACTGAGAGGACAAATGCAAACATACAACGTGGGTGTACCGTTTGAAAAGATTGCTGTTGACATCGCAGGACCCTTTCCTGAATCGGAATGGGGAAATCGATACACGCTGGTTGTAGCCGATTATTTCAGCAAGTGGCCCAAGGTCTACCCCATTCCCAACCAGGAAACAACTACCGTAGCCGAACAGCTAGTGCTAAATTGGGTCAGTAGGTACGGCGTACCTTGCGAATTACATTCGGATCAAGGCCGAAACTTTGAGTCACTAGTTTTTGGTGAAATGTGTGAACTACTGGGAATACGGAAAACGAGAACAACACCGCTGCATCCCCAATCCGAAGGAATGGTCGAACGTTTCAACGGCACGCTCAATAAACACCTGGCCAAGATGGTTGACGAGAACCAAAGGGACTGGGACCGACATATCCCACTATTTTTGATGGCGAACAGAGCTGCCGAACATGCATCGACGAGCCAAGCCCCAGCCAAAGTCATTTTTGGAAAGACTATTCGTCTGCCAGCCGATTTAAAGTTCGGAACACCCCCTGAGAAACTCCAAACAATCTCGGAGTACGCAAATGAGCTAAGACAACGGTTGAACCAGATACATCGGACAGTGCGAAAACACCTCGAATCGGCTACTGACCGCATGAAGACCAGGTATGATCTCAAGGCAAATTCTACTGGCTTCCAGCAAGATGACTTGATGTGGCTATATAACCCGCAACGGCGAAAGGGTAGGTCTCCAAAGTTGCAACGTAATTGGGAGGGACCATACCGGGTCACAAAGCGAATCAACGACGTCGTATATCGCATACAGGAACACCGTAAGCCGAGAGCCAAAATGAAAATCGTGCATCTGGACCATCTTGCCCCATATTACACCTAGGGAGAATCGACTACAAATGGCGGCACATCTTTTGGGGCGAAAAGAACTGGGGTGGGGGCAGTGTTACATGTACAAATAATTCTGCAAGCTACTGTCGCAATTGTTTTCACAACCATTAAAAACATCAACAAAACGAATTTACTCGAAACCACGAGAACCCAGCAAGCATGATCAACATCTGAAAGTGAGTCACTGCTCCATTCATTACACTGCTGGAATGTTCCCGCTAATTCACCAATGTACGAGAACTGAGTTGAATGATTAGATCCCCTATATAAAGGCGAGCTGAATGAATGGGGGAATCATTCATTCAACCGCGATAGTAAAGACGACGATAGTGTGTGGAAAGCGATATTGATCGAGTAATAGTGAAGTGATTTAGAAGACAATTGCGATAAGAAATTTATGGACAAGTGTTAGACTTTTAATAGTGAAAATTAAAATTAGTGAAAGTGCTAAATTGATTATTGTGCATTTTTGAAATTAAATAAACTCTTTTAACTTAAATAAAAAGACATTGCGTTTTCACTTTCCCGGAACATTAAAATTGTTGGCCGCGAACCAAAAACACGCGACAATATGCAACCGGACGCAAAACTGTATGTTCAAAAGTTCCGCGAGCATATAAAGGAAGTCCGTGCAACACCTGCATCACGCCATGACAAGTCGAAAGTATTCGCACACCAAGGTCTCGCAACGTGCTCACATGTATTTTTGCGTGTAGACCGCGGGAGAAAACTTTTGGAGTCTCCATATGACGGACCATATAAAGTTCTGGATAGAACACAGAGAGCATTTAAATTGGCAATCAACAGGAAAGAAAATAATGTCAGCGTTGAGTGTATCAAACCCGCATATGTTGAATGCACTGCTAATTCAGCGATACAGCCGTCTATTCAACAAAGTCAACCTCCGAGAACGAATACCGGACCGAAAGTTAAAAATCGAACAAGCAAAGTGACATTCGACAAATAATGTTTCATGACAATTTCATATTGATATTCACAAATTTCAAAGCCATTCAGGAGGGAGTACTGCAGCGACAAGACAATAACAGCTGAGGTGTCATACAGAATTTCACCGCTACCGTAACGAAGCGCTTTAATCGTTTTAAGAAAAAAGCGCGTCGCTTGTTATAATTATAAAATAAAGTTTATATATTTATTGACTTTGGGATTCTTTTAAGTATTGAGTGGTGTCAGAACCCCCACAAAGCGCCAACTTCTTCTTGTTATCAACTCTAAATTGAACTTTTAAAATAAATCCATCAATTATAAATCTTTAAAGGAGCAACCATCAATAATTGTATTCAGTCTCAGAAATAAATTTAATTTAATTTTCAATAAAATGGTTAGCCATGGTTATCCTAGCAAAAAATTCCTGCACATGTAATCGTTTCATACTATACAACCATATTTTCCGCTTAATACCCTTCGCTCAACAATACATCTAATTGAAAAAAAATCAATCAATCAATATTTTCATCGCTGCATACGAGTATATCCGCTTTCATTCATTCTCACTCTCGCGGCTTTATTAAATTCGCTCCACACCAAACAATGTCCTTTCCCTCTTTTTCTCTATGTTTTGATCATTGGAACAAAGGACAAGTACAAGTACTTTAACCTCATTCATTAGATTAGAGTCGAAGTGCAGAAGTGGAAAAAAAATTTTATCGACCTCATTAATATTGTTCCCATCAAGATTTTGTCAAGGTTTTATCCAATTCACTCCTTGGCGAATATTGAATTCATTAGTTCAATGAGATATTTATGTAGGAGAATGTACGACGGGCTCATATGTCCTTTATATGTCAGAATGTTTATAGATGATGTTGCACGTTTTATTAGTAATGACGAGAATTGGATATTGTGGAACAAAAGGTTAGAGGGTAGAGTGGAAAGGTTTCTTAAGGACACGATGGAGAGTGTGAAGGATAGATATTGATAGATTAAAATTTTTTGAAGGACTTTGGACTAAACAAGGTCAGATCTATAGTATTGTAGCATTAAACTTCTTCCCTACAAAATTAAATTTGAAGAAAAATTTTATGTTTCGGATTTAGATAAGAATCACCCTCTTATTGCTCTGAATACCTTACTATTAGGAGCTGAAATCCTTTGAACCTTAAATACAATTGATTAATATTTATTTTAACTAGCCGATTGATTGATTATAATGATACATCTGTATACAGTCCGACTGAGCTTAGATGCTGAGATATATAGGATTATTTGGTTCCGTAATCGTAATGGTTCTCTAGAAGGTAATATGGTCAGAATTACGTTTTATCGTATGTCTATACCCAGCTGTGGGATCAGATTTTATTAGTTTTTAATTGAAAAAGTTAATCGTATGAAGTACATATGTTTTTTGATAGTATTCAATCATCAAATTATTACTCACCCATAAAAAAACTCCTCTAACAAAATCTTCCTAAAATTACAACTGTTCAGTTATAATTATCCTTGCAACAGGAACATGTAATAATTTTTTTCAATTTCAAGCCTCGTTAGATACGTTGTGTGCATAACTTAAAAATCCTGCAAGAATGATTTAACTTCCAACTTTAAAGTGGTCATAAATTGACACATAAACAAGGAATCAGTCAAATAAGGATGAGGTAGTCGAAATTCTCCCATCCTATATTTCTTAGAAGGGTATGTATACAAACATTTCATTGCCATGTGTTCGGATAAATTTTGCCTCCTTACCGGCAACAAGCACATGTTGCGCTGCGCATATATTCAGCTATCGAATTTGAAAATGTGTCTACCCCTCATGGATTCACTATGAAAAGGATATAGAACATCGCGGGAAACCCCCGAAATTGTTGCAAATTATAATTCAGCTTTAAATAATTCCTTCAGCTAATGCAAAATTTTATTCAAAAGGAAATTTCAGTTGTGATTTCAAGTCAGTTTACTTCGGTACTTTGCCGTATGAAGATATCCTGGTAAAAGGATATGAACCAAAGAATATCTTATTATAGTTTTGGTGATATTTTGTGTTTGACCATGTGTATTGCAATATTAATTGTGTATTGAATTACATTATTGTGGATGATATTCAGTGCTCATGATTTTACAATATTTTGAATCTGAAAAAATGTCCGCAAAAATTATAACGAAGACCCAATGATTTCTTGTGGAGAGTGTTAAAAAAAAATATTGTGCTTCAGTGGAAGTAAATAAAATAAGCACAGAGTGACCCATGTCGTGCATATTTTTTTAGAAGTGTGTACGCCTTCTACGCTGAATGTGTGTGTGTTCCATGATATATGATTATAATCAAAGTGAATCCTTTTCATCATACATTTGATCTAAAAGAGGATGCACAGTTGCAATTTATTTATTTTGTTGTTTTTCTTCATTCGTACGGCACATTAGGAGAGAATTGCCTTGCAGCTACCATAGACTATTTTTCGTAGATGAAAAATTTGCCTATAAAAAGGATATATGAGATAAACTTCGGCTTTCATGAATTCTTCGATGGAGGTTTTATTTCTATTCATTTAAATCTACTTAAAGTAAGCTTGTTAAATGATGGGGGAATTCGGATCAAAATGCAGGGTATTTTCATAATTAGCAACTAACGTAATTTGGTTTTGCAACGAAAAGGACACTATTTGCTTTTTCTTTCCTGAAGTTTAAATTTTCATCATATATATGTAATGCATCAAATTATACTAAGAGTTGTGGTTGTCTGTTATTTTACGGCAATCAATAATATCCTTTAAAAAGCTTTTTTCGATTCATCTTTAAGTCCCCTTTTTATGCGAAAAGCTGCCTTTTGACTGTAGTTGTGAATTTTATTCTCTTGAGACCCAGAACCGATGTGAGCAAAAGTTTTGGTATTTTTACTTTTCCTCCTTTAGAAAATGGTTCAAATGAAAAACGAATCAGTTTATTTGTATAAATTGTATAATTTTTCTTTTGATATACGAAGGTACACCTCAGGTGCACCTCAGGTTTATCTGTGTGGAAAATATTCAATATTTTTCATTTTTCCGTGTGATACATTTCAAAGCAATTATTTTTTTAAATGCATAAGTATAGGTTGCACTTGATGCAAATTGTTCGCCAACGGGACGAACATGTTGGATGCCTGCATTTTAAAGCGTACTTGTCTTCCATAAATCGTGGCAGGGTTTTGATTACATCAACGGTCCGATGTTTTTTTTGTGGGTCCTCGTTTGCGTCTGATTTCGCCTGTAGCTTCTCCGCTCTTGCCTGGTCATATTTGATCATGGCTGTTCTAACATTCAGCCTGTATTCCGTTAGACCTAACCTGTTTTTGGCAGGTACTTTTTCTTCGTCGCAACACCGTATATACATTATCCAGCAGTTGATGATGCATAAATCTATAAAATGGCTAAAAGTGAGAACTGTCCACCTCCTAGTTTGCATGGCAATGCGGTAATAAGCGATCAGCCTATCACTTAGATCAATTCCGCCCATACATTTGTTGTAAATTCTAACCATGGCTGGCTGAGCCACATCTATTTTATGCTTTGTCTGCTTAGACCATCGTTTACAGGTCCTGGCTGGTACACTTCCTGTGCATGAGGATAGCATAGTAACGGCTTTAGTGTCTTTCCACTTCAAAACACAGTCATTGCCATCGCTTCTCACCTTCTCATCCCATTCACCTCTTTTGAGCAGCATGTCATTTTTCAATTTTTTGGAAACTTCACCAAACCGGTTACACTCATAACTGTCCCTGTGATGAACACATTCTGTTTGTTTGCATTCAAATAGTCTGCAAGTCTCAGACTAGTGAAAAATGTGTCCGTGTGCAAAACAGAATCTTGATCAATCGTCCGGCACAGCAGTTTGACGATGCTTCCACCTAAGCCAAGTTTAGTCATGACCTGTAAAGGTACCGTGTTAGAGCCAACGTAAATGACAAAGTACAATGCAAGACCGTCCCTCGCAGCCAAAACAAAATTTTTCAACCCTAAAGGATTAGGTTTCGACGGCACATATTGACGAAAGCCACATCTTCCTGAAAATAGTATCATCTTCTCGTCGATGGACATGCGTGTTGATCGAGGCAGACTTTGGCGCTTTCGAAGGATTTTAAATAATAACGACCTGATTTCCAGAGTTTGTCTACATCTTGATTTTCTGCAGGGTTGTCATCGAAATGAATGTGGTCTCGGAGTTCGAAGAAGCAATCGCGCGTCATAGTTTCACTTATGACGGGCACAGCAATACAATCTCGCTTTAGCGTGCCCATTATGCTTTGTACACCAGTGAAGTTGATCATTTCTACTTAACTTGTTTTCACCGATCGAAGCTCTCTCTGCTGCGCCGAATATAAATTTATTTGATCTGCCACCAACTTCCAAGTCTCGAGGCCCAAATACTCAAAAAAGGAGTATAGACAACAAATCTCTGAAGCTCCTTCATATTGTACTTTGTCATTAGAAAAAATCCAAACCACGAGGAGTCATTTGCTTTGACAGCCAGAACATTCTTGAATTGCTACCCTCAGGTTGTTGCATTACATCGCCCTGTACCTCTTCTGATTCCAAGATGGCGGTTTCTTCAGCATCCTCGATCGGCACTAAATCTCTATCATCGTTATCGGAGAGATTATCATCACTACAATTCAAATGCTCCACTATCTCTTCATCCGTTTAGAAACGCGACATGATTTCTCCTGAAAAATAGAAAATCTGTCATATTAACAAAAACTGTAGTTCAATCCAGAGGTGCACAAGTGTGTACCTTACAAAAAGCACGTGATATACTAACGAAAAACTTACCGAAACTAAACTTTTCTACCGGTTTTGTAAACTTTTTTCCAATCCGTCTTCAAAACACCAAACATATCAGAGCTTTAACGCTTTCCTGCCCTTTTTGCTTAAAATAAGCGTCAACTCGTCACCCACGCTCAAAAACGACTGAACATTTGATTCGAATGCTATCCTAACGATATTCTTGTTACATGCAGTAGCCATGTTGTGCAATTTTTATGAATTAAAAAAGATCGTAGATATTCACTTATTGTTTCTTTTGCAATGGATGGCTCTGGCAAGAGAAAAGCGACAGTAATGGCAGGTACACATATGGGTCTGAACAGGTCATGGCACAAAAGTTTTTTACTCCAACATTGTTGTTACTCTCTCATTGGGCCCCATTTAAGAAGAGAATTCTCACTTATATTTGCTTAAATTTCGATCTACTGCCAAACTTTGACCGAGCTATAGTAAGCAGTTGGTATTTCTGAGCATTCACATAATCTTCATCCTTTTGGCAGTTTATATGAATTTTATGAATGCTCATTTTAAATAGAGTTCTGCTCAATGGTTTGTTCTGTTGTCTTTACTACTGCTTATGAATTTGAGACCTTTTCATCAAAATCATTGTTTCCATGTCAAATACCCTGAATCCTAACATAACGTTCGTAGTTCAGTCATCTTTAGTCGGAATTAAAGTATCATTGTTCAGTCGTCTGTATGACATAATTTGTCATCTAGTTTAAGCCATGCTGAAGTACGGATTTTCGTACGACCATCGAAGTTAAGAAATATTGGCCGTAAATAGTACTAGGATGACCTTAGGTGTGTGGTTGCGTGGAGCTAATACGATTTATCACTTTTGCTCCATTTCTATCTCTGAGTACCATTATACCCAACTGGCCTATAGCTAATAATCAACTTGTTTCTGTCAGCCAGATCTGAGGCTAGGGTAGGTAAGTCCCTCTTCGATAATGTTAGATCTTAAAGAGTTCTGGGTGCTATTAGGATGTTTGTCTATTCCGTCGAACAGTTTAAGAGCATGGTCAGATAAATGTATTTATCAATTGTGTCTAGTTTTAGATCTTTGTAATGTACCAGGGTGCTCTGAAGATCCGCCAAGGGGTCTTGTTTTGAAGTGCTTTTTTATTAATAGGGGTACCGGTTAATTCAATCGGTTTTTTGACTTTTGGCGAAAGTTCTGGACTATACGGCGGGTGGGGTAGGACATCCCATTTGAGCGTTTCAAGGTAGGTTTTGACGACCTGTGCAACATGTGGCCGAGCATTGTCATGTTGCAAAATTACCTTGCCGTGCCTTTGTTCATATTTCAGCCGTTTTTCCCACAGTGCTCGGCAGACTTCCCCTGTGATTGTTTTATTCGGTTGCAACAGCTCATAATAGATCACACCCAGCTGGTCCCACCAAGTACACAGCATAACCTTCAGGCTTTGAATATTCTGAACGGCCGTCGATGATGATGCATAACCGGGGTACCCATACGTCGCCCAACGTTTTGGATTATCGAAATGGACCCACTTTTCATCGCCAGTGACAATTCGATGCAAAAAACTTTTTCTTTTGTGCCGTTGAAGTAGTTTTTCACACGTGAAAAATCTGCGTTCAACGTCTCTTGGCTTCATTTCATAAGGCACCCAATGGCCTACCTTCCGGATCATTTCCATTGCTTTTAGACGATTGAAAATGGTTTGTTGAGTGACGCCAAGTGATTTTGCAATCATCGTCCTCCAAGTCAAAATTGCCACTTTTAAACCGTGCAAACCACTTCTGCCACTTACGCTCAGCTAGAGCATCCACACCATACACTTCCACCAAAATACGATGACTTTCGGCAGCCTTTTCCTTCATATTGAAGTAATGAAGAAGTACTCCCCGCAAAAACACTTTATTCGGCTTAATATTCGACATTTTCAGAGTAAAAAAAAGTATTGTTGTTTACGTTTCAGTTAAATGGCATATACTGATTCTGAAACTATATGACAGTAGCTTTCCAACACATATTTGGAACGGTGATTACTGGAATGAAAATCAAGTTACGCCACCTGTTAGAAAACCGCACGAATTAACCGGTACCTTTATTAGCTTTTGAGGTCTCACAGAAGACTGTAAAGCCATAGAGTAGGAAGGGTTTTATAATTTATTTATAAATGAGAAGCTTATCTTTAAGGTTCCTGAGCGTAAAATGGGGTACAGAGAGGAAGATATACCTAAAAAATGACGTCTCTTCACATGTATGTATGTATTCAGTCCATGTAACTCTATTGTCAAATTTTAGCCCTAGGTATTTTGAGTCAATTTATAGTTCGGGAAGTTTTTATCGTAGTCTTCTTGCCATGAAGATGGCTTGTGTCTTATAAGCATTAAATTTATCTTCTACTTTTTAAAATACCCCAAAATAATTTCGATGGAGTGTTGTAGACTTGAAAATACAGCTTCTGCTTGTCGCCACGTGAAGTGCTTAAAGAATGTCAAAATTTCATTCAAAGAGTGCAGCGATGGACTGCTGCCTCAGCAAGTGAAAAATCCGGGAACGGCCATGCCTGGCGACGCATAAGCGCGCTCACAGCTAGCGTTGCGGTGTCATGGGGCGGGTTTTTTTCGGCTAGTGGAAGGACTTACAACAAAGAATTTCACGCTTACGGTTTTCTTTCAAAGGTCGATCTGGGTCACATTCAACAAGTGTCAGAGGCTGAGGTTACCGAGCGAAGGGTACAACAACAATGATGAGACGCGACGACCTTTCCTACTTAACCGTGTCCGGGGTCGGACACGAAGGCGTCATGGACGCGGGTATTCATAGCCCACAAAAAGGCTGAGGTATCCAGGTGGTTTTCTATCTTGCTATTCAATATTTATTTCATACTTTTATAGCAATCATTGATGACCTTATTTTCAGTTTTATTCTCATATATTATTCACTTAATATTAATTACCTTCTTCTTAACTTCATCCATGCAATATAATTTTGTTGTAGTCTTACAGCCCATTTTGGGCCTTCACTTAGAGATAGTTCTTCTCTTTGTTGTCGTACGCATAGGCTGCTACTTGTCTCAACTTGTATAGTAATGTACCTCGTGTATCGACAAGTAGCTTCCTTATGACGTACTCCAGAGCCAAATTGAATAGCAATGGGGCCAGCCCATCTCCCTGCTTTTGTTAGATTTTTGTGTCCAATGCATCGGTGACTTGGTTATTAATGCGGACTTAGGAGTTCGTTGACGTCATTGTCATTTTGGTAAGATGGATTAATTTGGCTAGGATACTAAAGCAATGCATTGTTTGGTACAGAACGTTACGATCGATACTGTCGTATGCTTGCTCAAAGTCAACGAAAATTTGGTGTACGTCTATGTTGAGCTACCAGCATTTTTCAAGTAGCTGCTTGACAGTGAACAATTGGTCTTTTGTCAATCTACCTGCTCTAAAACCACCTTGATACTCCCCAATAATAATGTTGGCGTATGATCTGCTTTTATTTTCTAAGATCTTGGAAAATATTTTGTACACCGTACAAAGCAGTGATAGGCCTCTATAATTTTCACACTGTAACAAAGCTTGTCAACTTTTGGCTATGTTCTTGTTGCCAAATGTGCTGCATGACTTTGTGAATAGCTTTATGAACATTGCTGCCACCATATTTGATGAGCCCCACTGTAATCTCATTGATGCCCGGCGCTTTATTACTCTTTTATGCTTTGATAGTAGAGCGAATTGAATCCAGACCAATAGATGCTCTCCGGAAACATCTACAGGCTCCGATATTCTAGAACTATGTGGAGGTTTAAGGAGGTTCTTGTAATATGATAATCTTGGTTTGATCAGTGATTATATTGCCGATGTCATCAGGGCAGAGGGTGGTCTTGGGCTGGTAGCCAAGTTTCGGACTTTTCACTACTTCGTATGCTTGTCTTGCGTTGTTGCTCACTAGACTTACATCGATACATCTCAATTACTTGCCATAGTATTTGCTTTTCTTGGTTCTAATTATCTTATTCGCTACTCTTCTGGGAATTTCATAATGTTCTTTCTTCGCCCTGGTTTTCTTTCCTAAATAGCTGTCCTTTGGCATTCTGGCCAAATTAGTTCGTCTTACCAAAACGACAATGACGTCGACAACCTCTCAGGTCCATATCAGTAACCAACTCACCGATGCGTTTGGCACAAATAACGGACTAAAGCAGGGAGATGAATTGGCCACATTGCTATTCAATTTGGCTCGAGAGCACGTCATAAGGAATCTACCTGTCAATACACGAGGTACATTACTGTACAATTTTTGACTAACCGGAGTTTCAATGATTGTAAGACTGTGGACATCTTACCTAAAAAGGTATTCGTTGGGAGACCAGTGAGGAAACGCTGATCTGACTTGGTTGACAAAGACAGTTCATCGTTGCTCGGATTTGAAAATTGGAAAACGCGGTCAATGGACTGAGACAGTTGGAGGCGCTATTTGCAGGAAGCAAGGGACCAAGATGGGCTGTAGTTCTACAAGGAAGAAGAAGAAGAATAATCTCGTCCTTTTCTGCGCCTCTTCTTTTCAGGGTGGTTCCAAGATACACAAAATTATCCACACTTCCAAGGTTGTAGTTGCCTGCCTACAGGTTTTCCTTCCTCGTTTCAGTCATGAATTTTGTTTTAGTTTCATTAGCTTGTAACGCAATCTAGGCTCAAAAATGCTCCTTTGGCATGTAAGATTCCAAGTGCCATAATACTAGCGTCACCAGCATATGCTACAAATTGTGTGAACTTGAACATTAGTGTACCCGAAGTTTCAGCTGATGTCCTTCTGATGAAGTGTTCCAGCACAATATTAAAGAGCATTGGGGCAAGTCCATCCCCTTGTTTTCAGCCCGATTCTATTCTAAAGCTGTGCGTTAGTTCACTTTTTACCTTGACCTGAAACTCGTGACCTTGAGCATGTGGACTAGTCTTGTTGGGACACCAAAGTCAAGCATTATTTTGTGCAGCACATTTCTGTCAACACTGTCGTTTGCCTGCTTGAAGTCTACAAAGAGTTGGTGCACATCGATGTTATATTCTCAGAACTTTTTGAGTACCTGCCTCCCCAATACTCTCCTTGAATACTTTTATAGTACAGCTTTAATTTTCTTTCTATGATTTTGGAAAGCACTTTATAAGCCTTGCACAGTAGAGCGATGCCTCTATAATCTTCTAACCTTAATTTGTCTCCCTTATTGTATTCAAGACATATTATGCTTTTCCGCCAGTCCTCTGGTAACTGCTTGTCTGACCATATTCTGCAAATTAGTCGATGCAGAAGGTTACTTAGATGGGGACCACCGTAGTTTTGCTGGTATTCCATCTATTCCAGGAGCCTTATTTTGTCTGAGGCTTCAGCCATTGTTGGGGATGCTGTGAATAACTTCCGGAAATATTGCAGCCATCTATTTTTAATTTCGACTGGCTTGTCTATAATTGTGCCTTGTACAAAGACTTGTTTGTAGATTGAAGCCGTCCCTTAGTTGTTTGATAGAGTCATACGCTAATCTAACTTCATATAGGGTCATGTTTTCGTTTATCTGTTGGATCTTGGTGTTGATTATCAGTCGTTTGTTTCTTCGGCATATATATATATATATATATATATATATATATATATATATATATATATATATATATATATATATATATATATATATATATATATATATATTTAAAAGTCAACACCTAGGTGATTTGCTTAAGAATTGACCGCGGATAGCCAATAAACAAAGTAATTAACTATATGACAGCATTAATTACTTTCTATGATTCTGATATTCCCTTCGCTGCTAACTTTTTCATTAATGACATTTTTATTAATTCAAATTTCTATTATTTTAGCCTATTTTAATCTCCGTCACTACTCCTAACTATGGAGTGCGTTTTTTTTGTGTTGGGAGGTGAATGTCATTTACGCACACAGTGTGGGACACCCATGTTCGCAAAAAGTCGGCTGGACTTTTCACTAAACACCTCCCCTGTCAGACCGAGAACCCAGCCTGGGAACGTTTGACACATTACTTCCGGCCAGAGCTGGAGGATCCCTCTTCTAGCGGGAGGAAAGAGGGGAAGAGGAAGTGTCAGACAAGAGATCCCCCAGCCCCAACACCCCCGGCAGCTGTGAGTCCCTTTTATCTTTTAGGACTGCCCGAACATAATGTGCCACATGACTTCATTTGTCAACCCACTCGAGCATCACCGTGACTATATTAACCGGGGAGAGCTCTCTCATCTCCCTGTAGAGGGCCCTTCGCAGCCTGTTCCATTTTGTGCACGCAAAAAATGTGGGCAAAACCAACAGCCGGGAGACCATGACTTACCAATGTTTTGCAGGTAAGACTGAAAACACCCATGCCCGCTCAAAAGCTGGGTCAGGTAGAAGTCAGTCTCACCATGCCTTCGATTTAGCCACGGTCTCACATCCGGGATGAGGCGCGCAGTCCATCTTCACTCCTTGCAATTCACCCAAGACTGCTGCCAATGGTTGTGTGAACGCTGTCTCTCCTCACGGACAACCATCTCCTTCGCATCTTTGTTTCGACGTAGGTAAACAGCGTGGTGCTCTTTAGAAAGGAGGGCAACAGGTATCACGCCCGCAATAACTCTCACTGCCAAATCAGAAACTGTCGGATACGAAGATGCAATCCTCAGTGCTCCCCTTCTCTGTACCTGTGCCAAGCGTTTTTGGTATGTTTCCCTACTGAGAGCGTCGCCCCATATTTCTGCTCCTTACAGTAGCACTGACCCTCAGTACTCATCAAAAGGCGTCCTCTTGATGGGCTGGGTCCTCCTACGCTGGCCATAAGTCAACTCAGAGCCGATACCCCCCAAGCAGCCTTCTCAGCTGTTGCCATGATTTGCTCAGAGAAACTCATCTTCGAGTCGATCAGTAGTCTGCTGGCTTTGATTCGATTAGCGTGTCTCCAATACTGATCTTACTCTAGGGACTCTCTTTTTTGTCAAGATAATCACTTCGATTTTCCCCAGTGCTAAACTGAACCCGCGAGCAGTCATAAAGGCCCTCACTCGACGCATTAGCCTACGTAACCTAAGTTGCACTTGTTCATCGGTGCGTCCAGTGACCAGAGCCCCAATATGATCCACATAGCTGATAAAGCGTGACTCATCTGGCATCTCTAGTTTCAGTAGCCCGTCGTAAGGCACGTTCCATAGGTCTGCACCAAGGATAGATCCCTGGGCAACACCCGATGTAACTTCTATCCTTCGTTGGCCCTGTGTCGTGTCGTAAAGTAAGCTTCGGTCCTCTAGGTAGTCCCTCAAAAGTCTCATTAGATATTCTGGAGCTTGAAAAGAGGTTTCCAGCGTACCCAGAATATCCACACATCTAGCGGAGTTGAAGGCGTTCCTAACGTCAAGTGTCACCAACGGGACGGTCCGTTATTTCATGCGGCTATCTGCGTCTGCCTTTTGGACCACGCTCACCACCTCTGTAATCGCATCAATAGTAGAACGTCCTGCTCTAAAGCCGTACTGCCGAGGAGATAGGCCCCAGCAGCACGAAACGCGCCAGTGAGTCTTCCCTTGATGAGTTTCTTCAGCACTTTCCCAGCCGTGTTTAGCATTCATAACGGGCGGTATGCAGACAGCGATCCGGGATTTCCCTTCCCCTTTTGATCAGCACAAGCCTCGCCACCTTTCATCGTACCGAGAAAACCCGTCCCGTAGGCAAGCGTTGAGTACGCTGAGCATTACTCGTAAGTCAGGGCAATGGTGATAGACAAGCTGCAAATCTCAGCCGGAATACCTTCCTCGCTTTCAGTGAAAAGACTGCCTCTTCTAGTTCCGGAGTGTGTTTAGCACAGTGCTCGTGACGGAGATCACACATGAGCACAAGTATTCGCCACAGAGTACACATTTTTTAACCACACCCACAGCGTTGCCCAGGTAAGATATCATTTGACATTGCCTAGGATGCACCAAGTGGATTCAATCTAACTGGTTTCTATTCGTTGACGTGCAAGTGCACAAATATTTTTCCCCTCCTTTAAAAGAACAGTTGAAGGATAGCCCAGAAGTATTTCTACGAACAATAGATACATCACAATGGCATAAAAATCATATATTTTGCCCTAGATGGATGCTATACGTATTATTTAAATCATAATTCTGCATACTCCCCTCAAGTATTTAATTTTGACCTTTTCCTGCACAAATCTCAACTTTGACATACTGACATGAAGTCGACAACACATATCCTACTAAATTATCACCAATTGACATTCATCATCATCATCATCGTCGTGATAATTCCTGAGCAATGTCCTCAACAATAGTTACAGCATGTAACAAATTCTCACTCTTCCTTGCTCTCTACAAAGGCAAACTTGAAATTCTTCAACTTAAACACGTTCCATACTTTGTCAAGCGAAAAAATTTTTCACGCATTTCATATGTCCTTACAGTTGCAGCTGCATGCATCCATTATGCTCACAAATAACACATTCTCAACTGTTGTTAGTTACTAAATTCCAATTGAATAGGCTGTACTTCTACAAAAGGAGCAAAGTTCCTTACAGCAAACTAGAGCGAGCTGCTCCACCGTCGCTAGGCATTGTTATGTGAACTTGTCTGTAATTTTAAGTAGGGAGTTTATATAATTAGTGCTCATTTCCTGTCTAATTCGGTAGTTGCACTTTTTTCTGCTTTTCTTTTGCTCTCCTTTTCCATGCAAACGTTTCCTTCAACTCTATTCAATATGGCTACAAACGATTTAATGAAGGATCTCTTTTATGTGTCATTTAGGTGTTGTACGTACTGTCGGCCCTTGTTTGTGTAGTGCAATTGTTATTGAAGAGTATGGAAATTACACTTTTCAGAAAGTTTACTGCAATTTTTAATTAAATAACTCTTGAAACTTGAAAAAAGGTTAAAGGAAATTTTCATCGTTATTTCTTAAGAGCTTTCAATATTCAGCGATATAGATGTTTTTCTCCTACGAGTATATAAAAATTTTAATATAAAAATTCTATGTTCGAGGATGAAACCGCAATGTTTAAAAGTTTACTACATTTTTAAATAGATAGTGGTTTTAAAATAAAAAGTTTGGTTGCATTTAGATCTTGATATTATGAAGATTGACTTTAATGAAATACATGATGTAAATTGTTAATGACATGAAGACTTGAAGTTATGACTTTATTAACAACTGGGTAGGTGAATATTCAATAAATAATCTGTATTCAGTAAAGGTAAAGAATGAGTCAGTTTACGCTTATTTAAGATTGCAAAATTAATTCAATCAGAAATTTAACTTAATGATTTTCAATCAAAAATTTTGGACTTTTTAAGGAATCCAACCTATGTCATACTTTTATCCTTAATTTCGGACTCATTTGTCTTAATATTCTTATTGTAATCTCTTGAAGACGAAGTGAACGAATCTTTCCCGTAAAGATAGTTGTGTGTACCTATCAATTGACTTAATACCTTCTAAGTATTGTACTATTGTACTTTCCAGATGGCTGTAGAATTTTATTGGTGCCAAAAAATATAAAAAATAATAGAATTTTGATAATGAATGTCATTTATGCACTAAGTGTGAGATTCCTATGCTCGCAAGTGACTGGACTACCCACTAAATACATCCCCTTCCAACCTGAGAACCCAGTCTGGAACCGTTTGCCACATTACTTCGGGACAAGTCTCGTTTTATTACGCCGTGAAGGCGCCTTCAAGCTGGGGGATCCCTTTTCCAGCAGAAGGCGGGAGGAGAAGAGGAATTTCCTGACAAGTGATCCCCCAGTCCCAATGTCCCCGGCTGCTGGGAGTCCCTTTTAACTTTTAAGACTGCCCGAACATAATGTGTCATATGGTTCCATTTGTCAACCGATTCAAGCATCATGGTGACTATACTATCCAGAGTGAGCTCTGTCGTCTCCATGTAGAGGTTCCGTTGCAGCCTACCCCATTGTTTACATGCAAAAAATGTGTAGCTCATATTGTCTTCCTCTCCTGGGCAAAACCAACAATCGAGGGACTGTGATTTACCAATCTTGTGCAGGTAAAACTAAAAACACCCATGCCCACTCAAAAACTGGGTCAGATAGAAGTCAGTCTCACCGTGCCTTCGATTTAACCACGGTCTCACATCCGGGATGAGGCATGAGTCCAAATACTCGTCGTGCAATTCACCCAAAACTTCTGCCAATCGTCGAGTGAGCACTGTCTCTCCTTGCAGCCAACCGTCTTGCTCATGTCCTCGTTTCGATGCAGGTAAACAGTGTGGTGCTCTTTAACAAGGAGGCAACACGTATCACTCCTGCAATAATTCTCACTGCCGAATCAGAGACTGTCGAATACGAAGATGCAATCCTCTGTGCTCTTCTTCTCTGTGCCAAGCGTATTTGTTATACCTCCTTACTGAGAGCGTCGCCCCATATTTCTACTCAGCGCAGTAGCACTGACCCTACAGAACTCACCAAGAGGTGTCTTCTTGATGGACTGGATCCCCTAGGTTGGTCATTAGTCGACTCAGAGCTGATACACCTAAAGCAGCCTCCTCAGCCATTGCATTGGTTTGCTCAGAGAAACTCATCTTCGAGTCGATCAGCAGCCTCAGGTACTTCACCGCTGGCTTCGATTCAATTAGTATGTCTCCAATACTGATCATCCTTACTGTAGGGATGCTCTTTTTTGTTAAGATGACCACTTTGGTTACCTCCAGTGCTAGACTGGACCCACAAGCAGTCATTCAGTCCCTCACTCAGCGCATAGGCATACCTAACCTAAGTCACGCTTGTTCAACTTTGCATGCAGCGGCCGGAGCCGCAACATCACCCACATAGCCGATCAAGTGTGACTCACCTGGCATCTCCAGTCTCAGTAGCCCATCGTTGTACATCTTCCACTGGCCTGAACCAAGGGCAGATCTCTGGGCAACACCCGATGTAACTTCCATCCTTCATTCAACCTATGTCGTGTCGTAAAGCAGGCATCAGTCCTTCAGTTAGGCCCTTAAAAGCCGCATTAAATATTCTAGGACTAAAAAAGGTTTCCAGCGTATCCAGAATATACACCCATCTAGCGGAGTTGAAGGCGTTCCTAACGTCGAGTGTCACCAACAAGACGATCCACAACTTGCTGCGGCTACAAACCTCTGCTTGTTGGGTCGCCCTCACCACTTCTACAATCACATCAATGGTGAGGCATCCTATTCTAAAGCCGTACTGTTGGAGAGGTTGTTCCCCAGCAGCACGAATTGCGTCAGTGAGTCTTCCCTTGATGAGTTTCTCTTGCACTTTCCCAGCAGTGTCCCTAACGGGTGGTATGCAGAGGGCGATGCTGGATTCCCCTTCCGCTAGCTGATCAGTACGAGCTTCGCCGCCTTCCATTGTACAGGGAAAATTTCGTCCCGTAGGCAAGCGTTCAATTCGCTCAGTAGCAAGTTAGGACAGTGATGATAGACAAACTGCAACACCTCACTCGGAACACCATCTAGACCTGAAGCCTTCCGCGCTTTCAGTGAAAGGATTGCCTTATCCATTTCCAGCTGTGTGAAAAGTGGACACTCGATTGCTGTTTCACCGTGGACAGCGTCAACATGGGCATGATGGGCAGGGAAGAGTGCCCACATTATCTTGTCCATCTTTTCCGCTTCATGTATGCAAAGCATCCATAGGGCAACAAGCTTCCGCATAACTAGCTTATAGCCAAGGCCCCACGGATTCTTGTACACTAGATCTTGCCTGCAGTGAGCCTTGCTGTTACTAATCAATTCGCGGATGTATTTCCTAGCTAACTTATATGCTGCTACCCATCACGGTTCCGTGCCCGTCGAGCCTCACGCTGAACCTTACGACACTCCCTTCGCTTTTCAGCGATTTCAGTTGACCACCAATATACGGGGGGCTTGCTGGGCCGGGATTTTCGACGGGGCATAGAAGCGTTGCAAGCAGTCATGATGGTACTCATAGTTGAGTTCACCACGCCTTGAGCTGCCAGCCTCTCCCTGTAGTGGAGCGCCTACGGTGAATATCTTTACGAACTCCCTCACGTCTATCCTTCCGATGTTTCGGCTAATTGTAGAAAGTCAAGAGCACGGCCGTCGGGATACAACATCACTGATCTCAAGAAGAATGTACTGATGATCACTGGCTGAGTAGGTGAATATCACATCCGAGGTAAATATCACGTCCGGTATGATTCCTTCACAACCAATACGGCTGAAAGTCGGCGTATTTCCAAGGTTTAGCACGACGAGTACCATCTTGGCCACCATTTCTAGGGTTCGTCTTCTCCGTGAATCTGTTTGAGGCATGCTCCATGTTAAGAGGTAAAAACTATCTCGGGAAGATGATACCTGCTGACTCCGGCCGGGGGCAATTTGGGTCCCGGGTCGGTCCGTCGGAGACGGGTGTGGGCGCCACTCGTCTACCCGTAAATTTGTCCCCCAAGCCTCGAGACGAGCTTAGCTGGCGCCGGAGATCACGATCACTGCTTTTATCTGCGCAACAACCTTGAAGAGGAGGACAACCCACCTAACTAACTCACGCGACAATCCCGAATTCTAACTACCCTAAATCCTAGTTTACGAGCAATAACCTTCACCGCGAGCTAGGATTCGAAACCAAACAAAGACCGCACTTGCGGAATATTGGCGCAGAAAATGGGCGCTTTGAAATTTGCATATTCACTCCCGAACCAAGTCTCACACTTCACTTCTAGCGGTTTTTTCCTTTTTTTTTTTGATTGGAAGAAAACAAATAAAAGTACATCCGATTCACTTAACTCGACAACGAGGGCCCCGGTAAATTTTCCGCTTCGATCGTGTCCTGTTGCACGACTCCCGCTAGCCGCGTGTATTCCAATGAAATTCACCACCAATTCCTCGAGGCATGTCCTTGTCGGCCCGATGTTTTTTTCTTTTCTATTCTGAAAGAATTCCTGAAGTAATCGTTTCAGTGACAGCCACATTCTTCCCTTGCACTCAGGTTCCAACAAAAAATAGCAACCAACTCGAGAATTGCTATCGGTGATTACTTCCCTCGTTCGATGGTGTGACCTTCCCACATGGGTTCCAAAACAAGAAAGAGCGTTCCTCACTCAGTACTCGGTCCGTCCTCGCCTTGGATGGGATTTTTCGCCCCGTTGAAAAAAACCCTTCGGTGAAGTTGGCCGCGAATTCTTGGACTCATGGATTCTAGTACCACCATTGAACCTTCGGATCTCAGAATATTCGTGGCTCCAACCTACTTTGCTGCAAGCTTTTTCCCTGTGTTTTTTTATTTAGTTGTTTTTATTTTCGATGTTGGTGGCCGTGCCTGATTGAGACGTCAAGTGCCTTCCGTTTGTTTATGTTTATTTGCTCCAGTAGTTGATGATATCGAATGTGGGAAGATGTAAGCTTGCTACGTAAAGGTCCATCCATTGAATAATTCTTTCCATTGATTGATTCTATGCATTGAGTGATTCTATCAATGCCAGAGCCTGTGAAGTGGATGTTCCCGAAACAACGAACGATGGGATACTTGAGCACGATAAATTCACCAATCGTCCGTCAGTCAACAAGATGATTCGTTTACCATCCGGCCAACTAGTTTAGTCTGCTTGCGATCGAACTGGAGTCCGTAAACTATTCACATCAGTTTCGGTATTCGAGTGCCCCATATTGCCGAATTGATTTTTGATTTTTCCATATGATCACGAATTACAACATTTTTATTATCGGTGGCGATCACAACAATCTCTAAATTTCGAATAACTTCATTAAGTTTCACCGCACGAAAACCGTCCACACTGGCCTGAAGAGCGCAGGTAGGGTCAATTTCAGAAATATACACGGTGCATCCCAATTCTTTCCATACTTGTGCGCACCCTTTTCCAACTTCAGCATATCCGCAAATGACTACTTGCGTCCCACCAAATATAACGTCTGTTGAACGCTTTCGCCTAACAAAAATAGACTTTTTGCAGCTATACAAATTATCAAATTATGTTTTAGTGACGGAATCCAATACATTCATTACTGGGACTGTTAACTTCTCAGATTCTGATAGCTGGTAGAGTCTATGTACCCCAGTGACGCTTTCCTCTACCATGCTTTTAACCATTTTAAACATGGCTGGATATTTCTTCAACATTAACTGTATTGCATTGCCTCCATCATCCAAAATCATATTTGGATGCCAATTTTCACCATTTACACATTTATCGTTGCACCACCAAAAATCTCCTTCGGTCTCACCACGCCATGTGAATATCGGATAATCTGCTTCAGCCAATGCCGCAGCAACTTCATTCTGTGTCGAGCATATATTACAGGCCGCCCAACGAATCGTTGCACCTCATTCAACAAAAGTCTCGTTTAAAACTGCCGTATGTGCATCGATATGTGTACCGTAACGATTCGTGCATTTTTTAATTTTTGATCTTCGAAGGTGCGCTTTCGCAGAACTATTATTCTGGGCTTTTCTTGTCCAACTATGGTCCTAACTTACATCCTATGTTTACTCTTAGTATTAATAATGATTACAATATATTTCTATTCACAAAGTTTCCATTAGTAAATTAGCTCGGGTGACTCTATCATCTTTTTCCGTACAACTTGTAAACTTATTGCAGTGGCAAGTGCTGAGGTTTGGTAGGAATTTGTCCGTGACACCCATTGGGCTTTTTCAGACGCAGCGTTAAAAGTGAGCGTTAAACAGGTTATATGGGCAAGAAGAGTGAGAGGCATTGAGGGAACCTGATGGTAAAAACAAGCCAACATTTTTTAGGGTGAACAAGCGTAACGCACATACACAAACGCATTTTGTTGATCATTTGGTGGGGAAAAATTTATACAAACGCCGGTAATCATTCCGAATTGAACATTCGATGAAGAAGGAAGTCGTCATGAAACGATTGCCTTTCTTCAATTTGCGTGTAAAAATGGATGCGTGGATGTGAGAAGCTACGCGTTATTTAATAAATTTATTAAAGCGGAGGCCATGTTCAATTTCAGGAAACAACACGACGAATATCACGATTTCAATAAAGTTAAATTGCCTATTGTAAATCCATAGAAAATTAACAGTACGCATAATCTTCATAGAATCACATTATAATAACCCAGTTGACAACACAACAAGAAAAATATGCGACTAAAAAGGATATTCAAATTTGGAATTTATTTTTTAGAAAGCGGAAAAACACGGAGGTTCTAATAAATCCAATGAAGTTTGAATCGACAAACTTTAACAATCATAAAATACATTTTTCATTCCAGTTTTTGTTACCTCGTGCACAATTCAAGGCTAAAACATCAATTCTCAATCGCTTATCTCTCTGTCTTCGCTTTCATGTTGTCCACACGACGTTTATGATCAAATGATCCTTTTGACACATACACTCGCAAGACGTGTATCGTATATAAAAATAGGTTGGCTGAACTATGCAACGTGTAAACATAAGGGCGTAAGCGCGAAACCTGTTTGGATATGGGTTTTTACCATTCCCGTGTGAAAGAGCCCATTCAATTGCTTTAGAGTTGAAGTCTCCCTCAACGAGCACGTTGCCGTCTACGTTTGAGACAGCGCCCTCCAGAACATTCAGCTTGGCTTGAAAAGACGATATTGATTTGTTCGGCGTTAGGTACACGCTAAAGAAGGTAGCCCCTGACTACCGAGCCCACAAGAAACGATCCTCCGATCTACAGCTCTCCGCCTAGAAATCACTGTTTAGAACCCAGATGGTGGCAGTATCAGTTCCATCAGGATACCAGGATGCAGAACTTTTATCATGGTGTTACTCACTCAGCAGCAAAAAGCCGACTTTCATGTCCCCTACAAACTGCTGAAACAGGTTTTGGGTGGTTGAACTACGGTGTAGGCTTAGTTGCAGGATGAGGGTCATCGAAACTCTGATTTTGCCTTGACTGGAGGTTCCTGGAAAAACTGAAATTTCCCTATACCCAAGATATGCCCAAGATCCAGTCTTGGATCAGCATCCTTGTAAAGAATATAGTGTTTCTTGTATGTCCCATTCCACCGCATTTGTAAGATAGGGAGCTCCTATCGGGTCCTTTGCATATTGTGTGCTGTGACCATAGCCAAGGCATTTGAAGCATTGAAGAGGCGCTGCTCTTCGCCATATCCTGCAGACAACCCACCCTATTCTTACTTTGCCCTTATTCATAAATTGTTCGGCATCCTTTTCGGTCAAGCCGGTTATGGCCATGCGTTATTCAATTTGGTTTTCAGTGTCAGCCTCGCTTTGATCCTGCCCATGCTAAGAAACTTCCTTTTGATGGCCTCTTCTACCTCGGAGAGATCCGTGACGCAGTCAATGCCTCTATTACGATCATTGCCATCGGCTCGAGAGAGGCTATGGTTGCGCTTTTGCCGGGGACTTTCTTCACTGCGTCGCAGAATGCGTCTTTATTGTCGGCCCTTGCTCCAAATTCGACCAGAGCGTGGCTCGACCGCGATGGTCGTACTGCATTAATAGCAATGTTGTGTCTTCAGGCCTTACATTTCCCCTGATATACCGCAACACTTCTGCGCAGGATCGGCTATCTTGAGGTTTTACGAGCGATGCCTGCTCTCGGAATCTTCTCATGAAGACTTCCTTCTCTCCTGTTTTGTGTCAGATTTTTTTTTTTGTTGGACGTCCGTACGAACTTTATTTTCTGGCACTTTTCAAAGGAGTTCCTTTGCGACTTTCGTCGCTACTTTTTTTCAGCGCTGTCTGGAATCTCTGATCTTGTATTCCATGCACGTCACGTGTCTCTTCCTTCCTTTTTTCATCCTGATCTCCTTTGGTTGGGCTAGACGCCATTCTTTTATTGATGTTTGACGGTGGATCTATCTGTGCGAGCCCTTTATGCTTAGTTCTCAGCCGAGTGCAGTACTTCTGCCACATTTTCGATGGTGGCGATGAAATCACCCAACGTCGCTGTTTTTGTCTGAGCACTCCTTTCTTTTCCTACCGTGATCTTGTAGTTGACTTTAGGATGGTTCATTATTATTTCAGAATTTTAGAGCCTTGATTCGATCGCTTTGGCAGCGATTACAGCAGTAACCATCGAATTCTCGATGTTCTTTACATTTCCAACCCCCACTGGAACCTCTCCCCACTGGAACCTCTCCCCACTGGAACCTCTAGCGCGTTCCGCAGAGTTTTCCGCTCTTTCTTTTTAGGACGTTCTAGCTGCAGGAATCTCAGCCTCGACAAGACAGTCTTTTAATATTTCCTTGGGTACATGGAGGCGGCACTCCACAAAGAATGCTAGCTTCCAAGAGTATTCCTGTCAGCCGGCGGGGGAATTCATCCTATTAGACACACTCCTGAAAACTAGCAACGACCTATGGGTGGTAGTAAAAGTGACAAATAATAACATGGCAGAACAGACAATTGAACATCAAGCCCAGCGCAAAACAATTAATATGTTCGATTATGTGTGCCAAAATTCATTAGAGAGAAAGAATCAGGCATAAAAACAATATTTAGGTAAGAAAACCAGGACAAAGAGATAACTTTATGAAAATCTCTGAAGAGTAACAAATAAAATAATCAAAATCAAGAAAATAAAATACTATGACATGCAATCGGGAAGTATCGATGTAAGGCTAGCGAGCAAAACAAGACAAGCATACAAAGTAGTGAAAAGCCTAGAACGAGGTTATCAACCCTAGACCACACTCTGCCGTACAGTGCAAAAACTATAGAAGCATATCACTACTCTGTATGGCGTGCAAAATATTTTCAAAGATTTTTACTAGTTTTTGGCCTGTTAGTTCAACAAAAATTCGTTATTTTCGGGGCTATTTGGTCAAATCGAAAATATACACTTTTTCCAAAAAGACAGTTATATTTAACGTTTCGATCACTTGCATGATCATCTTCAGAAAAACTTTATCGCACACCCATTCCTTAACTACATAATTACATTATTTTTCACTTAAGTGTTTCTTAATATCCCGCAATAAACTTCATTAACCCCTTCGGTTTCATTATTTTTAGAGCCTCCAAGATCATCCTCTTGTTGTAGTTGCGCTCCTTCTCTATCAGTTTTGTGTGCTGGAAGTCAGGGGTGGGGCCGGTTTGTGCACAATGAGTCTTTAGTGCCGTTCGATTGCTGTTGCCGCTCCTCAGGTCTGAATTGTGCACAGATATCCTACTCTTGAGCCATTGCTTCGTTGTACCGATATATGTTATGTCATATTGCATTCGTCGCAGGGGATACTGTAGATAACGTTTGATTTGCAATCCTGGGATATTTTGTCCTTTTTTGCGGTGTGTAGGGTGCCAAGCATGTTCTTCACTTTGTACCCAATCCTGAAAGCTCCACATTCCTTGATAATTCTGTTGAATTTCTCCGATACGCCCAGGATCTATTCCATACCTATGAAGACCGATCGATTTTTCATATGTTCTACTCCTGCCTGTTCTTTGTTATTCCTGTCGGTCTTTTCGATGAGCCCTTTGATCGCATTTCTCGGAAAACCATTTTTTGTGAGCATATCCAGTATGGCTTGTTCATTTTCCAACCTGAACCAGTCGTCGCCTATGCTGAAAATCTGCTTGTATTCAATGACGTGTTTATGATTTGTTGCTGTAGATGGGCTGATTTAAAATGCAGAATTATCCCGGACGATGTTTTTTTCCGGTACCAATCCAATATGAGTTTATCTTTTTCCCCAATTACCAGAGCATCTAAATAGGGCAGTTTCGCATTCTGCTCCATTTCCGCCGTAAAATGTTGAGAATCTTCAAAAAATTGTCAATTTCTGTTGTTTTTACGATCGCGAAGATGTCATCTACATATTTTATAATTATTTTTGGTTGTGAGCTAGATTTATTCAACGCGTTCTTTAATAGGTCTTCCATGACGATGTTGGCGATAATGAGTGATAGAAGGCTTCTCATTGGTAAGCCATAAATTTGTTTGTATATTATACCGTTGCAGCTGAAAATGTTGTTGTCCGTGATACATAATTGAAGAGCTTCCATAAACATCTTCTTATTGGTCATCGTGATTTCACTGCATCTTTTTTGGATAAGGTCGATTGCTAGTTCGGTAGAAATGTTGGTGAAAAGTGAACTCACATCAAATGCTACCATCGCATCATCATCGATGTTATAAAACATCAAATCGCAAGAGACTAACAACGAAAAAGTGAAAAGGATGCATAAACAGGGAGAAATAGACGGCACAACAAAATCGAAGCTCACAACGTACTCTTCATGGATACCAAGGATGTATGGTGTGCCAAAAATACATAAACCAAACTACCCAATGAGGCTAATAGTCTCAAATATCAACAGTCCAGCACACAACCTGTCGAAGCATTTGGCTAACTCCCTCAAGAACCTGACGACCAGTTCTGCATTCAATGTTAAGAACACGATGGAGTTCAGAGAAAATCAAAAGAATAGATATCAGCGATGATGAGGCGATGGTATCATTTGATGTGAGCTCACATTTCATCAACATTTCGACCAAACTAACAATTGACCTTATTCAATAAAGATGTGAAGCTTTCAGGATTGGATACAGAGTGAAAATCCGCTTGGCACCCTACACACCACAAAAAAGGACAAAATACCCCAGGATTGCAAATCAAACGTTATCTGCAGTATCCCCTGTGGCGAATGCAATATGACATATATCAGTACAACGAAGCAATGGCTCAAAACTAGGAACTCGGCACACAAATCAAACCTGAGGAGCGGCAACAGGATCCGAATGGCTGTTACAACTGAAGTCACTCCTGTTGCAAACATTATATTTCAGCAGAGGAGTGAGTAGTCCGGGATGGCATACTGAGGCCGGCTAGTGCTCAATCGCATCGCGGACACCCCTGCTTGTGCTGAGCCACCCTGCGCATAAAAAGTAACACGAAGGAATAAGTACAGGACGGGGGGAGGTAATTTTAAGAAATGAAAGATTATTGTCTTAACGCGACATGGCCGTTTTATTTAATTCACAAATTCTAATTCATATCATATTATTTGCCGAATAACAATATGAAAAACTACTAAAAGCCCCGTGCAAAATTTAAAAAAAATAAACTAAAATATAAACCATAGACTAATTCAATATAATAACAATAATAAAAACAAGCTACTGTAAAATATTATAATTTATAAAATATTGAAAAAAACCTAGATTGGTATTAGATTTTTAAAGTTACAATCACAAAAACGCAACGGCCACTTTCAACTCTTTGATACATCGTACAAGCGTAATCGCAGAAAAATATAAGGCACCTGGTCCTCTCCACAAACCAACAAAATAGTTTTAATCTCTGTACATGTTCTTTTTCCTTATATCATTTAATAATTTAGACCCAAACTCGCACTAATTTCATCTTCCCCAAGAAGATAGTAACCCAACAGACCCGCACTTCGCTGTAGGTTATATTATCGGCGTCACGACTAGGGAAAACTCACTTCCCAACAACCTGCAATAACACGTCTAATTGCTATTAACAAATTACTAACATCTGCACTACAACACCTCTCGAAATCTCTGATTGTTCTTATTCCTTTCGTTTCATCCCACTACTCACCATTCACAAACGAAATTTCAAATTAATCCCCGATACTTCGTGAATCACCCTCTCCAAATCTTAACGTAAGTTCCGAATCATACCACAGAAAAATCGCAAAAGAAAAGAAAAAATTCCTCCCCAAAATCAAGATCTTTATTCTCCGAATTCAAACTCAACTTTTTCGAATTCTTAAACTCCAAAATACCTCGACTTCGCAAAAAAAACTCCTTCTTATTCACAAGCCAAATACTAACTGCCTTTCCAAATCCAGCATTTCACACCCAGCAAATCCAACTAGCAATCCTTTTCATTTCCAATTACCGCTGCCGCATCTTGGTAACGTAATTGAAGTTCATTACACTGACGATTCCGCTACCCACACATCCTTTCCATATCGACAAACGCAACAATTTCCATTTTGCATATATGGCGATTTGCATATCCATGAAAGCGTTTGGTTAGATGCAAATTGTCATATATATACACGGAAATAATTGCTTTTGCCGATATTTCAAAAAAGTGCTTTCCCGCGCTCGGGGAACTTGAACCTAGGATCCCAGCCGACCCCCAGTCGAGAATCTACGACGCTACTAACGGAGCCACCTTCGGTTGATTTCCCATTCATTGTATTAGCGAATTCAACTATGCTACTTTGAGATTAAATTTGTTAGCAGGGAAACGTGAATGAATTTTTGTTAGCATGAAAAATAAAATTTGTTAGTGGGAGCTAATGAATAAAATTAGCTAGTATGAAAGAAGGAATTAGGTTTTGTTAGGGAAAATGTATCGAATGAAATTTTGGTCATGGGAATTAATGAATGTAGTGTTGTTAGTGGGAAAATTTAAATTATTGTTATATTACTATTTTTGCAATTGAAAATAAGGGTAGAATTGAGATGATTGGGAAATAAAAATTATTGGTAAATTGTTAATGTTAATAAAAATAAAAAAATTTGCTGAGGTAAAGGGTACATGGGCCCAAAGGTACGTGGAGATGTTACGGCGGCAATTTGAAGTTGCGAATGGGAGACAGCCGGTACGGCAGAATTTACAACACGGCACTAACGACGCATTGTGCACAAACAGGACACACCCCTGACTTCCAGCACACAAAAGTGATAGGAGAGGAGCGCAACTACAAAAAGTGGATGATTCTGGAGGCTGTAAAAATAATGACAAGCGACAAGTAATCGAAACGTTTAATATAAAAGTTTTTCTGAAAAAAAGGTGTATATTTTTAATTTGGCCAAACAGCACGGAAATTAACAAATATTTTCAAAGATCATAGAAAATCAAATCAGATCATATGCCAACATTAATATCGGGAAGTATCAAGGTGATTGTAGAGCCGGTAGATCGACAATAGACCAATTGTTCACACTCAAGCAGGTATTTGAGGAATGCTGAGAGTTCAATATAGACTTACACCAGATTTTCGTCGACTTTAAGCAAGCATACGACAGTATTGATCGTACCGTACTGTACGAAGTAATGCTTTGGTTTGGTAACTCAGTCAAATCAGTTCATCTTAACAAAATGACAATAACGTCCCAAGTCCGCATCACGAACCAACTCATCGACGTCTTTAACTCGAATATTGGACTTAAACAGTGAGATGGGCTGGCCACATTGCTTTTGGATTTGGCTCTATAAAATAACATAAGAAAGCCACCTGTCGATATAAGAGGTACGTTGCTATACAAATCGAGTCAAATGGTAGCCTATGCGGATGATATCAACATTTTGTCGCGGTCATTAACAACCGCCATAAAACTTTTCCTGAAACTCGACAGCAACACAAAACTAGGACTATAAATAAATGAGAATAAAACAAAACTTATGACGCACTCGAAGAAAAACACCTCAAATACACAAAATAGCACTTTTGTCGGCAAAATTGGGTATTAAGGTGCCAAAATAACGATAACCAGTAATCAAAGAGATGAAATACGCTGAAGAATATAGCTCACAAATAAAATATTTTATTCAGTTATGACGATTTCGAAGACCAACAAAGCTCCAAATACACAAATCTGTGATTAAACCTGTGCAATACTATCGGTGTGAAACATGTACTCTAATCCAAACATCCGCAAATATATTGAACGCCTTTGTGCGACGGCTCCTGAGGCGGATAATTGGAGCGATACTAGACGGGGACCAATGGGGAGTGCGATACAACCATGAGCTGAATAAAATCGTTGACAAGCTAGAGATCACAACGATTCTAAGACTACGGATGCTACAATGGGCTGGCCATTTGAATCGTATGGACAAACAACGGATACCCAAAAAGAAATTCGTTTTAAGAACTGAAGGATGGAAACCAGTGGGGAAACCGAGGAAACGCTGGTCTGACTCGGTTGACGAAGACAGTTCATCGCTGCTCGGATTTCAAAATTGGAGGATGCAGTCAATAGACCGAAACACTTGGAGGCATTTGTTGCAGAAGGTGCAGGCCCAGAGGGGCTGTAGTGCTTAGAAGAAGAAGAAGAAGTTGTAACCATTTACTTTGCGTTTTTTGATGTCCTGTGGAGGCAAACTTGATATTACTAAACTTCGATATACTACTTTTTCAAAAGGTTAACTTCACACAATAATGCGCTTCCATCAACTGACTGAAAAGCGAGCGACCTCTCCTAATGTCTTTCGAGTGTTGCCAAGCCGACAATCGTCAGTAGTTTAGATTGTCGTAATTACCATTGTTTCGATTTAACCCATTTTTCCATTCCATCTGGCCCTATTTAAGATAAGACCAGTGAATCCACCAGTGTCTATGTACTCACTCAAAAAACATGCCCCTGCGGTTTTTCAAGAAAAAAAGCGTTTAATTAGAATTTGTTCGATTGACCAAGTATTCAGCAAATTTATTTCAGATGGAACAAACTGGTGATTGTTTTGTAATTATGAAAGAAACACTTGATCATTAGTAGTGAAAATAGGTATAACTGCAGGATGGTCTGCTGCCTCGGCGAAAAAGGATGGTAAGATCCACTGAGATTGGCCTTGTCTGGGGACGCATGAATGCGCTGGCAGCCTAGCATTGCGGTGTCGTGGGGTGGTTTCTTTCCCTCTAACACAAGGACCCACCACAAAAAAATTTCGCATTCACGAATTAAGTTGACCTAATGCCGATCGACTGGTGTCGAGGCCAAGGTAACCTACTAAGGGTTGAAATTGTTTGTTCAGAGAACAAGTTGGGACGAGCAAAAATGGATGGACTGGCGGAGACTACGTCATTAATGACGATCCTAATGGCCCACAATTAAGAGTGGGGCATCTAGATGGAGGTAGTGCCCCCTCGCATCCTCCCAACCGGATCAAGATCCAAACGTAGAAGTGGCCGTGTGTTTCCCATTTGAGTGAAAAACTCACACAAAAGCACTTTGTATGACGCTTTCCCACAAATGAGAAGCACAAACGTAACCAATTTATGCTATAGAGTTTTGCAATGAAATCAGAAATCAAATACACATACTCAAAAAAGTCTGCGTACACTTGCTGGTCGTAGCAAATATATCAATATAAAAACCTTTGCCATTTGTTTATAACTTAAAATCTTTTCTTTATTATATTCATTAAACGAGATGGTACATAAAAATGTAACTGATCACTCGTTCGCTGTTTAGAATAACCAAAATAAAAAAGTTTCTTCCAAAAAGTCATGAAAATCCATCCAAAAAAGTCTGTGTACACCTGAAAAAATTTATTCATTTTATTTGAAAACCACTATATAAGCTTTCAGATTTTGAACCTTAATATCTAGTAGCATAGCCTTTCCTATAAATGACTTCCTTTAGCCTATTTTGCATGGATTGAACAAGTTTTGATGTTTCTTCGGCCGTTATTTTGTTCCACTCGTTCAAAATAACATTTTTTAATGACTCTTTGCTAGTTATGTCATGCTCTCAAATTTTTCTTTCAAGTAAATCCCACAAATGCTCAATTGGGTTTAAATCTGGTGATTGAGGAGGTGTACCTAAGAGTTTTGGGACGTTGTAGGCCAACCAAAGCCTATTTATTTCAGCTGTATGTTTCGGGTCATTATCGTGCTGAAAGAAAAATGTGTTCCCCAGCCGCAATTTCTCGGGACTTTGCTTAGTATTATTTTTTTAAATATTAAGGTACTCGTATTTATCCATTGTAGAGTCTATGAAAACGAGTTGCCCCACTCCACTGACTGCCATACACCCCCAAACCATCACACCGCCGCCACCATGCTTTACAGTGGGAATCAAATTTTCTTTATTGAATTCTGTCGACCGTTTTCTCCATACTAATTTGCGTCCTTTTATCCCAAATATACAAAACTTACTTTCATCCGAAAAAAGAACGCTTTCCCAAAATTCTTTTCGCATATTCACATAATTTTTGGCGAATTCCACTCTCTTTCGGCGATTCCGTTCCGATATGAACGGCTTTTTACGTGCGACTCGACCATGGTAACCGCCTTTTCTGAGAATTATGCGCACTGTTTCATCACTTATTGTTTTATTGTATTTCTTTCTTATATCCTGCGCAATTTGTAACGCGGTCAATCGGGGATTTTGTTTCACAGCATTAATAATACTCCTGCTTCACGTGCTGTAAGTTGGGGAGGACGTCCTGACCGACGCCGTGAAATAATCAAACCGCTTTCTTTGTAATTAGCAACAACCCTTTGGACCGAGGAATGGGTTCTCCCAACTAATTTTGCGATTTCACGAAAACTTTTCCAGTTTTCACGCAATTTTACTATGACTTTACGCTCACTAACACTGATTTTCTTATTTTTTACTTCCATATTAAAGAATAGTCTTTTATTCAGGCAAAACTCACAGACTTTTTTCCAATGAAGTACTGTCACGCAGAACAATGAAAAAATGAAGGCATCATCATTGCACATTTCGGGGAATCCCCAAATTTTGTGATGTGTACGCAGACTTTTTTGGGGCTGCTCACAGACTTCCAAGTATTGAAATTACTATATGTTCGATAATTTTGGGAATTTTTTAAACAAACCTGCTTCAATACATATCTTGCAGTCTAAGCTCTTTTATCGAAATAATTAAATCAAGATCACATTATTGATTCATACGATTCCAACATAATTCAGTTTGTACTAATGAGATGTACGCAGACTTTTTTGAGTATGTGAATATCAGCTTTACATTTAAAAAATTTAAAAAAAAAACAATAATAATTACGATAAAGCAATCGATTCCTATGACTATAAGTCTCAAAGGATTCTTCAAATCAAAAGCAAAACTACTTTAAATACTATTTTCCAACATAAATCCAAAACTAAACCAAAACGATGCAAAACTTAAATCACATATTCAGGCATTTATTACATCGAGCTTGCTTGAAAATTAAAGGAAAAATAAATTTTTAACAAATGATCATGCAAAAGTGATGTTGAAAACTTTTTAGAAACAAACTGCAAATTATTTTATGGATCCAATGCAAAAAAAAAACCCAAAAGAGTACTTACCCTACATCCTCGGTGGGTGCCCGCTGATGATGTGGGTAGATTGCTAATAAAGGCGAATGTCCTGCAATTTAAATGTCTAAGACCCCGGTCCTTAACGCCACAACGTTTCATTAAAACTAATAAAATTGATGCTAGTTATATTGATGAACTCCAGCAAATACTTCGCTCTAATAGATGTCATTGGTCAAGCATTGACGTTTTAGACACTTCTCGTTAATTTGGAACAAATACCTTGATTTCAACACTTTAAATCTTTGAAATTTATATGAAATCCAAATGCGGTTTTCTAACGTTCACCAGAAACCAAAACTAAGCTCCTCAACCGATTCATTTACTATGAGATAAAAGCAATTAGCTGTTGTGTAACGGTAAATCGCAAAGATACTACAAATAACACGTCCCAAACACATAAAAAAAGAAAACAATCGTAAACGAATTTTTCCTTCTTCCTTTCTTATCGCCGCTATGAAGTGCACTTTTTGCAATAATTGCACTTGAATCCAATCAAATAATCATTTTCCCAGCACCACAACATATAGTAGCACTCTTCACGGTCTTCGCGCGCATTTGATAGTTAATTCGCAGACAAGAAGTTAAAGTGCATTATTTGGGTCAAAGTGGCGCGCACCAAAAAATTGCACTATGTTCGCGGAACGGATCGAATAGTCCACATCATGGAAATCAAACTTTCGCTCTCATTAATTTTACACAAATTTTTCACTTCACGTAGTCCTGATGTTCGCACGATTGGCTTTAAAAAAAATTCTACCTTTCCACTTTTCTTGTTCAGCCTACAACTACACCACTCAACCCAATTCGAAGATTCTTCTAGTTCACAACGGTGTTAAATTGCCCAAACTCATATCACATCATCCTTACACATCCTAAGGCTTCACCGATCATGATTATGAACTCGGGCAATCGAGAAAAACATTGCAGTAAAATCAGGCCAGCTAGCAGGGAAAGCACCGTCACAAATACAAGAGCGCAAAGCAAATGTGTATGCGAAACGAAATGGCGAATTCACACATGCGTCTTCACTTTTAAAATCGGGGATATTTACTTGCGCGATCCGCGACAAATAGCCTGTTTTCCGGAAAAAATTTCTTACCTACATTTGCCGTGCATTCGATTCGACTTAAGATTTTTTGAGTTTCGGATCCTCAATTAAGCTCTCATGCTACGACGTTCTCCTGCCTGACAATTTTTTGAGTTTCGGATCCTCAATTAAGCTCTCATGCTACGACGTTCTCCTGCCTGACAACTCGTTCCTCCGTGCTTCCCGTTTCGCGGATCTCATTCAAATCCTCGATCCGTCCCCAAAACTTGTCTTTCTTTCATCCCGTGCATACGGTGAAACCTCAGCTGACTCCATCAGCCCTGTTCACTCCTCTTCCGTGATGTAATACACCGTTGCAGAGTGTTACATCAGCGTTCCCCGAACCCGGAATTTTACATGCAGATCTTAATTTTTTTTTTAAACAAAATTTAATTACAGTAGAGAAAATTGAAATGAAGTAATAGTACAGTAAATATAGAATTTACGGTCTAAGAAATGACCTACTGGGATTTGACTTGATAAATCGATAGGGGGGCATAAAAAAAACTTAAATTCAGATTTCCGAAGTGATCCCCCCCTGCCTTTGAGAAAATCCAAAAACATTTTGAAACGCGTTTTTCTCGGAATCTATGGGTTTTAGAGAAAAGTTTATTTAACAAAAAATGTTCAGGACACTGTTATCTACATTTTATCTCATTGGAGCAAAGTCGTCCGACTTAAAATACAAAAAGGAGGCGCTAAAGTATCAAAAAGTGGTTTTTTGGCATTTTCAATAAAAAAAAATTATTTTTTTATAATAATGTAAATCGGAAAGTTAACGAGCTGTAGGCGAAAAGATGCAGTGCAGCATAGTTAACGGTTCCTTTCACTTTCGCCGGGCCAGTCGGCATAGTTTGGACAAAGGACCGGTTTCTAGCATCTGCCTAAACCCTCACTGGCGTACATTTTTCAGTTGCCATGTGCGTTTTGAAGAGTAAAGGCATCTAAACTTTGCTCTCTCAAAATGGAAGTGTGTTTCGTATGTGAGAAAAGGGTTGATGTGAATGATAAGAGCACCGTGGGGCCAAAAGCTCGAAAGACGCTGATAAGAGCAAGCAAAATCAGAGTTGATTCTGACATCCAAAAATTTCTTGAAAATGAAAGCAACGCGGTCGTGGTCCACATCCATTGCCATAAGCGTTACTCAGATTCACGTAGTGCTGCAGCTGCTCGACAAGAGTGGAGAAGGTATTTATATGCAATATAAATTCTTATCAAAACTTAATAAAAAAACAGTATAAATATTTACCAATACGATAACGATAACGATAACTTAATTTGTAAAATAAATAAGACGGACGAAAACAAAAGTGAATTTAAGTTCTCTTTTACCTTCGGTTGATGCAGCGAATTTTCATAGCCGGCGAGTTTACTTTCAAGTACAATCGTGGTTGGAAAATTATTATGAACCAACGATCTGGGGGTGGAAAGAAACTTCTCGAGGATTGGATCCAATAAGGATGTTACAAGAGCCAGCACCAGAAGAACTCATGAAGCTCATCTCCTGTGGTTGTGATACCAGCAACTGTGGAGCAGCTTGTGGGTGTAGAAAGGCAGGTCTCCACTGCTCGATTACTTGCAAACATTGCAGCGGAGAAAGTTGTAGCAACACACCACCCATTGAAGAAGATGCAATTCCCTTTGAATAAGATGACTTGGATTTTCCCTCTCAAGTCGTTCACTGGCGACCGATGACAAGCAGCAACATTGATGACAACGGAGAAAAAAGAGACGCAGAATCGCTGAATATAACATGTACAGAAGAAGAAAGCAATTCTCCAGTCGAACCAAGGGTAAAGAGGGCCCGGCGCAGTACAAAATAATTTAGAACCTTAATTATAATTGACAATAAAATATAATTGTTTAATAAAACATATAGAAATGAAATGTATAGCAACTTTTTTCTTAACATAACCCAGAATTTTCTTACTACAAAAAGAAATTTAATTTTATCACATGTAATTAATTAAACTCGTTCCTTTGAGTCATAAAAAGATGCAAAAATGTTGCAAAAATGTTTACTACAACTAAAAGAAATAGTTAAATTAAGTTTGCAATAATATAATTTTGCATTGACTTGAAACATTTACATAACTTCAAAGAAAATTCAATTGTATTATATGTAATTAATTAAAATCATTACTTTGAGTCACAGAAAGAACCAATTACAATTTCAAAACTGTTCACCAAGAAGTTACATTAAGTTTGCAATAATCCAATTTTGCATTTTCTTCAAAGATTTACATAAATTTGACTCAAAATGAACATCGCATTGGACGCAAAATCAACAAAGGTAAAATTGTTTTATCGTAAAATATGCAAAATACAAATTGAATTGAATGCCAAATCGACAAAAGTTAAATTTCTGTCATAATAAAATCACACAATGTAAAGTTTAATGCTTGAAATTAATAAATAAATAGTTACGAATTTTAAATTAAAAAAAAATTAGTCTTCACATTTTGTGTAAATCTTTTACTACTACCTTCAGTTACATTTGTTTTAATTCAATGTTGACCGTTTACAACAAGCAGTACTAAAAGGTTACTATTATTAATTGTTTATCAAAATTATTGTGAAAAATGAGAATATTAAGTAAACATTACGGTCTATTACTCGAAAAATAATGTTTCGATAAAATGAATGTAATACACGCATCGGCGCGGCACATAAATGTACGACTTTTACACTTTGGCAAGCTCCAGCTCGTTAACGGTAAGTTTTACAAAAAAATTGTTGAAACAAAAATTGTAGATAATTTTATGACGAACAACTTTCCCATTTGCATTATTATAAAAAAATAATTTTTTTTCATTGAAAATGCCAAAAAACCACTTTTTATACTTTAGCGCCACCTACTTTTTGTATTTTAAGTCGGACGACTTTGCTCCAATGAGATAAAATGTAGATAACAGTGTCCTGAACATTTTTTGTTAAATAAACTTTTCTCTAAAACCCATAGATTCCGAGAAAAACGCGTTTCAAAATGTTTTTGGATTTTCTCAAAAGCAGGGGGGGGATCACTTCGGAAATCTGAAGTTAAGTTTTTTTTATGCCCCCCTATCGATTTATCAAGTCAAATTCCAGTAGGTCATTTCTTAGACCAAACCTTTTTTTTCGTGCTATATTTACTGTACTATAAGGAAATTTGAAATTTAGTAAACAAATTTAAATGAGGTACAGAAGATTTAAATGAGGTGATGAAATTTAAAAGATGTGATGAAATTTTACCTATAAAGAAATGAAAATTTTAGATTATTATAAAAGTTGAATCTCATGACGAATAAAATTAAAGTGAGACATTTAAATTATAATATACAGGAAAATTGGTATAAAATGACAATAAAGAAAATAATAAGAAGAAAAAGTGTTCTACAAAATTAAGATTACAAATAAAATTAATTACATATTTTTTCAAGTCTGCCACAAAATTCTGAATAGGAGATAGGAAGGTTTTCGAGCAGTTTGATTGTGTGACTGCTCGATTAATACACATTCGCTTATAATTGAACGATTTCTTGTATACTTAATTGATTCATAGTTTAAGTCATTGGTTCATGTTATCAGAGAAGTTGTTATATACCCTAGGATGCTTACAAAATCCTGGTGGTGGGAGCAATCTCCAACAAACGCCACTTAATCCCTAACAAAAATATGGTTATTCTAATAATTACTTTTTAAGGTCTGAGAAAATACCTTGCCTGCATTGAATTCAATATTTGCAACTGGCATCAAAACTTAACTAAATATTAATTGGGTTACATACTTCCGAACCCTCACTAAAAATATTGCAATGCAAATCAATAAAATCAAGCCAATTCATATGAAAAATTACGAGAAAAACCATCTCGAAAATTCACTCATCAAATACTTGAAGAATCTTTTCTCATTTCACCAATTCACCACATCCACAAGGCGATCAAAAAACCAACTTTTGCACATTTTATACTAATGATATTCCAGTTGAAACGATTTTATTTGAATGCAGCTACACGTCCAGTCTCCCTCGTAGTCTTGCTCCAACGAAGCTCTCAAATTCCTCTTTTGCTTTCCGACTTCAATGAAACAATTATTATATGTAACATGCACGTTTTCCCAGTGTCTTTCATTGCGATGCAATTGAATGGAGTAATGCTTCCCTACAATTGTTCCTAGGACGGTTCGCTTTATTCACGTATCAATCAAAATCAAATAGTTGAATGTGTACTTATTCGAAGGTCCTTAATGGCATATTGACATTATCTGCCTAGGTTTCCCGAGGAGGAGGTGGAGGATGTGGAGGCAGAGCAAGTATTATATAAGAGCGGTAGAAAGAGCAAATATGTAGACTTTTGGATTCCATGGCAATTGATATGTTGTTTGCCAAGAAGAAATGGTGTACAGAATGTGGTACATGTATGCCTCCTTCCTTTTTGAACCGAATGCCCCAGACAGGCAAACTTTACGCTAATGAATTGAGAGTCTTATGTGAATTAGATTGATGTCAAGGTTATTGATTAGGTCTCTTCGGAGAAATGCTTCAGTAGAATACGCACCAACCGTTCGTGGCTCATAAATGTATGCACTTTGGACTGCTTAGGAAACATCGAAATGAAATGACCGCTTTGAGAGCTTTTGTTGCATGACGATAACATCATTCTAACTGCAGCGGGACACTCTCAACAGAAGATCATAAAATATGCAAATATTTTGTGCATTTTTCGAGGAAACTTGTCTAATATAATATCGTTACCCAATCTATACTGCAGAGCATACACAAAGCAACTATAGGTCGTTTCTAATGTCCTTTTCGACCACCAGAACCATTTGGCCAACCAGCTAGGAAGTCAAACGCTTTTGCTATTTACCATATTTAAGTCCCGCAGTCACATAGTCCTCTAAATGCTAAATATCTTTTGGTTCATATTCTCATCGCTGTCGTCGTCACCGTCTGAAACCGTCGACATTAGCATCGCCAACATCATTCGTATCCTTGCGGTTAAATTCTATGGACAACGATTCTATTCGCAACACATTCAAATGTTAATGCACGGAGGATACAGCTCATCAAAATGTTGTGCAAAGCTTGCATAAGCATTTCATTACTGTTGTGCAACGTTTATATGCAGATGCAGATTCGCAACGTACATTCGAGTGGCATTAAATTAACACAACGAAATAATCATGCCAACATATCGGAACTTTTGGATAATCTCCTGCGGGGCTATGACAACAGTGTACGGCCAGATTTTGGAGGTTTGTATGATTTGAAGTGTATTAGGTAGATTTTTAGTTGTAGAAACTCTAGCGATAGCAGCAATTGCGGAGTATCATAGATAATATTAACTATGGCAACGAGTCAAACTAATTTCGTTAAATCATTTTGTTAAATGCATTTAATATGGTTATATTTGAATAATTTGAAAATTGTGTCAATAATTGGATTGACGCCAGATAATTATGTTCACATGAGAACACGTAATTTGAATATACAAGTCGACATTATCATTCACAAATTTAAACTGTATACGAAATCACCCACGATGGGTGCTAGATCCTTTAAATGCAATGCTTAGTTTATTTCAATTACTTTGGTTTTAACAAGTATAAAAATTTTCAACGCCCGAAGATTCCTTAAGTAAAAATCTTTCACCCCGTAAAATTCCTTAGCATCCTTTAAAACAACTGTTTCCACATAATTTTTTTAATACGCAACATTTTTACGTATTATTCTGAAAGGAAGATAGTTCTGACTTGAAGATATACAAAAGGCCGTTTAAGCTACTTCCCACGCTTTGTTGGTCAAAGAATCATTAAATCTTTATGTGCATGTTTGCATACACGAACAGAAATAGATGTGAGGAAAATGTTGGCACTGTTAGATTTTCAGTTTTTCTGCATCCTTTCTGAGTTTTTTTTCCATCATGAGCTTTTCTATTTTTATCCTGTTTATGTTTTTTTGTACTACGTTTCAACTATGCTGAGATTCTTGCGTGAGATGAATTATTTGTGGATTTAAATAGATTATATTAAACATAAGTATAATTAATGAAATCATTCAGAATTTAATATTCAGGGAAAACTGTCGGGATGTGTTTTGATTGTTGAATATTTTACTTGTTTGGGTCTGAGACAATGGGAACAAATAATACTACTAAGAATTTATAGCTTTGTATTGGGTTCATAAATGCTACTAATTTTAAGTTTTACATGTATCACTATTGCCTTCATTTCACGCTCTTTTCGATAGAAACATAGATGAATTTTTTTTCTGTGGTTAGAAGGTGTGGTTAGAAGGTGTGGTTAGAAGGTTCTTTTCTGTGGTAAGAAGGTGAAGATTATTATGGTTAGAAGGTGAAGATTATTAACACCCTGAGAAGGGTTGATCAATTTACATCAATGGTTTATATGAATGATTTAAAAAAAAATCAACACTTAAATCAAACTTGATTTTTTTAAACAATTTATTACCAATTCCCTAGCTGCCCACCTATTGGGGCTACTCCGGCTAAGGTCCCACCCACCCAAACTAACTCACCCGAAGACGGGTGTGGGCCCACTCGTTCGATTCTCTGAGCCTCTCAAGGGATCATCCGAACGAGAAGCCGACCGTCCGAAGCAAAATTAACACTTATACCGTGACGAAAAAAAGTCTACGACAATTCCTTATATTGAGATGCCGGTTAATTGGAAGCTTTAATCAAAAATCAATTCAAGTGTACTTTTCAGTAACGTAAATATATTTATAAAAAATAAAAATAAAAACTTTTCATACCAGAATTAAGGAGAAAGTCCTGAAAACATAAAAAATTGAATGGACAAAATTCTACGACAGTCAATATTGACTCAGTTATACACAAAAAATCTCCGACTAAACGTAACGGAGTGCCATCAATATTTGTTTACTTGGTATTGTTATCATTCCGTATATGTGCTGCTGCAATTCTGTTTTAGTTTTATCGCTAGTGTCTAACTGTAAGGACGCCAAAATGACATCGCAAAAAGAAATTTCTAGTGATATCCGAAATTTGGTCGTATAGTATAAAAAAGACAATAAATCGTGCTCGGAAATCGCGAAATCACTGAAACTTAAACGAACTTCTGTGTATTGAAAATAAGCTACAAACTGGCCAATCGAAAAAGTTGTCGCGCAGAGACGTTAGTTTTATTCTAAAAGAAGGGAACAGTAATAAAATTTTGTTTGAGGATTGCTGCTTGTCCTAAGTGAAAGAACTACATTGTTCTTTCACCCGAGCATTTTGGCTATCAATTTAATAGCACTTTTTCCGCTCGATGGACTTCAGCTGGTTCCAGCATATGGGCTGGTTCCATTAAAAATCTCGCAGTTTCGTTCGAGGTGACCGATAAACTCCTCAGGAGCTGCCACATCAGTCACCTCGGGGCAGCTCGACTGCGGGGTTCCAGGTGATCACGAACCCATATATATATATATGTTGCAGCATGGCAGTGCTGCAAGCTCTATCGAGCAATAATTTCCACTAGTACGCAGTGGTGGCGAACTTATAATAAAATTTTGTTTGAGGATTGCTGCTTGTCCTAAGTGAAAGAACTACATTGTTCTTTCACCCGAGCATTTTGGCTATCAATTTAATAGCACTTTTTCCGCTCGATGGACTTCAGCTGGTTCCAGCATATGGGCTGGTTCCATTAAAATCCAAAAATAAGTGCTCCAGATTTGGCGAAACAAGTGGCTACGGAAAGAAAAAAGGATGTCCATGCATGAACCATCACGAGAGCATTAAATATTAGTGGGTTTCAAAGTAGAACTCCACGTAAAATGTCTTTAATATCCACCAAAAACCAACTTCTGCGTCTACAATTCGCCAAGGCCCATATTGACAAGGACAATGATTTTTGGAATCGCGTCCTTTTCGCAGATGAGGCCAAATCCAACATTTTTGGAAGTGATGGTCACAGTAATGTATGGAGGAAAAAGAACACCGCTTTAGAGACCAACAATTTGATTCCTACTGACAAGCACGGTGGAGGTAATGTGATAATTTGGGTAGCCATCGCTGCATCTGGGGTTGGCAGATTGACTTTTTTGGAAACTACGATGGAGCGTTATGTTTACAAGAACCTGTTAGAACAACATTTGAAGCCATGAGCAGAGAAGTTGGTTCTTGGAGAGAGATGGATTTTCCAACAAAACAATGATCCGAAACTTACAGCACTTTTCATCAAGAGCTGGTTGTTGTACTACGCTCCTAGGCAACTTAAAACGCCTCCGCAAAGTCCAGATTTAAACCCAATAGAACATGTATGGGAGCTTTTCGAACGGGAAATTCGAAAATATCACATTGAAAATAAAAATTTGTTGAAGAAAGTGCTTGTTACAGAATGGGAGAAAATCACATCTGTAGAAACTGCTAATTTAGTTGCCTCTATGCCCTGAAGACTGCAAGCAGTAATTGATGCGAAAGGGGGTCCAACCAAATATTAAGCCAGCAAAAATTTTTAAAATTTCAAATACGTTTAGTTGAAAATATTTTGCGTACAAGACAGCCAGTCGTAGACTTTTGTCCGTTCATTTTTTTATGTTTTTACGAATTTTTCCTTAAGTTTGTTATGATATGTTGTTGTTTTTGTTTTTTGATAAATATATTTACGTTACTGAAAAATGCACATCAATGGATTTTTGTTTAAAGCTTCCAAGTAACCAGAATCTCAATATAAGCAGTTGTCGTAGAATTTTGTCCGCCACTGTGTAAGTCTTGGGGCTCGCCGCCATTCAACCGCGAAGATCACCGTCAAAAAGAAACTCTGCCTCGCAGAACGAGTCAAAGTATTTCACCGCCACACAAAGCTCGTAGTTTCCCACACCAGGGTAACCGAATTTAATTGAAACACCAACGTTCACTGCACCCGTCGAACACTACCACCTCACTTAACTTTTCCAGGTCTTCCTGCCTGGTCAACGTCCCGGGAAAAAAATTCCTGAGCCACACTTTTCACAGCTGAAAAGGAGCATATTTACTCGTATGTTGTATGGTAGCGAGGAAAGAAAAGAATCTAAAATTATCTTTACTCGACTTGAGTAATATTCTAAATGTATTTGTTACAATTCGACCAATATAAAGTAAAATTTAAGCCACTTACATTTATTCAATCCCTACGCCAGTAATGGGCCCTTTCTTCCGTTTTCTTGATTATCGCCATCGCACAGTTGTCTCGCCCCAATTTAATGCTCCGGTATCCAAGGTTTGTCTCCAATTCCTTGTCAATGTTGTTGCTGAATATCGCTCTATTATGCCTCCGCCGGTTGCTCGAAAACTCCCCAAGAGAAAAGAAAGCACGCCAATCTTCCCAGGCTTAAATAACTTCCGGGGTAACGTTTTTTTTCCTCCTGTCCACCAAGAAAATCATGTTTTGAGTGCTTTATCTTCCGTTTGTTGGAGTAGTTCCCCTCGCTTGATTTCACTCATAACAAGTTCCACTCAGTGGTGAACCTAGTGGGTATTAAGTGTATTACACGCTAAATGCGCTGAATGCATAGTGGTACTAGTACTTTATTGAGACTTTTCTTTTGACATATGTTACTTAACCTACTTTTAATGTTACAATCTCAGAGCAATAAGAAATGGAGAGGCTTCACGCAAGATAACTTCCTGAAAACTCCCCCACCGACGGTGATAGTGTAGCTCCCAGCAAAGAGCATACGATTGCTGGCAGCAAATGTAAACAATGCTTTATATAAAGAAGAAGGGCGTTGTCGAAATGGTTAAACGTTGTTGGCGTCTTTGGCGCCAAAGTTTGAAATTTTATGAATATGAAGAAAATTTTATGCTTGAATAGTGAATTCATTTGAAAAGAATCAACTTTTCATTTTTTTTAATAGGTAGCTTATTTGACCCAGTTTCCCGAATTTTACTTTCGAAATGCTGTTTCATTTGATTGTGATGACTCTTATTAGAAATACAAATACAATCAGATGGATTATATAGCTGCTAGGAAATGATATTAGAACAAGAGTTAAATTTGAAAGTCAAGGTTACATTTGTTGCCATAGAATAAGGTAAAATTTTTTTCACGAAATTACATTAGAATTAAGTTTAGGGTAAGTCTGGGATAAATGGTCCACCGGTATAGACGGACCATTCGAATATTTCGCTCGTCTGTCACAGCAGCGCCGCATTCGTTAGCTAGTATTTTTTAGTTTTGCTCGTGAGTGTCACATGTTTTTTAGGAAAAAAATTTTGTTTATTTCTTTTAGGTGAGTTGAAAAATATTTTTCACTAAATTTTATTGTTATGTGGTTAAGTTAGTTTAATTGATTTTGACGCAAGATCAATGCTATAGCTCGATTGTATAGTTGAGTAAGGTCTTAACCTAAAATGGTGCTCCAGTAGCGTTGTTTGTCTGAATGAGTAGCTGGTCCATCTATCCCTGACAATTGGGATAGATGGCCCACTTGAAAAGAACCTGGAATAGTAGGACCATATTTCCTATTAGGACTTTACTTCTTATATAAATTAAATGATACTTATCAAAATTATTTTAAACACAAAGGTGTATCCTGATACGATGGTTTTTTTTTATGTTGTAGGAAAATTCCTACGTTCTATTCCAGAAAACGCATGTCTGGGAGGGGAGAATGGTCTGAACGTGGCTTGGAAAATGCAGCCAGACCTGTTCAAAGTAAGGAAATTGGAGTTAATGCTGCAGCGAAGGTGTTTGGAATACCGAAAACAACTTTGAAAAGACTCATCAAGCTACAAAGTTTTAGTAAAGGTCCCTTGGGAAAAAACTCATTGCTAGGAGTTGAAAATGAAAAAAAAATTGTAGTACACATAAAAAAATTACAATCGAGGAGGTTTACTCCAACCAGAGACTCAGTACGTTCTATGGCTTACTATTTAGCTGAAAACCTGCAATTGAAGCATAGTTTCTCATGGAACAAAGCAAGCATGCTACGACTGGCGTTCTTCTTTTCTTGTTCGCAATCCTGAACTGTCCATTCGGCAATCTGAAGGTGTGTCTATTGCGAGAGCAAAAGGTCTAAATAAAATAGATGTTAAAGCGTATTTTGACCTCTTGAAGAATGTTTTGGAAAAAAATGGTCTTATAGATAAACCTGGCAACATTTTCAACATGGACGAAACAGGTTTACAGCTAAAGAACAAACCAGGGAAGGTAGTTGCTTTGAAAGGTTCCAAGAATGTAACTTCTGTTACTTCAGGAGAAAAGGGTGAACCATATCAGTATTGGCAAGTGTGAATGGAGAGGGTACTTTCTTATCACCTTTTTGCATAATAAAAGGTAAGAACCTAAAGCAGGAGTTTTGTGACGGTTTACCACCAGGCGCTGAAGTAAAAATGTCGCCAAAGTCTGGCTATGTAAATAGCGATTTGTTTTTTGATTGGCTGAAAAGCCATTTCACTCCAAGAAAACCAGCAGGAAAGGTGCTTCTTCTTTTAGATGGACATACATCACACACTAGCTGCGTTGAAATGCTAGGTTCGCAGAAAATAATTAAAAAATTTTGATGAGTATTCCTCCCCACACCAGTCATTGGCTTCAACCGTTAGACCGCGCTTTCTTCAAGTCTTTAAAAATGAACTATTATTCTGCTTGCTCAAAGTACGTGACCAATAACCCTTCAAGGAAGATAACTCGACTGCAGTTTGGTGCGCTTCTTAGCATGGCTTGGGGTAAGTCAGCAAACGCACAAAATGGAATAAGTGGATTTAGAACGTGTAGAATCATTCCATTTGAACCTGATGCGATACCAGACTACACTTTTTTGTCAGAATCAATGGACTCCAGGCCTCCAGATACGTCTCTTGTTTTTGAAAACGTTATGACTGGTGTTGATGTTGCTGGCTCCGGTACTTCAAAAAATGATGCCACTGTTGCTGGTCCTAATAGCCCAAGTGATGATGTTCCTGTGGCAGGTTCTAATTCCTCAAGAAGCGGTTGTAGTGCTGGTACTTCAAGAAGCTTTGAAAATGTTCCTTTACCTGGACCTTCTGAAAAGCACCAGAATAAATCTGAAATTGTGACCCCTTCAAAGTTATTGGACAAACTACATCCAGTGCCTTGTGTCAACAATGTTCAGACTGTGAAAAGAAAAGTTCAAACTATATCAACAGTGTTAAGCTCTCCAGAAAACATAGCTGCTCTGAAAAAGAAAAAAAATGAGAAAGAGTCAAAAATTAAAACAAAAGGGCAGGGAGGAAAAAAGAAAGACCGAGAGGAAAAGAAAAGAGAAAAGAAGCTAGAGAAAAGAAATGAGAACAATATGCAAACAACGATCAATAAAAGTTAGAGAACGCGAAGAAAAAAAGAACTAACATCATCCTCAGATTCCGAAGATATTGATATCGACACAATTTGCAACGACAATCTTTATGAAAGTGACTGGGATGAAGATTTCTGTGTATGGTGTAAAGAGAACTACAATGAAACAAAACGAGATGAAGATTGGATTAAGTGTGTGTCATGCTCCCGCTAAACACATGAAGTCTTTATACCTTTGATAACATTTATTTTTTGTGTTATATCCTGATTCAGTCACGTAAAATAGAGGTCCATCAATCCCTATTAGGTGGTCCATCTAACCCGAGTATGCTTGGGATAGACGGACCATCGAGCGAAACCAAAAAAACATCATGGCTCCCGGTGTGATAAGCTTAACAACTGCAAACTTCCTTACAATTGTTTAAAGACATATATAATTATTAAAAAATATAAAAACTATCCTAGACATTGCAAAATTTCGGAAAGAATAGCTTTAGAAAAACATGGTCCAACTATCCCGAACTTACCCTATATATTTTTAAGATAGTCAAAATTTTGGTTGTGCTGACAGTATTATATTTAATTTTTGAATATTCTTGGTTGATTTTTTCTCCTATTTCCAATTCATGCATCATACATAGTAATTTCTATTAATAAAATTTGTTGTCGTCTGTAACCAATTTTTTGACTTATTATTGATTGAATTTAGAGAGGGATGTCGGCCATTGAATTTTTGAGTTTTTTTTTCATATTATTAAGTTTGATTTATTTTTGTAAAGTTTATAAAGATTGATTAGATATCGCGATTTTGAATTTGGAAAAAAAGAAACCAATCTTGGGTAGGTAAGAGTTCACTAATGTCTTATTTTGTTGACAGATGAAAAGACAACGTGAAACGGAGTTTTTTTATAAAATTAAAAATACTTCCCTGCCCCTATTTCAATCGGGCTTGAGACACTACTTTGACGGAGTTAAGGCTTTCGCTGAGCAGTAATATTAAATTCAATATTAGTAACTTTTATCTGCCGTCTTAATTTGAAAATATTTCCGGCTTCAATCTATATTATATCTATTTGTGTAAATATTCTTTTAATACGATACACAAAAATGAAGCGTGATTTTGAAATTGTTTAAAAAAAAGCCCCCATAAGTCAATTTTCCCTACTGCACTGTTGTAGTCAAAGCACGAGCCAAGATCAACTTTGACATTACGACACGAAAGAGAGTTCAAGAGAGCCAACTCGTATCAGTTTGACAGTCCGACACGAAAAGTGGCTATCAAATCTCCCCATATACTTTATATGGGACTGTCCCCTCCATTTTTTATTGCTCTGAGGTTACGATTCAGTTGACAGTGGCACTTTTGTCAAATGTCCTTAGCTTCTTTATACGACCTGAGTCTATACTTGACAGTTTTAAAGAGATGAGGGTATCCGGGACCTCGGATTAGATTTGATTCATGTATCTGCCATTTAGCTATTCGCTTTTTGCTTGTTTCAAGCATGCATTGCAGGATGGGGGTCACTTTAGTTTCTTGGTAAAGAACGCTGTTTTTATAGTATTTTTTATTGGGGCGTTGGTATTTTGATATACATTTTCGGAGTATCCTCCACTTAAATATTTGCAATTCTTCAGCTACTGTTGGTGAAATTGTCAGCCAGGCTGGGAAGGAGTATGTGAGGATGGGGCGAATAAGGGTTTTATACATGAGGAGTTTCACATTTGGTAAGACGGATTTGGAGGGTAGAAAGGGTGAAATTAAGGCAACAGCTCCTCTGGCTTTGTTTATTGCTTTTCTAGCATGTGGGTTCATTTTGAACCTATTGTTGAGGTTCACTCCCAAATACCTTATGTTATCGTTTGGGTTCACCGTGTCCCCGTCGAACAGCTAGTTTATGCCCTTTACCATTCGCGTTACGGAAGCATATTATTTCCGATTTAGCAGCGTTTATTTGGAGCCCCCAATTCTTTAAATACGGTGCTATAATGTCAACTTCTCTTTGCATCATTTCCATGGCGGAAATGTAAAGAGTGTGACTGGCTAGAATTACAATATCATCCGCGTACATGATCATGTTCGGGTTACCGGAGATGTTTTGAATTCTGTTTATAGCGGCGGTATGTGGGACGTCGTGTAGGAAGAAGTTGAAAAGGTTTGGTCCCAATATGGATCCTTGTGGGACTCCAGACAGGATAGATTTAGGTATTGAAGTTCGGTAGGATATTTGAGTTGTTAAATATCTACTTTGTAGGAAGCTGTCAAAGATACGCGTGAGGGCCAGGGGACAGTTGGAATATATGAGTTTGAATTTCAGCCCATCAGTTCAAATGGAGTCAAACGCTTTCTGTAAGTATATCGCGCATACGAGTGTGCATTGTTTTTGCGCAAGTTTTTACGACGGTGTCATGTGCAAGCATAATAGCATGTTGTGGATTTTTTGGGTTGGAATCCGAACTGAAACTCCGGAATTAGCTCGATTGAAAACGCGGTAAAGCTTCGTAGTACGATTTTTACCAGAATCTTACCAACATTGGAAAGTAAAGAGATTGGCGTGAAGTTTGTGACGTCTCCGTCGCAGTTTAGTTTAGGGATAAGGTTGCTTCGTATCCATCTTTCGGGAAAGTAACCATTGTTAATGCAATTATTGAAGATGATTGTTAAGCTTTTGGTGACAATCGCGCTGGATTTCCTTCGCACTTTATTGGGAGGTTTTATTATTAAGGCCAGCTAGTATATATTCTTTATTACACTTTAGTCTGTGTGGTCTAGTGGTTAGAGCATGAGACGCACAAGCCAAAGGCCCCAGGCTCAAATCTCGTTGGTGAACAACGTGATTTAGTTCAGGAGATTTTTCGGACCGACTACGAGTGTTCACTCAGTGGTGATATGTACTGATTTAATCAGATCATATCATAGCTGAGCAGGCACACGGGAGCATGGTACTGACCAAACCAACTTCCGAAAAAATCAATACGGTCATGAAAATGAGATAGTCTAACTATCTCTAAGCGAAGGCCCGAGAGGGGCTGTAGTGCTACAAAGAAGAAGAAGAAGTATATCTTCTACTTCTGACACGTAGGTAAAAAATTCCCCGAATATTTCATAATGGGGAGATATTGCCTTGTTGGTAACAGAAAATATAATAAGGTATGACCCTTGGTAACCGATGTTTCTAGTTCTTACAGCCGATATCATTTCCTGCGCTCTTTCGTTCTCTGGGGCTCTTTCTCGGAACAGCTTTCCGTAGAATGAAGAGATAATTTGCAGCTTTTCTTTAAGTGTAAAAAGGGTAGCCCTCTGTGCTTGATAGGGTCCTTGTCGATGTTAAAATTATATGACCAGCGGCCCGTTAGTATATTAATTTCTCGAAAGACGTCTGAAAATGGCTTGAGTAACTCAATCTTCTTTTATAATTTTCATTTATCTCACGTCTTATTTACCACCTTCTGTGATGATTGATGATTGAGAGTGAGGTATTTCTGGTTTATACGATTGTTGTGCCGGTGGAAGATCCATTTAAGGCTTTGAGTTTTCCGTTTTTGTTCCTTTATCTGTGCTTTGGTGTCTTGCGTAAGGCATCTGTATAGCCACTATTTCGGTTTTTCTTCCGGCGCATGTGCATCCATTCGTTTTAGTATAGACTCAGTTAGGTTCTGAATGTGGATATCAATTTCCTGGTTAGATAGGACTCGGTATACAGGGGAGGGGTTTGGGAGTAAAGCGTCTTTGAAGTCTTTCCTGAACTCTGCACAATCAACAGAGGCATAGGAGTGAAATTTTTTCGGTATTTCTTCAACGGTGGCTTGGTTATTTAGGTGAAGGGTTAGATTCAAACCAAAGTGATCGGAAATTGATGGTAGGGTTGCACATTGGTAGGGAGTTGTGTTGCCAGTTAGTAGGTCTTGTGACACTAGAAAGTTATCTAAGACTGACAGTTCGAACTGTCAGTAATGTTTATTTACATCACGACGCGAGATGAGGATTTCGACAATAATCCTCGCTTTTTCCATTTTCCCTTGAACCGGCGCTTATATTTCCTAGTTTTTCTCGTCCCCGTCGGTAGTTTGATCGCCGTGAAAACGTGTGAAGAGTCATGTGCTTATATATGCTCACCAGTTTTAACTAATTTTCGTCGTCGAATCCCTCCTCGGGAATGTCGCGGTTTTGTTCATGTAGATTTCCGTGGTGGAATAAAGTGAATGGTACGCTTTCGCACGATATCGTTACCCAGTTAGGAGAGGAGGTAAGATATTCAACAGTTGCATCCGTGTTTCTTTATTGCAGTTTAGTGGATTTATCAGCTTCCTCTTGTTTGAGCTTATTGTAATCGGCGGTCATTTGTTGGTGTGCCAAAGTGAGTTTTTGGTTGATGTCTCTAAGCTCATTCATAGCCTCTTGTTTGGCTGAGAACTCATCACGAAGCTCTGCCAATTGTTTTGTGTGGGCGTCACGTAGTTCATTCATTTGACTATCGAGCATTGTGCGTAACACTTCAGCCTTTTGTTTTTCTACAGCATTATTTGTTGAAACATGCCCAAGTGCTTTCAGTTTCGCACATTCTTCCAGAAGACGATCGATTTGTTCTCCAAGAGTTTGCTTCTTGTTCTCGAACTCTCGCATTGATTCCTGGAATGACTGCATTTTGGCTTCATGTAGTGAGCTCAGTAAACGGCATTCGCCCAAATCCTTTTCATATTCAGAGACCTTTTTATTTGAGTCTGTTTGTAACGCCTCCCGATTCGGACATCTTTATGCGATATTTTTAGCTTTCGATTTAATTTTACTAATATATAGTCGAGCCACTTCGAATTTCTCTTCAACCTCACCACCTAGATCAGGTGTACTATCCTTGCAATAAGGCTTGTCCTCCTTATGACAGATGACGCAAAATATTTGAGAGCATTTCATAAATTCGTTTCTTTTGCTGCGCTGACATATCTTTCAATTGTTGCAACTCCGATGTAACGACATTCAATGTGGCTTGTTTCTGTTGCAACTCCTCGTTCATACATAGTATCAATTTTTTGTTCAATGACAACCAAGCGGCTGCAGAATTCCTTGCTGGAATTTGCGGTTCCTCGATGCTTATCGTCAAATGCCGTAAATCTCTTAGCGAGATTTCGACACATTGTGAACTGAAGCTCATTTGGTTGCTAGGACAAGGGATGTTATGGGAAACTGTGAAATAGACGAGCTGGTAAAAGCAGATATACTGCTTCTGCTGGAGTTGTCTTATAGTTTTTGGATTGATATTTCAATGGCTTCAGAGCTGGCCATTAAGAAATCACTAAAAGGACGCGATAAAGCTTTGGGTGGACGAACCCTTCTGTGCGATTGCAAGATATTCGTGTATAACTTTGACATCGGCCACGCCAGGGAGCTTCATAAACTTCGCAGAACAATGTCTGTCTAAACCGGGTAACGTCCATTTGGTGGATATGCCCGAACAGGTATCCCTTACAACGATTTCTGTTGGAACTGTAAATGCAAAAAAAAGAAAGAAACAGTGCTCCATATCTTGCGCAAATGCCCAGCCTACGGAAGGAGAAGAATTCATTCTATCAGCTCCTGTTTCTTCACACACCTAGCCGAAAAATTATTTGCAGGTTTGAGGAGAATCACTCAGTTTGTGAAAATTTTAGAGTAATTTTCATAATAAAAGGCTGTGTCCATTTATATGCGGTATCAGAATGAGCCATTGTGTGCCTAAGTGAACCCTCACTAGAGCGTATCGGCGGAGGCTGCCACCAAACCTAATTACCCACCTAGACTCGATTAATTCAACCTGCTCCTTAGTGTTCTGCTACTGTTTAGTGATAGGAAATCCTCTTACAGTTGGCTACACAACTCCTCCCAGCTGGCCATACGCTCCCGACATGAACAGAACCACATGAAGACCTATCTTTTGAAAAGCTCTACTGCCATCCAGAAAAGTTGCATTCTCTGAAGCTGTTTTAATGCTGATTGGCTTTTATGCTTAGTATAATTTACACAATTTTCTAGTACATTTACCTTGATGTGATATCAGGTAATTTTCTTGAAGTCAGTTATGATTTTTCCTACAGTTATATATAGGATTCTGGTTTTTATAAATAATGTTCTCAGCGTGGTGAATGCACGTGAACCAAACAACAAGATAATAAATTAATTGTATAGTTTGCTGACCTAAGCTTAATGCTGAAGTTGTTAGTCAGGTGCAGAAAACTTTTGTGACTACTATGAACTATTGCCCTGGATCCCTGCTTGAAATTTCAAATTTTCGAACGAAGTGACTTGGAGCTATGCCATTGAAGAAGATGTTTGTCTGTTCCGCGTTATTGCTACAACATTAATCGTTTTACTTCAAACAGTTCAAATCTTAGTCTTCAATATAAGTAAACTTTTTTTGTGCCGCTGATCTCACTTAATTTCAGCTTTTTTATAGAATGGAGACATGTCTCAGCAAAAACGAAACATTGTTGCATTTTCCTGCAAAACTTCCCCACCTCCATGACTCCCATTAAATTTTCAGTATCTTAAGCACTTTCCCACAAATCAATCCCAAGTATACTTATAGCTACTTCTTTATTCACTTTACAGGACCTCCGGCTGAAGTAGAGGTCGATATCATGGTACGTAGTATGGGACCAATATCTGAAGTGGACATGGTAAGAGACCAGCTGATGTTTGACAATCAACGCATATTCATGCATACTCGTATATCATCATCGTCATCATCATTTTCATCATCACCACATCAACTATATCATAAAATGCATCCTATCTCTTTATATTCATTCATCCTCACTGCACATCCCTCTATAGACCTATTCAATGGATTGCTACTTCCGTCAATCGTGGGTGGATAAGCGACTTGCATTCGAAGGCGCCCAGGACACTTTGGCACTTAGTATATCAATGCTGGCACGAATATGGAAGCCTGACACATACTTTTCTAACGGCAAACAAAGCTATTTGCATACAATTACCACACCAAACAAATTCGTAAGAATCTATCAGGATGGACGAGTATTATACTCAAGTCGGTAAGAAAATAGAATTTTAAGGACATACCAGTGTAGAAGAGAAACTCTGTGGTAAAATGTTTGACAAACGGACGAGCATAGAAATTCAGTTTCTTCAATTCAAAATATATTTTCTTCCTGTTAAGATCTGAAATACATTACAAACTTCACACACTGTGCTGAGATTGTAAACATATGTATCTACCGTTGCACCATAAAGCTATGAATCTGTAGCATGCACTCTCGCATATATAAGTATGCTCATACCTTCATACGCTCACGCTATACTCGTATTTATTTAGATCTTTAAGAGACTTTCTCTCTAAACAATCCTAGTGAGTAACGAGAAGATGGTAATAGAAAGAAAACATTCCTTGTTATGTCACTGTATCCTTGCATTAAGCTCGCGACTATTTTATCTTTGTAAACAAGCACTGGGTGTGAAATATTAACTTTCAACGTGAAAGAGCTTAAAGAAAATGTCAACAGAACAGAAATGCAGTAAAAACGAATTGTGTTCAGGATCAGTGAAATTGTACGGTGTGGGATTGAAATAAGAGTTTTATGACTTCGATGGTAAACAAACTTGTTTACCAACATCCTCACTGTACGAAAAATCACAAAGGAAACTAGCATACATACAATTTATTTTGCTCAGCATTAGGAAAAAGTAGAAATATATAATGTATGCAACTGACAAATAAATTGCATTCTATACAACAAGTTCCAAAAATAGAGGATTAACTTCAACCACATCATCATCATGATTATCATTGTCCCATATTATAATCCTTATCTGTACTCAATTCTCCCACATGCAGACTGAGAGTTGTTTACAACCCGTTCATTCACATTCGCATCTCGATTACGCTGTTTTGACTTAATTTTTTCCACATTAGATAAGTACTTATGTAAAATCCATACCACGCATATCCTTGCACATACGAATTGTTCATGAGATAGTTGCACTGACTAAAAAAGAGCTGTTATACATATAATCCTATTTGAACTGCATAATGTCAAGCTTCTCGCATCGTTCAGTCTGTAAAGTTCATGTTAAATATAGTGGAAAATATGGAGAATTATGAATGTATCCTGATATATGCAATATTATGTGGGTTGAAAATATGAATACATTTTTAATAATCAGGATTAAAGCATAATTTTTTATTTTGTCGTCATAATGTTCAACCATTTTTATGCAATTTTTTTGTATGAAATTCTTTCAATCGATTAGCACTGTCAAATCATTACTTAAAGAGCTGTAAATATAGCACTGAAGATGACTCAAAGGAATCGAAGCGGGTCTGCTCACACAAGAAACTAAGGACCGACGGCTTTTCAAGAAAAAAAAGTAAATATAATCGTTTGTTCAAGTGGCTGACCACCACTTAATTCTGTTCTGGTAACTTTGAAGCTGATTTTCTTGTAGCGAGTTACAAAATGTAAGGCTCCGCGTTAAGACATTTTACTCAACTCAAAATTAAAAGCTTGAAAAAAATCACCAGTTCCTACAGGAAAATAGAGTCCTGCCATGACCACACTATTCCTTAAATACAGGATTACCTAAATCCTTAAATTCATTTTTAAATGTCAGAATCAGAGGGCTAAACTTCTTAATCGACCCAAAGCTTTCTGTGATTGTAATTTCATTCGATATCCCCGGCAAAGATCATTCGTTGAATTCAGTTTGAATACACCTAGAAACGAGTGTTTTACATTCTTGCTTCATCAAGAATCAATTCATTATCCAATCTGTAGTAATCAAGCAGTTCGCCTAGGCAAACTCCTCGAGGGACCTTCACGAAAAGAATCCAGCAAGATATTCTAGCGTTAACGGGCTGTGTGGAACAATTCAAAGGAGTGAGACTATACAAACGAAGCTTGCAAATCACATGTGATATTTAAAATACTACAATTTTCGAGCTCCATAAATCAAATCAATTTTATAAATCCTTCAAGCAAATGTTTAATTTGAATTCATCCATATCTACCAAATTGATCTGCAAAAATCAATAGAACTAGTTCAACACAAAAATAAAAGTTCCAAATATTCAATCATCATTTCTAAATGCTGTTCAGCTGTCAAATGATAACATTTGTTAAAATCCCAACTAAAAAAAATAAACCATAAATTTGTGCAAAACTTAATTTAACAGCAAACACCAAGAACCCAGATTTGATTTGACAGCATCAATCTCGGAAAATTGATGCTGTCAAATCAAATCTGGTTTATTTAAAAAAACAAACGAACAACCATACATGCGTAATTAGCATCAAAACTTTTGCAAATATTTTGAAAAGATTACTTCTTCATTAAAATATTTTTTTTAACATGCATAAGCGAGAAAGAAGTATCAGATGATACCATATCGCAACATTCATCCACCCTGCCTCTGTACAAAAGTGCATCGAATCAGTAGCTCACAGAATCATAAGTCCAACCAACAGCAGCCGAAACAACAACAAAGCCAACCACTTCAGAAACAGGTACTGCAGCAAGAACTTCGCAATTGACGGGTTCGCCATTGAAGAATGAAAATTTAATAGTTTGTTGTCCAATTTGTAATAATAATCTGCCACCTGAATCGTTTTTCACATTATTCACGTGCAAACATACGGCTTGTCGTACGTGTTTAGAACGTTGCCACTTTTTTGTGGTAGGGAGGAAATCAGAGTGTGGGACTCCCATGCTCGAAAGAAGGCGAACGGACTACCCACTAAACACCTCCCCTGTTAACCTGAGAACCCAGCCTGGACCCGTTTGACACATTACTTCGGGCCAGGTCTCGTTTTGTTACGCTTTGAGGTGCCTTCAAGCTGGGGGATCCCTTTCCTAGTGGGAGGGGAGTGGGGAAGAGGAAGTGCCAGACAAGTGATTCCCCAGCCCCAACGCCCCCGGCTGCTGTGAGTCCCTTTTATATTTTAGGACTGCCCGAGTATAATTTGCCACCTGGTTCCATTTTTCAACCGATTCGAGCATCACCACGACTATATTATCCGGGGTGAGCTCTCCCGTTTGCCTGTAGAGGTTCCTTCGCAGCCTGACCCATTTTTTGCATGCAAAAATGTGCGACAGGCATTGTCCTCCTCTCCTGGGCAAAGCCAACAATCGGGGGACCATGACTTACCAATCTGGTGCAGGTAAGACTGAAAACACCCATGCCCGGTCAAACGCTGGGTCAGATAGAAGTCAGTCTCACCATGCCTTCGATTTAGCCACGGTCTCATATCCGGGATGAGGCGCGCAATCCACCTTCCCTTCATGCGATTCACCCAAGACTGCTGCCAATCGTTGAGCGAGCGCTGTCTCTCCTTGCGGACAACCTCAGACGCAGGTTAATATCGGGGCGCTCTCTGGCAAGGAGGGCGACAGGTATCATGCCTGCAATAACTCTCACTGCCGATTCAGAGACTGTCGGATACGAAGATGCAATCCTCAGTGCTCCTCTTCTCTGTACCTGTGCCAATCGTTTTCGGTATACCTCCTTGCTGAGAGCTTCGCCCCATATTTCTGCTCCATAAAGTAGCACTGACCCTACAGCACTCATCAAGAGGCGTCTTCTTGATGGGCTGGGCCCCCTACGTTGGCCATAAGTCGACTCAGAGCCAATACTTCTGAAGCAGCCTTCTCAGCCTTTGCCCTGATTTGCTCAGAGAAAATCATCTTCGAGTCGATTAGTAGCCCCAGGTACTTCACCGATGGCTTCGATTCGATTTGTATATCTCCACTACTGATCATCCTGACTCTAGGGATTCTCTTTTTTGTCAAGATGACCACTTCGGTTTTCTCCAGTGCTAAACTCAGCCCGCGAGCAGTTGTCCAGTCCCTCACTTGGCGCATTAGCATACCTAGCCTAAGTTGCGCTTGTTCAACGGTGCGTCCAGCGACCAGAGCCCCCAACATCATCCGCGTAGCCGACCAAGCGTGACTCATCTGGCATTTCAAGTCTCAGTAGCCTGTTGTAAGACGCGCTCCACAGGTCCGGACCAAGGATAGATCCCTGGGCAAAACTCGATGTAATTTCCATCCTTCGTTGGCCCTGGGTCGTGTCGTAGAGCAGACTTTGGTCTTTTAGGTAGTCTCTTAAAAGTCACATTAGATATTCTGGAACTTGAAAAGGGTTTTTCAGCGTATCCAGAATATCCACCCATCTAGCGGAGTTGAAGGCATTCCTGACGTCGAGTGTCACCAACAGGACGATCCATCGCTTGCTGCGGCCATATGCCTCTGCCTTTTGGACTGCGCTAACCACCTCTGCAATTGCAACAATGGTAGAAGGTCCTGCTCCAAAGCCGCACTGCCAAGTAGATACGTCTACAGCAGCAGGAATCGCGTCAGTGAGTCTTCCCTTGATGAGTTTCTCTAGCACTTTCCCAGCCGTGTCTAGCATGCATGACGGGCGGTATGCAGATGATGATTCGCGGTTTCCCTTCCCCTTGCTGATCAGCACGAGCCACGCCATCTTCCATCGTATCGGGAAAACCCCATCCCGAAGGCAGGCGTTGAATGTGTTGAGCAGCAAGTCAGGACAATGATGATAAACAAGCCGCAAAACCTCAGCTGGAACACCATCTGGACCTGGAGCCTTCCTCGCTTTCAACAAAAGGATTGCCTCTTCCAGTTCTGGCTGTGTGAAGAGTGGACACTCGACTGCTGTTTCACCATGGACAGTGTCAACATGGACGGGATGGGCGGGGAAGAGTGCCCGCACTATCTCGTCCATCTTTTCCACGTCATGTATTCAAGGGTTCCGTATGGCACCGAGCTTCCGCATAACTAGCCTGTAGCCAAGGCCCCACGGATCCTTGTTCACCTTGCCTTGCTACTGTTGATCAGTTTACGAAGGCATTTCCTGGCCGACTTATATACTGCTGCGCGGTTGCTTGCCTCGTCACGGCTCCGTGCCCATTGAGCCTCACGCCAAAGCTTCCCTTCATTTTTCAGCGATTTCAGTTGACCACCAGTACACTGGGCGCTTGCCGTGCCGGGGTTTTCGGCAGGGAGTAGAAACTTTGCAAGCAGTCGAGATTATGCTCATAGTAAAATTCACCACGTCTTGAGCTGCCAGTTCTTCCGTCTCCTCCGAAGCTCCCTGCAGCGGGGCACCTGCTGTGAGAATCTTGACGAACCTCTCAACGCCCATCCTTCCGATGTTCCATCCAATTGTAGAAAGCCGTGAACGCGGACGTTTGGAGACAACATCACTGATCTCAAGCAGAATATCCTGATGATCACTGGCTGAGTAGTCCTCTAATACTTTCCAGTTGTGTATCCTCCGTACTAAGGACTCCGAGGCGAATGTCACGTCCGGTATGGTTCCTTCACAACCAATACGGCGGAAGGACGGCGTATTGCCGGTGTTTTGTACGACGAGCGCTGTCCTGGCCACCATTTCTAGAACTCGTTTTCCCCGCGGATCTGTTTGAGGCATGCCCCTTTGAAGTCTCCCCCAACGAGCACGTTCCCATCTGCGTTTGATACAGCGCCCTCCAAAGCCTGAAGCTTGGCTTGGAAAAATCATATCGATTCGTTAGGCGTTACGTACACACTAAAGAAGGTGGTTCCTGAGCGCCGAACCCACACAAAACTCCCACCCTATTCGTACTTTTCCCTTATTCAGAAATTGTTCGGCGTCCTTTTCGGTCAAGTAAATAATGGCCATGCGTTGTCTCCTATGGTTTTCTGGTGTCAGCTTCGGCTTGATCCCGCCCACGCTAGGGAACTCCCTTTTGATGGCCTCTCCCACCTCGGCCAGATCCGTGACGTAGTCAATGTCTCTCATTTCGATCATTGCCATTGGCTCAAGTGAGGCTATAGCTGTGCTTTTACCGAGGACTTTCTTTACAGCGTCGCAGAATACTTTTCTATTCTCGACCTCTGCTCCAAACTCGACCAGTATTTGGCCCGACCGCATTGGTCATACTGCTTTAATAGCAGTGTTAGTGTCTTTCGGGCCTTATGTTTCCCCTGATGTCCCGCAGCACCTCCACGTAGGATCGACCATCTTGGGGTTTTACGACCAGTGCCTGCTTGGGATCTTCGTCGGGGCTTCTTTCTCTCCTGTTTTGCTTCGGGTCTTTGTTCTTCTTTGGCATCCGTGCAAACTTCACTGTCTGTAACTTTTTGAAGGAGTTTCTTAGCGGCTTTCTTTGCTCCTTTTGTAAACACCGTCCGGAACCCCTGATCTGGTGTTCTGCGCCCATCAAGTGCCTCCTCCTTCCTTCTTTTATCCCGATCTTCTTCGATTGGGCTGGACGCCACTCTTTTATTAATTTTTGATTGTGGAGCTGTCTGCACGTGCCCTCTAGATTTCGCCCCAAGTGCTTCTTTAGCCGTTTGCTCTTTTTCGGCCTTCTGGTCCTCTTCGGCCTTTAACCAGCTCCTCCAATAGTGCCCTATGCGGTCTAGGAGTTCCTCTAGTTCAAGGAGCCCAATCCTTACTGCTTTGGTGATTTTTGGCGAATTGAATGCAGATTGTATTCTTTTTAGAACAACTCCCGCTTTTCGGAATAGCCTTTCTTCTTCATGTCGCTGGGCGGCAATTGTACTTTGCCGCCATTGTCCTTGGGAGAGGTTTTCGGCTTCTGTTTCCGAATACAGTACTTCCGCCACCTTTTCCACGTTGGCGATGAAATCACACATCGTCGCTTTATTTGCCTGGTCACTCGTTTCTTTTCCTCCCGTAATCTCTTTAGAATGGTTCTTTACTTATTCGGGATTTACGACCCTTGCTTCAATCGCTTCGGTAGCGATCGCAGCAATGATAATCGAATTCTTGAGTTTCTTTATATTTTCCTCCACCGCTCGAACTTCCGGCGCGTCCTGCAGAGTTTCCCGCTTTTCCTTCATAGGACGCTCTGGCGTTCACAACGTTTTTTTGCTGCGCCCGAACGCCGCAGGAATCTCAGTCCGGACCAGACTGTCTGTTAATCTCCGTTTTTCAATGCAGCACAGGATACGAGTTAATTTTTGGTCGAGACGGTGTGCTACTCGAAGAAGTTTTGGTGGTTTGCCTTTGTAGGCAAAATTAGTGTGCTAGTATGTTTCTTTCGAGAAGAAAACCGTGAAACATTTGAAATGTCTGAACGAGAAGAAATATAACTCGAAAAGAAAAATTCGGCGCTAGAAACGTTATATAGTGCGACCATATGCATACGTCGTCGGGAAATAAAATTAAAAAATTGAATCGCAAAAAAAAATTTAGAAAAAAAAGAAGACCGACTTCAGAATACCCTAAAAAGGATGAAATAAACTTTATGGAAGCGGTGACATAGCAGTTTTTCGCTGTTTCTTTTGTGGTGGTGCACATGTTGGAAGTTTATATGTTGAAACAGGAAAATTGATGGCAAATTTTTTCATTTCAAATATGTTAAAACTCAGTTTATTAAATACAATGTAACATATATATTAAAATATGATTTTTTGACTGCAATGCAAAACTCGCTTCTCCTTAAATCTGCAGAGTTCATACGAATAGAATTTAGTTCTGATATATTTCAGTACAAGATCTCATCAACGTCTACCTTGATTTTCTTCTTGTTCGTAGCACTACAGCCCCTCTCGGGCCTTCGCTTCCTGCAAATACCGCTTCCAACTACTGACCGCGTCCTCCAATTTTGAGATCCGAGCAGCGATGAACTGTCTTCGTCGACCGAGTCAGACCAGCGTTTCCTCGTTTTCCCCACTGGTCTCTGGCCTTCTGTTCTCCCAGCAAATACCTTTTTGTGTATCCGTTGTTCGTATATACGATTCATGTGTCCAGCCCAGTGCAGCTTCTTACAATCGTTGAGGCCTCCGGTTCGCCAAAAATTTCATACAGCTCATGGATGTATCGAATTCGCCATTGGTCCCCGTCTAGCCTCGCTTTGATTATTAGCCTCAGGACCCGTCACTCAAAGGCGTTCAATAAATTTGCGAATAATTATGTTAGGGTCCATGTTTGACACCCATAGCATAATACAGGTCTTATCACAGATTTATATACTTGGAGCTTTGTTTTCCTGTGTATGCAGTTGGTCTTTAACATTGTCAAAACTGAATAAACATTTTAAATGCGAGCTGTATTCTTCGGCGTATTTCGTCTCTTTCATTTACCCATCTTCGTTATTTATACACTAATTCGCTAACATTTTCGATACTGTATTCGCCAAGTGTGATATTTTGTGTATTTGAGTTATTTTGCCTCGACTGTGTCATGAGCTTTGTTTTATTTTCATTCATATGTAGCCCTACTAGTTTTACTTCGCTGTCGAGTTTCAAGAAGAATTGACGGTGACAAAATGTTGATGTCGTCCGCATAGGCCACTACTTGGCTCGACTTGTATAGTAATGTACCTCGCTTTTTATGACGTACTCCAGAGCCAAATTGAATAGCAATGGGGCCAGTCCATCTCTCTGCTTTAGTCCGATATTTGCGTCAAAGGCATAGGTCAGTGGGTTATTGATGCGGACTTGGGAGGTCTGTAGTGATGGTCTGCTGCCTCAGTGAAAGAGGATGGTGAGATCCACCGAGATTGGCCTTGTTTGTGGAGGCGTGAATGCGCTGGCAGGCTATCGTTGCGTTGTTGTGGGGCGGGTTCTTTCCCCCTAGCACAAGTCGCACTACAAAAACGCATCCACGAATTTGGATATGTACTTTGAGTCTCGACCGGAGTCGAGAAAGGAAGTAACCGCTAAGGACTATGAACACGCTGGCTCAGAGGACAAATAGGGCCTTGCAAAAATGGATGGACTTGAGGAGAATTCTTTGTTACCGATATTTGGTCCCCAAATAAGAGTGAGACATCCAGCTAGAAGCGGTGCCCCCTCGCACCCTCCCAACCGGATCAAGACCCAAACGTAGACGTGGCCATGTATTTCCCATTTGAGTGAAAACTCATACAAACGTAATTTGCATGACTCTTTCCATCAAACGAGGAATACAAACGTAGCCAAACCAAACCGTTCCAAATTCGTGGATGCGAAACAATGTTTTTGTAGTGGGTCTTGTGCTTGGGGAAAGAACCCCCCCCCCCCCCCCCACAACACCGCAACGCTAGCCTGCCAGCGCATTCACGCATCCCCAGACAAGGCCAATCTCGGCAGATCTCACCATCCTCTTCCGTTGAGGCAGTAGACCATCGCTGCAGCCCTTAAAGGAAATTCTATCTACCCATTTCGCTACAAAATGGCGCCCAACGTCGGGCCAAAGAATTTACTCGGGTGTGCGAACCGCTGGAAATATTGCATCGCTTCCAGCTCCTTTTCTGACGTGCAAAGCGCATGCACGTTGTAGCGTGGGACGAACACCAGTCACTCTCGCAGCTCGGGCGTGATTTCATACTATGGCATGGGGCTCATCAGACGTTTCAATAGACGACACAGGGCTTCGTAATAGTCATCTACGGTCTCCTGCCCCTGTTGGCGTCTGTTTTGGACTCACTGCTTCAAGATGTGATCCCCCTAGACTGAGGTGAACTCCCGCAACGTTTCCCAGTCAAAGGTAGGAAACGTGTCCACAAATCTCCAGAACCAACGAAAAGCTCTCCCAGTAAATAGCATTTGGGCACAGCATGTGACGGCTCTCATGTTCCCTTCTAAGTCCAACGAAGCTATGTTTTCGACCCTTCTCAGAAAAGCCCTGATGGTCGTAGGGTCGTCCTGGCCCGTAAACACTAACTGCCAGCTAGCCGCTATGTGTGCTATTTTGGATGGTGGGATAGCATGCGGCGAACGACTGCGCTTGTTGCTGGACAGTCCCGATGCGGTCTCTTCGCGATGTGCAGGTCTGCCTGTTCGGTGATCTCCTGGCTGGGTTGATGTTAGTAAATCCCAAGTATACCAGGGCATTGAGCCACGGTCATGAGCTGCCTGCTCGAACAATTGCCACTCAGGGCTCCAGGCGCTCATATTATTTCGCTGGTACGGACACGAATTCGGAACACTTTCCCTGGGCCTGTATTCGGGGGCCATGGGGTTCATGACTCGGCTGAGCCTAGGAGGTACTGGGTACTGCTAAGGGTGGCTCTGCGCTCTCTGTGCTATCCTCTCGTTCCGATGATAAAGAAGGCTGGGTAGGTGGCTGTGAACAGTCGTTGTAGTTGTTGTCTCATCTGTTCCATACTCGCAGCCATAGTTTGCATGACCACCAGCAGCTGAGACATCTCGGGTGAAGCTGAAGATGGGGGCTCCTTACTTGGTCTGCCTCTTGGTAGGGCTCCGGCTCCACTGGTATCACCGCACGTATCCATTGTCGTTGGTGGTAGAAATCCACCTTTGGGCACTGCTCCACAAGTGACGGGAGGCGGATTTCGTTCTATCGCGATAGGTGTCTGCTCCAGAGGCTGACGACAGAGCGGGCATGTAGACGAAGTTTTCCGTAGCTGGCTTCAGCACAGCTTGTGTAACCGATGCCCGCACGGCAAATTCTGGCTGGTCGGCTTGTCCAAGTCTTCGTGGCAGATGAAGCACAAGAGTGTAGGTCCAGCATCCAACCTGAGCTTTCTCCTCTCCGGAGTTCTTTCTGTGAACTTTTTCTTGTTATATAATTTACAATAATAAAGTATGAAATAAACAGAAAGACTTATATTAACAGAGAACGTGGCCGTCAGTGGCAAACTATAACAACCGTCAAAAAAAGGATAAATTAATATGATAAACTGAGTATTAAAATTAATGTTTAAATCGAAATGATAAATTCAACAACAAGACGAGTAGCAATATCAAATTCGAATTCGGTCTTTCCCTTTCGCTTCCGCCTTTACAGGCAAGGACACCAATGGTGTGTTCTTCCTTTGCGTTACAGGGACCTCCCAGCATTTTTCAAGTACCTGCTTAACAGTGAACAATTACTATTGATGTGAAACATAGACCCTAACCCAAGCATCCGCAAATATATTGAACACCTTCGAAAGACGGGTCCTGAGGTGAATGATCGGAGTGAAGGTAGATAGGAACCAATGGTGAAATCGAGACTACCATAATTTGTATGAAATTTTTGATGAGCCGGAGGTCTCAATGACTGTAAGACTGCGGAAGCTACACTGGGCTGGCCACGTGAATTGTATATATGAAGAATGGATACTCAAAAAGGTATTCGTTGAGAGAACAGAAGGCTGGAGACCAGTGGGGAAACCAAGGAAATGCTGACCTGACTGGGTCGACGAAGACAGTTCTTCGCTGCTCGGATTTTGGAATTGGAAGACGCGGTCAATAGACCGAGACAGTTGGAGGCGCTATTTGAAGGAAGCGAAGGTCCGAGAGGGGCTGTAGTGCTGCGAAGAAGGAGAAGAAAAGCTTATTGAACTCCGGGAAAATCCCTAAGGCTTAACCTGTATGAATATTGTTAGACCAAGTTGTTTATGAATTTTATATCCTTAAAAATAAGAAAAACACCCAGCAATGATCTTGAATCTTGGCCCTTTATTGAATTTTTAGAGTAAGGGTTAAAATCAACCAGTAGTGCGATTGAAAGCTCCACATCAAAAACAACAGCGAGTACAAGTGTTGCAATTGAAAAGTAATGCGTGAAGCTCTCAAAGAAAACCAATAAAGTCCGGTCCGGCTCTGGGTACGACATTAATATTTCATAGCTTAAACTCCATGATTCAAGGATGAGATCGATAGACCAAGATAGCTGGAGGAAACAATGGTGAAAACAAATTCGAAAGGGTCTGACTTGCTATATTGGCAATCATAGTATTTTAAGTATTAAGAAAACTTCACAAATAGAGGCAAATACGAAAAGTTGAGCTCATTGGAAAATCTTGTCTGGGTCTACTTGTAACGCTGGCTTTTCATATAATACAAGATTTTAGACATTCTAAATAGCTGCTTCATGTAAAGATTGCAACTATTTAGTGAATGATGGCATAGAAATATGTTGCAAATTCTGACATACCGGCATTCTCCCCTTCGCAACTTCAAATTGCCTCCGTAACATCTCCACCTTCCCACCTACCCTTTTCTTTGTATATTTATTTTTTAAAGTTATTCCATTTACCTTTAATTTTTATTTCCCTAGCAGATTAATTCTATCTTCTTACCCTATTTTTGTTTTACAAAAAAATAATAATAATAACAATAATATTCTTATCTTTCCCAGTCATTGCTTCCCATTAACAAAATTTCATTCGAGTCCTTTTCACTAACAAAACCTAATTCCTAATAAATTGTAACAAATTTTATTTGTTATACTAACAAATTTTATTTGTTATACTAACAAAAATGCATTCACACTTTCCTAGTAACAAATTTCATTTCAATGCCCATTAAGAAAGGTTCAGAATTGAAGTTGCTAATTGGATGAATGGGAGATCAACAGAAGGTGGCTCCGGTGGTAGCGTCATAGATTCTCAACCGTAGGGTTCGCTGGGACCTGACGCACTTAGAATGAATACAGATCAAGGAAATTGTAACTCAGTCTTGTTTAATGTAACAAAATATAACATTGAAATGTAGAGTAATTAAGGGCAATAAAATCATTAAAATAGCATTAGAATACGTAAACGTTACATGTATAAAAAGGATACCTAAAACTGAAATTGTTCATTGTACTGAAGAAGACTACAAATAGTAGTCGAAAACGCGTTCTATGCTAAATAAATATTTACCCAATGTTAAAAGGAAAAAATTATTTTACTTACCTTAATTAAAACACATTGGAAAAATTGACTCTTATTTGATTGATTCAATATGGTAACCACGCCTCAGTCCGAATATAATAAATTATTAAAATGGAAAAAGTCAATTGCGAGAATATCTGAAGATATAAGATTTTTGAAAGTTTGTCACAAACATAATATTATTCCGAAGTCCCATAGAGTTGTATTGAAAACCGATTTGGACAGTTCTGGAAAACTCCAGTTGAGCGAACCTTATCAAAGAAAGCATAAATAACCTATACAAAAAATGGAATTTTGTAACGATGAATGCATATAGTATTCATCTTATATTGTCAAAATTATTGACAGCAAGGAACGAAAATACGATCTTAGCCATCAGTAAAATAAACACTGCACTCTACTGTGAAAAAATGAGAAAACGTAAAACTAGCTAACCTTACTAAATTACAGCCTACGAAAGACCAACTGAAACCAAAAATATTGCCTAACTACGTGATCAATGTCAGATATCACATTCAAAGAAGAAGAATTGAATTTACTGTATTGAATTTTGCTTTAGCGTCGAATAATCCTTTGGAAAATATTGTAGTGGAAAGTGACTCTGCAATCAAACAAGTAGACGAGGAAAATAGAGATAACATTAGGAGAGAACTCAGAATGGTATTAATCAATAGCGAAGTAAAGAACACAACAAAATACGATCAACGTGCCAAGGAACTTATGTATATCAAAACCTGTATATTATGTAAAAGCTGATAAATGCAATGCCATAGGTGTTCTAAATAAAGATAAGTACGACGAGATGGTGATCAATTGTCTATCAAGCGGGCAGTATCACGAGCTAAGGAATAATCCACTTCCGGACACGATTAAAAGAGTGGAAAAAAACTTTAAAAGAATTTAAACATCTTATAAATATAAAAACATTGCAAATGCCACATCCAGCACTTCCTCGCATCAAAAATTCACGAAAAGAGCAATGAAGTTCGAAAAATTATAGCGGACTAAAACTCTCCAACATGTAATGTAGCAAAATGGCTTACAACGGAAATCAAACAAATAAAAACGAAGATGAGCCAGAGGAGTATTAAACTCAGAAGAAGTGATCGATAAACTAAGCAATATCAAAAATATACGCCAAGATGAGATAATGGTTCTATTCGACGTGAAATCATTATTCCTTAGTGTCCCAATAAAAGAAGCAATACATCTGTTTCAAGAATGGCTGCTGAAAATTTGCCATACTAAAGAGTGGAGAGAAAAAGTGAAGTGCTACATGAAACTAGCAACGATGTGTATGCAAGAAAACTATTTCATGTTTCGAAATAGATATTTCAAAAACAAATCGATAGTTGCAATGGGCAATCCACTTTCACCACTAATAAGTGAGATATTTATGGCACGAATAGAAGAAATAATTAAGCAAGAAGGTGTTCCGGGTGAACATTGAGATTCCATAGTGTTGCTCACCCCGAACACTACCATACGCGATTTTGTAAGAGTTAAACCTACGCAATACCGAGCCGCACTTTTTAATTTTTTTTTTTTTTTTGATAACCTTATGATGTAACTAACAGCAAGTAATTTAAATTTTTATTCATAAAATGACTACTTGTCAGATTACGGAAAGAAAGCCACATAATAATTTTTGCTTTACAACTTTATGTAATTAAACTCAAGTAGCTAGGTCGCTTCCGATTTACACGCCACATTATGGACAACGCAAGCAGTAACGAGCGCCGAAAGCATCAAGAACTAACACGTGCTCGAAACGAAAACAAATTCACACGGCAGCGGAAACTTCAGTCATCCAATCAACATATGCAGCAGCATAAAACATGTAACCCCTCGAAGCAATCGGAATTGCGTCGCAAACAAAACAACATGCAACGCTGGGAGGAAATCTGAATTTGAATCGTTGCTCCCGTCACGCAACAAGAGCTGTTTGTGTTATGCGCGATAATCCGCGGGCATTTAGATCATTTCCTCGAATCAATGTTTCATACTGCCTGGGTTTTCATTGATTCTGCTTTCCGGCATAGACTCTCAATGAATTTTGATGCAGTATATAATTTGACTAATTCAAATTCGAACCTGAGTGCTGTCGAAATTTACAGGGAAACGATTTTGAGTGCGGATCTAAACGTGAGGCTGTCGTCAAACCCGACATGCCTATCAGGTGCGCAGCCGCTGAACTTCCGACCAAGGACACAAACTTAACAATCCCGCCGCAAACATCCTCACACTCATGCAGATCCAGCTGAGATACACTCATGCCACCAAAGAGGAACGAGCCAAGTAACGAAGCCAGAGATGCTGCTGAGGCAGCAATGGCACGTATACCGAAGGAAGACACTCGCGATTTTAACGTTTCATTAGTGGCAAGCACAGGACGAGTAAGGCACAAACTCGAGGCGTAACGTAATTTAAAGAAGCAGCAACAAGAAAACGAAAATGCTAAAGAAGAGGTGAAAGGAGTATTTCAAGTTCTAGAAGAATTGACTGTTAACTACGATCAAAAATCACGAGAATCGAGACCAAAAACAAAGATATTGATACTATGAACGGGGAATTGCAACAGAAACAGGCCGTTATATCGGAGTTGTAACAATTGAAGATACTTCAGCGCATCATAAGACCGAATTTATGAAATGCTCTCAAATCTTTTGCATGATCTGTCGAAAGTTGGACAAGTCTTATACACGGATAGTATCAGTGAGATGGAGAGGTTGAAGAGGAATTCACTGCGTCTCGACTATATAGTAGTTACAACCGGAAACTAAAAATATCGCACGGGATGTCAGAATCTGGAGGCGTTACAAACAAATTCAAATAAAACAACGTTTTTGAGTATGGAAAGGACTCAGGTGAATGCCATTTGTTGAGCTCACAACATAAAATGAGGCTATGAATGAGCCTCAACATATCAAACCAAACTCACTTCGGCACACCAACAAATGCCCGCCGATTACGCCAAGCTCAAAGCTGTTGAAGACACTAAACTATACAAAAGAAACAAGGATACAATTGTTGAATTTCTTACCTACAGACTACCGACAACGTGACGAAGCGTAATACTCACTCACTCGCACTAAAATCACTTTATTCCACCACGGAAATCAAAATGAAGTAAACCGCGACCTTCCCGACGAGAGATTCGACGGCCGAAATTAGTGGAAACTGAGGGATGACTATACATACACGACACTCCACGTGTTAGTGCGGTGACAAGGCTACCAGTGGGGACAAGAAAAACTAAAAAAAAATCTTAGCGCCGGCTGAAGGAAAAGAGGAAAAAAACGAGGATTAGTGCGAAATCCTCATCTCGCGTCGCGATGTAAATAAACATTACTGACAGTTCGAACTTTCAGTCCAATGCATTCAGCGCGTAATACGCTTAATTTTCACTAGGATCGCCACCAAGTGGAACTTGTTACGAGTGAAATCAAACGAGGGGAATTACTCGCACCAACGGAAAAAAGCACTCCAAAACAAGATTTTCCCGGTGGATGGGGGGAAAAAAAGTTAACCCGGAGGTTATTTAAGCCCGGGAATATTGGCGCGCTTTCTCTTTTGTTCTTTTGGGAGTTTCTTTTCGAGCAACCGGGGAGATATAATCGAACAAATCATAATCGAACGAGATATAATCGAACATCGCTCAGCGACCGTTTTTCTGACGAGGAATGGGAGCCGCACACTGGATTCTGGAACATTAAATTGAAAATAAATCTTGGATACCGGAACATTAAACTGAGGTGACAAAACTGAGGCGAAAATCACGCGAACAGAAGAAAGGGGCCTCATACTAGAATAGGGAATAAATGTGAGTGGCTTTCATTTTATTACATATTGGTTGAATTATTTTTTTAGCTACACTTTAAATGGATCATTTTACCCTTCTCACATCAATTTAATGTAAATCTATATGATCATTTTTGCTCTACATTGAAGCTTTCATTACGTCGTGCGGATATTCGATCTCGTTTTTTGGATGGCTCCGATAGCTTTTTTAAATTACTTATGGAATGCTTTATAGCTATATGAATGAGTTGCATATTTTTAATAATTTTTTCTGAAAAATTATTAGAGAAGAAAAATGTTAGAAGAAGGTGGTTTCGACGTGTGTACTAATTCTCATCAGGCCATCGCTCTTAAAAACACACCGGTGATGGTGATCACCATACTTAAAGGTGAAAGAGTTATTTTTAATTTTCCTACTTATGCGAACTCAATATGTTTTGGTAACACATCGTTCAATAAGTTCCGAGACTAACCCATAGATGGTACTAGTAGTACCAAACTGGCCACGTTTCCATAGAGTGCGAACCTTTACATGAACGTGTAAAAATTTCACGTCGATCGGATCACAGACAGCAGAGTTATCGAGGTCAGAGGAAAGTCACTTTGTAATTTGTTTGAAAAATGGAATTGGAATTGGAGCCGCACACTGGATTCTGGAACATTAAATTGGAAACAAATCTTTGATATTGGAACATTAAACTGAGACGAGACAACTGAGGCAAAAATCACGCAAACAGAAGAAAGGGGCCTCTTACTAGAATAGGGAATAAATGTAAGTGGCTTTCATTTTATCATATATTGGTCGAATTATTTTTTTTTAATAAAGTAACGTATTAAGTCGAATGAGATAATCGTTCAATTTGCTTTTCTCGCCACAATTCGACAAATAAACTTTCTTTTTCAGCTGTAGAAAGTGTAGCCCGGGAATTCTTTTCCCGGAACGTGGACCAGGCAGGCAGACCTGAAGAGTTTAATTCAAGTGGTAGTGCTTGTGGGTGCAGTGAAACTTAGTGGCGTTCTGGGTAACTTCAGTTATCCTGTTGTGGGAAAATACGAATTTTGTGCGGTGGCGGAACGCCTTAGCTCGTTCTGCGTGGAACATTTTCTTTGTAGGTGATTCTCGTGGCGAGCCCCAAATTTTTCCTATTTGTAATTTCGTTCCGAACGGTCGTCTTCTTGTTCGGAGGCTCAAGGTATCAAACGAGTGGCGCCCACGCCCGTCTTTGGGTGAGTTAGTTTGGGTCGGTGGAGCCACCGCCGGAGTAGCCCCAATATAGCGGTGGGGCAGCTAGGGAATTGGTAATAAAGGATTGATGCCACGATTTTGGGTTCAATACGTCGACGAAATATTTGCAATTATTTCAAAGGAAAAGCTGAAAAACACATATCGGAAAATCAATGAATTCCATCCAAGAATTAGTTTCACAATGGAAATAGAGGAAAATAATGAAATATCGTTCTTGGACAAATGGTTAGAAACAATGGGATATTAGAATTCGATCTATACCGCAAACCAACGAGTACAGAACGTACAATCACGAATGATTCCTTCCATAGCTACGCGCACAAAATGGCAGCATACCATTCAATGAGCCACCGGCTCTTGACAGTACCATTGAATGAGAAAAGATTCAAAAAATAAAAATCCTTCATACTACAAACGAAATAACAAACGGATTCGAACTGACAACATTTGAGCAAATCATAAGGAAAAGGAAGCAAGGCTGCAAAGAAAAAAGTTAACGACACTAACTCAACAATCAGAAGATGTAAGGCGCGTAATAATAACAAATTCTTTTTTTTTTTCTAGGAAAATAGGAAAAATAATGATACGAAACGGATTTGACATCATCGCAACAAGCCGGAATATTACCTTAAAATCAAAGCTAGGATCAGGTAAGGACCCGAAATCATTTGGTGAATCGAGTGGACTGTATAAAATAACATGCAAGGATTGCCCGAAAATTTATGTCGGACAAACGAAACGGTAGATCCCGATAAGAGCGAGAGAACACTTCAGGGAAGCGGCTATTGCTCGGAGGAATCCTGGAACAGTGATCAGATCAACGGTCGCAAAGCATATGATCGAGGAAAAACATCACTTCAGCGACGAAAATGTGATGATGATAAGACGAGTGGAGAACCCATGGCATCTTGACGCTATTGACTCAATGAAAATTATACAAGTACCTGACGCACTTAGAATGAATACGGATCAAGGAAAATGTAACTCAGTCTTGTTTAATGTAATAAAATAGAACACTGAAATGTAGAGTAATTAGGAGCAATAAAATCATTAAAATAGCATAAGAATAGGTAAACGTTGCATGTATAAATAGGATACCTAAAACTGAAATTGTTCATTTTACTGAAGGAGACCAGAAATAGTAGTCGAAAACGCATTCTATACTAAATAAATATTTATCCAACGTTAAAAGGAAAAAAATTATTTTACTTACCTTAATTAAAACACATTGGAAAAAGTGACTCTTATTTGATTGAAGGTGGAGATGTTACAGAGACTATTTGAAGTTGCGGATGGGAAAATGCGGATACGCCGGAATTCGCAACAACTATTTTTTTAGTATTTTACCGTGCAACGCCTAAAACTTGCTGTTGTTATATCTTAGAAAAACTGCCAAACCACTGGTTAATGAATACAAGAGATGATAGCTTCAATGCGAAAAAACTGTGTTCGAAATCATGTCGCGAAGTCTGGAACTATGAGCGAAAATTCCTGGATTTCACAGCCGTTCCACGCTTCAGACGGGTACATTGAGATTATTCTCACAACTGGCTTCATTCCTCCAGAAGCATTTCTGTATTTACACAGGAATCGGTAGTTCTTTTTTTTAATTCTGATAATGCCCCGATTATACATATATCATAAAAAATATACGGGTCAAACTGATAACTTTCTTTCCTTTGGAAGTCGGTTAAAAACAATAACATTTTATATCTAGGTAGTCTAATGTAAGATTGTTGTAACTATATTCAATGCTTTGAATCCATTTCAGTTGCCAGAACAACAACACCAATACACGTTTTTTAGGGTTTTGTAAAATAATTTTACAAAACCCTACTAAAATCGCGTCCTGTCTGTCCGTCTGTCTGTCCGTCCGTCCGTCCGTCCGTGTGTCACAGCAGTTTTTCTCGGAAACTACTTAAGCTAGAAGCATCAAATTTTGTATGTAGGTGTAAAGTGGTGTTCTCTTCAAAGCTCAACTACAAAAAAATTCTATAAGGTATTTAAGAGGGGTCTCCCCATATAGGGGAGTGACCCCCCGAAAAAAAATTTCATTAAAGGTAGCCGATATGGGTATCAAATGAAAGGCCATGATGAGAACTTTTCAAAATAGGTCTTAGCTTGACAAAGTTTGCTTCGAGGGGCGCACAGGGAGGGGAAATACACGAAAAATTGGTGTCCCCCCACCCTCGCGATTGGACACCTGTGATCCGAAAAATCTGAAAAAAATCAGGAATGTAGGCCTTGATGAGTACAACAACAACAAATACGTTAGAAGTCGCAATTCACTCAACTTTGTTAGTAATAGTATGATTTATCGATTTTATGTTTTCATGAATAAAATCTTAACGGTACCCTTAAATTCAGTACACAGATGACTGTTTATAAGATTAATCTATCCTGAAAGTTTCATAAAGATTGAATCATATTTAGCGAAGTTATAGCGGTTTGAATTTTCCTGTATTATTATGGAACAATATGCGCTGCATTTATTACTATGGCAACATATGGCTATGGAACAACATGCGCTTTTTACCGACTCAGACACTACAGTTTTGCTAGGATTTGCATGAAAATTTCAGGAATGATAGGTGTCATGTATATCTTTGAGAATCGGTTCAGCTAGTGCTATCAGTAATCGTAAAACAAAATAGTGGCTGTTTTAAATGCAAAGATTGAATAATTTTTTCCCAACTTCAATGTTTAAGGTGCATACTTTGAACCCGTGATTAAATTTAATGAATGACTGAAGATGAGTACCTACAATTAATGCTCATAGGTGAAACACGTCAAGGAGGCGGGAGATAGCTTTTGGCAAAAGGGCTTTGTAACCATTCTAGGATTCGAAAAAATTGGCCATTAATCGATGATAACAGTACAGGAGAGTGGCCCCTAAAAACAAAATTCATCAAACGTAGCCGATATGAGTATGAAATGAAAGCTTTCATGGGAGCTTTTCAAAACAGTTCTTAAACTGTCAGTTTTTGCTTCAGTGGGGGCACAGGGGGGAAATACATGTAAAATGTGTTTCCTCCCTCGCGAATGGACATCTGAAATAATTATCAAGGGAGATATTTATGAGTATAACAATAACAAAGACCACAGGAGTCGAAATTCGTTCAACTTTGTTGATAATAGTATGATCTTCGTATTTCATATTTTCTCCAATAAAATCGTCTTTGACATGTTTCTTGATTTGATTCGATCTGGTGACTGCATTTTGCAAATTGAATACAAAACCCTTCTGACATGAGCGTAGGTCTGTCAACTTGTATTATTTTTACTTATGTCTACTCTTCTTGTTTTTCTTGAATTCTGTGGGAGGTCACATTAAACTTTTTCGTTCTTCGGTAGTATAAAATCATAATTTGCATCCCTTTTTCCAACTCGAAACAAATTATCGTCCTGTTCTCAACCTCTGAATAAATTTTTACCAATCACTCATTTCCTGCTAATCACATTTGTACATCCTTGTAAAACGTGTTACACCGAATAAAACCCAACATATTCACCCAAGCATATAAAACATTTTCCAGCAAGTAACACCTCATTCGAATCAATCGACTCTATAGCATCTCGTTTGTCCTTTGACTACATCTAAACAGCATGACAACATCAACTACAACAACAACAAACAAAATATTGCAGACAGGACTACTTTCTTGTATGCACGTACTAATGCGACCAACCGTATTCGAAAAGTAAAATGCAATTAATCCGAAACATTCAAGCATTCACCTGAATCGATTCCTTCTTACCAACAACAAGCTATTTCACTTGAATTTCAGTGTCATTCGGTCAATCAGGTTATGTCCTTATGCTGGTACGTGTGTCCGTTTGTCAGCCACAGTTTTTAAGATCTTCCTCTCTGTAACACGTTTTCGATACTCTGTACCTGATATTGGTTGGAAGTTTGGTATTAATTTAAATCTTCTTCGTTTTACACCTTTTACTTATCTAGAAATTACATTGTATCAATGTATGTATGTATTTTGATTTTATATATTCTCGGTACATGACTCTGATGTGTCCTTACTTCTGACTCTGCATCAAGTTTGACTATCAAAGCTGGATGTCCTATGAACCTGGAAGATTTCCCAATGGATATACAACGATGTCCACTCAAGTTTGGATCATGTAAGTAGACATTCAGGTAGGTACGAGTATGTGCGATTGTAATTATTGAGTAACTGAATATATGTATGTACAAATGGTTGTCCTTTTTTGGAAGTGAGAGAATATGGATGTAATTGATTGGAAACAGCTTTTGTTGAGTATGGAGATTTACTACTAGGTTTTACTAAGATAGCTTAGCAAGTCATACGATTTTTCTAGTCAACGCCTGAAAGGTCTTATTTATTTGACTTTTTCACTTTACATTTTTATTGTAACAATTTAGCATCATAGTATGAAAAAGAATACCATGAGGCTGATGGTGGGTACTGAAAAAAGTAACTTTTAGATAATTTAAAGAATGAAATTATTATTTTCAAATGAGACATTTACTAATCCTTAAAATTTACTTGTGGATGTACTCGTATTTTAGCTAACACTCTTTTCTTTTCTAATAAAAGCCTTATCCGAAAAAAACTTAATTAAATCACTTTACTCCTTTTTAGGGCTTTTTAAAATAATTTTTGCAAAAACCTAGTACTTTTGCATTCTGTCTGTCCGTGCGTCACAGCAAGTTTTCCCAAAAACTATAGAAGCTACAGAGCTCAAACTTTGTCGAACGGTCAGAATTGGTGGTATCTCAAAAATTAATGTATATCAAATGAAAGGTCTTGATTAGAGCTTTCAGCCATTTTATGCATCAGGGCATTTAGAAAAAATATTTAAGCTAGAACGAAATAGTGGCTATCATGTACTTACGAAAGAAACTCTGCATCTTTTGAATAAATTTGATCCAGCCCTAGGATGGTTACAAAGACCTTCTGGCAGGAGCACTCTCCTGCTTCCTCGAATTGTTTCATTAACATCAATAATATTCCTGCTTTTGCCAAATATTCCATCGGCTCATAAAACTGAAGCCAATAACTAGTTTTCATCAACTATCAACAATATCTAATTCGATTTCTCACCCTATCATTTCCAACTTCCTACTATCCTCTAAGTTGGAACTCACTTCTGATAGTATCCTTGTTTTTATCCTTTCAGTTGGCTACACAACAAACGATGTAATTTATCGTTGGAATAAGGATCGACAAGCTGTTGCGATTGCTGATGATATGAAATTATCTCAGTTCGATTTGGTTGATTGTCCCGCTGGCAATTCAACGGATACCGTGTTGAAAACACCTTCATTGCAAGTGGGAAATCATACACCTGTTAATATGCCATGTAAGTACAAAAATTGGAATGGATTTATTTTGTACGATTGGAATGAATTAATGAGAAAAGTTGATATGGATGTCCAATGGAGAGAAGGTTATCAGTTTGACCTGTATGTTTTTTGGTTGTTGCTTTTTTATGTATGTTTACGTATAACTTTTGAACAGGGATTGATAGAAGAGTCCTGTTTTTGTGGTAAATGATCCAAATTACTTTGTATTAGGTCTTACTTAAAGGACTTGAAAATAAAAAAAACGATAAAGAACCTTTGCTGTTAAAACTTAAAAATTTCCGACTTTCACCCTAATTTTTCAGCAAAACTGATCGACGCATATAAGGATTTTAATTTTAGAAGTTTCAATCGAAGGACAATATATTGGACTAAAATGAATCAGACGTCTTTTAAATTGCTCCTGTCAAAAGTTTTCAAAAATTAAATTAATTTTTTAAAAACGTTAGTCCGAAGTTAATTTTTATCGGAAAAAATCTTATATTGTCGAAGTAATCGACTCAGGAAATTTCTATCGAATATTTTTACTTCGATTGGTAACGAAAAACAAATTCACAAAGAAAATTTCGCCGCTGGTATGGAGGAGCCCGACGGCTTCCCACCGTTGGGGCAACCTGGGGAAACGACGAATACGAAACTGGCGACAATCACCAAAAGAAAACATAACGAAGAAAACTCCGTAGATGGAGGGTGCAAGCTGCAAATAATAGCGGACAAACAACAAATGGCCAAATCGCAGAAAGAAAATGATGAACTAAGGCAAGAGATACAGTCTCTCAAGGATCTTTTCAAGAAAGGGATGAAGCCTCAAAAGACGCAGCCACAAAATCAATGGCAACAGGTAACAAAGCCGAAGAAAAGTGCAAAGCAAGTAAATCCAGAGGAAGTTCTAAGTGCTGGTGGCACCAACGAGAGCCAAAATTATTTTGCAGCGCTGGAGGGATTAACCGAAGATATGGAAATCGAAGAAAACATCGGAGGTAATTTTAATCAAGATAATGACGTTAATTTTATTCAATATTTAAAGAACAAAAATAAGGAGAAAAAACCAGCCCGCAGTTCTGCTGGTTCCTCTGAAAAAGCTTCGAACAAGATAGAAAAAGTTCCGCCAATCAACGTGGTCGGACAAACCAGGAAAGATATGGTTCGGCTATTGGCAGCCGAAAATAAACTGGCCAATTTCGAAATCAAAAGAGTTAATGCCGAAAAATTAACTATAAGGACAAAATCACTGGTTGATTTTAAGTCAGCCAAAGATGCGCTGATTTCGGGGAAGGTTCCACACCACCTATACCCCAAAAAGTGAAAAGAATCAGACCTTCTTGTTGAAGGGTTTGGACAGCGGAGAGGATACGGTCGATCTTCTTCAGGTGCTCAAGGAGACTGCACCAGATATTGATTTTGTTTCAGTCAAATCCTTTGCGACAAGAAGGTCGACCATAGAAAGGAAGAATTTACCACTTTACCTGGTACAAATTGCAAATAAGAGCAGTCCGAGTGCCCTTCAACAAATAAGGTACTTAAGTGGTGAGGTGGGAACGCCTCCAGGAAAGAGAAGTCAACCAGTGTTACCGGTGTCAAAGATTTGGACATTCGGCTGCCAATTGTGCCATGCACTATCGTTGCGTTAAATGTAAAGACGTTCATGCTCCCGGTGAGTGCAAATTGGCTCAGACGGAGCCTAAAGAAAAATTGTACTGCGTTAACTGCGGTGTTTTTGGTCACCCAGCATCATATCGAGGATGCTCCCGATATCAAGATGCAAAAGTTAAATTTGCTCCAAAGCAAACACAAGTACACCGTAATATCATCCCTTCCAACTTCGTCAAGCCCGAAGTATCATTTGCACTCGCCGCTAGAGGACCAGCAGAAAATGCTGGAACTAATGTAAATAATGTAAGTGGCAATAATGAGCTGCTTCTCAAAATTTACCAGCAACTTAATTCTTTATCGGAGAGAATCGACAAACAAGATTCAAAAATTAACTTTGCTTTTCAGCGTTTAGGTCTTTCAAATGCCTAATAATAACTTGTCATCCAGTCATATTTCCATGGATAGGCTTCGCCTCATATCGATCAACGTCAACTCTATCGTTGCTATACATCGACGTGATTATCTCCTTGAATTTGTTGTTAAGCAAAAGCCTGACATCATACTTCTCACTGAAACCCACCTCAATTCATGGCATTCCATGGAATTCAAAGATTTTGCATTCGTAAGAAACGATAGGGTAATAGGTGATGGGGGAGGTGGCACAGGATATTGGTTAGAAGACCCTATTGTTTCCAAAATATTGAAAAAGTCGAATTCAAAAGCTTTGAATCTCTTGAAGTGTCCGTCATCAAAATTTCACTGCCAGGTGGGGATAACCTCTTCGTTATCTCTGCCTATGCAACTGGTCAAAATGTTCTCAAGTTCAAGGAGGAACTCAATTCCTTGTTTGAAATACTCGAATTGAACAGGCTGCATAATAATTATATTTTTGCCGGTGACCTGAATGCCAAGCATATATCATGGCTAAACGCCACCAATAATCCAAGAGGTGTATTCCTGGAATCATGGATAACAGAGAACCAAATTGAATACAGGTGCAACCTATATGGGTCGGAGTTCCCAACATACCCTCGGACAAATTCATATTTGGACCTCTGCATTGCTGACGCAAGACTTGAATTCAGCTTTAATAGTCCTAAACGGAAACTGCAGGTGCTTCCTTACGATAGCGACCATAACGCAATCGTAATGGAAATCAATCATCACAGGGATGATTTCTTCCTCATTCCAGTTCAACATGAAAACCATCGGTTGAATTTCAAAAAAACAGACTGGAGAAAGTTTCAAAAGAAGTTTAATCGGGAGTACCAGAAGCAATGTCCTCCTTCTGATGATGGCAACGCTTGCTCAATGGTTCCTAATAACAGAAATCTAACTGACGATGAAATAGATCTCTATTTGTCGAAGTTAGAGAAGCTGACGTTGGAAACGATTGAGAAAGTTGTTCCCAAGATAAAACATCGAAACAATATGGAAGGATATGAAACACCAACCATCGCAAGGTTGAAAAGATTGAAAAGCCTTCTTCTCACCCGCGTCAACAATATTTATCAACGATTTTTGGACTACAACCATCCTTCGTTGGCTTTGTTGAAATTACACCTGAAGAATGTCCGGAACTTAATCCGTTCATACTTCAGGAGTGAGGTCAGCAATCAATGGGCGGAAAAACTGAGGGGTATTAGCCCACAGGACCCAGATGGCGCTTTCGCGAAAGTGAATAGCTTATTCCGCAGGAAGTCTCGAGTGAAGGTATCGAATCTTGAAGTCACTAGTGATGAGATAAATCTTCTCGATAGAGCTGGTATCGAAATTGATAGTACGACTCCGGATAGAAATGGAAACAGGATTATATGTGATGGATTGCAGAAACTTGCCCTGATTGGAACACATTTTGAATTGGTTCATCTGCCAAACCCAGAGAGAAGGAATGAAATATTATCGGAGGTCGTTGAAGCAAAAGTTTCCGACTTCAAATCAAGCCTGAACGGCCAATCAATTCTTCATTTCAATGAAACATTAACATCTGGCCTTATACCGAGCTTGAACCTTATTGATTATTTTGTCAGCTATGAAGACTTGTGTTTCATATTTCGCAGAATAAACAACAAAAAATCATGCGGTACTGACGGTATTCCAAACATAGTTCTCCGACATTTGCCTGAGGTTGCTATTAGGAATTATTGCATATTGTTCAACAACATGTTGAACAATTCATATTTCCCAAATGAGTGGAAAAAGGCTAAGGTATTTCCGATCTTGAAGAAAGGAAAAGAATCTTCATGCCCTAAAAGCTATCGCCCAATCAGCTTGCTGCCTAACATCAGCAAGGTGTTTGAAGTGATACTCAACATAGCATTAAACGCCCACATTGAGAAATATGAGTTGATGCCGAATTGCCAATTTGGTTTTCGTGCCAGGCATTCGACCATACATGCAATAACGAAAGTAACCTCAGACATCTGTTGGAAACTAAACAACAAAGAATGTGTTGGAGCATGTCTCATTGATATGGAGAAAGCCTTCGATACGGTGTGGTTAGATGGACTAGTTTTCAAACTTCTTCAGGACAGCTTCCCCAGACACCTTGTCGCCATGATGTGTAATATGTTATACGGGAAATCGTTTGTTGTAACTGATGGAAACCTGACAACAATGCGCGAATTCAAGGTCTTGAATGGTCTACAGCAGGGAACAGTTACTGCGCCCCTGCTTTTCTCAATATTCATTCGCAAGCTATTGAACAGCTTTGATTTAAATGTCTCGCCAACGCGATCATTGGTAGCGTTTGCTGATGATCTGATCATCTATACGGCAGACCGAAAAGCTACAATAGTTCAGAGCAATCTTCAAAAAATGTTTAATGATGTGCAGCTCTACACCGACAATTGGCGAATGAAAATCAATGCGCAGAAGTGCGAAACAATTTTGTTTCGGACAACGCTGCAGGGGGCCAGTCAAAACCTGAAACGTGATTGGAAGGATTTCCACATTATGGCTGGTGAGGGTAGTTCAGAACGGGTTCCACATAAATCCTGTGTTCGATACCTCGGTGTTCATCTCGATCAGTATCTGTACTATACTGAACATGTCAAAATCATGCTCAGTGAAGCACTAAAAGTAGTCATGGCCCTTCGGCGACTCTTTCATTCCAGATACATTGATCAAAAAGTCAAAGTTATTTGTTACAAGACCCTGGTTAGGCCAGTTTTGACATACGGATGCAAGATCTGGTACAACCAGAGTGCTAGTACAATGGAAAGATTAAGAGTTTTCGAAAGGAAATGTCTTCGTGCATGTACTGGTTTATACAGAAAGCCTGAGACGGATTGGAAGCACTATATATCGAATAGAAAAATTTATCAAACCGCTCAAGTGACAAGAGTCGATATCTTCATATTGAAACTTCTTCGGAATCATATCGCAAGATCTGTAACTGTGAGTGAAAACCCTTGGATTTCACAGCCGTTCCACCCTACAGACGGGTATATTGTGACTTGCCTCACTACTGGCTTCGTTCCTCCAGAAGCATTCGTGTATTTGGACATGAATCGATATGTTTTTGATTCTGACGGCGTCCCAATCATATATCACATATACCGACGGGCCACCGATAAGAAGATAAAATATCCTCCGAATCTGAGTTCACGAGACCAACAATTCCAATGGAGATACTCATTTGCTAGATTCGTTGAGGCTGGTCGAGCTGAGATGGAACAATCTAGGTATTGGTGGCTGAATGACAATGTCTAAATTATTCGTGTTTATTTTCTGTTTTTGTGCTTTTTCTCGATACTTAGTTTTTAAGATTCATCTCATTATTGCTACATCTAGTATTGTTGTTTATTTGTATTATAAATTAGGTGTAGGTTTCAATATAAGGTAACGTTTTTTTTTTAGATTGAACTTATTTAGAATCAGGGTGTAACATATTAGGTATAGGATATAAGTTCATTGTTGTGTTAGTAGTATAAGTAATTTTTGAATAATGCTGGTTGGTTTTTTCTCCTTTTTCCAATTGAATCAAAAAATATCTTATAATCTTAATTAATTTAAATTTGCAAGTGTATTTTTTTCATTAAATATGTTTAACTAATAACGTATAAATTTAGAGAGCCATTCGGGCCATTAAGTTTTTTATAGTTTTATTGTTTGGAATTTGCTTTATGTTCTTTTAAAAATTTATAACGGTTAGTATCAAATAAAGCGCTTTTGACTTTGACTTTGACTAAAATGAATCAGCACAAAATAGTAATATTTTCAAGGGTGCTATACATATTAACAGTTGAATATGATACATTGGCGTCGGGAAATTGAATTTAATGCCAATTATTTTGCGACCGGTAAAACCGCGTCCCGTAGGCAAGCGTTGAATGTGCTGAGCAGCAAGTCAGAACAATGGTGAAAGACAAGCTGCAGTACTCAAGCTGGAACACCATCTGGGCCTGGAGCCTTCCTTGTTTTTAATGATAGAACTGCCTCCTGCAGTTCCGGATATGTGCAGAGTGGGCACCAAGCTCCGCATAACTAGCTTGTAGCCAAGGCCCCATGGATCCTTGTTCACATTGCCAACTAAATCTTGCCAGCAGCGAACCTTGCTGTTGTTTACTTAAATGCTGCTAGCCGGTTGCATGCCTCGTCTCGATTTCGTGCCCGTTGAACCTCCGCCTTGTGACACTTCTTTCGCTTTTCAGCAATTGCAGTCGACCGCCAATACACGGAGGGTTTTTTGATGGGGCATGGAAGCGCTGCAAGCAGTCGCGATGATGCTCATAGTTGAGTTCACCACGTCTTGGGCAGCCAGCTCTCCTTTCTCCTGCGGAGCACCTCGGCGAACCTCTCGAAGTCCATCCTTCCGATGTCGAAGATCGAGAGTACGGACGTCGGGTGACAACATCACAGATCTCAATCAGAATGTACTGATGATCACTGACTGCGTAGTCCTCTAATACTCTGCAACTTTGTACTCCGAGGTGAATGTCACGTCCAGTATGCTTTGTAGTAACTGCCTAGGCAAACTGCTGGAAAACCATTATAATCCTAATCCAATTTTAATTGTAAATTTAAAAAAATAATTATTACTTACAACGCAGCTTATCCACAAATTGCATTCCCGCAATGCAATCTCCATTGGATGGATGAGTGGCCTCGTGAAACGTCGTTGCGACATGTCCCGTACGGTGGCAGTTCGCAACAATTGAGCAGACCTGCTTGAGCGGATGGGGGAATCTTTGACGGATCGTGGGGAGAACCGCACCAGCAACGAGTTTGTTTTGCATTTGTTTGTCGGTAGATTTCCAACAGTCACGCGTTAAGTGAATTGTGCAACTTAATATTTGGTTGTGTTGTTCCTTTCTTATCCCCTTGTACATCGTGTTATTTATATCAACTATCGCGCTGTGAATTCATTGTGGTTTATAGTCTGCTATGCCTTTGTGACATTCGGATTTAATTCAAGTGTCGAGTGACTCGCGCTCCGTTGCAAGGAAAGGAAGAATATTGGACGCAAATGGGGACTCAAAAAGAGCGATTAATCTTGTACAAAAAGCTGCCATCTTAGAGCCGGATAGGAGGAATGGAATGAAAAGGAGATGCATCAGAAAATATTAGGACAAGCGGAAAAGTTTGAGCGGAAGAACAAGAAATCCAAAAACAACAGTAACGACATTCCAAAGTTAAAATTTCTTGGTTATCTGATGGGCTCAATTCTAATAAGAGTGGACCGGCGTAACAATGTACAGATACAAATACTAAAATTCATTAAAATATTATTTTATTTTTAAGGTGAAATCAGCCATTTGAGTGTACGGTTCCATTGATTTAGATGTTGTTAACGTTGTTTAAAGTAGGAAAATGGACTCATTGAAAACAAATGCATTGCTTGATTACGTACAAGTTTTTTCGGCAAAAGCATCAGATTTTGAAGTGTTTGTATAACATTTTGTATCCGTCACGTTCGTAAAGAATTAAGACAAATTTAATATGTACACGTTATGATTTTATTTGTACATATTTTGAAATTTTAATTTCTTTTTGCCTTATAAAAGAACTGTTTTGGATCGCCATAGGCTCGTATTTATTTTTAATGGAGATAATATACTCGTATTAATTGCCTTTGAAAAGTGAAAATTCTAACTCAATCGTTGGGAAGATAAGCACCATCCATTAAACGTCATTTTCATCCAATGATTAGTTGTCCTTAGAATTCAAATTGAACCGGAACAAGTCAATCGAAAATTAATCAATATCGTCATCATCCGCTACAACTAAAGTGCTGAGTAATAATTTCGCGAATAAAACTAATAATAAAAAAGTTAAAGAAAGTAAAATTGACGAATTAAAGTACGAATCTAGTGTAACGAATAAGGATGTTAAAAAAAATTATAACGCTAATTCAGACAATTTACAGGCCGTACCCGACCCTATCTGCGAGTGCTCGTTGAGGAGGATGGGTGCGTACCCGTTTGTTCTTTTGTATTTATACCTATTTATATTTATTTATATATTATTTTATACTTACATCAAAATTAACTAATCTAAAATGGTACTAGAGGCATACATGTTGCTGTATGTAAAAATTTCCTTCGTAAACGATCATGTGTTGCCGCATTCATATTATTGGCTATGTCAACTTTAATTGTTGTACCTTGAACAGAAACCGATCCCATAATTCCAATTTTTCGAGCTGAGACAATATCATTTACAATTCGCTGCGTTATTTGATCTGATTCGTACAAATAAGTGGATTTTTGTTGAATAGATGATGATTGATAGAATGATGAATGATAATAGGTTTCTGAGGTAATTACGGAAACTTGAGTAATAAATACTTTAGTTTGCAATAATTCGAAAGTACACAAATATTTGTATGTGAAATAGTGACTTGGTCTATAAATGAAATAAATAAATTAACGAAGAAATAAACATAAAGAAAAAAAAGATGGATTATTAAAATTTAAAACTTGGTCTTTCCATTTGGTGCTGTGAACCTGACTGGGTATGGGACCCGCCACGTTGGCTGGCCTCTCGACTAAAATGAGCAAGGCATCGGGTGAGCTCACCCCCTTTTTAAGACGTTTCAGGTGATCTCGCAGGGTAGAGTGGCCTTCCGCTCGCGTGCCCATTTTTAGTATAGTATTATGTGATTCTATCACATAAGACTATAACATAAATTAGCCACGTTGTTGTTTTTTCGTTTGAGGGAAAAGTTCATGCGAACTAGGTTTGCATAATTTTTTCATTCAAATGGAAAACATCTGGCCATGTGTACGTTGGATGTTGATGGGGGGGCATCGCTTCCACTTGGATATCCCACTCTTATTTTGGGGCCATAAGTATTGTCGGTAAAGACGAAGTCTTTCCAAGTCCCGTCTGTTTTCTCCAGGCCCCGTTTACCATTTGCTACAGGAATCTCAACCCTTAGTAGGTTACCTCGGTTTCGACGCCGGTCGATACATATTTGTATCTGCAAATTCGTGAATGCGATACCATCGCTGCAGTCCTTTACGGACATCTTTATCCACTTCCTCCAGTTTCCTTCACAGCCAATATGGCGCAAAGTCGGCGTATTTCCGGTGTTCAAGTCAAGCGCCCACCTGGCCACCATTTTTAGGATTCATTTTTCCTGTGGATCTGTTAAAGACATGCCCAATTCGATTGCTTTAGCGTTAAAGTATTCCCTAAAGAACGCAGAATGCTTCTTTATTGTTGCTCCAAATTCAACTAGTATGTGGCCCGACCGCGTTGGTCGTACTGCTTTAATAGCAGTGCTGGTGTTTTTGGGTCTTGCGTTTCTCCTGATATCTCGCAGCACTTCTGTGTTGCATCGGCCATCTTGGGGTTTTATGAGCAGTGCCTGCAGCCGAGAGCTTTAGTCGGGGCTTTTTTCATCATCAAGCATCATGTCTTTTTTCATGTTGGGTGTCTGTGGGAACTTTATTTTCTGGCGCTTTTTGAAGAAGTTTCTTTACTGCTTTCTTTGCTCTTTTTGTCAGCCTGTCTGGAACCCCTGATCTAACGTTCCATACCCATCAAGTGCCTTCTTCCTTCTTCTATCCCGATCTCCTTTGATTGGGCTTGACGCCATTCTTTTATTGATTTTTGATAGTGCGCTTCTTTAGCCTTCTGCTCTTCTACAGCCTGCTCTTCTTCGGCCTTCTGGTCCTCTTCAGTCTTTAATCAACTCCTCCAGTAATGACATATGCGGTCTAGGAGCATCTCCAGCTCAAGAAGCCCATTCTTTACATCCTTGCTGATTTTTGGCGAGTCGCATGCAGATTTTATACTTTTTAGAACATCTCCCATTTTTCGGATAAGCCTTCCTTCTTCATGTCATTGGACGGCAATTGTATTTTGCGACCGCCTTGGGACGGGTTATGGGCTTCCATTTCCGAGTACAGTACTTCCGCCACATTTTTGACCATGGTGGTGAAATTACACAATGTTTCTTTATTTGTCTGGTCACTCCTTTCTTTTCCTGCCGTGTTCGCTTTGAGGACTTCTGGATGGCTCATTATTATTTCGGGATTTAAGACCCTTGTTTCGGTCGGCTCCGCAGCAATAAACATCTAATTCTCGATGTTCTTTATATTTTCCCGCATCGCTCGAACATCTGGCATCTCCTGCAGAGTTTCCCGCCGTTCGTCTTTATGACATTCTAGTGCTCGCATCATTTGCTGCACCCGCGTGCCACAGAAATCCTTGTTTGAACAAGACTGTCTGTTAATCTCCGTTTTTCGTCGGACTTTACTGTCGTTGTATTCATTGTCATTTTTTTAAAGTCTTTGTAAAAATTTTTTTTACAAAGACGTACTAGTTTCGCGACCTGTCTGTCCGTCCGTCTGCCCGTCCGTCCGTCTGTCCGTCTGTCCGTGCGTCACAGCTAATTTCCTCGGAAACTATTGAAGCTAAAATGCTCAAACTTTGTGAAATGGTCAGAAGTGATGGTCTCTCAAAAGTTAAGGCCTTAACAAAAATTTAAAATATTTTTAAGGGGGGTCCCCCCTAATAACGAATTGGTCCTTAAAAATTTTTTTTAATCAAAGGTAGTCGAATGTAGTCAAATGAAAAGTCTTGATTAGAACTTTTAGAATCTGAAATAAAAAAATTATTTCACGAATTAGGGGGTCCAGGGGAAGGCAAAATGTACCCAAAATTTGTTACTTCGAATGTACTCCAAGGTCTGCCAAGGTTTTACCGGACGAATGATAGTTGAATTGGAGCCATTCACGCACAAGTGTCTCCTCGGCGCTACCGTACAAAGCATATCCGCCAGCCCAAAGTATCAATTCCAGGTCATTACCCAAAGTGTAGTCCAGATTTAGTCGGTTACCTATACCTATACCTGTCATCCTAGGAGGAACCTCGTGGTGACCTCCATCTTCTCGGGTCCATGGGGGTGGCGTACCCTAATGAATGCCAGCCTTCAAGAGTATTCATGTCGAACGGCACTCCTCCTGCGGGAATTCCCTTAGGTACGTGGGGGCAAAGTTTCCTCCAAGACTATTCGTCAGCTGATATTCCCCCTGCAGGCTGTCAGATCCATTGGATACGAGCATACTGCAAGAGGCTGTAAAGAGATCGACATGAGCTCTCTGTGCTATGATTGCGCCAACAGGGCATAGAAGGAAAGAAAATGGGATAAACTACTTCCTCTGCCAAGATGCTGACCCAAGGCCAAATAATTTGAAACACGTACCAGGTTCAGGCAAATGCCAAAGTCAAAGCACTTCTACAATGAGCCATATTCTGCAGATTAATCTTCATCGGAGCACACTCGCTCAAAATCTACTCGAGCAGTTTGCGAGAGACAGTCAAGCTGACTTGCTACTGCATAACAAGCAACACTAAAGCTCCCCAACATGATATCCTGATGAACCTGGTACCACCGTCCTCTGGGTTCGGAAAAGCGCCTAGTGTCAAGGCAAGGATATGGTTTCGTTTGGATTTGGTGCTCGGAAACTACACTTTTTAATGTATACCTAATTCCAAACGAAACTTTACCGTCTTTTCAATCTAGGCTCAATGCTTTGTAGGACAGAGGGTCACGTGCTCATCGGAGGCAACTTCGGGGGACAAACCTGTAATGAATCATGCAACGCCGCTGGCGACCACTAGTTACACACTTTGCTGCTAGGTGGCTTGTCATTTCACGTTGGTTGCGACCAGCGCACATCCCACGTCAATTTTGTCGTGGGATGTCAAGAGGATTTGACAGCCACATGGGAGTAAAGTGTGGACGTAGTGGCCGTCACCCATGAAGAAGTCCCGGAGTATACCGACGTCATACAGTATAATACACTTCCCATTTATTGCCCGAACCCAGTGTACAACTTGAATGTGGGTGAGAATATTCGTGGGCAGGCTAATCCAGACAGATCACCGAGCGCCGCTTCTAATACGGTATATGCAGCCAAAACGGTGCCAACAAGCATCAAAAAGGTTTAAAATTAACAGGAAGAAGTAGTAGTAAATTTAGCAGAAATTGGAATTGTAATGGTTAAAATAACCGCGGATATCTTCAATCAATCTATGCAGTATATAAATCCATGCAGAGAACGTGAAACTGATACGGCTGCATGTTTTATTTGCGACAAAACTCCGGATGGATGTGAAGCGAATGACGATCCGTGGATGGAACATCAGAAATACGCTACACAACGCGCGTTTATTAAATTGGGGCACCCTGGAAAGGATATCACTTGGAAGAATTCCTCGGACTCGTGAGTACATTAGTGGAAAACATTCACATGAAGTGTCACGCCAAAAACGAGGAGAAAGTCGCACAGTTGTGCGTGAAGAAGCATGTCTCAAAACCGCCCGTAGAATCTACCAGGTAACCAATTCCCTAAGTACGTATATAAAGACAAACGAAATCAACAAATGACATAAGTTCATCAATTGATGAAAGGGACACATTCAATCGTGTCATCTTAGGTATTTTATCGACGGATGCATCTAGTTATTGCTTAAGGAATTATAACTTAAGAAAGTAGTCAATAAGATCAGACAATTACAAATTAATTAAATGGAAATCATCTCCTTTCCGTTTTGAGGTTAAGGAAGAAAAACGTACACTGTGTAATCCGTTTTTGGTGTTAGATTAAACTAATATTACCCTTCAAGCATAGAATCTCTTTAAAAATGGCACATTCTAGTATAGACTCCAAATAGGTTTGCTAACACTATAAGAAAATTTAAGATCCCGTACATTACGCGATATCAAGCTAAAGTCGATTAATTACGCAAACTATGAGTGAAATTTCACTAAAGTTCACTAATATATAAAAACAAAAAAAAACAAAATAATTGACTACTTCACTAATTTACATTTACTACGTGGAAAACAGATCAATACTAGCAAAAATAAACGAAATTTTTGTAATCCGTAGCTCACTTTGACTTCCAGCAACAAAAAAAAACGACTTTTAATATAATTACGACCACTTTGAATATTCACGTATCATCGGTAGACTAGGGATTCATATAATGGACATTCCTTACACAGTATGTGATATAATAAAACACTATAATATAAAGAGGTCCTATGCCATATATCTGTTATAAATTTCGTAATATAATATAAAGAAAAGTTGGAATATGTATTCACAAACACAAGAAACTGAAACATATCTATAATAGTTTAGGCAGTTACAATATAAGCGCGAAAGTTCCTTCTGAATAATTCAAAACAGGGAGATCGAAGGAAAGAAAATATATTTTGTATTGTACTAATTTTCTAAGATCTAATAGTATTCATTCGAGGACATTTTGAAGTCTTCCAGATTTTAGATAGATCTAGCAATACTTTATACATACATTAATTCAAATTTTATAGAAAGTAATCCAAATTGACCGTTGATTGTCTTAGAGTATTTTCTGAATTGTAGGTCGATTAATAATAAGAAGATACAAATAGTATTATTTTAGAAGTTTTGTTAGCTTGAATGAAATTAAATAACAAAATGAATTGCTAATTAAAAACACGACTTTCCTTTCCAGTGGTTCTTCCTTTCAGCGGGAAATGAAGTGCAGGGTAGGTATGCTGTCGCGAGGGTAGGGTTCGAGAAAATCCGCTGAGGTCGGTTTCGCGTCGCGCGCGGTACCTTAGTTGATTTTGGTTTTTCTTTAGCGTAGCTTTTTTCGGAATAACGTTAACGTAGTATATAATTATAATTAGATTTTTGTCCTTGACTGAGTAAATGCAGAAATACGGAGTAACGTAAAGTAGGTTTCCTCTCCGTATGGTTTTGTTTTGTGACGCGTTTGAAAACGGGCATGTATTGGTGGCTCAAGATTGTAGATGAGCGTCATCCATTCGGAGACCCGCGACCGAAATCCTCTCCGATCTAGCTGGCCGACAAGCAGCCACCGCGTGAATGGATTACGGTGCACGGATTGGTTGACCGGTGGGTACCATCCGTTGGCACTACTCAGACTTAACGTCTAGAACCGATGAGAGGTCGGTTCCTCGTACGGACGTAGACTTAAAATCATTACAAACCCCAATCAGATCCAAGCGGGTCCTGTATATGAAACCTAGAACTGGGGTTTCTGCACTGAATATATTCCACAATCCTACTTTTCATCAACCAGGCTGTATTGAAATGTACGGTTAGCTTTCCAGGCTCTGGTGGTGCGCTGAGAAGGTGAACGTCAAAAGGTTTGCAGAAGTGTTAATGGCTCGATCGTCATTACCGGAAGTTTCATTGGGGAGCGGGGAACTAGCGGCTAAACTTGTAGTGAACGCAACTATGGGAAATATTAAATCTGCTTGCAAGTCTTCCATGCCTTGCTGGAAACCCCAGCACGGCAATCCACTTGAACTTTTCTTCAGGAAGACATTGGCGGAAACCTCTGGTACACTAATGTTCAAGTCCACACAATTGGTATCATATGCTGATGACGTCAATATTATGGCACGTTCAATCTCAGATGCAAAAGGAGCATTTCTGAGCCTAGGATCTGAAGCAAGCCGATCTGGCCTACGAGATGATGTAATTAAAACTAAATTCATGACTCAAACGAAGAAGATCACTCCATTCCGATAAAACCGGACTATAGGAGAATATAACCTTGAAAGTTAGGATAGTTTTGCCTATCTTGGAACCAATCTGAATAGAAGAGGTGCCAAAAAGGACGAAATTGGACGCCACATAAACGCCGCGAATAAAGCCTATTACTCCATACTTCCTACTCTAAGGTTAAGAGTTGTACACAGGCAAAATAAGCTTTGTACTTATAAATTACTAGTCAAGGCTGTACCGTTATATGCAAGTGAAACATGAACCTTGACGAACGTATCCGAAAAGGCAGTAAACGTCTTTGAACGCGAGGTGCTCCAGAAAATTGACACTCAGTGAAACAAGGAACAGAGTGAAGACCACGTTGCAATGATTAGTTGTATGAATTATTTGACGAATGACCTGTATCTGCTAGCGTAAAGTTATGCAAATTGCAATGGGCGAGCTATGTAGAAAGAATGGAAGAAAACCGGCTACCCAATATAGATAGAGCACAAAGTAGGTGTCCAGTGGTAACCGAGGACTTTATGGGAAGGCACGATATGATCTGAGTGATTCATTGGAGAACGAGATCGCAGAACCATGATGATTGGAGGAGATTAATTCTGAAGACCTAGGCCCGGCTTAAGTTGTTTCACCATAGATGATGATGATAATCTTTCCTTAATCCTATTTTCGTCAGCAATGATTTTGCTAGTTTCATTGTGGCAGTGCGTAGTTTTGGCTTATCTAGTGTTGTTGCTCGCTAGACTTATACCGCTGCATCTCAATTGGTCCTCATAGAATTTTCTTTTCTTAATTTTAATGGCCCTATTCGCTACTCTTCTGAGATTTTCATAATCTTCTCTTTTCTTCCTGGTTTTCCTGCCTAAATATTTCTCATACGCCATATTCTTTTTATTCAAAGCATCCTAATACTCATCATCAAACCAATCATTCCTTTCATGCCGAGCTTGATGTACGACCGTTTGTTCTGACACGGTCTTAATTACTTATTTTTAGCGCTGTGTCTGATAGAATGGAAGCTCTTGTCACATTGTTTTATCACGGAGGCTATATCCTCCAGTCGTTTCCTGATGAGAGCGTTGAAATCACCCAGAGTTATTATTGTATCTTTTGTGGATAATGAGTCAAATAGTCTTTCCAGGTGAATTGTAGTATATTTCTTTCATTTTTTCGTCCTTTTCTTCTGTCAAGCTATGTACATTTATCAAACAAATTACAAAGGCACAATCGTTCATTGACTGCCTGATAGTCAACAACATGCTATCTGAACACTCTATCCATAATAAAGACCATTGTGAATTCTCGTTTTCCAGCATGCTTTCCACTTTTGAATGTTTAGTGTGATCTCATATCCAAGATACTCGTATAACTTTCTTTAAGTTTTATTGATTGACCTGTTATAAAAACTCCCGAACAGCGCCAGGGTTTTTCAGAGATTGGATCTTCCAGGATCCGCTGCCATAGTCCTTAGTGCCTTACTCGTAATGTCAATCTATTCCAAAACTCTGTTGCCAGTTGCGAAACAATTTACGGTTTTCCAGGGATGAGAATGCCCAGCCTCGATTCTGGCGGCGTGGTTATTACTTTTGATTCTGTTATCAGGCGTGAAAAAATGTGAGAACTCGAAAGAGAGTGATGATGCTTTCCCTTTGGCTCCACGTTAGGCACCATTGTAGCAAATTAGAGTGTTTGAAGTCCGTGCAGAATACGGGTGGCGATGTTCTGGCACAAGCGTCAGTGAACTATGAAGAAGACCAAGCCCAACTGGCAAGCTTTGCTATCCGACTGCGTGTGCGTGCTTGTCAGCTAGCTAGCTATTTGCGGAATCAGATGCGACAGGTTGGGGCAGTTCCTAAATTTCAATCGAGCTACCCTACAGTTATGTACAAAATTTCGTCTTACTAAAGTTGGCGGGCACGGAAGCTTGAGGTGAATCGTTGCCATCTTACTCAGGCCCATAAGGAAATCAATTAACGTACCTGACGTCACTTCCCTTACCGGAAACAGCTGATCAGTAGCTCTAAATTTCGATAAACAGCTACTTTTAAGATTGTCAAATATGACATTTCTCAGATGAAATTTAGCCGAAATGATACAAACGAGATAGAAATACATATATTTGCGCGCTAATGTCTTCGACGCCTCATATTTAAAATAAATCGATGACATAGTACTGATAAAATTTCAAATTACAGTCATATGTACTGTCAAAAATCATTAAAAAAACTTTTTTGATGTAAACAGCACTAGATGGGGCTGATTAGGCTACTCGAATAGGTTCGTTCGCGCCATGACGCGGTGATTCCGTTTTTGGGCCTGAGTAAGAAGGCAACGCATGAATGCAAAAATCACTTATCAGAAAAAAACTTTCATTTCTTCTTCGAAGAAGTTTGTTGCATTACAAGGGGAAAAGCAATGGCACACAAGATGTCGAGCCTTAAAATGGCAAAAGTGGTTAAAGTGAACTACTCATCCCTACCTTAGTGATGGAAACTTTACGGGTGTAACTGACTCTGTTATAAAACTTCTTAAGGTTTTATAGCAGAGTCAGTTACACACACAAGCACAGCTTTTTTAAAAGCAGTTTCGACGAGGTGGCTAGCTTTTCTCATCAGAAACTGCCGCAGCTTATCACCTTGGGATAGTTTCACTGCTTATTAGAAGTGGACTTCACGCTGTTTCTATGTTCATTCAAACATGTTTCTGTCAGTCTGTCTGTCTATTCGTCCATCTGGAGGTTCATTACACATAGTTTTGTTTTAGTTTATATTCATCGGTGTAATCTCATGAGTTCATACTGTTTCATATAAGAACTTATATTATGCACTGCCTAATGCTCCCTTAATATCGATGAACACACCCAACGCATATCCTTTCCCTTGCGTATGTTATAGACAATTCTAATGAAGCAAATTTTGACAGAATTTCCTACATTGATGTTTATGTTAGTTGATACATAGTGCATTTCGTCATACGATGACTTAAAAAACGTGTCGGTCCACTGACAAAAACAAAGTTTCATGGTTTTATTTTTTCTCACATTTTAGGGCCATATTTGGCTTATTTTTTTCTGCAGATAGCATACTATCTATTTTTTTATTTTGTTTAGTGCTTTTTGAAACATTTTTAGACTGTGTTCGCTCAAAAAACCCATTTCCAGTATTGTAGACTCATTTTATATCTTTACCTTGTTCTCTCAATATTTTAAGTCATATTTAGATGCTATTTGGCGTAGTTTTAGTCTTGATCACACTATGTGACAAGTTTTTGGTACATGAAAAATGGATGACTTTAATGGATTACAAAGTGTTGAGAATAATGGTGCCAGTCTCCTAAGTGAAAGAACCACTTATTCTTTCACCCGGGTCATCTTTGGCTATCAACATGATAGCACATGTTCTTGGCCCGATGGAGACCAGCGTTTCCAGCATAGGGCTGGTGCCAGCAAACAGCGGTTTCGTTGTAGGTGATGAACACTCCTCAGGACCACGCGGTCGAGCTGCCCTGTAGGTGATGGCGTGTGGCAGCTCCTGAGGAGTGTTCATCACCTACAACGAAACCGCTGTTTGCTGGCACCAGCCCTTTGCTGGAAACGCTGGTCTCCATCGGGCCAAGAACATGTGCTATCATGTTGACAGCCAAAGATGGCCCGGGTGAAAGAATAAGTGGTTCTTTCACTTAGGAGACTGGCACCATTATTCTCAACACTTTGTAGTCGACAACCACAGTCTATGTGGAAGCTTACGGCTCGTATAACTTGCATGTTGGGTGTGTTCCCACATGTATATAAGGTCCAATATCCACCTTGGGACCACGCGGTCGAGCTGCTCTGTAGGTGATGGCGTGTGGCAGCTCCTGAGGAGTGTTCATCGCCTACAACGAAACCGCTGTTTAATGGATTGCTAATAGGTAATAAAGAGTATCCCCGCAGGGGGAATGCTGGCCGACAGGAGTGCTCTTGGAGGCTAGCATTCTTTGGACCCGAGGATATGGGGGCCCCGTGAGGTGCCCTCCTCGGATGGCAGATAGCGACCCTGACTGGATCTGGACTACGCTTTGGACAACGAACTGGAATTTATGTTTTGAGCTAGCCGATATGGTGGTTTGGACCCAGTTGCCGCGCCGAGATGACACTCGTGCGTGAATGGCTCCAATTCAACTATCATACCATCTCCGTCCCGGTTAAACCTTGGCAGGCCTCAGAGTACGTTCGAAGTTCACACCATGATGATGGTGTAAGTTCGGTTGAGACTGACTCCTGATTAGCGGTGATCAGGCTCTGAACACTTGTCCCCATAAGGGCTTGTGCCAACCCTCGCATAGTCTCCCTACTCTGCAAAGATAACCATGGCCTTTAGTACCCCCACATCTATCGTGTAAGACGCCAACGTTGTCCTGCCGAGACCTTCCTTCTCATGCGAAGGAAAAGCCAATATAGCCGAGTTAAGTCGTAGCTGTTGATTGACATCCAGTGCATGTCGAAGTGAGTGAAAAGTTAGTATAGCATCATTGACGGTGGCAAAAGAGTGGAGTATCGTGCTAGAAAATAATTCCGGGGCCAAATTAAATCTTCGGACGAAGTAAATCCCTAGGTAAAGGTTCTGTGTCATTTCGGGTATCATGTAGAAATCCAGGGACTTGGTTGCACCTTCGTAAGTTTCCCCACTATGGAGTGACGAGTTCCGTCTACCGTGCTTGGCCAGATAGTGAAATGCTGGATTTGATACGCGTGGTTCGCCAGGACTTCTCTTACAAAATCGGCGGCTATAAATTTGACACTGGCTGCAGTGTCAATCAAGCCTACCAGTAAATTTTGCAGGATCTGTACTGACGCATATGTGCGAACGTCGTCCTTCAATAATTCGTCTATTTGGATCGCACGCAACATCTTCTTCGACCGCCTCACCCTTCTCCAGAAGCTCTGCATCCGACGCGTGGCTCGCTTCTTTCTCGGAAGAGTGGTGAGAACCATCTCCTCGTTGAAGATGCGCTGATGAGCAGCTAGATAGTCCCGTAGTCTAACATGAAAGGGCTTAACATGCCAGGGGGCACAATCCCCGTGAAGGTCCGGCTAAGTAGCGCAGACGTTGGCTGTGAAACTTCGAGAGAACTGTGTTTGGCGGTGCGAATCAACAAGGTTGGTGGCGTACCCGGGGCTTGGTTAGTAACGAGTTCAGTGTCTTTTTGGTCAGGTTTTCGGAGTGCCGACGGGTGTTTGTGGCACTCGCTGGCAAGTTTTTTCGCAACCTACAATCTATACAATCTAGGGCGTAAGTGTCCGCTTTTCCGCAGCGGTAGTAGAAGACCGTCGGCTCCGCTAGACATGCAGACAACCGATATCCCGGTTATCGGCAGTTCCAACAGACCGTAGGACTTGCAAGTACCTCTACGAAATGTTGCTCAGTTTCTAGTTCAGACTCGCGATCCAGAGGGACTCCACTCCTCGGGATATGGGTCGGCTCAGTGTCTAGGTGACCAGCTGCTTGTAATTCTGTAGTACGATTGCTTCGGTGACTAGGTCCCATCATGCGAGATTGTGGACGAAAGGTTTCTCTTCATTCATCTAGTCGTTCTTGTCTATGGGCATGGAGGCGTAAGGCTTAAACGGTGTGTATTGGCACATGAAGAAGGCTGGTTTGAAGTTCCCACCTCATGTTCTCCCTAATGGTTTCCACCAGTTCGTCCTCGGCCATAGGTGTTCGTAGCCGAGTTGTTAGGCGTAGTAGACAGGTATAAAATTGGTCAAATGTTTCGTGAGGGCCTTGTTTGCTCTTCCGTATTTTTTCGCTCAATTCCCGTTCAGTGAGACCGTCATCAAAGTGGTTGCAAAGAGCCACACAGAAAGAATTTCAATCAGGGTGTACGATGGATTCCTTAAAACTCCAGTACCATTCGGCGGCATCCCCGCTGAATAAAAGATGCGCGTGTCGAAGAAAGGCCGAGAAGTCTCCTCCAGCGTACTGGCTACTAATGACTGTATCCTGAACAGGAACCTGTCTACTGATGTTGTAGAATTAAAGCCGGTGAAGCTGAGTCACCAACTCTCCATTGTGTGCGGTGTCGGGTCTCGGGCTTGCGTCGCAAAGATCGCTGGGCAATTCGCTTCATTATTCAGCCCGCCGTATGGAACTGAGTCATGCGTTGTCGGTATCGGTGGGGGTGCAGTAGTGAGCCGTGGTCTATACTCTGGGGTCCATTCCCGAGCTCATTCGAGGGAAGTTCCAATCTTCAACCGGTCTAGAGGTGGGCATAGCAGCATTTGGATTCGGTTCCCAGCTCATTGGAGTTCTTGCGCGAGTGGGGTGCTGGCTGCACCTGAGGTCTTGGAACTCTCTCTCTCCATTTGGTCTATCCTGTCGAATAGACCTTGTAACAAAGACAAAATCGTGTCCCCTACTGGTTCCCGAAAGGAAATTTGGGGAAAATCAGAAAGTAAATTTTTTTGGGAGTGGCCTCAAATAGCAGATCGGGCACAATAGGACTCTAATGATACATGGTCAATGCATATCGAATAACGATATCGTAATTCTTGATTCTTACTATTCTCATATGTAAGCTGAGGCTCTTCATTGAAGAGTTTATTTCTACGAAATACTATACGTTCAATACACCTATTAGGGACTTCTTCCTAGCGAGTATTAAACCATTGCCAATCACTAGCCTATAACCCGTATCAACACTTCACATTGGCATATTTCGTGTCTTAGTTATTTTGAACTGATAACAATCTTTTCATAAGAAATGATACTCTACAAATAGTCAAAAAAACTACTCGTATTATCTTAAAATCAATTTTTGCTGGACGCAAGGTGACATTGATTATTTTTTTTTCTCGATACGGATTACTATTGAAAAATTTTGCACAACACATATTAACGTCATAAGATTGTTTGTCTTAAGAAAAGAATGGCACCATTATCATGAAAATCACAAAAATAAAATAAAGCATATCACTGCGAAAAAACTGGTACATGTGAAATCGACTTATTTTAATTGAAGGAATCGTTAAATTGAAACCAAAAATCGTTTTCAATTTATAAATACTATAAGGAGCGTCATAAAAAAAATACGTTCTACTCTCTACCATATGTTAAAATTTGTGTTCAATATAAATCAGATCATTTTCATGAATCGTATTTTATGTGGTTAGGAAGAAAATAATAAAATAAAAATAACTAATGCGAAATTCCGACACACTTTTGAGCATGCATTTGTGTCAACATTCCTTGCATTTTTCACGATTCTGCTTATTTTTATGGTAGTAGTATATTTTCGTAAGTGCTTACGCCCTTGGTTGCCTTCGCCGGTGTTCCAACTTCTTGCGATTTCTTGATCCCTTCCTTATAGTTTTCATCTCCTTCACTATTGCCGTCAGGCAGTGGATATATGTCATAGAGATACAAGACTGTAGAGAGGACAATAAACAACTTTTTTGTCCGAATTTCCCCTTAATTTACTAATACTTATATAAATTCACAACTACCAAACAAATTTGTTCAGAGATGACGAAAAGTAGGGGCAATCACTCATTCATTTTCATTGTAGTAACACATAATAAATTTAATGTGGATTGTTTCATTGAAGTCAATATTTTACAATTTATTTTGCTGAGGCTAAATAATTCAACAAGTTTTTAATGTTTTAAAATTACAGACTAAAATAATAGCATCCAATTTCTATACATTAGTGTTTTTGCATTACTGATATTGATGATCAATCATTTCACAAAAAATTACTAGCAAAAAAACAAATCCAAGCGAAAAATTGTCTGCTGCATCCGAAACTTAATAATGTACAGAAAAATTAGAATTAAAAATTACTTGCGGCGTCCAGAACTTTGAAAACTAGCAAGCAAAATATTTCATACAGTACCAAATAACAAAATTTTAAAATTTCAATTACCCCTTTAATATTTCCATTTGACTATTTCACTGACTCTTGGGTAACAAACTTAACGGGAATGTAAGCTGAGCACGAAGGAAATAGCACGAAGAATTAAGCCACGCCTACGTAAACAAACGGATGAAGTACTGACTGATTATCAAGAAAACGCACGTAATTAACACTAACTAAATCAAAATGTTCAAAAAATACACGCGCACTCAAAAAATAAAGCAGTAATTGCCAACTTACCTGTGAAAAGATGTTCCTGGCAACCGGCATTTCGTATCATTTCCGCACGTAAACACTATGCACTTCATTATTAGTTTTCTATGTTTGTAACTAGTGTCACTATCACTTAATCACTTCACTATGTTCTTTAAACCTCACCTCACGTATTACACGATATTAAAATCAAATCAACACTTTCGATTTGAAATTATTTGATCAAATTCGACGGAAATCCCGACGCATAAAATTTTTACTCACGTCTATCAGTCGATTTGACAGAAGTGCAACTTCGGGTTCAATTTAAGACACACGAATTAGCTCAGTTGCTACGGATGGGGAAAACGAATTTTTAAGTAATGACTTGTTCACGCTAAGTGAGTGATCTCATACCATCAAAGGTTGGTTAATGAGTTGCGTCCTAACTGGTTAAATATGAATTGAATGAATCAGAGTTAACGCTATCTATAATATGCGGCAATTTTCGTTTGCAGTTAATGTACTTTTATCAGTTTTGTCGTAAAACTATAATGAAAGTTAATAAAACTGAGCAAAAGCGTGAACATACCTTAATACCAAATACCTTCCTAACGGCAATGTAAGCTGAGTGACAGTTTCTAGCCCGAGTGTGCCCGAAAATGTGCACAAATGTAAACATTAATTTGAATTTGATATTTATGAATTAAAAAATTGATTTTCATCCGAGAATATGAATTTGTAACTTGTAAAATATGTGTATGAAGCTGATGTAACGAATATTAATCCCTTACGATTTATTTAATAAAAACTTTATCAATGTGAATTTGAAAGTGAAATACAATAAATTTTTAACGAATTTTTAAGTTTCCTGACGAAAATTAGAAAATTTCTTGCGCTAAAGATTTGCATTAGATTTCTTGGTAATGAGTCATAAGAATTTTGAACGCTATAAGTGCTGTCCGCACTCATAAATCTACAAAAAGTCGTAAATGACCAGGCTGGTTTAGTATATACCAATCTACAATACCCACGAAAAGAGCCGAAGGTGGTAACAGCTAATGAGGGGAAAAACTGGTCAAATTAAATTGTTGGGACGCTCACGGACAAGAATTTATACGGTTACAGCCCCTCTAATATCTTGTTCCTCTAAGATATATGTATTTTCATTCAATTTTGTGACATCTCTTTCCTCATGAAACAATCAGCTTTGAGACAATAAACAGGCACTGATTTCACTTTAGAATGCGTTTATTTCATGATTCCTACCTCTAATAACTACAATCCGTATCCAAATGGTGTCTGTCGTGCGCAAGAAACGTCCAGGCGTCGCAATTGGTTCACAATTTCCTTATAAAGCGCTATCCTCAATTCCGTCACCCATCGACATCAGTCGCGTAGGGTGTAGTGATTGGCTGGTTGACGTCAGTGGCGGAGGGTGTAGGGATCTGGTGGTCGGCGTCAGTAGCATAGGGTGTATGGACCTGCTGTGGCGTAGGGCGCAAAGATCGATGGTATTATAAAATGTATAGCGTGCTTTTGCAATCCTGATAAGTTAAAAAAAACTCTTCTGTTTTCCATTGAACTAAAACGCATATGGTAAAAAAATTAAGTGATATATATGACTCAACCTTTTCATGCAATTGTCTGCTTAATTAAATGGGCTACTTCAGTGCAATAAATAAACAGCATTAGTCTTCGACCAGTATTCATGCTATGCCTACTAGAGTTGGCTAAAAATTGTTTCTTTGCAAGAAAACAAAAACATATAGAATTAAATTTAGAATGAATTTCATAACTCATTCATACATATGTTATGTATATATGAGCATATAATGAGAACAAACTCGAACACAGTCAAAGTTAAAGTCAAAAGCGCTTTATTTAATACTAATCGTTATAAATTTTTAAAAGAACATAAAGCAAATTCCAAACAATAAAACTATAAAAAACTTAATGGCCCGAATGGCTCTCTAAATTTATACGTTATCAGTTAAACACATTTAATGAAAAAAATACACTTGCAAATTTAAATTAATTAAGATTATAAGATATTTTTTGATTCAATTGGAAAAAGGAGAAAAAACCAACCAGCATTATTCAAAAATTACTTATACTACTAACACAAAAATGAACTTATATCCTATACCTAATATGTTACACCCTAATTCTAAATAAGTTCAATCAAAAAAAAAAAAACAAAAAAACGTTACCTTATATTGAAACCTATACCTAAATTATAATACAAATAAACAACAACACTAGATGTAGCAATAATGAGATGAATCTTAAAAACTAAGTAACGAGAAAAAGCACAAAAACAGAAAATAAACACGAATAATTTAGACATTGTCATTCAGCCACCAATACCTAGATTGCTCCATCTCAGCTCGACCAGCCTCAACGAATCTAGCAAATGAGTATCTCCATTGGAATTGTTGGTCTCGTGAACTCAGATTCGGAGGATATTTTATCTTCTTATCGGTGGCCCGTCGGTATATGTGATATATGATTGGGACGCCATCAGAATCAAAAACATATCGATTCATGTCCAAATACACGAATGCTTCTGGAGGAACGAAGCCAGTAGTGAGGCAAGTCACAATATACCCGTCTGTAGGGTGGAACGGCTGTGAAATCCAAGGGTTTTCACTCACAGTTACAGATCTTGCGATATGATTCCGAAGAAGTTTCAATATGAAGATATCGACTCTTGTCACTTGAGCGGTTTGATAAATTTTTCTATTCGGTATATAGTGCTTCCAATCTGTCTCAGGCTTTCTGTACAAACCAGTACATGCACGAAGACATTTCCTTTCGAAAACTCTTAATCTTTCCATTGTACTAGCACTCTGGTTGTACCAGATCTGGCATCCGTATGTCAAAACTGGTCTAACCAGGGTCTTGTAACAAATAACTTTGACTTTTTGATCAATGTATCTGGAATGAAAGAGTCGCCGAAGGGCCATGACTACTTTTAGTGCCTTACTGAGCATGATTTTCACATGTTCAGTGTAGTACAGATACTGATCGAGATGAACACCGAGGTATCGAACACAGGATCTATGTGGAACCCGTTCTGAACTACCCTCACCAGCCATAATGTGGAAATCCTTCCAATTACGTTTCAGGTCTTGACTGGCCCCCTGCAGCGTTGTCCGAAACAAGATTGTTTCGCACTTCTGCGCATTGATTTTCATTCGCCAATTGTCGGTGTAGAGCTGCACATCATTAAACATTTTTTGAAGATTGCTCTGAACTATTGTAGCTTTTCGGTCTGCCGTATAGATGATCAGATCATCAGCAAACGCTACCAATGATCGCGTTGGCGAGACATTTAAATCAAAGCTGTTCAATAACTTGCGAATGAATATTGAGAAAAGCAGGGGCGCAGTAACTGTTCCCTGCTGTAGACCATTCAAGACCTTGAATTCGCGCATTGTTGTCAGGTTTCCATCAGTTACAACAAACGATTTCCCGTATAACATATTACACATAATGGCGACAAGGTGTCTGGGGAAGCTGTCCTGAAGAAGTTTGAAAACTAGTCCATCTAACCACACCGTATCGAAGGCTTTCTCCATATCAATGAGACATGCTCCAACACATTCTTTGTTGCTTAGTTTCCAACAGATGTCTGAGGTTACTTTCGTTATTGCATGTATGGTCGAATGCCTGGCACGAAAACCAAATTGGCAATTCGGCATCAACTCATATTTCTCAATGTGGGCGTTTAATGCTCTGTTGAGTATCACTTCAAACACCTTGCTGATGTTAGGCAGCAAGCTGATTGGGCGATAGCTTTTAGGGCATGAAGATTCTTTTCCTTTCTTCAAGATCGGAAATACCTTAGCCTTTTTCCACTCATTTGGGAAATATGAATTGTTCAACATGTTGTTGAGCAATATGCAATAATTCCTAATAGCAACCTCAGGCAAATGTCGGAGAACTATGTTTGGAATACCGTCAGTACCGCATGATTTTTTGTTGTTTATTCTGCGAAATATGAAACACAACACAAAATAATCAATAAGATTCAAGCTCGGTATGAGGTCAGATGTTAATGTTTCATTGAAATGAAGAATTGATTGGCCGTTCAGGCTTGATTTGAAGTCGGAAACTTTTGCTTCAACGACCTCCGAAAATATTTCATTCCTTCTCTCTGGGTTTGGCAGATGAACCAATTCTAAATGTGTTCCAATCAGGGCAAGTTTCTGCAATCCATCACATATAATCCTGTTTCCATTTCTATCCGGAGTCGTACTATCAATTTCGATACCAGCTCTATCGAGAAGATTTATCTCATCACTAGTGACTTCAAGATTCGATACCTTCACTCGAGACTTCCTGCGGAATAAGCTATTCACTTTCGCGAAAACGCCATCTGGGTCCTGGGGGCTAATACCCCTCAGTTTTTCCGCCCATTGATTGCTGACCTCACTCCTGAAGTATGAACGGATTAAGTTCCGGACATTCTTCAGGTGTAATTTCAACAAAGCCAACGAGGGATGGTTGTAGTCCAAAAATCGTCGATAAATATTGTTGACGCGTGTGAGAAGAAGGCTTTTCAATCTTTTCAACCTTGCGATGGTTGGTGTTTCATATCCTTCCATATTGTTTCGATGTTTAATCTTGGGAACTACTTTCTCAATCGTTTCCAACGTCAGCTTCTCTAACTTCGACAAATAGAGATCTATTTCATCGTCAGTTAGATTTCTGTTATTAGGAACCATTGAGCAAGCGTTGCCATCATCAGAAGGAGGACATTGCTTCTGGTACTCCCGATTAAACTTCTTTTGAAACTTTCCCCAGTCTGTTTTTTTTAAATTCAACCGATGGTTTTCATGTTGAACTGGAATGAGGAAGAAATCATCCCTTTGATGATTGATTTCCATTACTATTGCGTTATGGTCGCTATCGTAAGGAAGCACCTGCAGTTTCCGTTGAGGACTATTAAAGCTGAATTCAAGTCTTGCGTCAGCAATGCAGAGGTCCAAATATGAATTTGTCCGAGGGTATGTTGGGAACTCCGACCCATATAGGTTGCACCTGTATTCAATTTGGTTCTCTGTTATCCATGATTTCAGGAATACACCTCTTGGATTATTGGTGGCGTTTAGCCATGATATATGCTTGGCATTCAGGTCACCGGCAAAAATATAATTATTATGCAGCCTGTTCAATTCGAGTATTTCAAACAAGGAATTGAGTTCCTCCTTGAACTTGAGAACATTTTGACCAGTTGCATAGGCAGAGATAACGAAGAGGTTATCCCCACCTGGCAGTGAAATTTTGATGACGGACACTTCAAGAGATTCAAAGCTTTTGAATTCGACTTTTTCAATATTTTGGAAACAATAGGGTCTTCTAACCAATATCCCGGTGCCACCTCCCCCATCACCTATTACCCTATCGTTTCTTACGAATGCAAAATCTTTGAATTCCATGGAATGCCATGAATTGAGGTGGGTTTCAGTGAGAAGTATGATGTCAGGCTTTTGCTTAACAACAAATTCAAGGAGATAATCACGTCGATGTATAGCAACGATAGAGTTGACGTTGATCGATATGAGGCGAAGCCTATCCATGGGAATATGACTGGATGACAAGTTATTATTAGGCATTTGAAAGACCTAAACGCTGAAAAGCAAAGTTAATTTTTGAATCTTGTTTGTCGATTCTCTCCGATAAAGAATTAAGTTGCTGGTAAATTTTGAGAAGCAGCTCATTATTGCCACTTACATTATTTACATTATTTCCAGCATTTTCTGCTGGTCCTCTAGCGGCGAGTGCAAATGATACTCCGGGCTTGACGAAGTTGGAAGGTATGATATTACGGTGTACTTGTGTTTGCTTTGAAGCAAATTTAACTTTTGCATCTTGATATCGGGAGTATCCTCGATATGATGCTGGGTGACCAAAAACACCGCAGTTAACGCAGTATAATTTTTCTTTAGGCTCCGTCTGAGCCAATTTGCACTCACCGGTAGCATGAACGTCTTTGCATTTAACGCAACGATAGTGCATGGCACAATTGGCAGCCGAATGTCCAAATCTTTGACACCGGTAACACTGGTTGACTTCTCTTTTCTGGAGGCGTTCCCACCTCACCACTCTGAAATTTAAGTACCTTATTTGTTGAAGGGCACTTGGACTGCTCTTATTTGCAATTTGTACCAGGTAAAGTGGTAAATTCTTCCTTTCTACGGTCGACCTTCTTGTCGCAAAGGCTTTGACTGAAACAAAATCAATATCTGGTGCAGCCTCCTTGAGCACCTGAAGAAGATCGACCGTATCCTCTCCGCTGTCCAAACCCTTCAACAAGAAGGTCTGATTCTTTTCACTTTTTGGGGTATAGGTGAAGTGTGGAACCTCCCCAGATATCAGCGCATCTTTAGCTGACTTAAAATCAACCAGTGATTTCGTCCTTATAGTTAATTTTTCGGCATTAACTCTTTTGATTTCGAAATTGGCCAGTTTATTTTCGGCTGCCAATAGCCGAACCATATCTTTCCCGGTTTGTCCGAACACGTTGATTGGCGGAACTTTTTCTGTCTTGTTCGAAGCTTTTTCAGAGGAACCAGCAGAACTGCGGGCTGGTTTTTTCTCCTTATTTTTGTTCTTTAAATATTGAATGAAATTAACGTCATTATCTTGATTAAAATTACCTCTGATGTTTTCTTCGATTTCCATATCTTCGGTTAATCCCTCCAGCGCTGCAAAATAATTTCGGCTCTCGTTGGTGCCACCAGCACTTAGAACTTCCTCTGGATTTACTTGCTTTGCACTTTTCTTCGGCTTTGTTACCTGTTGCCATTGATTTTGTGGCTGCGTCTTTTGAGGCTTCATCCCTTGCTTGAAAAGATCCTTGAGAGACTGTACCTCTTGCCTTAGTTCATCATTTTCTTTCTGCGATTTGGCCATTTGTTGATTATCCGCTATTATTTGCAGCTTGCACCCTCCATCTACGGAGTTTTCTTCGTTATGTTTTCTTTTGGTGATTGTCGCCAGTTTCGTATTCGTCGTTTCCCCAGGTTGCCCCAACGGTGGGAAGCCGTCGGGCTCCTCCATACCAGCGGCGAAATTTTCTTTGTGAATTTGTTTTTCGTTACCAATCTAAGTAAAAATATTCGATAGAAATTTCCTGAGTCGATTACTTCGACAATATAAGATTTTTTCCGATAAAAATTAACTTCGGACTAACGTTTTTAAAAAATTAATTTAATTTTTGAAAACTTTTGACAGGAGCGATTTAAAAGACGTCTATACGCAAAGACTACTACGATCCAATCAACTCGAACACAACATTCATTAAATGGGCTCAAGTACACGATCTAAACCATGTCTCCAGATAACTGTCAATGTGTTTCTTAAGTTCTGCATTGAAGCATCCATATGATCATATCCACAGTACAAAAAAAACAGTAATTCAACTTTCGTTGAATCAGTTGCATATTCCCCATACTCTACCCTTGCACGCAGTCACAAATATTAACGCATTCGTCGCAGATCCCGTTATTTGAATATTTGTATGAACTGATCGTACTTGCTAGTTATTGTACTTTGTTGTGGCTGCGTGTAGTGTAGCGATAATTAATGATGCATAGGAGATGGTGGGCTGTCGTTGGCAATCGAATATGAAAGATAACAAAAAAATTATTAAGAATATGTACGGACGTACGAATCAAATAATACTCAACGTTAATTTAATGACGCAATGAAGTTTATTTAAACGATAACTACACACTGATTATAAAGGCAAATAAAATATGGCCGGTGCCATTCGTATTAATTGTTACAAAGCACGTTAAGTACGTCCGGACTCGATCAAATCTAGTTGAAGAGTGTTGGCTTGACAGCGATTCTGCAACACCGCTGCTGTGGTCAGCGACACTTGGTTGCCGTATGTCGTGACCGCCACAGTACTCCCCCTTTAGTGATATCGTCATGGAAACAGATATCACGAACAAACTCACCAGATGGTATGGCCGCACGTGATGACGTTTGTCGATGTGGCGGTATGCGGTTGCAGGTTGATGCTGTGGTGGTGGCTGTTGATCGGATGCAGGTTGGGGTGAAAACGGGTTGTTACATCGTAAATGTCGCTGATCGGAAATGCGGCCTGGTGTGAGGTCGGGCATGCGGCCTGGTGCGAGGTCGGGCATGGCGAGGTTGTGCATTATCGTGATTAATCACTTGAGCTACATTGCCATCTGCGCAGCTACTAGCAATTTTGTCTGCCGCCGCCGCAAGTTTGCTTAACTCTGTCACGTCTATTGCTGCGAGAATCGCTCGTGTTTGCTTGGGAAGGCGTTGGAGCCATAACGATTTCAACATGGTGTCGGACATTTTGTTTCCTGCCACTGATTGCAATTACTCTAGCAATTGTGATGGACGCTGTTCCTCTAATTCTAAGCCGTGCATCAATTGTCTGATGCGCTCATGATCACTTATTACGAATACAGACAATAGCCATGCCTTTAAGGTCTAGTATTTGCCGGTGGCAGGCGGTGATTCTATTACGTCCGCAACTTGCGTAATGATTGACAATTCCATTTCGGAGACGACTTTGTCGAAACGAGCTGCGTCGCTTGTAATTCTGCATGCTCGGAACGTCGCTTCCACGCGCGTGAACCACAATTCCGGTTTGCTCTGCCAAAATGGTGGCAACTTACACGTGATGGCTTGAATCCCTGTTGCGTCTTGCATGAAGTTTATGCCGGTGTTCGCTGGGTTGTTTGACCCGCTGTCTACGTCGTGAAATTCTTCATTGGCCATACTCACTTGTTATTAACGGGGTCACCAATGTACGGACGTGCGGATGAAATAATACTCAACGTTAATTTAATGACACAATGAAGTTTATTTAAACGATAACTACAAACTGACTATAAAGGCAAATCAAAGATGGCCGGTGCCATTCGTATTAATTGTTACAAAGCACGTTAGGTACGTCCGAACTCGATCAAATCTAGTTGAAGAGTGTTGGGTTGACAGCGATTCTGCGACACCGCTGCTGTGGTCAGCGACATCTGATTGTCGTATATCGTGACCGCCACAAATACTTATATCTGTACATTTCAGCCAGCCAGAAGTTTGCAATTTATGTCTACCTCGACCGAAGTGGCAAAAATATATCCTCCACAACTTTTGAATGATTGATTTTGTCTGCACGGATGGCTTTGGATGAATCACGAGCACATAAAAAGTGAATACTACCGTTCAGTATGAAAACAGCATTGTACAAATAATTGACTAAGCAGTAGACGGCTAGAGAAGCTAAAATACCAGTATTTACCAGACATGACCACAAGTTTGCAGTATGAATGCCCTCATATACTAAGAAGACTACGTTTTTTGTTCTCTTTAAAATTTATGAAAAATTTCAAATAAACACAGTTACTTTTTTAATACTAAATAGTTGCTTTCAATGATTTCGTACCCAAATATTGATTGGAAATTATTGCACTGTTATATATGAATTGCTTAATTTATTTGCAGCTCAATACTCAATGCTTATGGTTGACTTCCACCTACAACGACACATGGGTAACTTTCTCATACAAGTTTATGGACCATGTTGCCTCCTAGTCGTACTTTCATGGGTATCATTCTGGCTCAATCGTGAAGCAACAGCCGACCGTGTATCACTTGGTATAACAACCGTTTTAACAATGACATTTTTGGGATTGGAGGCACGAACCGATCTACCAAAAGTACCATATCCAACAGCTTTAGACTTCTTCGTATTTCTCTCGTTTGCATTCATATTTGCAACGATCATCCAATTCGCAGTAGTTCACTACTTTACCAAATACGGATCAGGTGAATGTTATTTCATCGTGGATGATTTCGGATCCGGATCAGAAAGTGATGAGGAAGATACCACATTACGTCTACTAGGGCAAATTCCACCCGAATTAAATGATAGTACCGACACAAATTTCTTTGAAGTTATACCTCTAGCAGCTTGTTCGGTTCCAATAACACCAGTCAAAGATCCGCCATCATCATACTGGCGCCCGTGGACATGTTTCAGACAAAAGAAAACGTGTCAGAGAATTAGCACTGAAAATATAGAAACAAGTAAGTACCACCCATATATCCACTTTCATGAAATACTAAATACAATCAAGTTTATTCTTCAGCACGCAAACGACTATCATTTCATCAAGCCACACCCCAAGAGCTTAGGAAACGTCGTCGACATGAGCCACGATTTAATTCTGTTTCGAAGATAGATCGAGCGTCACGTATTGTTTTTCCTCTACTATTTCTTATTATCAATATATTCTACTGGTATGCATATTTGGCAAGGAACTCACGGTGGTTACAAGGACCTCCAGCGAATATTTGATGTCGAGCGTAAAAGTAGACATTCTAATATATTAGGCATATTGTCAACAAGGAACTGAAGAAACTCATCGTAATATCCAAGCACTGTCAGCAAACATAATATATTTAAATTAATAATATCGTAGTTAACTATTCGAGCCTTTAATTGTGGAGCAAAATAAATTAATACGGTAGTTTTCAGAGGAATGTTTGCAGTGTATATTCAAACACATTTTGGAAAAAAATCATGCAGGTAGCACTACTTAATTTTGATATTTTATTTTGCAGAATATTTATATATATGTATTTCTTTCATGTTTTATTTGAGGTCCAAACAAAGTCCTTAAATTCACGTGCATACTATCAAAATTCAGTCCAAAGTAATTATTTTAATAATGTTTTGGAAATATTTTTTGGCCTCATCCAAGTTTCCTAATTTTGATTTCGGAACACATCTATCAGCTGATAGAAAAAAACAGGTAAGAGCTTGATTATTATGAAATGAACTGAAAAATCGGGATTCAGCCGAATAGGAAATTTAATATCCCATTTAAAATCATTTAACCTAATATTTAAGCTAACATATTCAACCAACTAGTTTTTCATGGCTAGGTAGCTAATGAAATGTAACTTTCTCCGAAAAAATTCGTTTTAAGATTATAGTATTTAAAACTGTGATATCATATTTGAATAGCCTTATAACTGATAAGAAAATAAGCCGGAAAATTTTCAATTCACCAAAAAACATTTTTATTTCTTCTTCAAACAAATACAACATTGATAGTGTTTCCTTCATTCATACAATGATCCTATACTAAAAAACCAATAAATTAAGAGAAATTATTATCATTTTGCCAAACCAAAAACTTCTGGCATATCTTTAAGAGACAAATAAATAAATTCTTAGAGGTCATTGCTTATTTACATAATACAGCTCATTCACATTATTTTATCAGCCCTGTATTCAACAAGGTAGCAAATTAGGGTGAATGAATGTGGAATTGACATAAGTTAGATATTTGTTCAATACAAAAAATTTCTATTCACTCATAAATGGTAAGAGATCACCAAGCTTTGGTAAATACGCATCTGGAATCAAACGTTTCTCTTCCGCGGATGCTGATTTCATCCATTTGTCAACATGGTCTAACGTATGAACTCCTGTTCCAACTAGAAGAGTCTGAAAGCCACAGTTTTTTCCTAATAAGATGTCGGTGTTACATCTAGAATAAGAGAGAAGTAACTCGAAATGTTTTCAACTAAAAGTAATTAAAAATTTACCTGTCACCTATCATCAATGTCCGTTCTGGTACAATAATTTTATCATCAATCAAATGTTGACACACCATTTTATTGGGTTTACCCATTACTATAGCATCCCGTTCCGCTCCGGTTTCAACTGATTTGACAATCGACCCTGTCCCAGGTATCACACAATTCGTCATGGGAAATCGTTCGTCAGTATTTGTTGCCAGGAATACACAATCAGGATTATTCAGATACGAGGTTGCTTTAGCCAATTTAGGAAAACTGAAATGTTCATCAAAGCCTACGACCACAGCTCCCACGTCTTCTCGTATATTCTTTTTGAGTTCATTCTCAACCAGATTTTGTAGTGTCCCTGGTATTGGATCTGGACCAACTCCATAATTTTTAATACCAACTGCGTCTAATTCTCTTGATATCCCTGTTGTCCCTATCACATAAACGGTTTTGTTGAAATTCATGCGTTTCAAGTAGTTAGCGGCTAAATGTGCGGTTGAAATTATGCCATCAAGTTTCATGTTGAATCCCATAAGTAAGGCTTTATCGAGGAACTCTTGACGGGTTTTTGTTGAATTGTTGGTGACGAAATAGACTTTTTTGCCAGCTTCGATGAATTTGTTGACAACATCGATGCTACCCTCCATGGGGTTGTTGTAAAGCCAAATGACGCCTTCATAAAAGGAAAAGATGTGAATGTTATGTAAAATGGAATCGAGCAGAATTTCAAGAAGTATTCTAAAATCATTGTGATAACATTAAGATATATTGTTTTTATCTTATATAGTCAATAAACAAGTTGAAGTAGCAGAAAATTCATTATGTCTGCCAGGAGGGTCTTGTAAACTAACTAGTACCTCAAACATCTGAATACAAAACTTGACTCTCATATATTCCATAAATTGAATGAGGAAAACTATTACATGGTTATGTGTTATGTGTTAATTTCATTGGTTAAGTAGTCGTGGTACCACATCAATGTTACAAAACATTTCTAAAACGTTCATCAAAATTCCTACATATCTGTAGAGTCTTCTTCTTCTTCTTCTTAGCACTACAGACCCTCTCGGACCTTCGCTTCTTGCAAATAGCGCCTCTAACTGTGTCGGTCCGTTGACCGCGTCCTCCAATTTTGAAATTCGAGCAGCGATGAACTGTCTTCGTCGACCGAGTCAGAACAGCATTTCCTCGGTTTCCCCACTGGTCTCCGGCTTTCAGTTCTTCCAACGAATACCTTCTTGGGTATCCGTTGTTCGTCCATACGATTCATGTGTCCAGCCCATTGCAGCTTCCACAGTCTTATAATCATTGAGAACTCCAGTTCGGGAAAAAATTCATACAACTCATGGTTGTATCGAATTCGCCATTGGTTCCCGTCTAGCTTCGCTCCGATTATGCGCCTCAGGACCCGTCACTCAAAGGCGTTCAATATATTTGCGGATGCTTGGCTTAGGGTCCATGTTTCACACCCATAGCATAACACAGGTCATATCACAGATTTGTATACTTGGGGCTTTGTTTTTCTGTATATGCAGCTGGTCTACAAGATCGTCAATACTGAATAAAATATTTTATTTGCGAGCTGTATTCTTCGGCATATTTCGTCTCTTTCATTACCCATTTTCGTTATTTTGGCGCCTAAATACACAATTTCGCCTACATTTTCGGTATTGTATTCGCTAAGTGTGATATTTTGTGTATTTGAGGTATTTTTCCTCGCCTACGTCATGAGCTTTGTTTTATTTTCGTTGATTTGTAGCCCTACTAGTTTTGCTTCGCTGTCGAATTTCAGGACATGTTCTTTGGCAGTTGTTAATGACCGTGACAAAATGTTGTCGTCCGCAGAGGCTACTACTTGGCTCGACTTGAATAGTAATGTACCTCGCGTATCGACAGGTAACTTCCTTATGACGTACTCCAGAGCCAAATTGAATAGCAATGGGGCCAGCCCATCTCCCTGCTTTAGTCCGATATTTGTGTCAAAGGCATCGGTGAGTTGGTTATTGATCCGGAGTTGGGAGGTCGTTGACGTCATTGTCATTTTGGTAAGACGGACTAATTTGGCTGGGATGCCAAAGCAAAGGTCGTTGCCGTTTTAAGGTTTTCCAGGGACGGGGAGTTAGCCCGTCGCCCAACCTCCACTCCGGCGGCATGGTTATTACGTCGATTCCGTTATCAGGCACGGAAGATTCCCCTTCACCCTCTTACGTCCCCACAAAGGAGGAGTAAATAGGATTTAGTAGCAGAGCTGTAGATGTATTTACAGTTATTAGCATTTCTCGGCATTTAATGTCACATAATTGGGGAATCAGTAAACCCAATGTGTGACCCTTAGAGCATTTACTACCATTTAATTGGGGGGTTTGGGATGAAGAATCATGGACGCTATGGGTTGGGGAAACAAGGGGTTCCCTCCTCTTTTCTCAAACGGGCTTGGGAATCGTCTACGGCAGAGTTATCTGTAGAGTCTTGGTCCTTTGCAAACGTGTATCTCCGCGGTACACGTATCATGTGTTTTGTTGTTGTAAATGATAAATTTTCATCTGTTTATGGCTCGATTGCTATGAAATTTTCAGAATACATGCGTTTGATATCAGGAAATCTAGATTTGCATTTTTGGCAATTTAAGGGTATCGTTTTGATTTTATGAACAAAAAAATTCATCAAATGTATTATTATTTACAAAGTTGATCGAATTTTGACTTCTGAGGTATTTGTTGGCCTTGTGCTCATAAAGAGATTCAGACTTTTCAGATCAAAGGTATCCAAGGTTTTACAAACCCCTAAAAAAGCAGAATGAGGTGGTATTTGTAGTTGACAAAAATTAAAGCAAGCGTTTTGAAATAATCATTCATGGTAGGTTCTAAAGGCGCAAAAACCCTCAACAAAGCAAAAAAAAAAAAAATAGAATGAGATAGTATTTGTAGTTGCTAAAAATTAAAACAAGCGTTTTGAAATGATGATTCATGATACGTTCTAAAGGCGCAAAAAACCTCAAAAAAGCATTCAAGCTGAGAAGTCACAAGAGGCTTATTCATTATATGGAAAATGCAGTCTTTTAATGACGATAACTTATTTTATACACGCACTTGAATTCTCGAGCCCAGAGAGCTACGAGTTTTCATTTAAATACTTGATACTAGAAACCATCACATCGCTACTTGGTTTTAAAAATCGGGAGATGCGGTCGATAGACCGAGACAACTGGAGACACTGTTTGCGGGAAGCCAAGGCCCGTGAAGGGGTGTAGTGCTACAACGAGGACGAGAAACCAAGACATGTAGTAACTTTTTAGGGGTTGAAAGCCTTTTATCTGTACGTGGTGCGATAAAATAACGTATTTTAGTTGAATGCAAAATGAGTTAATTGATAATACCCGAAGCAACGTCGTTGAAAGAATGATTTCTGTGGTTTGGTGTTCATTTTAAAAAAATTTAGGACAGATGTTTCAAACAAATTACACATATTTACTTATAGTAATTACGTTTATTATCCATTTAAATTTGCTTCCTTCAAACTCCTCAGTTCTTCTCAGTTCGCGGTGCGATGGCAGTCACCCACGGGCGCATGTTGCCAGCTTCCCATATACCTTTGTATGGTCTCTGAGTGTTTTGGAGACCTTCAACGCCGGCTAATTTGTAGCGATTGTTTAATAGGACCTTAACGACTTCGTGCGGATCTTTATAACGCGGTATCATTTTCTTTGAAATCCTGGCCATGCTATCAACGTTTTTGACTAAAATTAAGTCCCCGACCTTATACGAACGCCTCTTAAGTCTTTTATCGTATACCCTTCTTTGATCAGACTGTGCCCGACCGAAGTTTTTGTAGCTTCGGAACGCATTTTGTCGGTGTGGCGAATTTTAGTGTCTACGTGATCACGAATGAAATCCTTAACGGCGTCAATGTTGGGGCCACGCTGTTCGACTACAAATAATTATTGACCTGGGGGTTTGACCGGTCGATTGATTTACAGTGATTGCGTATTCAACGTCAGCTAACAACTGATACAATACCATTGCTTGATTTGTCCATTCACTTAGCGAGTATGGGTGCGAATACGCGATTTACAGGCTCAGCTTGCCCATTTGCAATGAGAACATGCTTTATCCGATACTCAAAAAAAACAAAATTTTCGAACTCGCACGAGGTGAAAGCGATTCCACGATCCAAAACAATCACCGGGGCGGCTGCAAACTATCGATAACTGCTTTTGAGCAAGTGCTTTTGGTCGGATAGAGGCGAATCCACAACCAATAAAATGTGCTATTTTTCACATTTTTCGAGTATTCGCGGAAAGCAATAATTACTTCGAATCCATTCCCTCATTTTTTCGACACCGACGTGACCTGTCTCATAGTAATAGTCAATTATTATATTTATTTCTATTTGTTGTAGCATGACGAACAAGAGATCATCTCCTTGCTTACGATATACTAGACCCTACCCAAGTTAAAAAAAAAAAAAACGGGCCCTGATCTTTTCGAGTTTTTTTCACGGTTTCGAAAATATTCGGATCTTTCTTTTGGCAAACCATGAGATTCCATTCAAAGGGATTATCATCAGCGACTAGAAGCCGAACGATCGACTCAAAGCATTAACGTGTCTCATACTCGATCCCAGTCTATGGACAATTTTAAAATCGTAACTTTGCAGTTCAATACTCCATCTAGCTTTCCGATTATTAATGTCGCGCTTCTTAAACGTTTGTGTGACCGCGCTGCAGTCAGAGATGATGGTAAACTGAATGCCCTGCACGTAAGCTTTGAACTGGCGCACCGCATCAACGACCGCGAGGGTCTCTAGCTCAAAGCTAAGCTGTGAGCTCCCGTCGCAGTGCAACTCGGTAGCTGGATGTGTGTCATAGATTGCCAATATTGGAGCTCCCGTGAGTTTTCGCTTCAGACTTTCGAACGCAATTTTCTACTTATCATCGAAAGTAAACGTCGCATCTTTTTTTTAGCAGACTGTATAGTGGTTTTGCGATAATCGAGAATCCCGGGATAAACTTACGGAAGTATGGCGCTAATTCGACAAACCTATGAGTCTCCTTGATAGATTTAGATTTAGGAAAGTTCTTCGCCGCCGCTATGCCACTTTCGGTTGGACTTAGCCCCTCTTGAATTACTCTATACCCCAAATAATCGATTTCGGCACATAGAAGGACGCATTTATCGAATCACGGCTCTAATTTGTTCTAGACCAGTGCCAAAAATACCTCCATTATAATCCTGAGATATCGCTCAAGAGTTTCGGTGGCAACTAATATAACATCCATGTAGGCGATAACGTGATCGGATTATATCAGGGCTGTCATGACTTCATTTATAACTCTCTGGAAACAATGTGGCCCGATCTACAAGCCAAATGCCACACGAACAAATTCGAGTTGCCACATCGGAGTGACAAACGAAGTATATTTATTCGAGTCAGGAGCCATGACATGATAATACTCGTCTTTCAATTTGAGGGCACTGAAATATCATTTGCCTGGCAATTCGTGTAACTGGTCCTCGATTAAGGGCAATGGGTAATTCTCTCGCACCATAATTTTACCACAATTTTATTCAATGTTTGAAAGTCAATACACATTCTGATCTCACCACTTTTCTTTCGAGTCAGAACAATCGGAGAACTATACTCTGATGATTTTTTTTGAATTATGCCCTTTTCCATTAATCGATCCAGCATTTTACTAACTGGCCTTATCCAAATACGCCAGTCTACGAGGATCGAATTGAGCGAGCTGACCACTTTTCAAAATGATATGCACTTCTGCTTGCACCCTCGGTGTGCTGGGTATTTTCGGTTTTTCACAGTTCCGGGCAAATATTTTCTTGAATTTAACGCGACTAGATTCAGAAGTATTCGGATTGACTCGAAGATTATCGATAATAGATTCTGGCTCGACCTCAATATTCAATATTTCCGACACTGCTTTGATATACATCGGGCTTTTCGCAAACTCGTGCCCAAACAACTTTAATTTTCTTTACCCAGCAAAACAGGAGACATTGTTTCATTAGCCACAACCCCAAAAGTAACTTGTCTAGAATCATCTTTCAAAGTAACCCGATTGACAACCACCCCAATTACAAAAAATCTCGATTTGTTTAGTCCATGATATCGCTACTAGTTGCCATTCGCTGGTTTAATGCTTTGAATACTCACATATTGTTCTTGGATCAAACTTACAAACTTATCGGGCGTCTAGCATATATTCTTATTGTCGAAGAGAATCTACATGTGTTCATAATATCGAACTGTGTAATCTTCTCAAAATCGCCATGACCTTCTTCGTCTTCAAGTTTGTTTTCGTCCCTGGATGAGTACTCTCGCTCGGTATCGTTGCTTACGAACCCAATCTGTATTGTTCGGTTTGGCTGGAGTTTCTCTTGCAAAATCGACTATGATCGTTTGACTTCGCTAACTTTTTGCAATCCTTTCCGAAGAGGGCCATTCCGTAGCATCGGTAACATTGATACTGCCTCGAGACGTTGCTTTTCTTTTTTCTGCCAACTCTTTGCCGACGTAGTCACTTGAGATTCTTGAAGTTGCTCTATTCGTAAGTTGGGCTTCAAATCCTTGTTGATGAGCAAATCAAATCGTGCTATTTTGAAACTTCAAATTTGATTTTCCGGAAAGTCCACAATTCCTTCGTTGGCCACGGGAACCTGGTTGCCAAGAATAAGTTTGTCATGGCAATAACCACTGAACGACTCATGACGATGCATTCCCTGGCCACGAATTTTCTTCTCAGCTCGAGTCTCGAAAACCGTTGATCAAACATCACTCCCATCTCCTTGAGCAACTCGTCAAGCGACATCGAATAATGCTCTACTCGTGAATAATATCAATGGGACGCTTTCGGTGAAGCTTTGAGCCCACCATAATCTCAACTGAATTATCATCAGGCTCGTACGTTGTCCGAAGCAGCTTTATTATGTTTTCCACCGCGCGAAATCAGCGCCCGATGCATTGAACTCACTCAATAACTTACCTACGTTTTTGATGCTCATTTGCGAGCAAGATGTCTCAGTTGATGATGTCCTCGGCTGGGGAGAGGCTCTTAGCAAGGCTTTTTCTGTTTTCAACAGGTATATTTCCCGTTGCATTAGCTCTCCTTCCCTTTGCAGAAAATACGATTCTCTCAGCTCGCCAGCAGAAAATACGATTCTCTCTCTCTCTCTCTCTTTGCAGAAAATACGATTCGCTCCGCTCGAGAGCATCCGCGTGGTGATGACCTTCATCTCTGACTTGCCTTCGAACAGTATCGTTGAGGAAATTTGCGAATCTGCCCAATAATTCGGCATAGTAGAGCCCTGTGACCGTTTTGCCCCTCTCCAGGTAGTCACTGCAGATCACACCTTGTGAATCCCAGAAAACGGTGGCCTTCACCTTTCCGGCCGATAGGACAGTCTTCACCTTCTTCGAAGCACGTTCGCCGGGTGAAGTCCACTATTTCGACTGTCTCAGCTATCTCGAGCGCCTTCAATCGGCGGTCTGCCAATACCAGCTCGTGGATTTTTGTCACGATATCCTACGTGGTAGCCGCTTTCAGGGCACCTCGGCGTGGCTTATCAAAAACCGACGTGCCACCACGTTGAAACTCGTTAAACCAATTTTTTACGATCACCATATAGAAAATTGACTGTTAAGAGTGCTATTATGAAACCAATGTTATAACTTTGGCAGAGATCTCAGTGCAGAAAGAAAATTTGTTTTTTTCTTGAAGTTATGAATGATATAACAAGCAATCAAGACGGCCAGCAATCAGAGTTTAAATAATCACACGACGATAGACTAATTGTTTATAGTCAAGCAGGTACTTGAGAAATGTTAGGAGTTCAACATAGACGTGCACCAAGTTTTCGTTGACTTTAAGTAAGGATACGACAGTTTTGATCGTAACGTACTGTAGCAAATAATTCTTTGCTTTGGTATTCCAGCCAAATTAGTCCGTCTTATCAAAATGACAATGACGTCGACAACCTCCCAAGTCCGCATCAATAACCAAATCATTGACGCCTTTGACCAAATATCGGACTAAAGCAGGGAAAAGCAATGGGGCCATTGCTATTCAATTTGGCTCTGGAATATGTCATAGGGAAGCTTCCTGACGATTACGGGCGGTTCGTCGTTGTATGCAAGGGAAGCACTGCTTCCCTTATCAAATCAACTAATGCTTTCATCATGCTTCCAATATCATTTTCTACAAGAAATAAAATTTATCAAACTAAATTCTTTAGGAAATTTTCCAATATTCTGAATTCTTAAATAGTGAATTTCCAATTAAACATTTCAACATAAAATCTACCAAAGACATGGAACATACGCTAACTTACTCCTATTTATCAATTAATCTCTTCACTCAGATGATCGCATGCAGAAATTTTCATTCATTTTATGAATGATCAACAAAAAACTATCAAATCGCTATACAACCAACTTTCGAAAGTCACGCACAGCGCTCAATCGTTCATTCACACATCTCGGTCAGTATACAATCATCAGCTTGTATATACTCTACTATACAGTTATAGATTGCCCAGGGAAGCACTATAGAGCTCTGCGTACAAAACCGAGCACCCTTGTCGCTTCAATCCCTTAATATATCCAATAAAATTTTATATTTCATGTAGGAAAAATGGTAAAATATATGGGAAAGACGCTCTGTTAACATTTGCTTCTGAATTCAATGTGGAAACCTAATGCTACTGGACAGTGTAAAATAACATTGATCATGCTATCAGCAAATTACGCTGGGATGACTGTAGAGTTACTGGTAAAGCAGTGCAGTGTCCTGACTTGCTGCTCAGCACATTCAACGCTTGCCTACGGGACGGGGTTTTCCCGGTACGATGGAAGGTGGCGAGGCTCGTGCTGATCAGCAAGGGGAGGGGAAATCCCGAATCGCCGTCTGCATACCGCCCGTTATGCATGCTAGACACGGCTGGGAAAGTGCTAGAGAAACTCATCAAGGGAAGACTCACTGACGCGATTCGTGCTGCTGGGGACCTATCTCCTCGGCAGTACGGCTTTAGAGCAGGACGTTCTACCATTGATGCGATTGCAGAGGTGGTGAACGCGGTCCAAAAGGCAGAGGCATATAGTCGCACCAAGCGACGGATCGTCCTGTTGGTGACACTCGACGTCAGGAATGCCTTCAACTCCGCTAGATGGGTGGATATTCTGGACACGCTGGAAAACTCTTTTCAAGTTCCAGAATATCTAATGCGGCTTTTGAGGAACTACCTAAAGGACTGAAGCCTGCTCTACGACACGACACAGGGCCAACGAAGGATGGAAATTACATCGGGTATTGCCCAGGGATCTATCCATGGTCCGGACCTGTGGAACGTGTCTTACGACGTGCTACTGAGACTTGAGATGCCAGATGAGTCGCGCTTGGTCGGCTATGCGGATTATGTTGCGGCTCTGGTCGCTGGACGCACCGTTGAACAAGCGCAACTTAGGCTAGGTATGCTAATGCGCCGAGTGAGAGACTGGATGACTGCTCGCGGGCTGAGTTTAGCATTGGAGAAAACCGAAGTGGTCATCTTGACAAAAAAGAGAATCCCTAGAGTAAGGATGATCAGTATTGGAGATATACAAATTGAATCGAAGCCAGCGGTGAAGTACCTGGGGCTACTGATCGACTCGAAGATGAGTTTCTCTGAGCAAATCAGGGCAACGGCTGAGAAGGCTGCTTCGAGAATATCGGCCCTGAGTCGACTTATGGCCAACGTAGGGGGACCCAGCCCATCAAGAAGACGCCTCTTGATGAGTGCTGTAGGGTCAGTGCTACTGTACGGATCAGAGGTATGGGGCGACGCTCTCAGCAAGGAGGTATACCGAAAACGTTTGGCACCGGTACAGAGAAGAGGAGCACTGAGAATTGCATCTTCGTATCCAACAGTCTCTGACTCGGCGGTGAGGGTGATTGCAGGCGTGATACCTGTCGCCCTCCTTGCTAGAGAGCGCCGCGCTATTTACCTGCGCCGAAACGAGGATGCGAGGGAGATAGTTGTCCGCGAGGAGAGACAGCGCTCGCTCAACGATTGGCAGCAGTCTTGGGTGAATTGCACGAAGGGAAGGTGGACTGCGCGCGTCATCCCGGATGTGAGACCGTGGCTAAATCGAAGGCATGGTGAGACTGACTTCTATCTGACCCAGCTTTTGAGCGGGCACGGGTGTTTTCAGTCTTACCTGCACAAGATCGGTAAGTCATGGTCTCCCGATTGTCGGTTTTGCCCAGGAGAGGAGGACAATGCCTGTCACACATTTTTTGCGTGTACAAAATGGGTCAGGCTGCGAAGGGAACTCTACAGGGAGACGGGAGAGCTCACCCCGGATAATATAGTTGCTCCCCAGCTTGAAGGCGCCCCACGGCGTAACAAAACGATACCTGGCCCGAAGAAATGTGTCAAACGGTTCCAGGCTGGGTTCTCAGGTTGACAGGGAGGTGTTTCGTGGGTAGTCCAGTCGCGCATGGGAGTCCCACACTCTGTGCATAAATAGCATTCACCTCCCTACCACAAAAAAAAAGCAGTGCAAAAGCTTGATGGTGCTGTATATTTCATGATATCAAAATTTGTTTATAGAGGCAACATGTGAAGGGCGGATGAAAAGTACGATACCTGATAAAAATGTGGGCGAAAAAGAGGTTTGTATGATTTCGTTTTATTATAGACATTTATGAAGGGTGGATAAAAAGTAGGCAACTTGATGAACATATGGGTGAAAAATATATTCTATCTTCCATTTTCTTCCATATGGATGTGAAAGTTTTCGGTAAGGCTAATCTTCATTTAACCGTTTGATTGATTTTGAAAATTCCAAATTTTTTTTATTTTTCAAGTGCATACATAAATGTCTGAGACACATAAATGACTTCATAAAACGCCAGTTTTAAAGAAAGTTCCAAAAAAACCCCTTCTCTCCAAGTACTCAAAAATCGAATTCAACTATTATAATTTCTTGACGGCAATAAAAATGTAGGCATAGTTTAAGGGAAAGATAGCTCGGCATGTTATTGTATTAAAATCATTCATTCTAGGGCCTGAATTTCGCAGATTTAAACTATTTAATTTTAATGTGTAATAAGAGGTTTTAAGTGTACCTCAGTAGCCATCGATATTAACGTTTGTAATAATGGGATTTTTATTTTCCCGTTCTAGGAAAAAATTTCTTGTCGTCAAAGTTTTATCCGGAGGAAAGTTTAAAAGACAGATTTTGCTTTGAATTTAGTTGATTTTGTTATTTTTGCTAAATTAAAAACAAAATACTTAAATTAAACTTTTATAACGATGTCGCTAGAAAACTGTTGTGGTTGTGCTATTGGGGAACTTCTTGTGCGTTCTTTTTCTTCTAAAAAGTTCGAAGACAAGAAGCAAATTATAGATTCAGGTCGACCAATGCCGCCTATTTCACTAAGTCAGCAATCTGTCAAGGGAAATTATGTCAGACATTTTTCAACAAAACTTTATAATGAATTTGAATGGCTTTGTGGGTGCAAACACATTTACAAACTCTTTTGCTGGCCTTGCCTACTATTTTCATCAGAAACTAACGTTTGGCGGACTTCCGGGTTTCCAGACTTCAGTAATTTGCACAAAGCTTTAAAACGCCATGCTAAAATATCTCAAGAGCATCTGCGCTGCATATTGGCTTGGAAAAAGTTTGGTAATCTACCACGCATTGAGACAATGATCGATTGCCAGCGGTCATTGAACATTACAGCACAGTCAAAAAAAAATCGTGAAATTTTAAAGTGCCTCATCGATGTTGTGTCTTTTCTTGGTATCCAAGAACTGGCTTTTCATGGCCATAATGAATCTTTTGGTTCGTCTAAGAGAGGCAATTATGTGGAAACCATTTCTTTGCTTGCAAAGCCCAACCCCATTTTAAAAAACCATCTCGAAAACACAAAACTTTTTTCAGGCTTGTCAAAAGATATTCAAAATGATTTGATTGGATCAATTTCTTCCATTATTTTTGATACTATCCGCAAGGAAATTCAGAAGTCTCCCTTCGTATCAATGTTAGACGAAAAAACTGATGTATCCACAAAGTCTCAGCTTTCCACAATATAAAGGCACGTTACTGATGATGGTATTATACAGAAACGTTTTCTTGGCTTTCGAGATGTATCTACCGATAAAACAGCTCAGCCTTATATGATCATGTAAGTGAAATATTATGCAAGTTTGAATGTGAGGGAAAATTAGTTTCACAAAGTTATGCTGGAGCAGCAGTTATGTCTGGTGAAGTAAGCTTACAAAAAAGAGTGAGAGAAAGGTTTCCAGATGCTACATTTGTACATTGTTTTGCCCATAGATTAATTTTAACTCTTTCAAAGTCTTGTGGAAAAAATCAAGAGTGCCGAATTTTCTTTTTAAGTTTGCATGGGTTTTCATCATTTTTTATTCACTCCACAAAAAGCTGTTCGAAATACGATTGCCTAGATGTATTACTACTAGATGGAACTTTAATCGTCGCTAAGTAACAACCATATTTCAAAATAAATCAGATTTCGAAAATCTTCTTTTAGATATCGTAAATACTGGCACCCGGGACAGTGAAACATTTAACGCTGCAAAAGGGCTTTTAGCAACTGTAACTGGTTTTCAATTTCATTTTCTGTTAACTGTATTTGCATCAACTTTTCCATTTTGTGACATTTTATTTAACATTTTCAAAACAAAACATAATTACATTTCGTACTGTATTAAGAAAATTGATGATTTCAAAAGTAGCCTCCAAGACATTCGATCAAATTTTGATTCATTTTTTAAAGATACAATGGACAAGTGTGACCTTCCTTCCGCCCGAAAAAAATCCCGACTTTCGGTGGATGGAGAAATAAACGTAGAATCAAGTAGGAGGATGCGAGGGAGATAGTTGTCCGCGAGGAGAGACAGCGCTCGCTCAACGATTGGCAGCAGTCTTGGGTGAATTGCACGAAGGGAAGGTGGACTGCGCGCGTCATCCCGGATGTGAGACCGTGGCTAAATCGAAGGCATGGTGAGACTGACTTCTATCTGACCCAGCTTTTGAGCGGGCACGGGTGTTTTCAGTCTTACCTGCACAAGATCGGTAAGTCATGGTCTCCCGATTGTCGGTTTTGCCCAGGAGAGGAGGACAATGCCTGTCACACATTTTTTGCGTGTACAAAATGGGTCAGGCTGCGAAGGGAACTCTACAGGGAGACGGGAGAGCTCACCCCGGATAATATAGTTGCTCCCCAGCTTGAAGGCGCCCCACGGCGTAACAAAACGAGACCTGGCCCGAAGAAATGTGTCAAACGGCGAAAAACGGCGAAAATCTTCTTTTAGATATCGTAAATACTGGCACCCGGGACAGTGAAACATTTAACGCTGCAAAAGGGCTTTTAGCAACTGTAACTGGTTTTCAATTTCATTTTCTGTTAACTGTATTTGCATCAACTTTTCCATTTTGTGACATTTTATTTAACATTTTCAAAACAAAACATAATTACATTTCGTACTGTATTAAGAAAATTTATGATTTCAAAAGTAGCCTCCAAGACATTCGATCAAATTTTGATTCATTTTTTAAAGATACAATGGACAAGTGTGACCTTCCTTCCGCCCGAAAAAAATCCCGACTTTCGGTGGATGGAGAAATAAACGTAGAATCAAGTTATAGGCAAATTTTTTGTGAAATTCTGGACAACATAAGCCAAGAGTTGAATGTAACATTCGAATCACTAAATCAATTAAAATTTTTAGAATTGCTGAACACTTCCTTTTACCCGAATTTTTTCCACTAAGTTTCCGAGTACACTTTTCACTAATTTGCAGCAATCTTACCCAAACAGATTTGACTTTTCATCCCTACGCACAGAGCTTTCAGTCCTTTTTTCTGATTGTGATATGAAGGGAAAAAACTATAAAGAAATTTTTCAATATTTGCTCAATAATCAACTTGGCAGCAGTTTTCCTAATTTTTTCAAACTTTCACAGTTAGTTTTAACTATACCAGCAACAATAGCTTCAGCAGAACGTAGCTTTTCAACGTTGTAAAGAATGAAAAATTACCTTAGAAATTCTACCGGGGAAGAACGTCTTAGTAATTTGTCACTTTTGTCAATCGAGAAAAGTTTACTCAAAGACCTCCCCATTGCTAATAAAACGTACGATCTCATCATCGACAATTTTGCAGCACAAAAGGAGAGAAGAATAGATTTAAATTATAAATTTTAACGCGATTTTATAAAAATACAACACCAATATAATTATTTTATAGAAACTTTCATCATAACACAACCGCTCAGTTTTCATTTTTCTTTGAATAAATACTTTTGAACGTGAATTTTTATTTTATTTTACAATGCAAAGTTAAACAAAAGTTTAATATATGTATTAACTTATTTTATCCTTTCTGCATTCCTTTTAACCATCTGTTTGTTGTTGTCTTTTTGGTGCCAACATACTTTGCTGACCATTATTGTGTGCGTAAACTGCCTCCTAAACTGTTGGACATATTGATGGCTTGCAAAATATTTTGTCTCCCTTGCCTTCCTCTCCTGGCAAGAAAGCTCTAAATCTTCTCGTGGTTCTTGCTGGACAAGTTAATTTTTTGGTGTTGAAGATAAAATTATTGATAAGGAACACGCTTAAATAAAGTTTGATAATTTATACACCATAAAGTTAAGTTGACTGGTTAGGGCACTTTCCTGTGAAAATCGCATTACAGTTTAAATATTGTCGCGTGTTATGGTTCACAGCCAATAATTTTAATGTTCCAGGAAAGTGAAAACGCAATGTCTTTTAAATTAAATTTACAAGAGTTTATTCACTAAAATTGCACAATCACTAATTTAACTATTTCACAACTTATCTATTAATTTTTTATTTCAACTGTTTATCACTTCAATATCGCTTTTTACTTCGCACTCCACACTATCGCAGTTTACTATATCGCGGTTGTAATGAATCCCTCCATTCATTCAGCTCGCCTTTATATAGGGTCTCTAGTCATTCAATCCATTTCTCGTACATTGCCGAACTATGTGGAATATTCGAGCAGCTTAATGAATGGGCGGTGACTCAATTTCAGATGTTGATCACGCTTGGTGGGTTTTCGAGTACATTCGCTTGTTGATCATTATGTTCGTAATGGTTGTGAAAATTGCGACAGTAGCTAGCAAAATTATTCGTGCATGTAACAATATTTTAAAGCCGTAATAATACTACATCTGTGATCATAATTTTTTACATAATGATATATAGTAAAATTGCAAGCAGGTGTTTAGAAAAGTGGTGAAAATTTTTGGAGCTAAATCAACTCTTTACAATTTAAATTCTGCTTTTTTAACCTTTGTATATTAAATGGATGTGCGTTGTATCGCTTGTTAATTCGATTATTTACAAAAGCTAGAGATTTAAAATAGTTCACATAAAATACAAGGTTGCGTCGCTAAATTTCTGCTTCCCTTCCCCCGAAACCCACGCGCCGCCACTGCTGACGATACTAGAGATACGTTACTATACAAGTCAAGCCAAGCGGTAGCCTAAGCGGACAAAATCAACATTTTGTCACGGTCGTTAACAACCGACAAAGAACTTTTCCCGAATCTCGACAGCGAAGCAAAATTAGTGGGGCTACAAATCAGTGGGAATAAAACAAAGCTCATGACGCAGTTGAGGAAGAATAACTCAAATGCCGAAAATATGGCACTTGGCGAATACAATATCGAAAATGTGGGCGAAAATAACGAGAAATGGTAATAAATGGGACGAAATACGTCGAAGAATACAGCTAGCAAATAAAATATTTTCTTCAATTTTGACCAGCTGTATCCACAAGAAAAGAAAGCTCTAAGTATACAAATCTATAAGATCTGTGCTATGCTATGGGTGTGAAACATTTGTCCTAGCCCAAGCATCCGCAAACATATTGAACCCCAAGAGGGGATGTAGTGTTACGTAGAAGAAGAAGAATACACGGTAAGAAAATTTCGAAAATACGATCTTGCTCCAGAAAGCCTTGGAATATTTTGCAAACACTTATACATTTGGAGAGCTAAACTTGGGAAAGATATTGAATGTAACTTTGGTTTTATGGAAGTTGATGCTGCTGCATCGCGCGCGATTTTACAATATCTAGCTCATTTTCAATCAACATATTGATATTTATTTTTGTTAGCATCTATGCTGACATCGAGTTTCTCATTATATCCAGGCGAATTATAAATCGTTTTAATATAATCCTCAATCGAGAGAACTCCACTGTTAAACCGCGGGAATGATTAATCACTCTATTCATTCATGAACGTAATCACAAAAACCGTAGACAAATGTTTGCTAAGAGTCGAGAACATATACCCAATATTTGTTTTTTCCACATTCTTAAAATTAACACAGCATCCCATAGTAATCACGGAAATGTATCAAAGGTGCCGCAACTGGAGATAATAAGCTTCATAGCGCTCCTTTGCACGCGACCCAACTGTATCAATACTTCCTACTTAGATTAATATCAATACTGTATCAGAACGATGACTCGGCGGCTAATTTTCCACTTGAATCGGTTTGCTAAGGTCAGAAAAAGGTCTTTGGTTAGCCGAAACATAAATTGCTAGGTACCTAGCCACCCACGCGCTGCATACAGCAGCGGCATTTGGACTATGTTTTGGCGCTTGGCCAATGCATTCATCATCACTTGAAACATTTGATAGGCAATTTAATCACATCATCATGATCATTATATAAGAAAATTCGTAAAATCGTCACAATGTCAATCGCAACGAGCCTAGAATAAGCCCAAGGTCAATGTGACGCGGATGGACATTCACAATCCAACCGATTGCGCGACTACGGACATTCACTTTTCCAATCAACTTTCATCACTCAAAAATTTCACTTTTATTTATTATGAATAAATTACCATCACAATCCGTTAATACTGCATCAAATGAATTGATCCAATCTTTCACTTCCTGCGCTGGTAAATCCAACAATTTGATTGCTTGTTCACGACGAATTTGCATTTTTGTTGTCGTCGTCGTTGGAGTCGCGGTGGCTTTTATTGCAGTCGTAAAAAACGTTCGTCGTCTGTGAAATGGAACTTAACGTTTCTCTTAAATTCCTAAGAACACTTAAACAAAATATTTTTTGTTAACGTTAGTGAAAATTATTACAATAAATTTAATGTTGACAACATCTGAAATGATTTTTGGCTAGATACACTCCACGGCTGACTGGTAGATGAATGAACGGATTATGTCAGATTCATGTCAGATTTTGTGTGTAAAATTTGATGGTTAGGTGGAACGTTGAAAGGAACTGACGGGAAAGATGAATGGGACTGAGTGTTCAATGGATTTGAGTGGTTTTTCGTTTCGTGAAAGTATATTCGACTCGAATTAAAATTGTGGCTTGAAATGACTCTTAGGAATTTAGGATTGATATTGAATCGCATATTTATACCATATAAAGTGGTAAAATAATAATTGAGGACATCCTGAGTAGATTCCCTCCATGCATGAGCACTTACTTCAAAAGTATTTTTAACGGGATTGAAATCTTTCCACTCACATCTCTTCGTTCCATCAAACTCCACTCGTTTCTTACCAATTTTGCATTTGACAGCAGACAACAGCACCGCCACTTAACTTTGCTTCCAATTAGAAAACTTAAATTCGATTCAATCAAGCGCGAGAGTGGACGTCATAACATCCCCGCGTCGCGTAAATGTCTCGGATTTTCCCTGTAAATTTCGTCGGAAAAAACTCAAATTTTCATCTTGTCCCACTCGTTATACAGTGCACTTACCATTTATAATATACTTCTGAAATTAACAAATATCGGAAAACGCAAAATTATACCAAAATGTCTCAAGTGATTTGAACGGCGCCTCCCCCTTCACCCAAAATGAGAAGAAAGCTATTATCGTAATAGTTTTGTTGTTTGTGAAGAATTTTCACTTGTCGTCTTGGTTGTTTGTCCCTTTACAAATCAACGACCAGTGAACGCGATGTTGTGAAGTGATAGCAAAAAACAAAGTTTTCATTCGATTCCTCTTGCAAATTTGGTACGTGGCGTGCGTATCAACGAGATCTTAGCAATTTTTCCCTTGTGTTGTGTCCGCAGAAATCATATTTGCATATAATGATAATGGGTAGATTTTACACTTTATCAATTTGATATAAAATGAGAAGTGCGTGCGTCGTGATTTGAGTGTGTCTGATACAGTGAGAATATCCGAGTAAAAGGGGCGATGACAATGCTACCCCCATTAATAGAGCGCGACATTGAAAAATCAATTTCGTTCGCATACGCCATCGCGACGTAAATAGGTGACTTTGAGCCGTGCAGTGAAACTCCTCGACGACGGCAATAATATTGACCGTAGCCAAATTTGACGCCCCCGAATGCCAAACATGACAGAGAAAAGTTCGACGACCAACAACGGTGGGAATGAAAAATCCAGTAACGCTGGTAGCAACAATGCAAGCTCAGCAGTTGGTTCCAATACGTCCTCGGTCACAACCGGATCATCTAGCGCTCCAGTGGCTGCGACTTCGTCCTCAAGCAGCCACCACCTGGATACTGCCTCTCAACTAGCCACCGCCATGAAGAAGGATGACCCTGCACTTACGCGATTCGCAGATTACTTCGTTATCTGCGGTCTTGACCTCGACACCGGATTGGAACCTGATCGCTATGCTGGTAAATAGCCTTAAGTGGAACTTTTCAGCATTTTAAAAATACAAGAGAGCCGAGAAATTTTTTTCTATTTGCCTTGGGATTTTCACATTTGCTATTTACCTTACCCAGCGCCAGCTCCGCTTTTTCTCATTGCTTTTTCGTGCCCCATTCGCGAGCAGACACTTGTCTTTGGAGTATTTGCATTGTAACTTGGAGCCAGGGCAAGCAAGCACAGAGAAATGTACAAGAAACATTCGAAACATTCAATTCCCAGGCAGGCAGCGCTCGGCTGCTACTCCGTTGGCCTTTGTTGCTCTTTTGCTACTTTCGATTTTAATTGCGATGACCTAAAAGTTAAACTGAAAAATAATTTGCATTTCTTTTCTTCGTCATAACACATCGACGGCGTATTCGCGGCCGTCTCGAGCTCGATAAGTGATAATGAAGAATTTATCGGACGTGCAGAATAAATTTTCTACTTCAATTGCTTGTTTGATGGTCAGTTCGAAGTGTGCAACTTAATCAGGCATGGGTAGTCGGAGTAAAGCAAGTCCAGTATTGAACGAATGTCGTGAGACGACCCAATGAAGAGAAGATGATGGTCAATTAGGCGAACTTCTTTCCACATCGAAATTAATTCCAATTTATTTATGAAACTCAGATCTCGTAGGTTTCAGTTCAGCCATCACGAGCAATGCTCCAATGGCTGGAGGAAAGTCTCAGCAACAATTTATGATAGTGGCTCGCAACAACCATTGTGCGAGCAATTGCAGGTTGTGTGTGAAAATGAACAAGCATTTCGCATTCATAACATAATTCGAGCGAAGAAATTATAATGCTTGGGTAGGTTGGGACTTTCTCACGATCGTTTTTATCGTTTGAATTGGTTTGAAATGAATTGTGTAACTGATTTCACACTTTTTCTTTTAAGGCATGAAAAACAAGTAACAGTCGCTAGTGAGGTTTCGTAGGGTTCACTTTCGGCTCAACTTTTATTCGAATAAGTAATCTTTGCGGCAGGATTTCTTCAACTGAATAGAAATCAAATTTCTCTCGCAATGCTTCCATCTTTCTATGTTTTTTGTGAATAAATATAAATAACTCAACTTATTTTTAGCCTTATTCAACCTTTCTAGACGTGCTCAAACCCTTAAAACAATATCAAAGTGTTGTTATTTCAATGGGTTCGGGCTAGCAGTCAGTTGATCAAATCTCAACACTCCTCCTTGGGCAATTTACAGCGGAGCGTCTCAAAAATTCTTCTGTTGAGTGGCTTGGTGAGAATGTCTGCGATCTGCTTGCTGCTCTCGTCGTGTTGCAGTGCCACAGTGTTGCCGATATGTTGCTGGATGTACTTTCATGGTATTTCGATGTGCTTCTTTCCTCTGGTCGTCTTTCCTTCGTGTGCATTTTGTAGCATGTGTATGGCCGACATGTTATCGACGTACAGAGTGATCGGCAGCTCAGCTTCTAGAATGCCTAGTTCCAATGCAATCACTGACACTGCTGCTCGGTACTCGGCTTCTGCAGTTGAAGTCGCTCCCAAACGCTGCTTTTGTGAATACCAGATCACTGGCCCTCCTCTCATCACTAACACACCACTCGTTGACTGTCCTGTCTCAGGGTCTCCTCCAAAGTCCGAAACGGTGTCGGCCACGAGTGTCTTGCCTCCTCCGAAATGAATTCCGGCTGTCGTGATCCCTCTCAAGTACTGGAAAACACGTTTCACCATCGCCCGAGGGCTCTTTAAGGGCTTGTTGCAGAATCGACTGAGATAGTTCACGGCGAAGCTTATGTCTGGCCTGTTTATTGTGGCTAAGTTCAACAAACTTCCTATCGCCTCGCGATAGTTGTTCGGTGGAAGTGCCTCGTCGTTCTTGAAATCTGTCTTATGCTTGATCATTCCTGGCTCAGTGGGTGTGAATGCAGGATTGCACTGCTCGAGTTTCATCTTTCTCAAGATTTTCGTGTAGCGAGGCTGACTCACGAAGATACCGTCCTGGTCGATCTTGATTTCCATGCCCAAATACGTTAACTTGTTTTGTACTTTCTTGCTGAATATTATCTCGAATTCCTTGCTTATCTCGTCTAAGAGTTTGTATATTTCTTCTTCATCTTTTCCGGCTACCAATCCATGATCCACGAAGAGTGAGACAATAATGCTCTTGTTCTTGTTATAGTATATACACGGGTCGTCATCTGTTAATCAATCCTATCTTCTTCTCAAGGTGAGTGGTGACCCTCTCGGTCCACATCCTCGGAGCTTGTTTAAGTCCGTAGAGAGTCTTGTTCAACTTACAAACTTTCCTGGCTCCATCGTCGAACCCTTCAGGCTGGTGCATATAGATATCCTGCCCCAGGCTCTCATACAATAAAACCGCTTTCACATCGAACGATACCAACTTCATATTCTCCGACGCTGCGTGACTTAGGAGTAGGCGAATGGATGCATGGCGCGCTATTGGACTGAAAGTTTCCATGAAGTCCACTCCCTCCTTCTGTTCAAATCCCCTTGCCACTAGTCTGGCCTTAAGTCTCCCGTCCGCCTTCTCTCGATGTACCCAGCGACAAGTGGTCGGCTTCGCTCCTTCTGGACAGTCCACCAGCTTCCAAGTTTTCATCTCCATCAGCGAGTCGTACTCTCCACTTCTCACCTCTAAGTGCCTCACTCACCGAGATGTCCTCCGTTTCACCAATCATGGCTACTTTCGCGTTCATTCCTCCACGACGGGAGTCATGTACGCAGTCTCTCAGTCTCGGTGGTGGTTGCAGAGTCCGACGATCTCGCAGAACTCTCCTTCCTGACTTCTTCTGGCGCTGGTGTCTCATTCTCGTTGTCGCTTGGCTCCTCAGCACTTTCTCCAGTTCCCAGTTCTCGTCTTCTTCGTCTGTCTCGCTGCTGCTTTCTTCTTGCTTCTCAGGTGTGCCCTCTGGTGCGTGTGCCTCAAGTTCAGTTCCTTGCCTCAGTCTCATCTTTTCCTCGTCGAAGATCACATTGTCTGAGCCGATAATTTTTCTTTCAGATAAACCCGGTAGCAGGGTGAATCAATATCATAGCCAACCAGGATTCCCTTTTCTGATTTTCTATCCATCTTGCCTCTTTTCTGTTTTTGTGTCAGCACGTAACATTCGCATCCAAAGGCTTCTCAATCTTCGTTTTTCTTCCGAACCAAAGTTCTGCTGGGTTTATCCGTGGTACGTTGCTGGTTTCAGTGTGGTTGATCGTGAAGATCGCATGGTTCATTGCTTCTGACCACAGTTTCTCGTCCAACTTGTTCATGTGTATCGCTGTTCTGGCTGCCTCGACAATCGTTCTCATTTCTCTCTCAATCCTTCCGTTCTGCTCTGGCATGTGTACATCCGTGAAAGTGTGGAAAATTCCCAACTTGTCCATCATCTGTTTGATTTTTGGATTCTTCAGTTCGGTGCCGTTGTCAGACCTCAGACTTTTCACTCTCCTCCCTAGCTGGTTTTCAACGAGTCTCAGGTAACATTCGATCTTCTCTGGTGCTTCACTTTTACTCTTCATATAGTAACAGGTTCGGTAGTGAGTGAAATCGTCCTTGAACATGAGCCAATACTTCGCTCCTCCCAATGACTCATAGATAAAGAATTTAATTCGGGACGTTTCTAAAGTTACATCAGTCTTTGTACCATATAAACTGACTGATTTGTCTATCATATCTTTGCCAGTTTTACAATTTGCAATTTTGTTCGTAATCTTACTGTTTACATTTAAACCTATCAATGTTTGAGCCTCAACATTTTTCTTTAACCAAGCAGCGACTGTATCAGTTGACGCAGCACCTGCTGGTCTGGGCTTTGCACCCGTTATCATATCATACAGATCTTTGTTCTTAAGTGCTAGGTTTAATTGAAATGAAATTGACATTTCCTTGACTATCTACTTAACATTTCCAATTGAGACTTTACAGTATCCATTTTGCTTTAAATTTAACAATTCGAATGACTTCTGACAATTTTTAAATAAACAAAATGAATTTATAATCTTTCATGGCGATTTTCTGACTTGTAGGTTATGTTGTCCTTGCCGGTTCTGACGTCTTGAACTGCTTTCTCGACTTGCCTGACAATTTCCTTTCCTGACTTTAAAAAAACCCTTTTACAGCTGCCCTGGGCCCATAACCTGTTGTTATCTCAGAGGGGTTCGGGTTAGCTGTCAGTTGATCAAATCTCAACACAAAGCATCCATTTGAATATGTTTTGCCATGCTATTAAACATGAAATTCGCTTTTTCTACTCATCGTCTTATGCATGACAAGTCAGAATATGATATCGTTTTTCATCATAACTGCTATTCCTAAAATTCATTATTTTAAAAATTCTACTGTTTTCTCTCTATCTCAGGTTAACTCCACTATTAACCTGAAGCGAAGTAGCTTGGAATTTTGCTCCACTATTTCACAATGGTTCTAGCAGTTGAGTAACGGAAAAACGCTTACCCCATCTAATGTCACATTAACTTACCAACACAATCGGAATCGCTGTCCATCTCTCGCCTTTCAAAGCAAACATTTGAAGAAGGCATTCAACGTTACATTATATCCACACTCGGTTTTACTAATTTCCTGCTAGACTGTGCTCAAATAGAATTGTATTGCATCATTTAAATTATTAATCTTCTTCTTCTTCTTCGTAGCAGTACAGCCCTTCCCGGGTTTTCACTTCCTACCTCGGTCCATTGACCGCGTCCTCCGATTTCAACATCAAGCAGCGATGAACTGTCTTTGTCAGCAGAGTCAGACCAGCGTTTCCTTCTCACAGGTCTCCCAACGAATACCTTTTTGGGTACCCGTTGTTCATCCATACGATTCACATGGCCAGCCAATTGCAGGTTCCGCTGTCTTATAATCGTTGAGACATCCAACTCGTCAAATATTTCATACAGCTCATCATCATCTATGGCACGACAGCCCAAACCGGGCTTTGTCCCCCAAGATTAATCTCTTTCAATCATCACGTTCGCCAGTATATCAATCCCGGCAAGAATCTGCTGTCAGCTTCTATCGTGTCTTCTCATCGAGTCCTCGGTCTTCCCACTGGACGTCTACCTTGTGCTTTACCCTTTTATGTTCTTTTGGGTAGCCGGTTTTCTACCATTCTCTCTACATGACCCGCCAGTTGCAATTTGCGTAAATTTACGCAAGTAGATATAGGTGATTTATTTAATATATTCTACAGTCACGTGTTTCGTCCATAACACTCGGACCTCTTCATTGCACTACCTAACTTATCCTATTTATATGTTGCATCTAATTACATTACTTCTCACTTAACTATTTATCAATTACATTTCATAAACTTATCTAATAACCTTTACTTAAGGAACTTCAAAAGTTTTCTGACCCATTTCCTAAATCTAAGTTTAATTTTTTTCGACAGTTACTCTATTAATTTCCTTTGTTTCCCTACTGTCTTACTCGTTAATTTCTCCTCCCTTTTAACAACTTTAAAGTTCTCAATACCTATTTTGTGTTTACTGTCGATTATATGCTTCACTACCGTTGACCTCAGATTCCAGTTGACCTTCTTATTTGCTAACTCTACCTCCTTCATACGCTCATTGAATCTCGTTACCGCTAACCTCTTCGTTTTTCGACTATACGCCTGCAAACACTCACCACATGAGATTTTGTAGATGCCGCTCTTTTCATGTTCCGCCAATTTGTCCTTTTCGCTTTTCAAGACTCGTTTCAACAGCTTATCATTCTTCTATACCTTGTTTCTTCAACATCTTTTGAAGATCCCTACGCATTTCCGAATATGTGATCGCAATTCTTTTTACATTGTTTCCTTCCGATGTTAGCGTTGTACTATACATTGATTTAATTTCATTCGTCTTCGTTTTTTATTTATGATTTGTTCAATGCCACGTTTTTGTATCCATTTTTTTCACGCCGTGTCGATGGTGTAATCCAGCTCATTTTTGTAATCTTCGCTGTTCATTGGCACTGTTAATAGTTTGTGAATTATGCAATGGTATGCGGCCATCTTATGCTGGTAGATATGATTTGATGAGTTAGGAACCGGTATTTTTGCTCCTTGTTCAGTTTCGATTGTAAATTTTATCTGCGGGTGTAGTTTGTTCATTGAGTTCAGTTGGTCCTGTAGCTTGTCTTTTTTCACCACTGCTAAGATGTGGTCGAAGTATCTTACCCAAACACTAGGTAACATGTCTTGTTCCTCCATTCCATCTTCCAAGGATATCATAAATATTTGTGCAAGCAATGGTGATAATGAATTACCCATTGCAAATCCTCGGGTTGTTTTAAAATAGCATCCTCTGCAAGTTTTAAGTATATTTTGATGCGTTTTTTCTCTTCTTGGCTTTGCATTACCCTTTTCGTTAACCATATTTCAAATTGATGTAGTGCTTGCCTATGCGGTATGCTAGGAAATAAGGCTTCCACATCAAAAGACACTAAGATCTCATCTTATCGCATCTGCTCCATTTTTTGTACTTTCTGGACCAACTCTAAGAAGTTCTTGATAGAATGCTTCCCCCTGGTTAAGCCTATATTTTGACATTCTTTTATAAACCATTTTGCAATCTTGTAAGTCATTGAATTTGAGTCGGCAATCATTTCCCTCATTTCGTTACCATTTTTGTGAATTTTTTGCTGGCACTTGATCCTCGGAAATGATGGATTCTGCATCTTTAGCTGACTAAATATCTCCTACAATTACTTTTACTTCTTTGAGTACTTTTTCGACTCGTTTGATGGACCCCTGTATTGGGTTTGTTCTCAGCTCAAAGTAGCCACCTGCTTCAATTCTCCGTAATTCTTGCTGATCGTAGTCGGATTCGTCTATAATGTCTAATGTATTACCTTTATCTGCCTTCAGGTAATAAACCTTTTTTAACGTGTCTTTAGATTATATGAAATAAATCACGGTTACAGGAAAAAAATATTCCATAAAATTTATTTCATATTTTTAAGGCATTTTGAAATCGGTTTTACGTTTTTTCTAAGTTTTTTATTTCATCTTTTTTAGTGGCAAATTTTTTCATTTCAAATCTATTAAAATTCAGTTTCTTGAAAACATTGTACCATGTTTATTAACATTTAATTTCTTTACTGCAATGCAAAACTCACTACTGCTAAAATCTGCAGATTCCATAGGAAGCGAATTGTTCTGTTACATTTTAGACCAAGATCTCATCAACGTCTACCTTTATTTTAGTTTTCATAAAAATCCAATATAAATTGAATCAGTCATTTCCAAAAGAGGGTATCTCCACTTTTTTCATGAAAACACTTTTTACGGAATTCTGTTTCTGGGCACCGTTACTCATATAATCCAAATTAAAACGGGCCATGTCCCACTAGCTTAGTACCCTTAAAACACCAGGCGATTCATCAGTCAATCCGAAAAGGGGTCATCTCCCAGAGGTGGCCACTTTTGAAAATGAACTGCTGATGCGCATGCGCACGTTCTTTCTTCCATTCCATGCATTACCACTTCCTATAACTATTGTTTGCAGTCAAAAAGTCGTGATTTTCTTTCAATATCAAATTGTTGTTTATTATTGTGGTAAAATGTCTGATAACAAAAGTGAAAACTCTTCTCCAGTACCAGAGAGAAAAAAAGGAGTGAAAAATCCAGATAAATATAAGAAGAACGCAATAATAAAAGCAAAAGTAAGGGGAGATGCTCATTTAAATCACGTAAACAAACAAATGGGGAGTAGAAAAACGGGAAACACGTGCGCGTAAGTTTTATTATTGTTTTATGAAATGCAAATTATTTTTTACTTGTTTAAAACATTGCATTCTTAAACCCTTAACACACCACCGAACCGAACGCGCTCTGTGCAACACACAGTCGGACCATCCAGTCGTTCTTAACGTTTACTGCGCGAAATGTTTTTGATTTAGAAACTAAAATCGCTTTCGTGACAGCAATCATTGTTGCTACATGCACACCGCTACAAATTAGGCAACAGTACAGTCACATGAAACAAATAAAATAACTCATCTGAGACCAATCAAATATCGCAGAGACCGCCGAAAAAAGATTGGTCACTACACTAAAATACCTTGAGACAGGCAGAGAACTCACTGATTGGGATTTGGTCCATCGAACCGTACACATCCGCGAACCCGGTCTGGTGGAAAAACCATTGAACTCGATTGGACTTAATAACGGACTGCTCTTCACACAACTGAATTTGTTACGGAGTGGACCACATATGTCCGTGTGTTAACACTAGCGTTTATCACATTTTTCTGACTTTGTTAGATATTCCTGCAAGTGTTTTACCGAAAGTGGAAATTCTTCTCCAGAACCAAAGAGAAAAAAGGAGTGAAAAATCCAGATAAATATAAGAAGAACGCAATAAAAAAAGCAAAAGTAAGGGGGAGATGCTCATTTAAATCACGTAAACAAACAAATGGAGATTAGAAAAACGCGAGACAAATAAAATAATTCATCTGAGACCAATCAAATATGCAGAGACCGCCGAGAAAAGGTTGGTCACTACACTAAAATATCTGAAAACAGGCAGAGAACTCACAACTGATTGGGATTTGGTCCATCGAACCGTACACATGTGCGGATGTTGTCCGGAGCGAACCCGGTCTGGTGGAAAAACCATCGAATTCGTTTGGATTTAATAACGGACTGCTCTTCACACAACCAAATTTGGTACGGAGCGGACCAAATATGTCCGTGTGTAAACACTATTAGCATAAAACTAGCGTTTACCACATTTTTCTGATTTTGGTAGATGTTCCCGCAAATGTTTTACCGGAGTGCCGGAACATGAAATGGACGAGATAATCACGAAAATGAACCAATTCAAGGCAAAAGATGAACAGGATATTTTTCTCGAGGGACTTATTGATTCGACAAAATTAAGGTCCGCAAAAAACGAATGAATGAGGAAGATATACAGGAAACACCTTTACTTATCACATTGAGTATAAAAAAATACAAGTAGTTTGCCGCCCCGCTTTTCTATCCTTCTGTGGCGTAACTAAAAAAAGAGTCGAACGACTTTGTCGATTGCCGAGTCAGGGAAAATTGCCTCATGATTTAAGAGGAAAAAGTCATGGCTCACGTACTGCTCGAGCTATTTCTGGAGAAGTTTGCCAGCTAATTCATAATTTTTTGAAAGTATTCTTACTAAAGAAAGACATTATGCAGAAGACACGACAAAAAGATAACTTTCAGCCCAACTTAATGTTAAAATCATACATCAACAATGTTTAAAAGATAATCCAAAGTGTAATGTAAAACACAAATGTTTTCTGCAATACTTTCAACAAAATTTTGATTTCGTCTTTTTTATTACCGGTTCTCGTTATTTTGTTGCCTAGATATACAAATTCGCCCACATTTTTGATATTGTATTCACCAAGTCTGATATTTTGGGTGTTTGAGGTATTTTCTCTCGACTGCGTCATAAGCTTTGTTTTATTCTCATTGATTTGTAGCCCAATTTCTTTCGCTTCGCTGTTGAGTTCCAGAAAAAAATTGTTGGCGGCTGTTAGCGACCGTGACAAAATGTTGATATCGTTCGCATAAACCACCATTTGGCTCGATTTGTATAGTAACGTATCTCTTGTATAGAAAGGTAGCTTTCAGATGACAGATTCCAGAGCCAAATTGAATAGCTATGTGGCCATCCTATCTCCCTGCTTTAGCCCGATATTTGCGTCAAAGGCGTCGGTATGTTGGTTATCGATGTGGTCTTGGAAGGTTATCAACGTCATTGTCATTTTGGTAAGACGGACTAATTTTCTGAGATACCAAAGCAAAGCATTATTTGATACAGTACGTTACGATTAATACTGTCGTATGCTTGCTCAAAGTCAACGAATATTTGGTGTACGTCTAAGTTGAACTTCCAGTATTTCTCAGGTATCTGCTTGATTGCAAACAATTGGGCTATCGTCGATCTACCTGCTCTAAAACCACCTTGATACTCCCCAATAATCCTGTTGGCGTATGATCTGATTTATTTTCTAAGATTTTCGAAAATATTTTTTACGCCGTGCCTCTATAGTTTTCGCACTGTTACTTGTCGCCTTTTTTGTGGATAGGGAATGTAATAAATTGGCTCCATTAATTCGACGTATGTTCTTGTTGTCAAATATTCTGGATGACTTGATGGATGGCTTTCTGAACATCGCTGCCACCATATTTAATGAGCTTCACTTGAATCTCATCGATGCCCGGCGCTTTATTATTCTTTTGGGCTTTGATGGTGGAACAAACTTTATCCAGAGTTGGTGAGGCCAATAGAAGCGTTCCGGGTATATCTATAGGCTCCGATGTTCTGGAGCTGCGCGGAGGGTTTAGGAGGTTCTTGAAATATTTCCTTAATCTTGTTTTCATTCCGTTCTCCCGACAAATATCTTTTGAGTATCCATTGCTCGTCCATGCGACTCTTGTGTCCAGCCCATTGCAGCTTCGGCAGTCTTACAATTATTGAGACCTCCGGCTCATCAAAAAATTCATACAGCTGATGGTTCTATCGAATTCGCCATTGGTCCCCAGCTAGCTTCGCCCCGTTTATTCAACCTCAGGACCCGTCGCTCAATATATTCGCGGATGCTTAGGTTTGACTTCTTCTTCTTCTTAGCACAACTGCCCCTCTCGGGCCTTCGCTTAGAGATAGTTAGAGTATCTCATTGTCATGATCAAATGTATAGGCACTCCACAAGGCGATATGATCATTATCACGCTTTGGCCGTGTGTCCGTCCACCCAGCTGCGATACGTTCTGATTTTATACCAGCAAGTATCATAACTGAGCAGGCTTATAGTCCGTTTGAAGAATCACTCGAAATAAATCTCGTTGACGCCAACGAAACTCGAACCAGAGACCTTCGGCTTACGTACTTGTGCTTGGTGCAGTAAGGAGTTTACGCAGCGTCCAATTTTATCCTTTTCGGCGTCTCTTCTATTAAGTTTGTCTCCAAAATATACAAAATTATTCACAATTTCAAGGTTATAGTCTCCTACGGTCGATTTTGTCGGGCTGGAGCGTTCTACCTCATTTGAATCAGTAATTTAGTTCTGGTTTCATTAACTCGCAAGCCAATTCGATTTGCTTCAGATTCTAGACTCAAAAATGCTCCTTTGGCATCTGAAATCGATCGTGCCATAATATTGAGGTCATCAGCATATGCTACCAACTTTGTGGACTTGAACATTTGTGTACCAGAGGTTTCCGCTGATGTCTTCCTGATGACATGTTCCAGCATCATATTAAAGAGCATTGGGGCAAGTCCATCCCATTGTTTTAAGGCTGATTCCATTATGAAACTTTCTGTTAATTCGCCTTTTACCTTGAACTGGGACTCTGTGTTTAGCATCGTGACTCTTACCATGCGAACTAGTTTTGTTGGGATGTGAATGTCAAGCATTATTTTGTACAGGCCATTTCTGTAGACACTGTCATGTTTGCTTGAAGCCTACAAAAAGTAAGTGCACATTGATGTTATATTCCCAGCATTTTTCGAGCACCTACTTAACTAAGAACATTTATCTATTGTAGACTGTCCACTTCCATAGCCTCCCTGATACTCTCCTATAATACTTTCATAGTACGGCTTTAATTTTTTTCTATCATTTTGGAAAGCACTTTATAAGACGTACACGATCGAGCGATGCCTTTATAATGTCCACACCTTAACTTGTCTCTCTTTTTGTGTACAGGGCTGATCATACTTTTCCGCCGCCAGACCTCTGGTAACTGCTCCTCTGACCACATTCTGCATATTAGTCGATGAAAAGGTTACTTCGGTGCTGTCTGTACCTCGTCTCTGATTGATGGTGGAACTGAGACGTCTTGGTTTGCTTCTGGAATGTTCACAACTTCAATAGTTGTTGGAGACGGTATGAATAGCTTCTGGAAATATTGCAGTCATCTGTTTTTAATTTCGATTAGGTTACCTATGTATGATTGCTGCTTGTGTACTTTTGCAAAGTTTTATAGCTACATTCGCCAATCTGACTTCATGTAGAGTTTATGTTTTCGTTTATCTATTAGACTTGGCGTTGATGGTCAGTCGTTTCTTTCTCCGGCACATTTTTTAGCTTATCATCGGAGGGTATTGTATTGTTCTTCTTTGGTCCGAGTTGGTCGCTGGATGTCTTCTTTGTATGATTGGTTCCATTTTTAACCGCTTCCTTGAATTCTTTGTCGTATCAACTTTTGCATTGTAGTCAACCAGAACAATTTTAATGTTGTTTGACGGTAATGCATCGACAGTGCGTTCGGTGCTGTAAAATACGTCCTTCTCCTTGTCCTCTATGGGCGTGTTACAGTTGGCAAGCCAAACAGTGAAGAATTTGGTCTTGATACGAATCGCGCAGGTCATTTCGTAAACGGGCTTGAAGTTGGTCACAATTTGTTTAAATGTGCTTTCAACAATAAAAGTCACCCCGAGCTCACGACTTTCTTGCGATTTTCTTCTTCTAAACACAGTGTGTGCTCGCATGTCAAACGTGTCTTCATCTGGTTTCTTGCACTACGAGGAGACAGAGTACAATGTTGGCACAAGAGTAGCAATGTTGGCACAATTCCCGCAAGTTTTGACGACCCGTTCAATGGCGGTGCTAATGTTCAGCCAAAAGACGTGATGCCGCGAGAAGCTTCATTCGGCTTTCGCCAGGGTGACCATGAGGTAGATCCTCGAGAACGCGCTAACGATGTACCTGTCGAATAAGACTATTCGCTCTCCGAAGAAAATGTCAATCTTGTTCGATGCTGTGGTGTGCTCGATGCTACAAGAATTCTGCCGCTTCGCTATTGTTTATTTGATCGTTTTTCTGTGGCCATGTGTCGTTTTCAAAGAATTTCACGATTTTGCTGGGTTATAGATGAACTCAAATAGCTGCTTGTATGGCATCAAATGTGACTGAAAGCTTCTTGGCTGATTCTTCCGCTTCCCCTGCTAACCCCGTTATTGATATTACAATTTATTGAAAGATCTCGTCAAGACCTTTCATTTGAATACCCTACTCGACTATTCGATCATATCCTTAGCGACTCTAGCTTCTCTAGTTCCTGAGGAAACTGGCTATGACGCACTAACGGATACAAATTCACCGAAGATAGTCGAGTAGGGTGTCAAATTAAAGGTCTTGATAAGATCTTTTAATATCAGTTGTTAAAAGTGCAATATCGATCGATACTGCCTATCCCGGCAAGACAAGCGAAAGAAAACGAAAAAATTGAGTATACCCTCGCGATGGGACACATGTAGACCGAAAAATCGGAAAAAATCATGCAGGTAATTATACTCGTATATGGGTGCAACAAAGACAAACACTTAGCAGTCGAAAGTCGCTGAATTTTGATAGTAATAGCAGGATTTATGAATTTCACATGTTCGGCAATCAAATCGGCGTGTTTAGCTCCAGATTCTAGATTTTGAGAAGAGGAGGAATTTAAATTTGGAATCTTCGATGGCTGAAATATCAATTTTCGAAACCAAATGCAAAATTTTGCTGGCTCTGACTATCTCGTAGCTTTCATGACCACAGAGGGTAGCACCTTTCCTTGGACTTAACAGCAAAATGGTCGACAGAATCCACTCTTTAGTCCTTCGGTACCCACAAATCGTTTTTATCAGGAACCCCAACGACCTTTAGTTCGTTCACAACTGACGGCCGTTCGTTTACATCTCCCTCTGGTCGTTTTAGCCTCCTATAGGAATAGATTCTACAATTTTAAGGACTGATGTGTTGGTTTAGACAACGTAGGGAGTTGCTAATTCCTCATTCGTTTTTCTGGCGCTTACATTGTTCTTGTTTTTTTCCTGGAACTTGTATTGAATTCCTTGAAAGTTTATTTGCAAGATCAATTGCTTAATATCAAGCGTCTTATCCTTTCTATACTTCATAGTAGTCTTGATAGAAGTTTATTTTGATCGCAGAGGAGCCCTTATTGAAACTTGGCCTTGAAAGTACTAGAGCATCTTAGTATTGGCACAACTTGCGTCGTCAAATTCATCGATATGGATACTTTTATAAACTCGCTTCTCTTGCGAAATATTTTTTCTCAACATTCTGATAATCAGCAAGTACTCCTATCAGACTTCCATTCCATATGTGGTAAACTTTATATTCTATACGACCCATATATCAAAATACCGCATACTATCTACTTTAATTACACAAAAATAGTGACTAATAGCCGCTAGCATGTCTACTGGCTTCATAACCTCATGCCCAAAGCAAGTATTCAACGTAATATCTTTAATTCCACCTAACGGAAGTTATCAGTTGACGACTTGGTAAGACTGGTTTCTCGCCTTGCAATTATTCAAGATAAACTCGTTTAATTGCCCGAAAATACGAGTAAACTAGAAACAAAAGAAACACCATTTAAATAAACAACTATACTAACCCCATAAGCTCAACCATAAAACCACCTCATGTTTCCATTTTCATATGTTTTGAATACAAAAGGAATTATCGCGCTATTTTGGAATTTCGCGACTCCATCATCACTTTAGACTTTACCATATATATAGCATGGAGCAGAACAGATACTTGCATCTGGACGGGAAAAGATTGTAAGTAAAGTACAAGTATTCGCTGTTGAGAAAATGTGAAAAGAAAACAAATTGTTGTAGATTATCCGATCCGTAAAGCGAGAGTACGAGAACGGGTTTCAAATCGTGTGCGATGTAAGACGAACCCGAGACTTAGTATCGTAGATACACAAACAATAGATTCAACTGTTTTATTGCAAAAATTGATGATGCAAATCATACATACGAGTGGTGTATATGTACATATTCTTTCCTTATCCATCTAGAAACCGTATCTCGATTCACTGGAAAGACGCTGACGGTGCTTGGTACGACAATATGGGGATGGAAGCAATATATCTTGTATCTTCTGGTTGTAAGTAGCGTCTTTCGTCGCCATATTTCACAAATTTAGATAGCAGGATTGCCGTTGTACAAGAACATGAATGTCTTGGGTCATTCCGCGGTCACATATAAAGTGCATTGAATGATTTTAATTGAAATAAAACAGCAAATACGAGTACATATGTATGTTATGTATGAACGAGTATCTGCTGATTGAAGTTAACTGTCTAAGGATATAAAAGTGATTGGAAACCTTTGTAACGTAAGAACGACAAAAACCGTTCTTACTATATTAAAAATTCTAGTTTATGCAAATTAATCCAACCAGAATCTTATTCAATTAAATTTCATGGTTGAGACGTATCATATTTTTACCAAGGTTAACTTCTTCGACATAATATTTTATGAGTTCGTCGAATCCTACGCAATTGAGAAACAAGAGTGAGAATAGAACCAAAGTAAACAAATGAAATTTAGTATTTTCTTCTAGATATGATGATTAAATGGTTCTTGTTTCCTGTTTCGAAGATGTTTTATGTTCCTAGTTTTTTTTTGCGAGTGTTCCCCTGAATGGGTATTTGTTGGATTTTATATTTTTCAGCAAAAATTGAGTAGAAAAAAGAATGAATTAGCGATTGTTAACGTATTGCATTTTGCAATATGTTATTATAAGTTTTGAGGTAGACAATTAAGTTTGGCTTAGAATTCTCACATGGGGATGCTAATTTTATTGCATTGATACTCATGAAGTATTATGTGGAGTTACTAGCTTGTATTTGAATTGATGAGAAAGGAACACTTTAACACAAATTTTATAAATAAGTTTGAAGTTCTATAACAAAAATATCGATAGCAAATATTCGTCGCAAAAGTTCCAAGAAGAGAAAAGCTGTACAATATGAAACTTGGAGAAGTTCTTTCACAACCCTATTGAAGTTGTTGTATCCGTCCGTCTGTCTACATACAGTCGCGATAATACTATAGAGCATAGCCCACATTTTAATGATTTGAGGGAAAATCAAGCAGGTAAAAGAAAACTGGGTATATGAATTATTAATTTATAAGAGTGTATTAATCGAGCAGTTCGCCCCCACAAATTACGCGATAAATCAGCCAATGCACCCTCAAATGCAACAGCCGACGCATAAACATAGGCACCCGCAAAATTATGCAACAAACAGCCATCATAATCGACGATCCCGCGGGGCGATACCTGACAAAGATCTGCCATCCCTACACAATTGCGATCAGCTGGCAAGTGATCGATGACAGATTTCTGTCTATAAAATTGTTGAATGGGGGGATTTCTCAATAGATTCAAAAGGTAATATCTATAGGAGTGAACTTAACAAAAGAGTGCGTGCAGCTATAAGTAAATATCCTCGCTCATTTTATTTTCGATGACGTTGAAAAGATACGTTCAGGCGTTTTTTAAATCAATAGCAAATTTGTTGGATCCTCACACACATATAGACAGAGTTAATATTGGTCATTCGATTTTTATATTTTTATCTAATATAGCAGGGGTTGAAAACTCTCGAACTTGTTGCATGTAATTTAGATAGTCATTTGAAAAAAACTAGAAATATAAAACAAAGCTTAATTGATCACTACACCATTTTTACTACTCGAATAAGCACACATATGAAGTTGTTTACGTGCTGAGTTCATCCGGTTTGGGGTTAACCCAGATGTTATACAAAATATTGTGCACAACTTTGTGACATTCAATAGACGTGCAGGTTTATTTGCTACAACAGGTTGCAAGCGATTAAGAAAAATAGTGTAAGTGGAAGTGACCAGAGTTTCAATGATAAATTATTTTACTTGAAATAAAATAGATACTTGTCGATGCGTAAAGAAGGCAGCAAATAATTTTACAGACCTCATGCCAGTTTTCTATAAAGTATTTCTTTTCTCTAGAACTTGTGCATTATCACATTTAAATACTGTCCTTAATCATATCAAACATAATGTGGCTTGACTTTTGAGTTGAAGTCATTCTAAATCAATTATTTTCAAAATTGGAAAATTCTACGCTACGTATCTACGCTGTATTTGTCGCGTACAGCTTATAAAAAAAGAAGCAAAAATTTTGTGTGTAATAATGAAAATAAGCTGATCGATAGTTTCTTGTTTATAGTGTATGAAAACGGGAAATGAGACCGAACTACTAGGAAGTAGTTATATTTAAAAATTATGATTTCTGTAATTTTTATGTTGCCACTTCCAAGTTAAATTGGTTTAAATATAATTTTTTGGGCTTTTACTTTTTAAACTGGAAAAATATAAGCGGGAAATTTGAAATAAACACAAATTTTGTTATGAATTTATTATTATTTCTCAAAAAGTTGAATGAAATCAGCTTAATAATTCCCGGTAAAACAACTAGAGAGTATCAAGGTGGTATGCTCTGCTTCGGCATCCCAGACAAATTAGTCCGTCTTACCAAAATGACAATGACGTCGACGACCTCCCAAGCCCGCATCAATAACCAACTCATCGACGCCTTTGACACAAATATCGGACTAAAGCAGGGAGATGGGCTGGTCCCATTGCTATTCAATTTAGCTCTGGAATATGTCATAAGAAAGCTTCTTGTCGATACTAGAGGTACGTTACTATACATGTCAAGCCAAACGGTAGCCTATGCCGACGACATCAAAATTTGTCACGGTCATTAACAACTGACAAAGAACTCTTCCTGAAACTCGACAGCGAAGCAAATCTAGTCGGGCTAGAAATCAATGAAAATAAAACAAGGCTCATGACGCAGTCGAGAAAAAATACCTCAAGTACACAAAGTATCACACTTGGAAAATGTGAGCGAATTTGTGTATCTGGGCGCCAAAATGACGGGAACCAGTAATGAAAGAGACGAAATACGTCTAAAAATACAGCTCGCAAGTATACTATTTTATTCAGTTTTGACGATCTTGAAGACCAGCTACATACAGAAAAACAAAGCTCCAAGTGTATAAATCTGTGGTAAGACCTGTGTTATGCTATGGGCGTGAAACATGAACTCTAATCCAAGCATCCGCAAATATATTGAACGCCTTTGAGCGACGGGTCCTAAGGCGAATAATCGGAGCAAAGCTAGACGCGGACCAATGGCGCATTTGATACAACCATGAGCTGAATGAAATTTGTGGCGAGCCTAAGGTCTCAAAGATTGTCAGACTGCGGAAGCTGCAATGGGTCGGGCACTGCAAACGCTCGGATTTCAAAATTGGAGGACGCGGGCAATGGACCGAGACAGTTGGAGGTGCTATTTGCAGGAAGCGAATGCCCGAAAAGGGCTATTGTGCTACGACGAAGATGAAGAAAACGCCTATCAAGATATTGCATAATTTTTTAAGCAGATTTTCAAATTTTTGAATTTGCGACACCAATTTAGGATACGTCTTCAACCACTTATGCCGTTATCTGGCTCAATCTACTCTAACTGAAAATGTAAAGCCAAACTATGGCACCGCGTACCGAACCAAACCACCGAACCGATCAGTTGCTAATTATTAAAACCCTACTCCCTCGGCGGAACACTCACCTCCCGTCTCCTTTCCTCCTAAAAAAGAACGACTATCTACTGAAAAGGGAAGAGTATGATTAACTTAATAATATATTGTTTCATTAATTTTATTTCCTAGCATTTAAACAAAATATTGCTTTTTTACAAAAATAACGTATTCTGAAAATTTTTTTCTTACTCAATTAACAAAGTCTAATAAGTTTGAGATTAATTTAAAATCGATGTTTATCATCCTCTTTCAATATGTTGAAATGTTAAACAAATAAGTATGTCACAAAATATTTTTTCTAACGTATAAAATAAATAAACATTCAAACTTGTCTACATGCTTAAAGTAAAGTGACTCATTTGTATTGTCTGAAAGAAATTTAAGTGTTGTTTTTTTTTCTTGTATCCTTTTGCTTTTAAACTTAAGTGATAAAGGTTCAAAAAGCAGTATAATAGGTTTTCATTTTCCTTTTCTGTTGACACATACAAGGAATTGCAATTATTCGGATTCAAATCGCGTTTTATGTGTTGGTTTTAATAAATGTATTATAACAATCGATAGAATTAATTTTTTTTCCGTAGCACACCAGCCCCTTTCGGGCCTTCGCTTAGAGATAATTCGAGTATCTCATTGTCATGATCTAATGTATCGGCACTCCACAAGGTGATATGATCATTATCACGCTTTGGCCGTGTGTCCGTCCACCCAGGTGCGATACGTTCTGATTTTAAACCAGCACGTATCATAACTGAACAGGCTTATAGTCCGTTCGAAGAACCACTCGAACTTAATCTCGTTGACGCCAACGAAACTTGAACCAGAGACCTTCGGCTTACGGACTATTCGATAGAATTCATAATAAATACGGAAAAGAAAGGACTTCACTGTTCGACTATGTAATGGCAAATGAATCTCAGAATAATTCGCTCCTGGCGATCCACACTACTGAACGTCTAGTCTCAAAGAAAATGTCGAACTGATAATAGTTATTGAGATTGATACACCAATACAAACGTAATCAATACACAGCTACAAAACATTGTAAAAACATTCAACTTATTTCTTTAATAATATACGTAAATCTTCTGTATCTTAACTTGTATCTAAAAACATATATAGTTGCTGCTACATCTAAATTCAACGATAAATGACCGAGCGAAACTTTTCGATTCATGCAACAACAATTGTAAACTCGGCGACTTCATTTGTTACCATTTTTATAATTTTATTTTCAGCTAGTTGTATGAAAGTTTTCTCGTTAACTAATAGCTTTGAAAATATATTCCATGATTCAACACCACTACTGCAAGTAACATTTATTCATGCTGCTATAGGTTTAGCAATATGATGCATTTCTTTATCACTTTCGGCACATATAATTAAAATGCCTCTTAACATTGAAAATTTATTATTAACTGTTGCGAGAAATCATCAAATCCTCTCCGAGATATGATAAAAATTTAAGCAACAAGATCTCTTGTTTACATTGTCAGTGGTGTTTCTTCTTTTTCTTCTAACTTTCTAATTATCATCAGTATCGTCGCTGTTCGCCGTTGACAGTTAATTCTCCTGAGCACGTGCTGCAATCAATTTGGAAAGTGGTTACCAATCCTCATCGTCATCATCATCTTCATCATCGTCCTCATCTTCATTAACTTCAGGATCCGCACTCGTATCAGGCTCCAAATTGTCATCAGCTAAATCTTCACTAACTTCATTATCTTCCAGCTCATTGTAATTTTCTTCAAATTCATCAATTTCATTTCCCTGTGGAAATTTTGGTTTTTCTTCTACTTCGATTCGCGCATCATGTCGCGAATTATTGTCGGCATGAGGGAAATTCAATAACCGATGACTACCTACTGTTGCTGCACGAATCATGACATGACTCCCCCGCTCAACGAGCACCACGGACAGAACAGGTGAATCCGGGAAATTTCAAAGGGTACTGTTGCGGTCACGGGTGAAATCCAGTCTAACTCGAGATAACTCAAGAATATCAGCTGAAGATTAGGGTGTAAGTTTATATATAACACAACCGTTAACGCCTTCTTCATTACTTCTAATAGGTTTCTGCGAACACTTCCCCACGCAATGACAGAACGGTAAACGAAACCGCAACGTCTCGTGGCGGCTTCTGGCCAGAGATCTGTCATTCCGACATTTGATGGACTGATTTCGAGCTGCCCAATTGCCGAATGTCAGATCCCTCTCCGCCACCAAGCCGCAAATTATAACAAAGGCATGTTCCTCAGCTAACCGTACTACGCCTTATCCTTGCCTGCATCTTTTTTTGGTTATTGGATGCGGCTCACGATATGCTTCGTTTTTTGTTGGTCAGCAAAAAACCTTCCATTGACATGGAGAATGTGCACAGGGATAAATTGTATTTTACCTCGATATCTTTAGAGAGTTTTTCCAAATGACATGAGGTATAGGCAATCCAGAAGCCGTGGCTCTCCTGCCGGTTCAGCTGCTTAATTTCCAATCTACTATAGGCCGATAGGAATCATATCGCAAATAATTTAATTCAAATGCTCTACCCATTGCCGAGTGAAACTTAACCAGACCAGAGTCGCTATGAACATTTGGGTCCCCCAAAAGTGACCTTTACTTGTCCAAAAGTAGGTTGGTAAAATTAAATTTTTAAATCGTAAGTTAGAATTAAACTTATGCTTATTTTTGAGTACGTTTAGACTATCTAAGAATAGTTCATTATAAATTCAAGTCACATTTTATTTAGCATTGGATTTAAAATAATATTTTATTTACTTTGCACTTCATTTAATTGAATATTATCCAATCTTGTATCAATCGATGCTTCTATGTCAGCTAATGTACTATGATTTCTGACTCAATTCCAATAACCCAGACCAAATGACGCTCAATTATAAGCGTGCTAATATGATAAGATATACGAGTACTAAACTGATAAGTTTTATCACACATGCATTGGCGTCAATTTGAGGGTATTAACATAGATTTGTTGTGATTGGATTTTAAGTAGTTTTGTGATTTATATGAATCAGCTTCCAAAAAAAACCTAAAAATGTTTCAAGGTTAATAAAACGAGGTCTTTAGTAATATTAATTACTATATATTTTCGATTCTTCTTACGTTGTTAAATTATTAACAAAATCTTGACGGAATTATACTTCTCTCGGCAAATTCTTATATGAATGACAATAATACTGAAATGTTGAAAGCACTACAAACAGAATATTCACAGCCGCTTCTTAATACTTCAATCGGTATTATAGCAGAAAGTGATTCTAATATGCTATTCATAACGAATTATATGACAACGTATTTACAAGTAAAGCTAAAATTTAAAAATTGACTTTTGGGTGCATTCAGGTTTCTTTTTGAAAACAAGAAATTTGAGTGGTAAAAACTTTAAAGATTTTATTGTTCATCAACATCATTTATGATGCGTCAAGGGACTACAGTCTGCTTCTATCGTGTCCTTTCAACGAGTTCTTGGTCTTACCGCTAGACGTCTACCCTGTGCTCTACCCTTTGATGTTCGTTTTGGTAGGCGGTTTTCTTCCATTCTTTCTACATGGCCCGCCCATTGTTATTTTTGTAGCTTTACGCTAGTACATAACATACAGATGGTTCATCAAATAGTTCATACAACACATCGTTGTAACGTAGTCTCCACTCTTTTCCTTGTTTCACTCAGCCGTAGATTTTCCGGAACACTTTGCGTCCAAGAATGTCGACTGTCTTTTCGGATTCGCTCGTTAGGGTCCATGTTTCACTTCCCTATGTTTGATAAGTGATTTGTAAATACGAAGCTTAGTTTGTCTGTGCGCAACTCTGGACCTTAAAATGGGTACTACGGAGTAATTGGCTTTATTTGCGGCATTTATGTGGCGTCCAATCTGGTCCTTTACGATGCCTCTTCTATTCAGATTGGCTCCAAGATACACGAAGTTACTCACACTTACAAGGTTATAGTCTCCTACGGTCAGGTTTTCTCGGGCTAGAGTGTTATTTTTTGAATCATAAATTTAGTTTTAGTTTTATTAAATCATAGGCCAATTCAGTTTGCTTCGAATTCTAGGCTCAGAAACGCTCCTTTGACATCTATTGAACGTGTCGTAATATTAATATCATCAGCATATGCTACCGATTGTGTGGACTTGAACATTAGTGTACCAAATGTGTCAACTGATGTCTTCTTGATAACGTGTTCCAGCGCAATATTAAAGGGCATTGGGCATCTTTGTTTTAAGCCTGATTTCATTTTGAAGCGCCCGTTAATTCGTCATTTACCTTGACCTGTGACTCTGTGTTTAGCATCGTGACTTTGATCATTCATACTAGTTTTGTTAGGACGGCAAAGTCAAGCATAATTTTATACAGAGCGTTTCTATCGACACTATCCTATGCTTGCTTGATGTTGTATTCCCAGCACTTTTCGAGCACCTGTTTAACTGAGAATATTTGGTCTATTATAGACCATTCACTTCCACGATACTCTTCTGTAATCCTTTCATAGTACGGCTTTAACTTACTTTCTATGATTTTGGAGAGCACTTTATAAGGTGTACACATTAGAACGATTTCTCTATAATTTTCACATCTTAGCTTGTCCCCCTAGTTGTGTACAGAACATATACTTTCTCGCCAGTCCAGTGGTAACTGCCCCTTTGACCATATTCTGCATAATAGTGCTACTTAGATTCTCTGCCCCGACTTGATCCCTGGATGTATTCTTTGGACAATTGGTTCCTTTCTTCAACCGCTTCCTTGCATTTTTCGTCGTACCAATCGTTCCCACATTTTTTGATCGATGCCCAAAGACCTCTTCAGCTGTTTCTGCTACCGCATTTTCTACTGTCTTCCACATGTGTTTGATGTCATCATTACTTTCTTCCGCCTGCGGAGATATGTTTATGCAATTTTCCATCGCTGACATGTATATTGATGTTACTGAGCTATCCTTAAGCTTGTGTTTCTGGTACCTTGGGGTAACTGATCTTCCTTTTTAGGTCTTTGTAAAAATTTTTTTTTCCGTCTGTCCGTGCGTCACAGCTAGTTTCCTCAGAAACTATAGAAGTTAGAATGCTCAAACTTTGTGAAAAGGTCAGAAGTGATAGTCTCTCAAAAGTTAGGGCCTTAAGGAAAATTTTAAAAAATTTTAAAAGGGGTGTCCCCTCTATTAACGAATTGGCCCTTAAAATTTTTTTTAATCAAAGGTAGTCGAGTGGGGAATCAAATGAAAGGTCTTGATTAGAACTTTTAGATCCTGAAATAAAAAAATCATTCTATGAATTAGGGGGTCCAAAGGAAGGCAAAATGTACGCTCGTTTTCGTATGAGGATATGGTTGTTTTGGTTGAATGTGCGACCATCTGGGTGTGACCTTCCTCACCAAGGAGACTTCTGCTGGGGCTACGAACCAAGTTCGCCCGTTGATAACAGTCATGAAAGCTACTCGCTTGTCCACTGGCCCCAAGTAAGTCGCCAAGCGAGAACGCGACTCGCCGGAGTCGGAAAAGAAACTCCTTTTCCCTCGAGGAACTGAAAAAAATCCCTACGCACAGAGAAAAGCCTATCAAACATTCATAGAATAGCACAATCCTCCTAACAATACCCTAGGAGTCCCGTTACCCGAATTCTCCCCGGAATGAACTACTTCTCACTACGACAACAAAAACTACTTGGACACCACCTTTGAAAACAGAAAAATTGGTACTATGTGCAGCGAAATATTTCCCCCAATCGCGAAACTAACTGTTCCCCACATTAAATTTCTCCCTCTTCCGAGCCGAACTTTACAACTTCACTTTGAACTACAGGTATAACACTTTCCAAAATCAAGTAAAACACTTTGTGCACTCCTATTTCTCCACTATACTGCATTCAAAATTTTGTACAAAAACAAGTTAAAACTTTTAACTCTACTTACAAGTTAGATTAACTCCAAAATTTGGATGCAAGGGCCCCTGGACTAAATCCGCCAAAAAAGTTCCAGAATTTAAAGCTTCCATACTCCTGGTCCAGGGCGTTGCAGAAAACTTCTCTTATTAAATTTCTTCGCTTGAATCCCAAAATTTCGCCGACAAAATTCAATCAGAAAATTGTTCTCCTGGTTAACCCCCCAAAACTTCTGTGAAAAATATCCAATCTGAAAACTGCCACCACTTGCTCGAAGGTTCACCAGGCCTAAATTAATTTTTATGCAATGGTCTCCCGCTAACCACCAGTTCCGATGCGTTGTAACCATCCGTCACCATCCAGAATTCCACCCCATTCGCACTCCGCGCTGATTCTGGGTATTCCCGTTCAATGGATTCCACAATCAAACTTTTTCGGGCTTCGCGTGGATCCAATGCATCCGATGCACAAACCTTTTTCATATACTTTGGCCACTGTCAGGTGATGACAGTAGCATATGTTTGGTTACGTTCGGATGATTGCGCGATTTGGTTTACGCTCGAAAAATTTATTTTTCGTGTGTGCTAAGTGCTAGTGAGTTCATGTTGCCGTAGCTATTTGTTAGTGAGCCGGTGAGTGAAACGATTTTCTGTGCCATCGTTTTTGTTGAATTCACATATTGTCGTAGGTCAGGGGAGGTCACATTTTTGTTAGCGCGGATAGTTTTTATTTGCGCAGTCGTGTTAATGTCTAATTAATTGAAGAGGGCTTAACTTGATGTAAATCCATCACTATTAATTAAAATAAATCATTTCTATTGTGTTATTTACTTTAATTAATAGTATAAATATCCGTTGGATTAAACTCCCGAAGCGTATTAAAACCCCGGGAAATCATTCTTTCCATGGCACCTCGAATAATCGGTCGTTCCCTTCAATTCATGTGCATTAGTAATCTCTTGTAGGTCCCATGTTGACTTAGGTCAGGAATTCCGTGTGGATATAGGTCAGCGCAAATGCTAGAGTGTGTCAGATGTTTATAGTGCAATCTACTTAAGACAGGAAATTTTCCTCGGTAATTTAACTGAGCCGTGCTGTAAGATACTGCTTCACTTGCACTTACGTAGCCTTGAAATGCTATTCACAATTTTTTCTTGTTGAATGAAAAGTAACAAAATTATTGAGTTTCGGTGAAAGCTTTAAGTAACTTTGATTTAACAATTGTTTTATTCTTTTAGTAAAAGTAGCGTTTTAATACATATTATCAGCTCTAGCTCGTTAATCTTTATTTTTAACAATGAGTATTATTTCAATGCCAAGTACATTTGATAGTTATAGCTACTCCTCAATAGTTTGGCTCGTGGAAGATTTATTTTTCTTTTATTTTTCATTTCGTTAATTAATTTTCATTCATAACGCATAATTTTATGTGCCAGCAGGTGACCAAAGCTGTCTCTGAAGGCTAAGCGAGAACTCCCCCGTAACATTGCGATGCCCACGTTCTCTTGTGGATGTCTCCATGCGGCATGTGTGTGAAGCCTCCGCTAGTAGCGAAGTCTATCAGGCGTTGTCCGTTGTCGCTGGTCTCGTCACGAAGGCTGTGCCCTCCGGTTGTTCCTCAATGCGTCGTATCTCGGTCGACTTTTGCATTGCAGTCACTCAAAACAACTTTAATGTCGTTTGACGGCAATTCATTGACAATGCGTTCCAGGGTGCTGTAAAATTCGTCCTTGATTGTCTCCTTTTCTTCTGTGGGCGCGAGACAGTTGACCAGCCATACATTAAAGGATTTGGTCTTACTACGAATCGTACAGATCCTTTTCGTTAACAGGCTTGAAGTCGTTTGTTTAAACGTGCTGTCCGCAATGAAAGCCGCTCCGAGATCACGGCTCGAGCGATTTTTCGCTTTTCAAAACGGTGTACATTCGCATGTCAAAAGTATCTTTACCATGCCATCTGCGCTTCAACTTAGTCCAGTTTTGGTCCACGAATAGCATTTTATTTCCTACCTACCGGCCGGCTAGACGGTTAGAGCATCTCTATATCCGCCACCTAGGTCGCGCCCGATGATGTAAAATTAGAAGGAATATAAATGTGCGTGAAAGACAGCAGCGATGGTCTGCTGCCTAAATAAGAGTGGGGCCTCCAGGTAGAAGCGGTGCCCCCTCGCAAAAGGAATATTATTGGCCGTAACTAAAACTTCAAACCGATCATTAAAGTGATTATTTATACAACTTTTGGATAGTCTAAAATTAAGCCTTTTGTCACTAGATAGTGTTCGTTGTCATATATCGGGCAATACTAATCAGATTGAGTTAAACTGACATGTGTTTAAAAGGTGACATTCCAGTCTACAATTTTCATATGGACAGTTTTGTATTTCTTCATTCATGTCAAAAGTTATATTCATTTAAAAATGCGTGAAATTTCTGAAAAAAATCGTTTGTATTTTGCAATATCACTACGATCAAAGTGAGAATGTATCGCAGGCTCGTGAAAAAATTTGTGGTGTCTACGGTCAAGATACTTTATCAAAAGCCACAGCCAAGAAATGGTTCGCTTGCTTTCGTTCTGGAAATTTTGATGTCGAAGATGCACCTCGCTCAGGTCGACCAATCACTGAAGAAGACCGACACATAAGCAGCCATAACATTGCTAAGGAACTGAATATCCATCACCAAACACTTATGAACCATTTGCATAAGGCTGGATACACAAAGAAGCTCGACGCTTGGGTGCCGCATGAATTAAAACAAAAAAATTTGATCGACCGAATTTCCATTTGCGAAATGCTAATAAAACGCAACGAAATCGAACCATTTTTGAAGCAAATCATTACGGGCGATGAAAAATGAGTAAGATACGAGAATGTCGTTCGAAAAAGATCATGGTCAAAATATGGTGAATCATCACAAACGACTTCAAAGCCAGGATTGACACCAAATAAGGTTATGCTGTGCGTATGGTGGGATTGGAAGGGAATTGTTTATCATGAGTTGCTAGAGCCTAGCCATACACTCAATTCGGCTCTGTACTGTCAGCAATAAACCAGATTGCAACAAGCAATTCAAAAAAAGCCGGCCAGAATTGATCAATAGAAATAGCGTTGTCTTCCATTATGACAATGCCAGACCACACACATCTTTGATGACCCGGCGAAAATTGACACGCCTTCTCTGGGAAGTTTTGATGCATCCACCGTATAGTCCAGACCTTGCACCATCAGACTACTATTTTTTTCGGTCTCTGCAAAACTTCCTTAATGAAAAGAAATTCACTTCAAAAAGCGACTGTGAAAATCACTTGGCCAAGTTTTTCGCCGATAAACCACAGAAGTTCTACACAGATAGAATAATGGCTCTACCCAAAAAATGGCAAAGGGTCATAGATAATAATGGACAATATGTACTTAAATAAAATCCATATTAAATAAAAGAAATATTCAATAGAAAAATGACCAAAAAGGCTCATTACTTTTTAGACACCAATATTTATTCTATATAAAACCACTGTCAAATTCCTTGTATTTGCCGAAATGGGTAAGCCACTTGTCGATCAATTGCCCTCAGGCTTATGCGTTACAATCGTGGGCGACAAACTTGTAATGCATTTCGCACATTTTTCAATCCACTTGCGTCCTTTTTGTCGCTTCCAGGGTAGGAAACGTACGTATGCCAAAAGCTCGTAAAAACACAAAAGGGAAAAAGAATTTTAACTAATTTGGCACCCATGATTGTACATTCCAATTACAGTAATTATCACCAACTTTGAGATAGGTGTGAAGATCACGGCAGTATGGGTAAGTAATCACTTTTAATTTTCACTAAACCAAGTATCATCGTCAAACGGTCATTAAAACGGCAAAGTAAGTCCACCTCATTATTCAGGAAGACAGTAGTCGTAACAAAATGTGCACTCATTTACACTCAAATCTAAATTAACGGGAAACAAATTTATCAGCTAATAGATAAATCGTGTGAGATACAAATTGAGATCGGACTTTCACGAAAAGCAATCAATAGCTGAACCCATTGACTTGGACTTTAAGATTGCATTCGGAACAGGTCAAATAACGCGTTTAATCTCACAATTTCCCGAAAGACAATCACGGAAACTCTCTATTCCGATCTCAGATTTCCCCGATACATCTATTCGAGAAAAATTAACTAAACAGCAGTTTTAAATCGATCATATTCCCATTGTGTTTCTGTTCCCCTCTTTCCTCCGCTGCTGCTGCTGTTCATTCTATATCAAATGAAAAATAATTTAAACTCCTGGAAAGTTAGCACAATGTACACCAATTGAAGATATTCGACTCCTTTGACCCTGACTTTAGATTAAGATTCACTGAAGAATTATTAATTTAAGTGCACGTGATTCACTGCTCCACATCATAATAATGATAAGCGACTAATGCACTTGACACAGCAGGGAATTAAGTAACTGTCACGTATGAAATCTTCTCTAACGACCGACACGTGTAAGTTCTATGCAAAAATGGTCACATCGCGGAAGATCGGAACTAGGTTTTTGCTCATACTTCAACGGAAGATGATGTCTTGCTGATTTCGTTCTCTTCCAATACGCTTGCAGAAATCATAGAGAACTTCTTTCATCAAACCATCGTCGCGTACTCCTCGAATAATCTCGCTCGATGCCTATCAACCCAAAAATGTAGCGCAACCAACCCGTTGCCGTCATCCAACGGTCGTCTCGTTCTTCTTCTATCTTCATGGCGGTAACAGAAGATTCACGTCGACACAATCTAGCAATTGCTTCGTTAGATTTTGTTGCAAAGGGAGCTGCTATAATCAGTTTTTTTATTTTGTAATTTTATTCAATTTGTTTATTTTTCTATGGAAAAACTTTTTATTGATAATGGTAGCGGAGTTTTATATAGGTTAGAAATAACAATGTTAATAAGTTATGTATCAAATTGTTTCGCACTTATTGCCTTGTTATTTTATTGAGATGGTATTTTCTCCGCAAAGATCCTTTGAGAATTTTGCCTAGGCGGCTGCTCGATTACTACAATATGGGCCCGATAGCCCCACACGAAATTTACGAACTGCTATGATGTTAAAAGATGTAAATATTTCCCAAATATTCACTTTAAGAAGAATAATTTTTTAACACCTGTAAAGGAAAGGCTAAAGGGAAAAAGAAATCCTTTAGAGATTGAGTGTTACCCGTTTTGAAGGAAGCATTTTGCCCCTTTTAATCCGTATGAATAATCACTTTCGACAATATTTCTCATTAAAATATACAGCCTTGCAGTATTTAACTACTCGTTGTATCCAGTTATCTTCTTTTCTATCATTCCTTCGAAGGAGGCAAATCCAATTCTCGTTTCGTATCGTATGATATTAAACGTCAAAAAATATCATAACTTACACGCAATCCTAAATCGGGCATATAATGAGGCAATCTTTTCTTATCTGGTCGATATTTTTTCAAGTGAAATGTTGTCGATAATTAAATAAAAATAAAATTTTACTTTTAAACTGACCCACAATACCTTTAAGGAAATACTGATTGCCTTCTTTCCCCCAGGCCTGTAATACATCGCACTGACATTCACCATTGTTTGATTCAGCGCCACTAACTGGGGGCATGTCGACGCATCGTCACTCCTAAAATATTGACAGAAACAGAACCCAATTTTCATTGAGCTGTGGCAATGGCATTGACAGTGTTGATTGAACAATTAAGATATAATATATTTGTTCCAATAACTTCGTAATGTGTCATCTGTACAAAAAAATAATCGCTGAAAAACAAGACCAAGTCAACAAATATGAACTCGTTTCAATTGCTAATTATCTAATGTTTCACTAATTCAATTACACGACATTCGATTGCGAGAAAAACTATTGTTAGATTATAAAAGAAATAAATTCTCGAAACCATTTTCGGTTATCCGTAAGTCAGTAACTTTAAAATTGTGCAAACAAAAAATATTAATCATTTCCGCAAGCGATTGCAAGTATCGTGACAAGATATAATTAATTTTCTCCGCTAATTTCAAATTATTGCAATCGTATTTTTCCAAGTAATTAGCAGTACCATGAAAAACTTTAAACTTTAGGTGCCTCTTTGGCGCATCATTGAATTGTCTTTTGTGTTGGGTCATTGTTTTTTTCTTCGTGTATGATAGAGTGCAATAAAATTGAAAGTTCATTTATTACGTGAATTTTATATCAAAAGCTGTAACAAAACGAACACAATATGCATAAAATTGTAAGTTCACTTTCTTACGGTAATGTTGCGTTTCTAAATTCCCGACCATTATTGGAAGTGTGGTTTCGTTAAATTTGTGTTATTTTTTGTTCTCTGGGTTTTGTGGTATTTTGTGATTGATTTTGAGAAGAAAAAAAATCAACATTTATTATGCAAGCTCAAATAGAAAAAATTATATCACTGATTATACGAATTAATTGAGAGAATTTGTTGATATTAGCTTAGCACTATTTCCGTCCCTATACTCACTTCGTTCGAATTAATCAGTGAAATTGACGTAACTATATATTTAAATTGTGAAATCAATATTTTATCGCTTTTTCGTAGTTGAAGTCATTTACATATTTACAAATAACGACCGCAACTCCAAATCCTCACAACACTATTGCTAGATATTCTGCAGAATCCGAACACAAATTCTCAATACATTGTCACGCACAGCTTCAACGATGGGATTTAGTCCTCGGCAAAAAAATTATATTCGTCCTTCTTTTCTTTCTATTGATATCTTCCTTATTTTCTAAGATAAATTCCAGCATTTACGAATCGTGGAAGGACAGTCTTTTGAGGAAGTTTACTATTATGAAAAGTAGCTCCGATTTTCGATTTAACGTGTCCTTTCCCAACATTGTATAGAAAAATTCTATCATAACGTTCGGGTTCGTTTATTTGATATGAGATTTCGATCTAAATTTGATGTGTAGCACCGGATGGCAATGGTTCTTTCTTCAACAGTAAATATCCTTTTCAACACCAACAAATATTTGTGTATGTCGACACTATACATATTATCTTTTTCATAGGGTTAGTTACAATGTTCTCAATCCAAAATGCTATTTTTCGGAGCCAATTTAAATAATGAATAACTGAGAATAGAACCTTAATATTTATCTATAAATTGTTGAATCTTGCTCGTTGGAAATTGTCAAGCGTTAAAATACTCGTAAAGTAGATTCTGGCCCTAATTAGCACAAAAAAGGACAGAGATTTTAACGCTGTTTGGATATGTATTCAATTAAAATAATAATCGCTGATTGTATTACTATGGGCTACAATGCTTATAAAACTCGTAGGAATTGATGCAATAGAGTCCCTTCTTTCCAACGGTATGATGACGTGGGCTAGCTTATGCCGAAAAACATTTTGGGAGAGACACATTGCCAACCTTACATCTAAACGACAGTAAAGTAGAGACAGGGAATGTAATGAAAATTATTTGCTTAGTATCAGATAATCCTTACATATCTGTTGAATAACCACACAAATTACTAGTTGGAGATACAGAACTGTATTAGCAATATCATAAGAAAATAAAGGAAATACTTTTTACTCACCCTTCCCATTTAGAAGGTTCAGGAGGCTCAATTTTCAGTAGTTGCACTTAGTTCATTTTGTTAATAACTCAACTATGTCAAAGCTGTTGCTCAATTACTGAATATTATGAATAAATTATAGTATACCTTAATTACATTTAAGGTAACAATTATTCAATTAAAGATTACATTATTAGTTTCTGAAATATTAAAAGCTTTTAAATTCTGTTGGGTGTTTCAACGAACTAGCTAACCAAAAAAATAAAAACAAAATTTTTGGGTCGTGGTATAACTTGTTTAATCAGACATCGACGTTTTCAAGCACACACTTGCTTCTTCATCAGTAACAAAATAATTTTGTCAGTGATGAAGAAGCAAGTGTGTGCTTTGAAACGTCGATGTCTGATTAAACAAGTTATACCACGACCCAAAAATTTTGTTTTTATTTTTTGCTTAGCTTGTTCGTTGAAACACATCGCACTATCAATGTTGGTCTCCCTCGTTAAATAAATTATACAACGAATCAAAAAGGAATCAATAACTTTTTTTTTTATTTTTTGGATGATGCAATATTAGTTGTCAATTAAATACTAATAGTTTTATTTTTTTTAACTACATTTATTGAAAAACTAAACTGCAAATTTAATTTATTTTTCCACATTGTTGACCGCATTTGAAATGTCTTTTGCCGAGTAAGAACGAACCTTTAATATTGCAGCATCGTAAAATCAAGCTGGTTAGAAGAAAATTCCGCAAGAAATCCTGCATTTTTTCTCCGAGTACACACCTATTTTTTCGATCATCGAGTACATATGGGGTCAATTTGACCCCAACCTTCTTTGAACGTATACAGTATCGCCTCCACTACAAATATTAGTTTGAAAAAATTTTCAGAAATAGTTTGAACGCTCTTTTAGTAATTCTCATCCATTAGAGAGGCCTTAAATGTCCTTAGCCTACCTAACAAAATTCGCGAACAACCTGAAAAAACGAAAATTTGCATTTTTACATAAAAAATCGTAAATTTTTCAATTTATAATATTTTTAGCTAAAAATTTACGTGGAAACTCTCAAGACATAACAGAATACAGGGAAAAATGAGCCCTATAGTGTCCCTTAAAAAGAATGTATTTATTTTGCATATTTATATATTCCAACCTGATAATCTTTCACGAGCTCCAATTTTCCATTTTGTCTTATTTACACTGATCAATGTTGGTCTCCCTCGTGCGGCTGAAGTTTCACGCTGTTGTAAAAGGCGTTCACTGAGAATTGCATTCTTCACATCATCATTTTCTGAACATTCAGAAAGTTCATAATCAGATACTGATTGCTAAGAGACGTGGTCGTCTTCGGAGGAACCACTGCCGCCAAAATCATCACCGCTGTCTTCAGCCAACAAACGATTACGCACACTAGATCGCAGATTATATTCCATATTGCTTTAAAAAAAATAAAAATACTATCAAACTTTTTTTTGTCTTTTTGAATTAATCTATCCATTTATAAAGTAAAAAAAAAATTCAATTTTTACCTCAAAATTAACGTTGAATACACAATGGGGTCAAATTGACCCCAGGCTGATTTCAAGGGTTTCTCAACAATAACTAACGTCTTCGAAAGGTAAACAAACTATGTAAACTTATAGTCAAGACACTAAAATATACTTAGAAGCCCATAATACCCCCACTCTCCCGCAGGCCTTGGCGCTGCAATCGGTCAAAGTGGCGTCTGGGGTCAAATTGAACCCATGTGTACTCGGAGGGTTAAGCGGTCTAAACAAACGGAACTGGCAGGTCGATAGTTCCGCGCTGTAAGATGGATGATCAAGTTGACTCCAATGCGTTTCTTATAGTTTGGAGACCGTAGAGCTGTAGTATGGGTCTTGATTTGTCGGTGCTGCAGGATGAGCTGTCGAATCGGCTGATCGCATCTTTAACGGCAATATGCATCCCTCACCTCATTTAACAGATCGCAGCGGTTAGCAATCAATGAGTAAAATGCCTCGTCCGTCAAAAAAGGCTTCCAAGTTGACAGTCGTGTCTTGGCTTTAACTGAGGCTGTCCCTTTTCCACTGCCACTTTTTTAGATTCGGGAATGTAGTGGTGAACCCATGTTTCATTGTGAGTGACGCGCCGACTCAAAAATGCAACACTTTCTTCCGCAAACTTTGCTATAAACCTCTGAAACACCTACTACCGTCTTAGCTTCTGATTTATGATCAAAAGACAAGGGGCTTGACAGCTCACATATTTTATACCGACCTGTTTCTCACTCGGCTCTAAGAACTTTTTCGACAGTAACGTCTGTCAGAAGAACGCTGTCGTCTTACTGATCTCATTCTGATCCTTTGAATTTTTTATGCTAACAAATAAACCCGTCCTTCACTATGTTTGATCCGCGAACCGTGATCTCTCTGGAAAATTTCTTCACAAGTACCTGTTACTCCATATAGTGAGCGTTACTAAGTAAGTTGCTAGAAGTGTGGAACGGACGCTCCTAACGACTTGGAGGCCCGATCCTACCAGCTATATATATTTGATTCACTCTCGTAATGCAAGCAATCTCTGACCTAGGATAAACAATGCAACATGAATGACTAAAAGACATTATACATTCTTCTTCTTCGTTATCTCTGTTTTTTGCGCCATTTAAATAATTCTCCAAATAAATGTTCCTCCGACTTTTCCAGAAAAACGCAAATATTGTAAATTTAATGTTAAACAAATATATATTTCGGGGGTAAGAGTTCCTCTTTCTTCAGTGTTTTTTGTTATGGTTTGATTCCAAATAATGTCCGCTTTTTATATCCCTTACATTACTTACATTTTACCTGTTTTTGTCTTTGAGACCTATCAATTAACCTATATCCTTAATTACATTTTATTATCCCTGCTTAAGAGGTATCATTATTGCTTTTCCCTTGAGTTTTTGATTTTTATTACTGCTATTATAATTCGTTTATTATATTTTAAATATTATTTAGATTTAATTTTAATTAGATCTAGTATCCTTGAGTAACCGTTGCCCACATCTTCATTGAGCCGTGCGTTTTCCGGTTGTCGAATAATCCAAAGGCTCTCATATATGTCCAATTTTCGATTGTTGCTCACGTCTTGTATTACCTCTAGATCATCCCAATTGATTGCGTGATTAGTTTCCACTATATGCTTGGCGACGGCGGACTTAGCTGTATCACCAGGTGCTTTCCTTGACTTAAGCTTCTCTGCTTCCTTGATATGTTCGCTGAACGTTGTTTTGACTGATCGCTTAGTTTGTCCGATGTACGATATCTGGCATGGCTGGTAGGATAGGAAGCAAAAGGATGAAAAATGTGGCATTATACAGTTCTACCCTGCAGAGAGCAAACAAGCTACAGTGCGAAATCGACATTTTACTATTTTAAATGTAGAAATTCATGAAATTTATGCCAACTAACGAAGCTACAATATCATCAATTGAACGACGTTATAATATAATCAATTGAACGACTTTGTAAAATACTATGCAGCAAAGTTGGAGCTATACCCTGTACAGGCTACAATTATAGTTTCACAATCTTTCTTCCTTAATGTAGGTGCTTGTCTATAGTATGGAGGACATTAGCATTTGTTATACCACCGTCCGGCAAAAACACCAAGAAAAATCTTGTTTAATCATGATCTATTGTAGATCACTCTAGCATTTAAACATCAAAAAATTCCGTTTGACACAAGTGAGTCTCAGAAACTAATCTAGGCTTATGTTCTAATTCGATGTAACGTTCCTGCTACTTGCCAAATTCACAATCCAGACGGAAGTATAAGTGGAAAATATAAGAACAGAGGGCTAGACCCTCAACAATGCACTCTTGCATCGCCATTGACCAAAGGGTAAACTACTCGCAAAATGGCAAATTACTGGATAAAATCGAGCGAGTCATCCACTAAGTCGATCCTTCAAACCCGACTGCGTATCCCAACTGATTGCCCTAACTCAAGTACCCAAAATATATGCCAATGCAAGACTGGCCACTCGCATATATGAATCAAGATTGTCTCATCCTATTTTGGGCTACGTTGGAAAATATTTTATTATTAGAGCTCATGTTCGAATTAAAAACATTCAGAAGTTTCAAAGAAGAAAATTCATGAAACCTAAAAGAGGAGATAACAGAAACTCATGGACTTCAAGAAGAATCTTGTTAGATGGCTAAAAATTCGACTAGTCCGGAACTATTAATGAGTTAAATGCTTGAGCAGCACCTATTAGTAATTTCAGGAATTTCTATGGAAAATTGGCTGTAGTTAAGGCATCAGCAGAAAGTGTTGGGGAATTCCAATGCTCTGTTAAAGAAGAATAAGATAACAATTGGTCAAAAGACAGTTCATCATAGTTTCAGAATATCCGTCACTATGAAGTCATATATAATAACGGTTATTCTTGATGATTAAAATTTTGAGAGAGAATAAAATTATATTGGGCATGAGAAATGAGATTTTTTTCTTACAGAAACACAGAAATTCGTTACAATTTCAAATGTAATTAAATCTCTGTGTGATACCAATATCAATTACGAATGACGACATTATCCCAGAAAAATAAAGTGTGATCATATGGTCAGAAACAAATGAAGATTATAGGAGAATGCGTTGTGTAGTACAAATGCAGATAGACAGGAAGCTGTAGATGTATTATAATAACGCATGTAAAGGGTGTTTTTTAAGAGGCGGAGAAGTTATCAATAACACATTTAAGGACGATTAATTTCACGAAACGGCCCTGTTAACTGACCACTGCTTTCGTGCGATTTGACACCGTTAGAAGACTCTCTTTGGGAATACTGAGTGCCAGAAGGCTGAGATACAAAACGGAAACACTTAAAAAAAAGAAAGGTCGTCTGTATTCTGAAAAAATAGAACGTTTTTTTTCATTCTGAAATTATATTAAATTCATATCTATAACACTTAAAGCATTTATACATTATCATTAATTAACCATAACCACAATTCACACTGTTCCTTAATAATATTTTATTCGTAATGATATCACATATCCTGTCGATCAATCCACCCCCAATTTAGGAACAGAATGGTATGTCATTGGCAGCTTTCCTTTTTGCACCTGCAGGTACTCCGTACTTTTCAGAGCTGCTTATTTATTTTAATAGGTGCGAATTTTCTGGCAGCCTCAGGAAGTTTTTGAATTGAGGACAATCGTAATTCGAAAAGTTGAATTTCACTTTCAAAAGATGACCAACGTTTTCAATGGAGAGGCGATTCCTTTCTTTTGTCCATTGGGAGCTCATCAATTAACATTGTGGGACGGAATTCAGAGTGTCTTTCCAAGTATTCATCTGCTGAAAAGGAAGCACAAAGTCGAGCACTTGCAGTATTATTCTTAAAAAAGTTGACATCATTTGACTTTGCTTTCAAAAATATCTTCTATTATCCTTTTTTTCTATAAGTGCGATTTTCGTATGAAATAGAGCTATGAGTGAATGAACGAATATTAAAAAGCATTCACTAAGGTCGTGCCAAAAGAAATTGTCGATCATAGGAGTTCGATTAGTTTGTGATAAAAAGTAAAGTTTTAAGGCATCATACATTTGCAGAATGCGCTCTATTGCAGAGAATAAGATCAGCCAACGCGTTTCGCAATGACTAAGTAGGTCACTATATTCTGACTAAATAAACTCGCAGAAAGATTTGAGCTCCTTTTTCCGCAGAGTATATATTGAGAAGTATTGGTACAACTTAAAAACGAGACAATCAACATTAAAAAGACCAAATCGATCAAGACCATGATGAACAGAATTGTGGATAATATGGGCAGAGCAGCCAATTCCAATTAATTCCGGATGTGATTGTTTTAGTGCATAAAAAATGTTATTTTTCCCCCCTACGATTTACATCTCCGTAATTCGTATTGGTGTCAGCCACAAAAGGGGCTAGTTTTTCAATCAACCCATTCTTGTTCAGAGTCTGTTCAATAAAGGATGTAATTGTTGCTTCTTGCTCATTTTCAAGGCTAAAAAAATCTAGCAAACGGTCTGGAACCCCTTTTTTATGGAAATATTGAAGAATTATTGGGAACAGGTTGACATTTCTACGGTTGCTTCCGTCGGTTCCCAAGCCTATAAAAGGAGCTTCGTGGACCTCTTGACAAATTAGCTTCGTTGAATATGGCGATAAAACACCATGAATGATAGCAGCGGTTTTTGTACGCCCACATGCGATTTTTGAAGCTATTTCAGAGTCTTCAAAAAGATACTTCAGAAGAGGTGCTGTGCAGTCCATTTGAGAGTACGATAAGTGATACATGGCTGATTGAAAAGCGAGTACTCCTTCTGCAATGGCAATTTTAGTGTCAAGAGAAGAATTCTTCTTCACTAAAAAATTATCTAGGGGTCTGGATGTTGACGCCTCCTGCATTTGTAATTTATGTTTTCCAGAAGTCATGTGACTTGTTAATACCATTTGCCCTTAAAAAAATTAAATTTGTCATACTCCTTAAAAAAGCTTAACTATTGCTAAAAAAATCTATTTTGGGAAGCATGAAATGTAGAAATGTAAACATTAAGCTCGGAGCAAAACGGTGATACCATAATTATTGTAATAAAATTCGAACTAGAGACAATTATTTATTTAATTACTTTATTAATATATCACAGATATTCTGGACAATGCTACAAATAAACGATGTCAACAAAGAAAAATGCCGCCAATATATATATATATATATATATATATATATATATATATATATATATATATATATATATATATATATATATATATATATATAATAATGTCGAAATAATCTTTTTTATTGAGCGTGCGCATGAAACAATGCTCAGTTCCTACTATTATTTGCTACCGAAAGTCGCGAATAACATATATTGCAAATTGCAATATTGTCTTTCTCACCCGGCCTGAAGCAGGTACATTTTTTTTTTGAAGAGCTGCTGTGAAAGTGCATTTTCTTTTATTCATTATGTCCTTGAATTTCTCACTCACTTTTGTACCGTGGTCGCAAATTTCCATTTAACCATACGTAAATTTCGATAGTAGCGCTACAATCGTGTCGCCCTTAACTGGAAATATTTTCATCACGAAAATGAAAAGAAGGAAATGACGAAATGCATTCGGTAAACAGAGATACCGCTTATATTGTATTATCATATGTTTCAAGGAAGATATTAAAAGCAAAATGCATAAGTTTAAGTAGATACGGTAGCACTATCCCATAAACTCGAATGAAGTTTGTTATTTCTTCCTTATTCACGCTAGCGGAAGCTAATTATACCTCTTGAGGTGTTCAAAGGGCTCAATTCGAAACTATGCACACATATAGAAAAACGGGGACAATTTGGACTCAAACGGGGACGCGGGGACAAATCCCAAAAACGGGGACATATCTCCGAAAACGGGGACATCTGGCAACCCTAGAAATACGTAAAATCGAATATCTACGCCGATAAACCAGGAACAGTTTAGCACTTGGAAGCCAACGTTCTCCAGATAGCATGACGTACGCACTAGACGCGGTTGCCACAGCCCGAAATCATCTTTAAATATTAATGACAAAAAAATATCATTCAAACAAAACCAATTTCATGGATATTAAAAATATTTTTCTTTGTTTTATTTCAATTTAAATTTCTCCGTCTCCAAAAAAACACCTTTTATTTAGAATACATTGTATATTCCAATAGTGATTAGAAACGATCGTAGATTATGTTCACCTATATCGATTTTCTGTATCTATGTTCCTATTGCGTGCCTTCTTTTTCCAAATTCAAATGAGCTTTATTGAATCAATCGTTATAAATTTTATAAAAACATAAAGCAACTTTTAAAACATTAAAGTATTCAAAAACTTAATGGCACACATAGAACTTTAAATTTCAACAATATTAAATTTGAAAAATTATTCAAAGAACAATATCAAAGGAAAATTACTAAATATTATTAATTGAAAAAAGGGAGAAAAAAACCAACAACTCTATTAAAAAACTACACATAACTAAAGAACACAACGAAAAAGTGTACTTTAAGCTTGTTACTAATATGTTTCACTTAACTCTAATCAATGTTATCAAAAAACTTCATCTTCGAAAATTAAAAACTCTATATTTTAAGCTGCCACTGTCAAAAAAATTGAATATTTTTGTTTTGTTCAGAATATAACCCCAATTTGAACGAGATTTGGCAAACTAGTTGATGATATTCTAAGAGGGATACCTTTGAAAATAATTCAATATTAAACGCTTATATTCAAAATGGCAGCCACCAAAGCTCAGAAAAAAATCAAAAGTCGTTATTTTAGTGGCAAGCACAAAGTGTTGAATATATTTTCATGGAAACGTTTATAAATAACAGTATTTTACTTTCAAAATGAGGGTCAATCAAATTATTGCTTACTTATTGAAACAAGTGGTGCTTACGAAAAATATGCCTTTCCGGTTGGTGGCCCAAAGGCGATTTATTTTTACTTCACTGTTTTAAAACTTGTTTTGTTTTTATACAATTTATAAGGAGCAATTGAACAAGAAATTTGAATTTTATTCTCATGCGTTCTTGGATCAGGACTTGCCCTCGTTTATGTTATGTGATCATTCTAACCAAAACTGCCATAGTCATCTTGGCTTAGTTCTCTCGGGCTAAAAGAAGCTGCGTATGCGGTCTCAAGTGCCGCTTCTTCTTCTTCTGCAGGGCCTTAGTATTAATACGGCCGGCAGAATAGTCAGATTCGCTGTATTCTCCGGTCCCAGACTCTCCTCTGCTGTTTCCCTTCTTTCGATTACTTCACGTTCAGTTACAATTATTGCTGAAAAATGCCCTTGTACACCTGTGGAAGTTTTTTGCGTATTTTTAAGGCGCCGTGCGTGGAGTTTTGCGAACATAAAGTTAGGGTGACGTTTTACTTGACAGAGGCATCTGCCTACCTGTTGCCCTCTTTAGGGATATGTATTAATTGTATGTCATCCATGGATGTCTATTCTGTTTCTCATAAACAATTCAACAGCCCTGCAAAGGGTTCAGTTTATTAATCGCTCCCTCCAGCCACGTTGCTGTCATTATTGCTTTTCTTCACCTCACTTATCTCCTTACGATTTATTAGATGCCTTTATAATTAATAGTATGTAGGCTGATGAAATGAGATAACAGAAGATATTGTATGCAGGATGTCAACGCCTCAAAAGTACTGTCATGTTACGACGACGATGCCCATTGAGCTTGTCTAAGAAAAGTTATTGCCAAATTGATAAAAGAGTTTTAAATGCATTTTCTTAATTTTTGTCCGTTACGACCTGATATTAAAAGTCTCAGACCTACAGTAATAAATATTCTACAGGGTTTTCCAATAAGAGGTGTTATTTTTATATCAAAAGAAAAATGCCATTTTTCAATATAAATGATCGGATTTTTATTTCATTGTAAAGAGGAAGGTATGCCATTAATCGTGGAAAAACATCAGGAAAATGACCACTACGATCACGCTTACAGGACCATATCCTTTTCATGAAATTTTCCATAACCAAATCGCAAAGTGGCTGCCCTATGTCCTCGATAGCCTCACGAATTCCATCTTTGAGGTCTTGAATCGACGCTGGGCTGTTGGCGTAGACCTTCTCTTTCACGTGGCCCCAAAGGAAGAAGTCGCAACGTGATGAGTCGCATGGTGTTATATAACAAGATCTCGGTGGCCAATTGTGATTAACTCTTTGAGAGATAACACGGTCCGGAAACTTTTCCCGTAAAATATCAATGGTTTCGTTGCTTGTGTGGCACGTAGCACCGTCTTGTTGAATAAACGTTGTCCAGATCAATACCATCGAATTCCGGCCATAAAAAAATCATTAATCATCTCTCGATAGCGCAATCCATTCACCGTAACTGTTGCTCCATCCTCATTTTCGAAAAAGTAAGGTCCAATGACTCCGCCGGACCATAAACCGCACCAAACAGTCACACGTTGAGGATAGAGGGTTTTCCGAGCCCCAGATGCGACAATTTTGCTTGTTGACGAAGCCACCGAGGTGGAAATAGACCTCATCACTCAAGATGATTTTTTGATGGAATTCCGGATAATTTTCATGCATTTCAAGGAGCCAATCAGCTCGACCTGCTTGAGTTCTTGTGTTAACTGAACTTTATAAGCATTAAGACCCAAATTTTTATGCAAAATACGGTGTAATGATGTTTGTGGAATGCCTTATTCCAAAGAACGATGAGGAATGGACAAACGTGGGTTTTCTTCAACACTTTCGGCTACAGCAGCAATATTCTCGGCTGTTCTTGAGTGACGTGCACGGGTTTTATTCTTCACGTCACTAAGTTGTCCCAACAGCTCGAATTTTTCCACCAATCTCTGTATTGCGGTCCGACAAGATGCTTCACGACGACCCAAAAATGTTCGAGTTTTACGAACCGTCTCTGCAAAATTTTCACCATTTTCATAGTAAATTTTAATAATTTCAGTGCGTTATTGAAGCGTGTATTGCTCCATTTTTATTAATGGCGTAATCTTTACTTGTCAAATGTCAAAAAATGACAGCTTCAAATGTGACATCTACCGAAATAGCGGGCTATCCAAAATAACACCTCTTATTGGAAAACCCTTTACCCAAACAAAAAATATTTCATTAGTATACAACTATCCAATAAATTCAATTTTTTTAAATAAAAAATTTTTCTCGAAAATATAATTCATAAAAACGTTAACTTTTTTATTCATAATTTGCGGATGGCAACTTACTTACCCTTACATAATAATAATCAATTTTGTTGAAAAATATTAAGTTAAAACGCATGTTTATCTTTCTCTTTCAAGGTGATAGTTTGCATTGCTCTCCTTTGGATCGTGCCTACAAAAGCAAGCCACTCGCTCACTATCCCGAACATGTGCCGTGGAATCCATTTGATGCTCATGGAATATGCATGGTATATTATGAATACAAAATTCTATTTCATACTTCTATAAATGATTCTTTCAATCTTTCACAGCTCTCACTACCCCAGGGACTCCGTTTTCGTACACAAAAACATAATATAGAACCTAGATTTCACTCATTCGCAACAACTCGCGAAGATGGGAAACGTTGTCACGGATTTAGTTTAGTCTTTTATGAAGAAGTACGAAATCGAAATATTTGTAGTGCCATGCATACACTGCAGGTGAGTTCAAACTAAGAAAATAAATCAACCACCAGTTAAGCTGAAAATGTGCATTCGTGCACAAATATTTACTATGATTAAATATTTAACCAATCTAATTTACACGATAGGCAATGTATATCACGGAACTTTCCAATGGGCAAATAACACCTGGACTGAGACGTGTAAAAGAAACTCCAGTAAGTCGTTCGTTACCACGTCATTTTAAAATCTCATCACAATCTCCCTCATCGGCGCTAAGTTACTATGATGTGACTAAAGATAAATTATATGTAGCGAAAAGTATATCGTTGGTATGTCAGGTGCCGTATGCGTATGCAGCTGAAATGTTTTTGAATAATCTCTACAAGTAAGTCCTAATAATACAGTTGAAATAGAGAGCTAAGTAATCGGTTTCCACCCACAATAGATGTCTTCCAAGACAACCAGGACCGGGGCTGAGTCTCGAAAGCTATGTCTATAATATATTGTATGAAGTAATGCTACCTCAAGCTGGGCGTTCGATACGAATCTACTTGCCGCCGGAAGAGCCACACTTGCCACCCATGCCGGTTATCTTACAACGGCCTGGACTTGTTGATGAATTACCCCTATTGGATTTCCCTTTGCGCTTATTATTTTCGTATCTAGGTGTGGAATGCGTCATACAACTATTTACATGTGTTCTACTTGAAAATCAAGTTCTTCTTAGATCAAATGGTAAGTGATATGATGTATTTACTATCAATTGAAATGTATATTCCGATGTCAACATACTGTCTTGGCTGCCGAATTGATAAGATTGATAAGATTTCTAAATTAAATCGTTGGTAAATGCAATTCAATCAATCGATTTGAGAGGCCGTAAATAATTTATCAATTCATTATTGTAGTTATTTTTGTATCCCTTATGAGATTACTATAATTAAACGAATTGAAGTCAATGAAGAAAAGGTGTCCTTTTGTTAACGTTACTCTAAGTATATAAATAGAGTAAAATTGAAAAGCTTATGAATATTAATACCGAAAATTGGGCAATCAATGCTTATCTTATCAACTTTTTATACAACATTATTGTTTTTGTCTGCAGTATACCATCAAAACATATAATAACATATCATGCACCATATCTCTATTATTGTCATTACAGATTACCAAAAACTAATGATAGTTGGCGAATGTATAACCACATTACTTTTCCCATTCAAATGGCCTCACGTGTACGCACCAATTTTACCAGCTACTCTGCATCATTTTCTCGACGCGCCAGTTCCATTTGTAATGGGTCTGCATGCTGATTGTGAAATTAATTCTAAAATTGGCACGGAGGCAACACTGTGTTATGTCGATATAGACAAGAAAACAATACAATTACCTGAAGAAATGCCAGTGTTTCCACATAAAGTGGACTTTATGTCTGAAATTGTTTCCGTATTGGATAAATTTCAAATTGAACGTGATAAGACGATGGAACCACCGTCCATACTGAATCCAAAGAGTTTTTGCCATCAACGTGATTACGATGTGATGAGTATGAGTTGTACCTTGCCATCCGGCATGCATGTACGACGCAAATTTACTGCCACTAGCGGATACCATGACAATATAGGAATGAACAATCATTGGGGCGATCATGGCTCGGATATCACGCAACCACTTTTAGGTAATGGAGTTTCAACGGGACAAATGTTAACACCCAAATCCGAAGCATTGCAACGTATTGTCGATATTGTTAAAAGAACAGGCGTACAATTAGATGATATGGATCTCAATAACGATGTTATGCCATCGTCACGCAAACAACGTCCACTGACATCACAAGAACAGTACTACGAAGATCAGAGGCTGAATAATTCGATGCGTGAAATATTCCTAAATCGTTTCGTACATATGTTTGCTGCATATGAGCATTTCGTGATATTACCGAATCAGGATAAAGATGATTGGTTGACGAATCGTGAATCTCTACAAAATTTCGATAAAGCATCATTTTTGTCAGATCAACCGGAACATCATCGACCGTTCCTGAGCAGATTTTTGGAAAGTCAAATGTTTGCAACGTTGATAGATAATAAAATTATGGCTGTTTGGGATAAAGATATGGATCCAAATTTAAAATTGTTCGATAGTCGGATCAAGTTGTTGAGGTACGTTAAGCATTATCATTCATTATCATTAAGTATGTTTTCAAATTAATATTAAACACTAATGAGTATACCAGCATCATTATTGATATTCAACTGTGTTATATTATGTTTTTCCCTTGAAGCGTAAAAAGGTCCTTGCATTTGAAAAAGACCATATTTGATCTTTTAGGGAATATTAAACTCAACATAATTTTTCCTTGCTCTGTCTTCGCATTTCGGAAATTCAGTGCCCTTGAAATAACACAAAGTCGAACTTTATTGTTGCTTTTGAAGGGGTGATGGTATAAGATATCGTGCCCATTTTACTCAACTGCCGGCCTAATGCAGTCGCTTTGTGACGAAAAGAAACCTCAGAAGGAGGGCCAAACTCCTACACCTATTGAGGTGAGGTGGATTAGCGCCCGTTTCTTACTCATGAGAAAGCTGGACATTCATACAAGAAATATTGGGAATTCTCATCAGTGATTGTGCTCTGTTAGGGCTCCAATTATAATATGATTTCCCCACGGAAATATATTTGTACGTACTCCACTGCTCCCGATATTAGAGAAAATTGTTTACCTTCGGTTTAAGCGGGCAATTTTTTAACAACCAAGAAAATGATTTTTGGAAACTTACTTTTTTTTCTTAAAAAATTAATTAAGTCAAAAAATTCTCATCAAAATTAAATGTATGTCCATTGATTAGCTCTCAAAATAACCGGGTTTTAAGTGTTTTACTTACAAATTCATTTTTAAAAGCATCTGGAGGAAAAACCCTGTTTTTCCAAACAATAAATTGGGTTTTCTGAGCATATCGCATATCGAGACAATAGCTGATAAGGCTACAGCGGATGTATCAGTACTCAGTCGAATGATAACCAACGTAGGGAGACCCAACTCATCAAGCAAGAAAATTGAATGAGCGCCGTTCAGTCTGTTCTGCTGTACGGTTCGGAAATATGGGGCAATGCTCTCAGCAAGTAGCTGTACCGAAAACGCTTGGCGCAAGTACAGAGACGAGGAGCGCTGAGGATTGCAATTGTATATCAGGCAGCCTCCGAGCCAGCAGTGCTGGTCATCGCAGGCATAATACAATCGCTCTCCTTGCTAGAGAGCGTCGTGAAATCCGCATGCTTAAACATAACGTTGATAGAGACCACGTGGCCCTCAAAGAGAGGTAATGCTCACTCAACGATTGGCAACAATCCTGGGTAAGCGACACGAACGAAAGATGGGCCGCACGGCTCATCCCTGATCTGAGTCTATGGATCAGTTGAAGGCATGGTTGGACTGACTGCTACATAACCCAGCTCTTGGGCGGGCATGGGTGCTTTCAGTCTTATTTGCATAAGATTGGTAAGTCCCGGTCTCCCGATTATGTGTTCTGCACTGGAGAGGTAGATGACGCCTGTGCATGTTTGACATGGGACAAGACCGCGGTGACCTCATGGGAGATACGGTAACTCTCTCCAGATAGTCCAATCGTAGAAATACTTAGATCAATTGAAAAATGGAACCAGTTGACATATTACGTACGGGCGGTTCCAACCCTAAAACAGAAGCGCCTGGACCGTGAAGGGGTCTCTTTTCTAGCATTCCCTCTCTTTCCTCTTCTCCCGTTGAAACAGGAATCCCAGCAACCTGATAACGTAGCAAAATGAGACCTAGCCCAAATATTGTATCAAACGGTTCCAGACTAGGTTCTCTGGTTGGCAGTAGAGATATTCAGTGGGTAGTCGAGACAGAGTCCGGGAGCCCCATACTCCAGGCGTAAACGGCCTTCACCTTCCCACTACGAAACATGGGTTTTTAATTATCGTATGGCTATAGTTTTTCCCTTATTTCGTCTGTCAATACTAAGCGATGCAATAACAACTACTGCTGCCAGAAAGATAGATACTCATGATACTTGCCTTATGTTGAAATATTTGGTGTCTGGCCCAAGTCCTATAATTCCCGTGCCCTCTACTGTTTCGGATGCATCTGGAAACTATCTAACCGCATATACTTTTATGAGATGCATATAGTACTCATTGCTCCATTCCGTTTTATTGCTTACCATTTTACAGTGGTTTTTCATAGTGTGCTCCCAGCGGAGCATCCAGCGGGAGCATCTTCACAACTTACCTCTCATGTTTCTGCGAGAGCTACAATAGCTCTCGTATTCGCCGCCCTTTAAATTCGTTTTTCACGTTAGCTAGCTTTTAGTAAAACTATTCTGAAATATATTCCTAAGTTTTCAAATGAAAATTTCGATTTGTTCTGATGTAACGAGCAGCTTTCCTGGAGGGTATGGTAGATAAAATTAATTTGAAACGAGTTTTTCTCGAAATGACAGTTTTTGAAATTGTAGGCTCTCAAGTTAAAAGAGTTTTCAACCAATTGACTGTTAATTTCTTTATGTAAGTACGCTCTATTTGTTAAAGATTAAAGATAAAATCTTTGGTCAGTAGATTGTACACAAATGAGTTCCATTCTTTAGCGATCTCTGATGTGTTAAAGCTATATTTTCATAATAAAATTTCAATGTTTAACAGGCCAATTGAAAAGTCCACGGTCTACCATAGTAAAACACATTTCTTTGGCAAAATTCTTCAACATAGTTGCCTTTGAGAGCGATATAGCGATTATAGCGGTCTTCCAACTTTTCGATACCATTTTCGTAGTACGATGTCTTTCGCTTCAAAATAGGCCTCAGTTTCAGCGATTACTTCTTCATTGGCGCTAAATTTCTTTCCAGCGAGCATTCTGTTGAGGTCTGAGAACAGGAAAAAGTCGCAGGGGGCCAGATCCGGCAAATACGATGGATGCAAAAGCAATTCGAAGCCCAATTCATGCAATTTTGCCATTGTTTTCATTGATTTGTGACACGGTGCATTGTCTTGATGAAACAGCGCTTTTTTTCCAATAACGCTATATAATAATCGCTGTTGATGGTCTGGCCCTATTGGCGGTAATCAATGAATGTTATACCTTGCGCATCCCAGAATACTGATGCCATAACCTTGCCAGCTGACTGTTTTGTTTTTCCTCGCTTTGGACTCGGTTCATCGTGTGCAGTCCACTCAGCAGACTGTCGATTGGACTCCGGAGTGAAATGATGGAGCCATGTTTCCTCCATTGTCACATATCGACGCAAAAATTCAGGTTTATTGCGCTTAAACAGCTTCAAACACTGCTCAGAATCATTAACACGTTGTTGCTTTTGATCGATTGTGAGCTCGCGTGGCACCATTTTTGCACATAGCTTTCTCATGTACAAATATTCGTGAATGATATGATGTACACGTTCAGATGATATCTTCAAAATGTCTGCTATCTCGATCAACTTCACTTTACGGTCATTCAAAATTATTTTGTGAACTTTTTGATGTTATCGTCGGCGACAGCCTCTTTTGGGCGTCTACTACGTGCGCCGTCTTCGGTGCTCATTTCATCACGTTTAAACTTAGCATACCAATCAATTTTGGTTGATTTTCCTGGTGCAGACCCCGGAAACTCTTCATCAAGCCCATATTTTGCTTCAACAGTATTTTTTCCCTTCAAAAAGCAATGTTTTACTCACAACGCAATATCTCACAAACTAATGGTCTGACTGCGGTCAAATTTTGACACATCGTTTGAAGGTTGATACTAACTAAAAACATATGGATTCAATACTAACACCGCCATCTGTGTATCAGACTAGGGGCTTTTCTATTGGCCTTGTTAAATATGCGTGTAAAATGTGCTACATACCTTCATTGTCAGAAAACATAAAATCACTAAAAAATTGTAAACCTATTTCCTCACTTAAGATGGATTTTGAATTTGTTCATATTCATATAATACAAATTCGTGTCAATCTCGACGTTTCTGATTGGTGTTAGTTCTCCTGTAAAGCTCATTATGAGGGCTTGTAGCGCACCTAATCAGAAAACGCGAGGTTTTCCTTTAATATATTTATATCAATTTTGTCGTGGTTTACTGCTTCTCTAATTTTAAATATATGAAAAACAGCAATTTTATAATTTTTTGCCGAACAAGTGTTTTGAAAACATTCCACGCATGCAAAGGTGTCTAAAATCAAGACAGTTTTTCAGTTAAAAGGCGCGGCTGTGGGTGTTCCTTTGCTACCATACCTATCGGGAGAAGTTCAAAAAGCTATACCTTTCTTATATAATGGCTATTAGTCGTATTTTCATACGGAATATGCTATATGAGTACTATATACATAGTGCTTTCTGTACAGAAATGAAACTAATGGCCAAAATTATAGTAGCGGATGTTTCTTAATTCCGCTGAAATTCTGCCAGCACCACAAATAGTTCCATCTCTTATGTCGTGGCCCCGCCGAAGCAAATATTTATATCTCGTCGGGCTTATGAGACATCGAAGAATGACATCTGTGATTAAGTCTCAACTAAATTTGGACCTTCGGTATAGATCATCAGCTGCCACAAACTGACAAAGGATAACATCGAGGGAAGAGTTATAGCTTTCTTTAAGCTAGCTGTACCATCAAACTGCAGCATAGTTCTTCACCCAGTATACTGGCCTCCTGGAAATTTAAGTAAACCTTTCGAGGCGACTAAAAAAAGAAATTTTCGTCGTGTGATGAGCTCTCTTCCCAGACTTTAACAACTGTTCACCCTAAACCTTTTTCAAATTGTAATTTAAATTTTGATATTCGAAACACTTCTCATGGTTTCAATCTTTACTATCAAAATGTACGTGGCATGCGAACCAAGCTGGAGGCTATTTAAATTGCCTCTTCCATCTCCGGCGATGATTTCATCTTTTACAAGAAACCTGGCTGACTCTTGACATCGTCAGCAGTGAAATATTTCCACTATATGATGTCTACCGCACTGATAGAGATCGTTTGGTTTCAGGTAAATCTGACGGTGGTGATGTACTTATCGCTATTCATAAAACTGTAGGCAGCAAACTCTGCTCTGAATTTTCCCCTTCACTTCCGGTAGAATGCATCACTGGCTTTATTAATATCTTTCAAGCCGTAAATTTAGTATTGCTTTGCGTATACTTCCCTTCCGCGTTTACAATCGTTTTTTTTTCTGAAGTGTTTTCTTATTTCAGCAGAATCAACCGTCTATGCACTATTTCGATCTGTGGTGACTTCAACATGCCTTGCCTAAGTTGAGACACAAGCTCTCAAACCCTCACATCCTTCAATCTCTCTATCCTATTTTCTTCGTTTTTATCGATTTGTTCCCTATCGCAATTAAATACGATTCCGAACGCAAACAACCAACTTCTCGATTTCAGCATCACTACCAGTTCTGCCTCTATCTCCTCGACCTCAAAATCCCCCCTTCGAATATGTAAAACCTGATCCTCATCATACTCCGCTTGAGGTTCGTTTATCTTTTGTCGCACGTTAGTCCAAACGCACCCCTTTTTCCTCAAGATTTTATTTTATATTAGCTCAATTTTTTTCCTCTACATTTAAGGTTTCAAACCCCACTATATACTTATCGTGTCCTTCTCATTCCCCTATTGTACATTCTCTCGTGACCTTTCCATCGGAAATTAAGTGTACTGCTCACTTTTGACATTAATGATGGTCCCTTCTCGTGGTATAACTGCCAAGCTTCTGATGGGCAAGCTATCTGTGACCATTTTGCTCAATTTTTTTCCTCTACATTTAAGGTTTCAAACCCCACTATATACTTATCGTGTCCTTCTCCTTCCCCTATTGTACATTCTCTCGTGACCTTTCCATCAGAAATTAAGTGTACTGCTCACTTTTGACATTAATGATGGTCCCTTCTCATGGTATACTCGTAACTGCCAAGCTTCTGATGGGCAAGCTATCTGTGACCTTTTTGCTCAATTTTTTTCCTCTACATTTAAGGTTTCAAACCCCACTATATACTCATCGTGTCCTTCTCCTTTTCCTATTGTACATTCTATCGTGACATATCCATCGGAAATTGAAAGTTTACTGCTCACTTTTGACATTAATGGTGGTCCGGCTCCTGATGGAATACCAAATCTGTTCGTAAAGTCATTATCTTCTTCATTATCTTCTTCATTATCTACCCAACTATCAATTATTTTCAATAAAAGCCTTTCTTCCTCCTGCTTTCTCGACGTCTGGAAGAATGATAATATCTTTCCGATCCATAAGTCCGGAGATCGTAGTGAAATCTCTAACTATCGTCCGATTTCTTTGCTGTCTTGTTTTGGTAAGCTCCTTGAGCGAGTTGTGCATAACAGAATCCTGTTTGCAAATGATCAACATGGCTTCATTAAAGATCGTTCGACAATAACTAATTTGTTAGAACTTACGAATGCTATCTCTCTTGCTTTTGACAAGAGCTAACAAGTTGATGTTACAAACAGTGATTTTGCTAAAGCCTTTGACAGTGTTTATTATGGCTTTCTGGCTAACAACTCCGATCGTTCCGCGTTTCCGAGTCAATCCTCTCTTGGATCTTATCCTTCTTATCCCATTGCTCCTGTACCGTTGCATAGAATAATTTGTTTTGGTCGGTCTCATTTAGTCCGAAATCTGGTGTTCCTCAAGGATTAATTTTAGGCTCTTTACTATTTAACATTTTCATTAATGATCTTCCCCAATGCCTGTCCTCTAATTGTCTTCTCTACGCTAATGATTTAAAAATTTATCGTTCCATTAACTCCATGGTCTTGACAATCTCCAAAATTTGTGTCAAGGTAATTTACTTCTTCTTAATATTTCACAATGTTATCATATGAGATTCACCAACAAAATTCAACCAGTATTATATAAAATACCGGATTGATGAATCGCTGCTCTCACTTGTGGACAAATTTAAAGATTTAGGAGTAGTATTTGACCCAGGTTTGAAATTTAACATCCATATTTCATGCACTAGAGCTTCACGTGTTTTATTTTATGATCCTCCAGCAAGTCCTTTAACATCTTAACCAGCGTCCATTTATTTGTACTCTTAGCCCGGTCAATCCTTGAGTATGCCTCCCAAATATCGTCTCCTCACTATACCAATCTATCGGATGCTGTTGAGACTGTACAGCGTAAATTCACACTTTCTCTATTCTACAAATATAACCTCCCTTACAGCTCCTACGATGAGCGCTTACAAATCATCAATATCCCATCACTCAAAAAAAAGGAGAGAATTCTTATACCTGTGTTGCTTATTTAAAATATATCACGGTATTCATTCATCCAGCCTTCGGGAAAGGCTTTATATACGTCCCACCTTAAAAACGCGTTCAACTGACATATTAATTGTGCCCTTTGCTCGAACCGATATTTACGAGTATTTTTATCCGTTTTTAGCACGCGTATCACGTCGTTACTATGAACTCCAGCTGGGCCCCTTGTCACATTCCTTAGACGCTTTTAAAAGCATATTATATAATATTCTCCTTAGCTTCTAATAGTTTGTTAGTATTTTATAGTCTTTTATAGTCAAATTTCATGAGAAGGATATGGTCCTGTAAGCGTGTCGTGGTGGTTATTTGCCTGATGTTATATCTTGCTATTAACGGCATATATTCTCCTTTATAATGAAATAAACATCCGATCATTCGTATCAAAAAATGGCATTTCTCTTATAATATCAAAACAACACCTCTTATTGGAAAACCCTATATCAACCATAAACACGTGTTATTGTTGTTGTAATTCCATACAATTGAAATGGCTATAACTCACTTGATTATGATTCGAGTTCAATTAAATTTTGTGAACGTATATACCTTATATCAGTCTATATAATTGCGAAGTTTTTGGTACATTTTGCCTTCCCCTGGACCCCCTAATTCATAAAATGATTTTTGTATTACAGATTCTAAAAGTTCTAATCAAGACCTTTTATTTGATACCCTACTCGACTACTTTTGATTAAAAAAATTTTTAAGGGCCAATTCGTTATTTTTTTAAATTTTTGGTAAGGCCTTAACTTTTGAGAGACCATCACTTCTGACCTTTTCACAAAGTTTGGGCATTCTAGCTTCTATAGTTTCTGAGGAAATTAGCTGTGACGCACGGACAGACGGACAGACAGGTCACGAAACTAGTGTCTTTGTAAAAAAAATTTTACAAAGCCCTAAAAATCGCAAAGTGAAGATCCGTGAGATTGCAGAAATGACACAGATATCATCTGGAAGCGTATGTACAATCCTTCATGAAAGTGGGTGCGGCGATTGCTTTCTGTGGAACAAAAACAGCAACGAGTCGGCAATGGCAAAATTGTGCGAATACGGGGGGTGGGGAACCCCCCGTATTCGCCAGATTTAGCCCCCAGCGACTACTGGCTCTTTGCTGATCTCAAAAAAATGCTCCAGGGAAAAAAATTTGGCTCGAATGAGGTCATTGCCAAAACTGAAGCCTATTCTGAAGCAAAGGATAAATCCTTCTATAAACATGGTATAAATATGTTGGAAAGGCGTTGGAAAGATTGTATCACCCTTAAAGGAGATTATATTGATGAATAAAAATGATTTTTGAAAAAAAATGTTGTTTTCGTTGTTAGTCTCGGGACTTATTGAACGATGTGTTAATATTCTCCTTAGCTTCTAATAGTTTGTTAGTATTTTATATTCTTGTTTTTTTTTCTATTCAAGTTGCTCACGTTGTTTTTGTTGCATATATTATATTTCATTACCTATTTTGTAATTGGATTCTGGGATCTATAAAATAGCGTAAACAAATAAGGTTTTTAACTTTTTCTATCATCCTATTAAGTTTGATATAGATACACGTTTCTTATCAACTCTAGAAACCAGGTTCTGCTATATCGCCGACTATCTTGTCTCGATTGAAGCCTTTCTTCTTCGAGAATATGGTTGTTATTACCCTTAGAACAGATATTCAACTGTTAGCACAACAAGTGCCTCTTTTGATTGCAGGACATACATTATGCTGGTTCTGGGAATTTGTACAAACTACTCCCTTTTTTGAGTAGAATGGCTTGAAATGGGCAGCGCTTAAAAAATGCACCCAGCGAGAGTGATGCTATCATAAAACAACATCATCGTAATAGGCGCCAAACAGCCAAAAAGAGAGTTGATGACTACTTAGAAAATTAGCATTTTCTGACGGTACGTTTAATCCAGCCTATTCTTTAGGAAGCTGCACCACCGGATGGCATATGCTCCACGTTATACTATTCACGTAATCAGAACTAGAGGCGTGCTAGTCGGCATGAGCCAAATAATCGTCGTGATAGCCACGAATGACACTTCGCTTCTGAGATTGTGACCATACATCTTCAGCTGAACAAGCGTTAGGATGCTATGAAAGATTACAGGTGAAGACGGTAAAGGCTCTAAAAACGGTTATCCAAGTTCTCCGGCTAGCGCTCGGCAAACTTATAAAATGCGAAGACTTGTAAGTTGACACCAAAATCCATAGCTCAGCCCTCAAATCTGAAAGGATGTTTTGCCGAGCCGACAATTATACAGGGCAGCCTCGTTAGTAATCAGCCTGCCGACGGACTTTGGGCATTCGCTATTGTTCACTTATTTGGTCACGAAAAAGAAAATGGCTATGTGGAAAAATTTAGCGTGAGCCCACGTACGGCTGATCGCACTCCTCATCACGCCTTGGGCAACCTCACCGGCACCATAATCTTTCGCAGTCAAACCGAATTTCTGCGTCAAGATTTCTACTTAGGAGTTTCGCTTTCACCTTAGCTTGTGACGTTTTCACTTCCCGAGCGTTACCTTACCGTGCTACGATGAATTTCCTCCGCCTTGAGTTGCCAAATCACTTATTATCACCAGTACAACAAAATAATCTTAATTCGTCACCGCCAGCTCTCAGTCTTATGTATGTAATTGGATGTGTTTGTATTAATTACTGAAGGAATCTATCCATATCCCTCCTGTTTGAAGGAGCAATTTTCTCCATGAATTTAAAACTACGGGATCGCAAAGGTTATTGCCTTTTTTCACCTAGAAGTCTTCAAAATATAAAGCTATCCAATCAGGATGAAAATCATTCAAATAATCTTGTTCAAATTCAATTTTCTCGGCCAGGCAGAATTATTTGAAAAATAGTGCTGAAAACTTTTAAAAAGAAAATTGAATTATTGAAATCTACGCCTTTTAATTGTGTCCGATTTAACAAATAATATTCTATACTCTATTTCACAGAAAACGCCACGGCGGGGAAAGTATGATACGAGCTACAAGCTATGAGCCTTGTGTACTCAGTCAAGAAACTCAACGTCTTTTGGACAAACGTCTCACCAACATCGATCTAGAAGTAGCACCGCCAAGTGAAATCCTACCGAATCGACCTGCATATTTTCGAAGCTTTCCAACTCTAGAAAAATCGGTTTTAAATCAGGAATGCGCATCGAGGTAGAGTAGAAGTCTTCTATTCAATATACTATATTTGCATACTATGAAATAATTTTAAGATGAGAGTATTACTGGAACTATATAGAGTCGTATCATCAAACTACTCTTAACTTAATTTTTTGAAATGAAATTAGAATCGAGAATTGAGAGTAAAGATATATTTAAATTTTATAATTTAGTTAATTGTATAATTTCTTATATTGATCAGATGTATATTGTTATTTTTTCTCATTCAAACCAATCCGTCACAAAGATAATTCGTTGTTTTCTCAGAGATAAAATCAATTTTGGAATTATATAAATATGCATGTAAGTTTAGCATGAGTAGTTTCGTTTGATTTTTTTTTCTGTTTAAAGTAGTTTTTGTAGTAAAATAAATTCGAAATAAATATGAATCACAGTGTTTGTCGTAAACATTTGATTCATTATGTGTTCTGTAGAAATTCGTTGCTTTTAAAATATATATATTTTTGTAGTTAGATATTTAGCTTGTCCAAAATAACGAAAATAAAATGAAAGAACAAAAAATGCTCACGATATACGAATACGAACTGGATTCAAATTCTAAAATATTAATATTTTCATTATTTTGATTAACTTTAATGTGATCAGATATGATATAGAAAATGTTTAATAAAGTTGTTATTGTGCTGTAGAGATGAATGATAAAAGTGTATTTATACAATTCTGTGCGTTGATTGAAACAATACAAAAACGGTACAATTATGGCGATATTATATATGTTGTTATAAGTTTGCATTATTGAATTGAAATGAATTTTAATATTCTTCAATAGATACTAGCATTGAATGTGATATTTGTAGAGTTTTCTAAATACTTTATGAAATCCATTCCATTTTTATTCAGTTTATCTCTTTTGGGCTGTAAAACCTTCTGTGCTACCACAAATTTAAGCAAAAAATTGAAAAAAATTATAGTGTCAGCATGCCAGCTGTACTCTTTTATAGTTTCAGTAGTCTTTATTGCATAACTTTTAGAGGCAAATCGATAACATAGGACACTAAGCATTTGATTCAAAAAATGGATTATATGAGTTTTCTTTCGCTTGATATTTATTTTTAAATTTTAAGCATTTAAACTGAATTATTCTTTTATTCAACTCTAGTCATTCCACCTTTTCCTACGATTCCACTGGCAAATGAAATAATCGTAACAGTATTTAGAAAATGCAACAAATATTATTTTCGCTTAAGTTTCACACTCACGCGCATATAAATCTTAGATTTCAACCATGATCAAAATGATATCAATTTAAAGGAAAATAAAGTTTAAAGTATTATTTAAATTAAAATCGAATAACTCGAATGTGTATCAGATAAAACAAAACTTGATGACAATAATATATGCAAAGTTTCATCAGAAAAACATATTACGTTACGTTTGTTTTGTTATTTAAACCCATCAACTGTTTCATCATATTTTTTCCTCCCAACCAATATCCAGTATCCCTTCCAAACTATTTAGTAAACTATCAAAACATTCGAAATATCTAACTGTTCTGCATCACTAACGACCTACTCTTTCTATCTTCCATCTTTCATTTACAGAGGCAATAGTTTACGTCGTGTTAAAAATGGTTCAAAGTGGCGTGCAAAAGAAATTTCATTAGATGGTAAACCACCAGCTTTTCCTTCAGCTATTTCATCATCTAATCGTCAATCGGCAAATTTGTCGACAACCGAAATGAGTCCTTCTTTGATAGCGCAAGCAAATTGGACATTTGTAGAGAAGTTACTGAAGGTAAATTAATTTGTATTCTTCTTTGTCGGATCGATAAAAAGTGCAATGATTACGTACAGTGTGTTAAGTAAGAGCGTGTCCAGCATAATTTTGAAATAGTTTGTTTAACAACAGTTTTTGACTTATACATGCATTAAATACATTCTGAGGTAACGTGCATTCAGTTTAATAGTGAGTCCAATCACCACCAGCATCAATTATTGCTTGGCATCTCCGAAGCATACTTTCCACTAAATTTTCGGCGTATTCGAGAGGAAGCGCCTTCCAAATGAGTCGAATTTGTCGGGAGAGCTGCTTCAAAGTGTAAACACGTTTTCCACGGAGCTTTTGCTTGATGTAGGCCCAGAAGTTTTCGATAGGATTTGCATCAGGCGATTGCAAAGGCCAATCAAGTGTCACGATGCATTTTTCCCGTTTCCATTCAGTACACAGCTGGCACCGGTGGCGACGTGTGATAACTCGAGACCTTTTTCCTTCAATTTCGCTTGTCCTTGACGTAAGGACAAGCCAGGATTGCGCGAAAACAAAGCTACGATTCGCTTTTCGTCCTTTTTGGTCACTTTTCCTACCGAACCACGATTTGGGAGGTCATCGACGGTTTTTGACTCTTTAAATCGTTGAACCCACTTCTTGACAAACGATACAGACTTTTTAATGTATTTAGCCGCCACTACATGGTTCATTTTTGGTCCTTTAGGGTGTGTGCAAAGGAACACGGCCTCGAAGCGCTTTGCGTAAATGGCACTCATAGCGATTTTAGTGTTTTCCCGACGGAAGATTGACTTCGACTGATTTTTTTTTTAAAGCGCCAAAGACAGAGGTTCTCTCTACCGAGTCGATATCACTTGCCGATCGCAAGCTATGCTGGACACGCTCTTACTTAACAGACTGTACATAGCTCGAATACATATTAGTATGCATATCGCTTATCGATTGCGTTGAATTAACCTCCATTCAAACAAAAAATAAAAGAATTAATTGAATTAATCATCATTTGGGACATTCCTCAATTCTTTTTTAACTGCCTTCAATAACCAATTCTTTTACAAATTCAATTAGGACATCAAGAGCAAAACAAAACGCATGCTCTTAGAGAAAATGGGCAGTGAAGCAGTAGCATTAGGTTTAAGTGGTGAAGTGACTGTTGTTGGTGTTGAAGAAAATACCTTGATAGCATCACTATGTGATTTATTAGAGAAGATTTGGTCACACGGATTACAAAATAAACAAGGCAAATCAGCACTTTGGTCTCATTTGCACGCTTATTTACAACTAAAAGAATCATCGAATCCGATAAAACAAATCGATACAAATTATGTATCGCCAGGTAAGTTATCACGATTCTTTATCATGTTCTCAAATTTAACAAATTAAATAAACAGATTTCTTAATAGCTAAAAAATAAATGTTCTAACACATCTTTCCATTTTGTCTAGCGCTAGCCTGGAGCGTAATGAGAAAAAGAATGGATTGTACGTGAATTAAAAACAATATTGTTGTGCCTGAATGTGTGATATTTATTCGAGTTTATTTGATGCTTATGGTAGATAGATGATTTATGCAGGTTGAGAAAATGTGTTAAGTGTATTATGTAGATTGCTTAAAATGGTTTGGTTGCTAAGTTTTCTATAGGGAGTGATGGCATAAGGTAGAGGACAGCATTTAATTACAGGAGCTTACTTGAACTATGTTTTCAGGCATTGAACTTTCTTTAAGTAGTATTCTTAATTTCTCCTGTTTGGCTATGTATTGGGTTATTTATGATTAATTGTTCTTCTTTTGGTTTTATATTCATTATTCTTAATTCAGAATTCACATTAAAGGTAGTGGTTTTCATTATATTTTTACCTTAAACGCAACACCGTAAGTTACATACGCATGCGGTTTTATGTTTGGATTATTTTTAAAAGCACAAAAGACTGAGTGAGTCTAAGTATATTGTAGGGAATCAAGCGTGCCATTACGATACCCATAGTTAAGATTTATCAAACAGTTAGAATTAATTTAGTTTGGCTATATGTATGTATCCCTTTGGTAGAGGTGCTCAGTGAATTTTTGCTAGAATCTGTACTATTATGGTACACGCTCTCATTATTCTGATTGTATCTACGTTATCGGCTCTGTGTGATTTGTATGGGCTGAATTTGTTAATGGTGTCTTAGACCTTTTTTTGTTTACAATTTTCTTCTGGGGAAGGACTCGATAATTTGACGTGGGAAAGTGTTGATCCACTATGAGTTTGAGGCGTTCCTTGTCGTAATACTTTCACATTACATCACATGTTTAAAATATTGTCTCCATGTATGGTTTTTCAAGGCCATCTCTAGCACGATGTCTCGTTTTAATCCATCAATCTTGCAACAGTAAAGATTCCATCACTTTCTTTTCCCTCTTCTACTTGCTTCTCTTCAGAATTTGCTTGTAGTACTCTTGACCTGTCACTCAGTTTGTGAGGCGAGGCAACATTTATAGCCTTTATGTGTTGTTTCTGATATTCTGCAGTTCGTTCTGTTGTGTTTGATTATCATACTTGACAACACTTCATTGACGCTGTTTGCCAACATTTTTATAACATATTTCACTTTATTATAGATTCTTGGGAATTTGTATCAAATTCGCAATCTCTTCTCGGATTGTGATAGACATTTCAGTCACGTAGGTCCTCCACCACCTCTATCGTTGTTAGAGATGCATCAATGCCCTTTGATCGAATCTTATTAATAAAAGTTGGTACGTTGTCTTTCTTAGTTATATTAAGGTTATTAAATGATAGAAAATTAATCAATTGTTTACCTCCACTGTTCTAATTAGTACTGCCCCGTAGGTCAATCCAACGATAGCCCTTTTACGCCATACATATATCGCTGGACAGCAAAACTCAGTGTTTTATTAAACTGCTTCCTACATAATACAGGGTTTTCCAATAAGAGGTGTTATTTTGATATTAAAAAAAAATGCCATAAATGATCGGATGTTTGTTTCATTATAAAGAGGAAGGTATGCCGTTAATAGTGGAAAATAACATCAAGCAAATGACCACCACGACCTCGCTTACAGGACTATATCCTTTTCATGAAATTTTTCATAACCAAATCGCAAAGTGGCTGCCCAATGTCCTCGATAGCCTCACAAATTCCATCTTTGAGGTCTTGAATCGACGCTGGGCTGTTGGCGTAGACCTTCTCTTTCATGTGGCCCCAAAGGAAGAAGTCGCAAGGTGTTAAATCACAAGATCTCGGTGGCCAATTGTGATCACCTCTTCGAGAGATAACACGGTCCGGAAACTTTTCCCGTAAAAGATCAATGGTTTCGTTGCTTGTGTAGCACGTAGCGCCGTCTTGTTGAAAGTAAACGTTGTCCAGATCAATACCATCCAATTCCGGCCATAAAAAATCATTAATCATCTCTCGATAGCGCAATCCATTCACCGTGACTATGGCTCCATCCTTATTTTCGAAAAAGTAAGGTCCAATGACTCCGCCGGACCATAAACCGCACCAAATAGTCACACGTTGAGGATAGAGAGGCTTTTCAACAATAACTCTTGGGTCTTCCGAGCCTCAGGTGCGACAATTTTGCATGTTGACGAAGCCACCGAGGTGGAAATGGGCCTCATCACTATGATGATTTTTCGATGGAATTCCGGATCATTTTCATGCATGTCAAGGACCCAATCAGCAAAGACACGACGTTGTTGATGATCGACCGGCTTGAGTTCTTGTGTTAACTGAACTTAATAAGCCTTTAGACCCAAATCTTAATGCAAAATACGGTGTAATGACGTTTGTGGAATGCCTAATTCCTAAGAACGACGAAGAATGGACAAACCTGGGTTTTCTTCAACACTTTCGGCTACAGCAGCAATATTCTCGGCTGTTCTTGAGTGACGTGCACGGGTTTTATTCTTTACATCACCAAGTTGTCCCAACAGCTCGAATTTTTCCACCAATTTCTGTATTGCGGTCAGACAAGGTGCTTCACGACGACCCAAAAATGTTCGAGTTTTACGAACCGTCTCTGCCAAATTTTCACCATTTTTATAGTGAATTTTAATAATTTCAATGCGTTGTTGAAGCGTGTATCGTTCCAATTTTATTAATGGCGTAGTTTCTACTTGTCAAATGTCAAAAATGGACAGCTTCAAAAGCGAAATCTACCGAAAAGCGGTCTATTCAAAATAACACCTCCTATTGGAAAACCCCTTATAATGCAACTGTTTAGCATGATTACTTGAAACCTATAAACAAATTTAAAATTGGCAATGTTTCTGGATCAGTACATGTTTAAGCAATTGCTGTTGTCGCTACTACCACGTCGATTGCAGTTCACTTTGGGAGTCCTTTGAGTAAAGCCAAAAGTAAGTTCGTGCACACTAAAGCCTTTTCTTCAGTGTGAGGTTTTAAATGAAGCGATGATTTTGCTCTAACTCTATTCAACTTGTTACTCGAAACCCGCGTAAGAAAGCGATCGACTATTGAGGCGGTCGAAACATTGTGAAGTTATTGCAATCAAAAGCATACGAGTGCACCCGCTGACGAAAACATTACGTCTGAATCATGACAAAGCTTGAAAGAGAGATACATGCGTTTAATATTAAAAAATCTAGAAACGAGTGTTTCTTTTTCTTCTTCGTAACACTACAGCCCTTTTGGGGCCTTTACTTCCTGAAACAAGCGTTTTCAACTGTCATGGTCCATTGACCGCGTCCTCCAATTTCGAAATCCGTGCAGCGATGAACTGTCTTCATCGGCCGAGTCAAACCAGCGTTTCCTCGGTTTCCCCACTGGTCTCCGCCCTTCAGTTCTCCCAAGGAATACCTTTTTGGGTATCCGTTATTTGTCCATCCGATTTATTTGCCCAGCCCATTGCAGCTTACAATCGTTGATATATCCGGCTCGTCAAAAACTTCATACACCTCATGTATGTTTTCGGATGCTTGGACTAGAGTCCATGTTTCAAACCCATAGCATAGCACAGGTCTTATCACAGATTTGTATACTTGGAGCTTGATGTTCCTGTGTATGCAGCTGGTCTTGAAAATTGTCAAAACTGAACAAAATATTTTATTTGCGAGCTGTATTCTTCGGCGTATTTCGTCTCTTTCATTAGCGCCTAAATATACAAGGTCGCCCACTTTTTCGATACTGTACTCGCCAAGTGTTATATTTTGGGCATTTGAGGTATTTTGCCTCTCATTGATTTGTAGCCCTACTTGTTTTGCTTCCCTGTCGAGTTTTAAGAAAAGTTCTTTGGCGGTTGTTAACGACCGTGACAAAAAATTGATGTCGTCCGCATAGGCTATCACTTGGCTCGACTTGTATAGTAACGTAGCTCTTGTATCAGGTTTTCTTATGACATATTCCAGAGCCAAATTGAATAGCAATGGGGCTAGCCCATCTTCCTGCTTTAATCCGATATTTTTGTCAAAGGCTTCAGTGAGTTGGTTATTGATGCGGACTTGGGAAGGTTGTCGACGTCATTGCCATTTTGGTAAGACGAACTAATAAGACTGGGATACCAAAGCAAAGCATTCTTTGGTACAGTACGTTACGATCAATACTGTCGTATGCGTGCTCAAAGTCAACGAAAATTTGGTATACGTCTATGTTGAACTCGCAGCATTTCTCAAGTACCTGCTTGATTGTAAATAATTGGTCTATCGTCGACTATCTGCTCAAAAGCTACCTTGATATTCCCCAATAATCCTGTTGGCATATGATCTTTGAAAATATTTTGTACGCCGTACAAAGTAGTAATATGCTTCTATAGTTTTCGCACTGTAGCTTGTCGCCGTTTTTTTGTGGACAGGGAATATAATTGATTGGCTCCACTCGTTTGGCACATGTTCTTGTTGCCAAATATGCTGAATGACGAATGGCTTTTTGAACATCGCTCCCACCATATTTAATGAGCTCTAGAATCTCATCGATTCCCGGCGCTTTATCATTCTTTTGGGCTTTGATGGTGGAACAAACTTCATCCAGAGTTGGTTGGATCGATGGAAGCTCTCCGAGAATATCTATAGGCTCCGATGTTCTGAAGCTGTGTTGAGGGTTTCGAAGGTTCTTAAAATATGATGCCCATCTTTCTTCAATCCTGTTTTTATCATCGATGATGTTGCCGATGTCATCACGGCAGAGCCTGGTCTTGAGCTGATAACCCCGTTTCAGGCTTTTCTCTACTATGTATGCTTGTATTGTGTTGTTGCTCGCTAGACTTACATCGATGCTTCTCAATTGGTCGTTGTAGTATTTTCTTTCTTTCTCCTCGTTGCTTACTTTCGGCGATGTGTGTGATAGGATGGGAGCCAGCTGGTTATCGAGGGCCTCCGTGAAATTTTTTGTCACAGACGCTTTTGGGAGCCTTCCGATTTCAAATTTTTGTATAGGGCTGGTCTTCGCACAATACGCCCTTGATATACGACATCAATAGGTTAATTTGATCAAGTAATGATCCAAGTTACAATTGGCTCCTCGAGGCCCAATCGTTCTTGCTTCAGAACCTGGTCGGTTTGGTTTTGTGTGTTTCCGTCCGGTGCTACCCAGGTCATTTGATGTATTCGTCGGTGTGGTTTGGCTCATTGCCAACCTTAGTGTTGCTCACCCAGAATTATTTTTGTGTCGTTTGTAGGCAATTAGGTGACTGTAGAGCGTTTCCTACGTTTTTCATCTTTTTCTTTGGTCAAGGCATGTACGTTTATCATTCAAATTTTGAAGAATTTCGCTTTTATACAGATAACACACATTGGTTCATTGACTGTCTTAAAATCAATAACATGTGATTTGAACTTCCTATCCACAATTAATGCCACTCCGAATTCTCGCTTTGCAGCGGACTTCCCACTTTTCAATATTGTGTGCGATCTCATATCTTGAATATCACTTCCAGTCCAATTCTTGTCCTTGATTGCCAGTATGTTTAATTTATATTGAATGGCCAGTTGTGAAAGGTATTTAACAGCGCCAGGATTGTTCAGTGATCTGACATTCCAAGATCCAATTCCATAGTCCTTTTTTCAGCCGAGGTCGTTGCCGTAGATGCGATCTCTTTCCAGGGACGAAAAGTTAGCCCATCGCCCAACCTCTCCTCCAGCGGCATACTTATTAGTTTCGATTCCGTTATCAGGCGCGAAAGACTCGCCTTCATCCCCTTACGTCACGGCAAAGGACGTGTAAGTAAGATTTAGTAGCAGAGCTGCAGGTGTATTTGCAGTTATTGGCATTTCTCGGTATTTAATGTCCCATCATTGGCGAACCAGTAAACTCAATGTGCCACCTCGAGGCCATCTACTACCATTTGGTCGTGTGATTTAGGATGAGGAGTCATGAAAGCTGGCGGTAGAGGTTTCGTAATCGGGCTTAGGATCGACTAGGCGGAGTTGAAACGAATTTTTAATGGCCCGCTTTTGATTTTATAGGTAAAAACCTAAACTCATAAAATGTACTATTATTAATAAAGTTGATCGAATTTTGGCTTTTAAGGTATTTTATGGACTTATACTCATAAAGTCCTACTTCGTTGATTTTTTCAGATTTTTCTTCTCAAAGTTGTCCAGTCGTGAGGGGGAGATATCAATTTTGCAGATTTTTCCGATGCAAATACTCCCAATTTAAGACCTGTTCTTTTATCTGATACCCATCGTCGCTAACTTTGACAACAAAAACAATATAAAAACTTTTTTCACTGAAATTTTTAGGAGACGACCTTCTCTAACCTACATAAAAAAAATTATCATCATTCTAGCTTTTACCATTTGCGAGAAAAGCTGCTGTGAGGTACGGACGGAAGGTTGTATGGACAGGTTTTGTAAAATTATTTTGCAAGACCGTAAAAGTGGACGGTTTTAAGAGTAACTAGGTCATTTTATTTACTTAGCAGCAATCAGAAAAGCTGAATGTATTCTGCTATCGAAATTCATCCACATGGGTACAACAATGTCAAAAGAGCCCTTCTAAAAATATCAAATTGGAAGACGTTATAACTTGATTGAGAATAATGGGCTCGATATATCCGAAGGGCCAAAATTCTCGTTAGATTGCAGCGACATTGAAAAGATCGTTTTCTTTTACACACAATTTGTTTGTATAAGTATAATTATGTTAAGTGTAACTAGAAAACCAGATTACTAAGTAAAGCAATCCCTTAACATTCGCGGGGGGTTAGATTCCTGAAAACTGCCGTGAATGTTAAATCCACAAATGTTGAGTCCACTTTCCTATGTAATAAGGGGGGTTACGTTCCACAACGGCAACAATTGAGATAAAATTTAAGATTGATAAAACATTTATTCAAAATTATAGTGTGTAAATAAAAAATAAAATTAAAAAAAAAATGTAGGTACATGTTAGTTTTTTCCATTGTTAGTTTTTGACGTAGATGGAAAGAAATAGCTCGTAATTGAACGTTGCTGTGCTGATAAATCAACTTCTTTAAGGATTTTCACATAAGGATTTGAAGCGGCCTCGATATCCCTTTTAAACTGCAAACTTTGATTAAGAGATGGGTCCAAATCCATTGCTTTTTGAACAAGTTGGTCCCTGAAGGTTTGAATTTCCTTGAGCTGTTATGAAGAAAAACTTTGGCCTGCATACAAAATATTGAATGAAAAACAAATTGATAAAACCTAGCCGAAATACTTACCCGCTCTCTCTTACTGGCACTCAACATCTTCAGATTCTTTAGTTTCGCCTCCTTTTTGTTGCAATAGGTCTTCATCCGATAACTCCTCTTCATGAGAATTCAGCAATTCGTTAATTTCGTCTTATCTCATATCGTCAAATCCTTCACCAACAATCTGATGTGCTAGTCGAACTGTTTCATCTTCTTCATCTTGGACTGGTGGGACAGTGCTTTCCCTTTCAACCACGTGTGGCCATATCTGTCTCCAGCAAACGTTGATTAAGCTAGATTTAATTTCCTGCCAAGATGCATCGATGTCACCAATGCAACCGGCAATGTTAAATTTCTTCCAGCAACTCGTTACTGTTTCATCTGAACAGCATTCAATCGAATTTAAAATTCGCTTAAAACTGTGTTTGGTGTAATAAGCCTTAAAAGCTGCGATCACCCCTTGATCAAGTGGTTGTAATAATGATGTCGTATTCGGGGGCAAAAAAATCCCAACTAAACTGAAAGGATGACTCAGAGCGTTTTCGATAAGAAGAAGCACCTTGAAAGCCAGGTTTTGCGAAGTAAGATATTTTTTAACCACTTCAATAAAACAAGAATGATACCATTCCTGGAATAAGGCACCAGTGACCCATGCTTTGCTATTAACCCTCGAAAAAACAGGTAGCTGATCTTTTTTCCCCCTTTAATGCTCCTGGATTTTGGGATCGGTAAATTATAATAGGTTTTATCTTACAATACCCTGAAGCATTTGCACACACCAGTAAAGCAACACGGTCTTTGGTAGCCTTGAATCCAGGGGCAGTTCTTTCAGCTTTAGAAAGATATGCTCGATTCGGCATCTTCTTCTAAAAGATGCCAGTTTCATCAGCGTTAAAGACTTGTTGTGGAAAATACCATCCTCTCTTGATAATTTCCTGAAGACTTGCTGGAAATTTGCCTGCTGCTTCGTGATCAGTAGAAGCAGATAACTAATTTGATGTTGTGCAAGTTCGCGAACCACCCTTTGCTTGCTTGAAAGGTAAATCCAGAGCGAGAATTTTCATTAATGTTATCGTACAGTTTTTTGGCCTTTTCTCTGATCAAAACTGAACTTAAGGGCATTTTCTTTTGAGACATATCTTCTATCCATATTCCTGAAACTTGTTCGGTCTCTTCAAGCACTTAATTTCTGATTTGTGACACTCTTCTTGATGACGCTACTGAAGTAGCACTCACACTGAGCCATTACTTTTGGAAACGAGTGTTCACTGTCTAATAAATACCTTGACCCACTTCTTGTAACCTGAAGATCAGCTTTGAAAGTCTTATGCTAGCTCCACTGCTTCAATCAGCATTTCTCTCACCTTTGCAACTCAACACACATGCCATCCACGCCTTTATCGACATATGCAGGCAATTGGTAATTTATGTACTATGCCAATGTGCTTGCATTCCAAATTATAGTTTGGATTTTTTTCTAGGCAACGTAGCTTAGACATAATATAGTGCATTGTTATATTATTGGAAAATACTTTTTTTCATTGCTTGTTAGAATCATTGCTTTTACACAATACATCAAATATAACTAAAGTTTGCTGTGGTGATGTGTATTTCTAAAATGTATTCCGAGTATAATGAAAAAAAAAATGTGAGTATAATATATGATTTTTAACTCTCATATTTTAGATCTATCAACATTTTCCATTGAATCGGAAATTTCCTCACCTGGTAGTCCAACACGTGGTCGCTCTCGTGATAGAAAAGGTTCAACAATGGAATTACGTCCATTACCTGAATCATTAGAATTCGATATAAAGTAAATAAAAATCATAAAATATTTAACCAACGATATAAAGATAAAAATTTTGTAGAAACGTTCTTGCCATGACTGATATTAAAACTCACATCGGGTATACCCGCGCGTGGGTACGATTATCGTTAGAAAAGAAACTTCTGTCTCGCCATTTTCGTACCCTTCTATCTGATACTACGCTACTACGTTCGCTGTACAAAAGATTCGCTTTTCTGCGTTGCGAGGATGAAAAGGAGCAATTTCTTTATCATCTATTAACACTCAATACAGTAGATTATTTTTGTTTTACAAATATCTACCCAACTACAAGTATGAAATATTTTTTAGTCATACTTGAACCTTAGGAATTGAAATGAAACTTGATTTTTTCAGAACTTCCGTACCGTGTTGTGATATTCCCGTCGAAAAAATTTGGCAGTGGAACTACATCGAGTAATGTTTGGGTGACAATATCGGGTACAATGGGTGAAACCCAACAGGTGCCAGTGCCTAAAGGGGCTGTTGAATTTATTTTTCACGTAAATATTTACTTCTCATATCGCATATTGAAATACTGATAATTTTTCTTTCAATCTAGTATAAAAACCTAGGCCTACTAACAACCATGCGTATAGGGCACGATAACTCCGGTGCATCAACAAAGCTGATGGTGGAACATGTTGTAGTTCGAAATGAAGTTACCGGCCATACTTTCAAGTAAATATTTTCCTGTTACGCACTCAACGTACTCATATACAATGCAATTTTCCTTTTGAATAGATTTCCATGCGGCCGATGGTTAGGCAGAGGAATCGATGACGGTGCTACTGAACGTCTTTTAGTTGGTCAACGTGTACCGAATAGCGTAGATAATGATGAATTAGTACAAGTATGTCAAACACCACCCCGAGCCCGTAGTCCAAGTGTACATAGACCCGAAATGAAACCGTCCGAAATCCAACATATGCTAGGCGATTGTGTTAATTTTATTGTTAAATGGCATCATCGACCGAGTCGTGATCGTGATGCTGGATCTTTAACGAATTTATTATGTGGTGAGGGTGGCCTGGTAAAATGTCTAGAACAAGTTTTTATGTGTGGTTTCCGTTCATCGAGATTCTTTGGAAAGAATTTGTATATTTGGGATTATATTGGTAAGTTTCTATTAAGAGTTTTCTATGATACTTTAAAAGCTAAAATGTTTTCTCTTCAATTTCTAGTCAAAGTGAAAGAACAGTTTGAAATTAATTTGGCACAGGAAACAGCTAATTCGAATGAGAATTCACCACCGTTGGGAACAACTAGTCCTGATTCACCATATTCGCCATGTGTTCAAAGACAGGAGTTGATAGCGATATGGCGATGTTTTATATATATAGTCGATGAAATAATTGTAGCTACACCAACCTTGGGAAAAGATGGGAAATTTCAATTATTTATTTGTTTGTGTTTAAGGTAAGTAGTACCTATGTAATGTTTAGAAATTCAATTTAAAATCGATTTTGAATGATTGAGTCTCAATAAAAAGGGAGTGGGTAATAACATAATCAAGACTTTACATAAATATCTACCAGTTTAGAGTGTGTGTTCGACATAAGAGTAAGGTAAAGGTGTAGGTTGCAATGTGCTCCCTGTAGTCATACCATAGCTATATTCATACGATTTACATTACAAATTTATTAATAATTTTATCCTTGAACAACTCATTTTACGTTATGAATAATCAAGAGTTACAAAATTTGTTTTTAAAAGTTAGTTTATTTGAGTAGGCCCCTAATAATAGGGAGACGAATTCGTAAACAGCAGTTTGGATTAGTTTAACAATGAAATATCAACTTTAATCGAAAGAGATAAATTTCACTCCCGTTTGTTACGTTTACAACGAAACGAAAATGTTTTTTTTCACTTCTCATAAACTAAAAAGGTTAGAAAACGCTATTGCAATTCTGTCTACAAAAACGGTTTTACTGTATTTGTTCAACGCAGGCGGGGATTCGAGATAGCTGGATGCACTGTATGTGGAAAGGCAACGCCAGCGTACGGCTCCTCATACCAAAATGAATCCATTTCACTGCAATGCCATCGAGTGAACTTCAGGTCTACCGATAGCAAAATCATGGCCTTGAAGTGTCACATAACGTAATCATGCTGGTGCTAAAACAGCTCGGCTGATAATTAATTTGGTCAGCTTGAATCCTCAAAAAGGATTCTGCAAGTGGAGAACTATTCATTTAATATGGTGAAAATACCATATAAATACCTTACATAATCAAATTTCATATCTAACACCCTATTTCTATCTAAATTAGAACACGAATCACTTAAGTGTTCATCAATATTGAGAAAGTCTCTCGTAAAGCAAATTTAAGCAGAGAATGTTTTATTTTACATAGGGACCACGTAAGCTACAGCATGACAGAAATGGATGTCGATTAAATAGTAATTCTTTTGTGGTTAAAATTCTCCAACTTCTCTCGTTTCAAGTTATTTTGTGTTGCCATGGTGTACTTTTATTTTTGTATAAAAAGTATCAGGGGCAGATAAAAAGGGAGTTTTTTTTTAATGCAGAAGAGATTATAATGTATAACGCAGTTGATTTAATAATCAATTCTTTTAGATGCTCACCTTACAATCCCACCTTTTCTTTTAAATATCCCCAGAGAAAGAAGTCCAACGGTGTCAAATCACATCGTGGCGGCCAATTAACATCGCCACAACATAAGATAACACGGCCATTGAATTTCTCGCGCAAAAGAGCCATTGTTTGGCTGTGTGGCAAGTGGCACTATCCTGTTGGAACCACATATCGTCCAGGACCATAACCTCAATTTCTGGCCACAAGAAGTCCGTTATTATCTCGCAATAGCGAACACCATTCCAGGTAGCTACTTGACCGTCCTCATTTTTTAAGAAGTACGGCCCGATGATGCCGCCAGCCCATAAACCACACCAAACAGTCACTCTTTGTGGATACATCGGCTATTCAACAATCACTCGTTGATTCTCATTTGCCCAAATGCGGCGTTCTGCTTGTTAACGAATCCACTGAGATGAAAGTGTGCCTCGTCGCTGAAGATAATTTTCTTTGTAAAGTCACTATTTCCTTCTGTCTGTTCCACCAACCATGCGGCGTATTGCTGACGCTTGAAATGGTCAGTAGGCTTCAACTCTTGATTGAATTAACCTTGTAAGCGTGTAAATCCAAACCTTTATTCAAAATTCGCATCAGTAGTGTTCGTGAGATGTTCAATTGTTGGGCGCGACGACGAGTCGAGGTTGACGGCTCTTCTGCAACATTATCGCGAACAAAAGCAATGTTTTCCGCAGACCGAACTGGGCGAGCATGCACAGGTGATTTCACATTTCCTACAGACCCGGTTTGCTGAAATTTGGGCACAATTCTCCCGATTGTTGACACATTTGGTCGATTATGCTGATAAAAAAAAACACGAAGTGCACGAAATGCATTTTGATTTGAACGCCCATTTTCGTAATAAGCTTCAATCACACCCAAAAAATTTCCTTTTTAAATGAATATTTTTAGGTCTTTGTTAAAAAAAATTTACAAGGACCTACTCGTTTCACGACCTGTCTGCAAGTTTCCTCAGACTCTATAAAAGCTATAATGCTGAAACTTTGTGGAAAGGTCAGAAATGATGATCTCTCAAAAGTTTAGGTCTTATCAAAATTTTAAAATTATTTTTAGGTAGGTCCCCCCTAATAACAAAGTTGCCCTTAAAAATATTTTTTTAATCAAAGGTAGTCAAGTTGGGTATCAGATGAAAGGCCTTGATTAGAACTATAAGAATCTGATAGGTCATTTAATGCATCAGAGGATCCAGGGAGTGGCAAAATGTACCAACAGCACTCTCCTACTTATTCAACTTGTTTATTATTCTTCCCATACACGTGTTTCGGAATGTACGTCCTTCCTTCTTCAGTGGTATTTTTGTTGTTTTGTGTTTTGTTGAACAAAAACACCACTGAAGATGGAAGGAGGTACCTTACAAAACAAGTATATTGGAATGAATAATAAAAAAATATTCATTTTTTGTATTTGATTTTAAATCTTGAAAATATGTTACTTCGTCTATCCTCCCATCCTCAGCACTCCTCCTGAAGCTACTCATAGCATTACTTTGCGTGGATAGAGCAACTTATAACTGCGTATCGCAATCCTGGATTGATACTTCATCCTTCCTTCGTTCTTGTGAATTCAGCATACAATCTACAATATATTCCGCTGATATACTTACTTCTACTGTCATTTCTACGCTTCATCTGGAGCTTTGAATTGCGACAGCCGAATATCATATTTCCAGTACATCCTTATATTCCGATAAATCGCTTTGCTACCCACCGTATTCGCTCACGAATTGCTTCAAATTATCGCTCGCTATAGAAGCTTATCGCATCAAAATGGAGATGAATTTGTACCTCATACGACCCTTTGATGCCTCTTCCTAACTATTATAACCATGTGTGAAGTGACACCAGTTGTCCAATCACTTGATCGCCGATTATTACTGCATTAGTTACGTGTACTCGACACGCTTGATTACCAAGAATATCAGGTGGCAGCTTACCTGCTATAACACAAATCACACAGTAAATGCATATGCCAATTGCATTCTTCTCTCCCGTGATTGTAGGCATTATTTACGCTTTACATACATGCTAATGTTTTCTTTTACTCAAGGAGATAACAAGTTGGAAATTCTTGGTCTACAAGTCGTCGTACTATAGACTTTTTGTGTGTCGCTGGCTTTATAGCGTTTGTTTTCTAGGTCTCCTTGTTAATTTGACTTCACGGTCAAGGGAAGTGAGCCCGGTGGCAACAATGTGAAATGAGTAGCTTGTTGGATCGAATTGATAATTCACGTGGCCTTCTTCGACGGATCCCGCCCATTTCCAGTTTGATGATTATTTTCATGTCAACATTTTTGTGGACTATGTTTGCATTTCTGCCACTCAACCACATTCTACAGCGTCTATCTGTGCAATTTAGCACAGCTGTAATAGCCTAGCAATCGCTATGGGTTAAGAGCTTAGTGACTAGTTGTTTATCGTCGAGTAAAATGTTATTCACAAATTAAATGTCCCCTGAAACGATGTGGAATATTACGTTTTTCGATCACTTGGAGGCGAAAAGGGTGGAGAGATCCAATTTTCAGCCATCCTTCTTGCTCCTTTCCCGTTCCTGTTGAAGAAGTAAAAAGAGCCTTAAGGTATCATCATCCACCCATTCGCACTCCGGCGTAATCAAACTTATACTGCGTAGTAATTGTATATGTATGGTACATGCTATCAATTTTCAACCGTAAGGATTAATTAACTTCAGGTATGGCAATTTCCACTCATCCGTATAACTGCTTTATGAGACTCCAGTATGGAGGGTTAGATGTTATTCGCAAATTATGGTAACTTTCGCTTTGAGGTCGTAACCGATTATAAGGGCAAGTGCTGACTGCATAAGTATGATAAATGCTACGTTGCAAAATTTTCTTTTACGTCTGAGTATCACCGTTTTCTTGGAAACCGAGCATTGTTGCTACTTGTTATGTGCTTGTTGCAGCCTTTCCCTGGTTGTGTCCTTCATATAATCTTAAGCTTCATGCCATTCTTCTGCAATTCTTCTGTTAGCCTTGAGCAGCGCTGCAGATTTCTTCTTTTTTAGCGTGCACTAGATTTGAGTTCAACCAGCCCGCAGCCGTTCTACGTCCTCTTGGTGTGGGGCACGTCATTACTTATACTTTCAAAAGTAGGATCTGCCTTGTCCGTACAACGTCTGCATATGTTACATCTTAGCTATTAGTGATTGTCAGTAGCTCCAAGTGAGAACCCTTGTGCAGTTTAATTTTTAATCTCTCGACCTCGCCAATTTTCTACTTCATCAGTTAAGCAGAGGATTTTCTTCTTCCTTCCCTCTCTCCTCGTTTAAGTAGCTGGCGTGAGCAGGCAACTTCCGTTTTTACACTTCAATTTCCGGGTATATTGGTGTTAGCTAGTATGCCTTTTGATGTACATTTTTTTGCCAGTTGCCTCCGGTGAAATTTGTGCGCCTGTGTCTATCGGGGACTACATTTGTATTATGAATGAATAAAAATATGCTTTATCTAAACTATCCTTAAAGCGAATTTAAACATAAATTATTATAAAACATAATGGCTGCGAGAGCACTCTAAATTTATACATATCTATTCAAAAAATTAAATATTACATTACGAATAGTGCAAATTACATAAAAATGAATATTTTTAATAAAATTATTGGAAAATTGTGAAAAACATCAACCAACCATATTACGAATTATATATGATACATAGAGAAAAAATTTAATTTTTACTGATAACTAAATTTTCTACCTTAAATGTTTTAATTTGCATAAAATGACTCTACTTATCCTACTATAAATAACGATAGACCTAAGTTATTATAGTATTCCAAAAATATTCTTAGTTAAACGTAAACATCTTATTATCTTATCTATGTATACTTATATCTGCATATTGAAAAAAAAACTAACAATTAATTTATACCTAATCTATAGCTCAGACCTCGCTTCTAATCACTAACATTAAACGCCTTAACAAAAACATAACTCAACCCAACAATGATGAGCGTAACCAAAAAAACAACGGATACCCAAAAAGGTATATGTTGGGAGAACTGAAGGCCGGAGACCAGTGGGAAACCAAGGAAACGTTGGTCTGGTTTTTACGAATTGCATAGGTCCTTTCGTTAACGGGCTTGATGTCGGTGATAATTTGTTTAAAGGTGCTGACAACAATGAAAGCCACTCCGAACTCACGGCTTCCTTGCGATTTTCCGCTTTTAACTACGGTGTGCGCTCGCATCTCAAATGTGTCTTCACTGTGCCATCTGTTTTCTTGCACTGCGAAGATGTTGATTCTATATTTCTTTATTTCCCCCAGAAGTTTTCGCAGTGCACCTGGTCTGTTCAATGATCTAACATTCCAAGTTCTAAAAGAATAGTCCTTTTACTTTGCGATAGTCGTTGTCGTTTATCCAATCCGATCCGAGGCTGTTTTCCTGGTTTCATGACAAGTAAATACTAAGTGGGATGCTGTCAGCGCTTCGACTTAGTCAGTTGTGGTCCACGAGTGGTATTTTATTTCCCACACACCCGCCTGCTAGCCGGTTAGGGCACCCTCTATCCACCACCTGGAGACGCGTCCGATGGTGGACCTAAAACCCCACATTGATGTAATGATCCAGATAAATACCTAGGTATCGAACACAGGGTTTATGAGGAACCCACTCTGAACTGCCTTCGCCAGCCATATTGTGGAAATCCCTTTTGACTGGCCAACCGCAGCTTTATCCGAAAAAAAATTCTTTCGCAATTTCTGTGCATTGACTTTCATCACCAATTGTTCGTGTAGAACTCAATCTCATTGACCATTTCTTGAAGATTCTTTTGAAGCATTTGTACTGTTCTATGCGTTACTCGCTCCGCATGAACTTTGTTGTAAGTGTCTCTGATTGTTCGTACCCGGTCCAAAATCATGTTGAGAACGATATGGCATGAGTCTCATATACTCTATAAGATCGACAATAAGGTTCTCTTATTTGTTGTCGTTTCTCATAGATTGTCATGAGTTCGAAGGTGCGCTAATCTGGCGTAGGGGAAAATCCGGGTAGCGCCTCTCCATATAGTATTGCACAATCCGCCCAAAATCCTACACAATGCCTTATCCTTTCGGCAGACTCTTTCCCATTCAAAAATTTTAAACTTAACATTGCTAGCATTAGTATCTACAGAAAATCATCCGAATCCATATGTAGCTGCAACTAATGCAAACGAGCATGCTAATCGCTTCACTACAACAAATCTTCAATGACAAGAACTACTCGTAGTGTAATATTTATAAATTTTTCGAAATTAATAATTATTGAAATTATTTTCTATGTACTAACCTGTAGCAATGATAAATATTAAGGCTGACTATATAGATATGTCTAATTATTTTCCTTACAGAGAACACATACTTCATCGTATGCTAACACCAATGGCATCTACCAAAGTTACTCATGAGCTGTATGATGAACAGAGCTTTATGCGTCGCAAAGGACTATTAACGTTCTTTGTTCAAATACTTGAACCATTAGATGAATTCCATATAGTATTGGAAAATTCAATAACTCAAGGGATACCGTCACAATGTTAATTTTAGGTACATAAAAATTCTAAGATTTAATGTTTTGTGTAGTGAAAGAAAAAAATTGAAAAAGAAAAAAGGATTCGAAGTGAAATTTTCAATTATAATTTTTTAAGATATTTTCTGGCGTTGTGAAAGAGACTAAGAAAAACCAAAACAAAAACAAAATTGATGTGAACTAAATCTGTTCGTAGATATAATCTGCAATGAAAGCTGTTTGTAGTTATTTAGTGAAGTTAGATTTAAAGTCGGAAAAAGGATTGAATGCCGCGGAATATTTTGTGACGCAATACAGTACCAAAGGTAGCTGTCGATAAACAGATTTAGCAAAAATTAAAGTAGAAACTGAAGAAAGAGATTATTGAAACTAATACCAAAGATACAATGAGGAATTTTGAATGTATGGATATCTTGCCTATATAGTTACTATGGACAATGTACTAAAATTTCATTGTACCATATCTCATCATTTAAGTTCCACTCAAAAGTCTGGATCATACTTGCAGCTTGAATTTGATCTATAAAAATGACAGAACATAATACTCAATTCTTGCCTAGTTTTTAGTCATTTTCGCAAAAGTGAATTTACAATTTTTTTTCTTTTGTGAGAATTAATATTTATAGAAAAAGAATTTGACTTTATTTTTTATATTATAATAGCTTTAATTTATAATATTTACTTGGCTGCTTAAATAATGATATTAAGTCAAACCCAGAAATGCTCTTTATTAAAGACTTGAATTTAGTTTATTATTCAGTTTAGACTTACAATAAGTTGAAATCGTGTTAAATAGATTTATATGTTTACCTTTATTAGAAATAGCATTCACCTTATATCCAATGCAAATTAAGTAGTTGTGCCAGCCGTTGATATTTTACAATGTTACTGAAGTAATCTTGTCCTCATCCTCAAGTACTGAAGAGATTTATGTGAAGCTTAGACCGCCTCAATAAACAAACCTAATCTTGCCCTCACTTTTATCCTTGCACCTATATAGCATTATGAGCTGAAACGAATCCTTTTAAAGTAGATCCAATTTCAATAAATACTTTTGTTTTTTTTTTTTGGATCAAGTGCAATATCCAGTTCAATTATGAATTAATATTCAGGCAAAATCAAGAACGCAATTCAAAAGTGGAAATTTATTCTTTGAGAAAATACTATGAAAAATATTTTGTGATAAAATTAAATGAAGTATCTAATGCAGATGATTTTATGTACATTTGCCGTTTCAAATAACATGCACAAATTAATGGTAAATTATTTTAATCAATCAAACCGTCGTCGAAAATATTTGAAATGCTTTCAGTTTATATTTCGTAATCAAGAAATTAAATGCTTGCCAAGTATGTACAAGTAATATCAAATAATACATATTTTTCAACTTATGCTTCTTACTCTTCAATCAGAAAATCTATCAGCAAATCACAATTAAATAAAGTGAAAATTTGTGTTCATGACATTTGGTTCTCAGTTTGGAATTTCGTAAATTAAACAATAAAGAATGAAAAGAAATTCATTAAATTAAAATGGTCATATTTATATTTTTTATACCAGCCAATAATTATATTTTTTTCACTTAGTTTGTAAGTGTGTGCCAAAAAACGACAATTTAACAATATTTCATCTACTCGTATAAACTTAGCAACAAACATACATACATGATATGGATTATTTGAATTAGTTTCGTACTTACATAACCAGTTCCTTATTTGCGAGTGCGCCTTGTGCCCATCGATTTTTCTCAAATGAAAAAGAAATATAAAAGGATAATAAGTATACATCAATAGCAATCATGTTTATGAATCAAATTAATTTAGTTTGAATCTGCATTTGGATTGTAGCAAAGGAAGATTCTTCACATTACATTTATTATCAAGTCAATTGTAATACTCTGACTCACATTTCATCCAAGCACCCAAAACTAATACCTAGCAAATCGTATATACCATTTCCAATATAAACATCCCACTCCAATTTTAAAAGATAAAGTACAAAGCACATTCGCATGATATAATGAAATTGAAATCATAACTTTTTCTACACCATGATTTTCCTTATCTACTATAAAATAATACATTCAGATCTATTGAATGTATTATTTGAAATCAAACGTTTTGAATACGCGCCAATAACTGGATAGAGTAGAACGGCATGTTAAAGGACGAAAGGATTGGAGCCAGTGAATTAAATATGTCCAACATTAGAATATAAAAGAAATTTCATCTTGTCTTGTCAATGGGATTCTATCAAATGAATACATGTACTGTATGTTGACTTGTTCATAGATATAATACGGAAAAATGCTGTTGAAATTATACAAAAAAAAAGAATGTCGAATATATACGAATATAAGATGATTGTACATGAATTATATGTATTGAAACTATGTTTTATTTTTTTGATAGGCGACCTGCTGAAACCCCTTTCACAAATCGATTCTTTGCGGACGCTACGGAAATGAAATTTCTAGAACATTCAAAGACTGGAATTAATATGAGAATTTTCATAGAATTTCCTGAAAGACATTAAATTATGTCTTTACCGCTGCCTGTAAGTGAAAATTTTCCACATAATAGATACATGGTCATTCGTTTTGAAAAAAGATATCGTCATCTACTTCCGGAACTATAACTTAGTTAGAGTTGTTTGCGATAGAATGGCTATAAATACCGGCGGCCAATTCCGCTTTGCTTTTAACCCACTTTTTTCACCATTGGGGGTTTTTAAACTGCATAAACAAACAAAAATCATGAAAAATAAATCTGCTGACTTTTTCTGTTCATATTCAAGTACAACAGAGCCCCGATTATTCGCGAAATTGAGTGGCAAGGACACCGCGGATAACCTGACATAAGATTAAAAATTAGATGTAAACACGACAAAAATATCCTAACATAGAAACTATGTTTTATTGTACAAAAAACACACAATATTCAAACATACATACTATGTCATTCAGTTCAGCATAAACCTTTGCTCTATAACTAACATAATGACCAATCTGTTCTGTTAAATCTTTTTAAAAAAATCAGTCGCTAGTTTTTGCTTCTTAGTTTGGAAAGACTTTTTCTTTATTCGAAATTGTACTTTCCTTAACATTAGTTTTTCTGCCAGCTGTTTATCGTCTTGTTCCTCTAAATATTGAAGCAACCCATCTACGTGCTGCAATGCAGTTTCGTGTGTCATCCGCTCAAGTGCCTCGTCTGCTTCTTGACTTTCACTTTGTTCTTCTTCATTCTCATGCACTCCCATTGCTTTGTTTGATATCTCTATGTCGATCAGTCGTTCGAACCCACACATTCACATTCCAGCCATTCTTGTATATTATTTTATCGACATTCTCACCTCCCGGAACAGATGTCACTAAGTCAACAAGTGTAGATGTTGGCATGATGTTATTCTCTTGTTCACAAATGTTTTGGTTGAAAGTTATTTCGATACTCGGAAAAAGTTTTCTCCATGGTTTGATAAGGGTTGATGATTTGATGTCATCCCATGCAGACGCAATATCGTAAATGCTATCCAAAATGGTATAATTTCACCAAAATTGTTTGAAATCACAGCCTTCTTCAATTTTTGACAGTAGCAATTTCTTCCTGTATGCTCTCTCCTTGGATGCATTTACTCTCTGGTCCATAGGCTGTCTCAGCGCAGTAATATTTGGGGACAAAAACTTTGCGGAGATTTGGCCATCAGAAGATTTAAGATAACTTGTAGCTAGATGTGGAGGTGCGTTGTCAATTAACAAAACTGCCTTCTTTGGCATGCTTTTTGAGTCAAGATGTTTACCAACTTCAGGTACAAAAATCTTTTGAAACCATTCTTGAAGTATCTGCTGGTTCATCCAATCTTTTTTTGGTTGAAATAATCAACCGGTAAATTTTCTGCTTGAATCCCCTTAAAAGACCTCGGCTTTTTAGATTTGTAAGAAGCCTTAATTTGTGAGTACCCGCAGCGTTGCTGCACGGCACGATTTTAATTCTCTCTTTGCTGCTTGTGTGATCTGCCGCTTTCTGTTCACTTTCAAATGCTTATGTACGAGTAGAAAGATACTTCCAAAAAAGTCCTGATTCATCAGCGTTAAAAAATTTGGTCATACGACAGACCCTCAGATAACACAAACTTTTCGAAATCACGTTGAAAATCATCAGCTGCTTGTTGATCACCACTCAGTTTCTCTCCGTGTGGTCCAATCTCTCTGATTCCATGACGTTTTTTTAAATCGATGTAACCAACCGGACAATGCATCAAAATCTCCCTCCAGGCCCAATAAATCAAAAAATATTTTTGTCTTAGCTGTAATGAAACGACCAGATACCGGAATACCCTTGCTTCGCAACTGAGTGACCCACTCTGTTAATGCTGATTCTAGATCGTCATATGTCGATTTTTTGTGGTTTTCCGGTTTTTCATCCCAGAGGCACTTTCCGATGCTGATGCAAATGCCAACAGTTTGTGTTTTTGCTTCAGTACGTCTCGCACGGTTGTTTCCCCGATCACATCTGCTTCCTTGAAGCGCTATTTTCAATATCATTTCAAGTTTTACTGTAATAGTTAACATAACTTTCTTTCGTTTTTCAGCCATTATATTTTACAGCACTAATAGAAAATTTCAGAAACTATCTAAATAAACAAAACTTGAGCACTGCACTGAAAAAGAAGCTAAAACACAACTAATTACCCAGGTGCATCGTTGTCGTAGCAACAGAGTAACGTTGGCGGTAAGATGGCGGCTTTCTGCTCCATGTGCGAGCATTCGAGCCATCTGCGGATAATAAAATTTTCATTTAAGACCATTTCACGGTGTTCGCGGATAATCGGGACTCTACTGTATTTGTTTTTAGAACAACAATGCCAAGTCTTTGGCCCTCGATTTATTAGTAAAGGTCGCAAAAAATGATTAAACTTACCCAAATCCCATTATTATCTTCCGATGCAGCAACCTAAAGAGAATACCAAATGAAAAAAACCAATCGAAAATACAAAATATGGAATATTCTATTATTAAAACAGAAAAATTGCTCATAATAAGGTAAGTAACCATTGTTTGGTTTTTAATTTATAATATATTGACTAAATTATTTATTATATAGAAAGATGTTATATGAGCTGTTAAGTGAATTCAGCTTTTAATTTAACTCGCGGATATATGAGCTTGAAGAAAACTCACCAAGTAATTGCAAGTTTTTAGCTACTACAACCTTACTGGCTTTCGTTTAAATATAAACATAATTTTGCTTGCTGACTGCAATGTTTTCAGAACTTATCCATAGCGTCCCCAACAACTACTGAAGCTGGGAACATTCCAGAAGCAAAGCAAGTGGCCCCAGTTTTACTATCAACCAGAGGCGAATACAGGTAGCAGTCCGTGACCTCAAAAAGATAAGGCTCATGGAATAGATGGTCAGAGGACTGGTGAAAATTTATGATAGGCCAGTACACACAAAGAAGGACAAATTAAGATGGGAAAATTATAGAGGCATCGCTTCATTGTACGTCTTATAAAGTGCTCTCCAAAACCATAGAAAACGAAAGCCGTACTATGAAAGTATTATAGGAGAGTATCAGTGAGGCTTTCAAAATGGGCGGTCTACAATAGACCAAACATGCTCAGTAAAGCAGGTGCTCGAAAGGTGGAAGAGCACTCCAGTCCGACAAAACCTGACCGTAGGAGGCTATAACCTTGAAAGTGTGGATAACTTCGTGTATCTTGGAGCCAATATGAAGAGAAGAGGCATCGAAAAGGACGAGATTCGACACTGCATAAATGCCGCAAACAAAGCTTGTTACTCCATACTTCCCATCCTAAGGTCCAGAGTTGTGCACAGGCAAAATAAGCTCCGTATTTACAAATCGCTAATCAAACCTGCCCCGTTCTATGGAAGTGAAACATGGAGCCTGACGGGTGAATCAGAAAAGGCGGTGGAAATATTTGAACGCAAAGTGCTCCGGAAAATCTACAGCCCATTGAAACAAGGCATAGAGTAGAGACTACGTTAAAACGAAGACTTGTATAAGTTATTGTTTGACGAACCAACTAAGTTGTACGAATTTTTTGACGAAGCACTTGTATTTGTCTTCATAAAGTTACGCAAATTCCAATGGGCGGGCCATGTAGAAAAAATGGAAGAAAACTGGCTACCAAAAAGAATATTAAAGGGACTCGATGGAAAGATATGATAGAAGCTGGCAGCATATCCTTGCTGGGAGTGATCAACTGGCCAACGAGCTGGCGAGTTAAGTCAAGTCAAAAGAGCTTTATTCACTGCTAATTGTTATAAATTATCAAAGAATATAAAGCAAATTCCAAAGAATAAAAATACTTTAACTTAATGGCCCAAATAACTCTAAATTTATACATTTTTAAATAAAACCCTTTACTCAAAAACACAATATCAAATTCAATTTAATTAAAATTATTACATATTTTTTGATTCAATTGAAAAAAGGAGAAAAAACGACCAGCACTTTTCAAAAATTAATTATAATTTTAACACAACAGAAAAATGAACTTTTATCCTACATCTAATATATTATAACCTAATTCCAATCAAATTCAATCAACCTCCTTATCTTATACTAATACAGTGCAATCGCAATATTCCTAACCTAAAAGTTAAACCTTATCTCTAAACCTAATTTAACAAACATAACACATATGTAATGAATTTTACTTCTCTTTCGTTCGATAGAGATTTCCCGAAGGAAATCTCAACCGACCTCTCATCGGTTATAGACTTGAAGCCTGGGAACGTGGCAACGGACTGTAACCATCAGATCAACAAGTTCGAACACTCTTAGTCCACTATGAGGTAGCTGCTGGCAGGCTAGCTAGTCAAAGTCAAAAGCGCTTTATTTAATACTAATCGGTATAAACTTTAAAAGAATATAAAGCAAATTCCAGACAATAATAATACGAAAACTTAATGTCCCAAATAGCTCTCTAAATGTATACGATATCAATGAAACACTTTTCGTAAGAAAAGAACGATAGCAAATTCAATTCAATTAAAATTATTACATATTTTTTGATTCAATTGGAAAAAAGAGATAAAACCAGCCAACACTATTCAAAAATTAATTATGATATTTACATAACAGAAAAGCGAACTTTTATCCTAAACCTAATATGTTATAACCTAATTCTAATGAAATTCAATCAAAACTTTTAACTTATACTAAAAAAATGCTATCAGAATATTCCTAACTTAAACCTTATCTCTAATCCTATTATGAGAAACATAACACATACCTATCCTAATATTGAAACTTATCCCTAAACTCAAAAATTATGTAATGAAAAGGAATAAAAACAGAAAAGAAACACGAATAATTTAGACATTGTCATTCAGCCACCAATACCTAGATTACTCCGTCTCAGCTCGACAAGCCTCAACGAATCTAGTAAATGAGTATCTCCATTGGAATTGTTGGTATTTGTGAACTCAAGTTCGGAGGATATTTTATCTTCTTATCGGTGGCCCGTCTCTGTATGTTATATATGATTGGGACACCGTCAGAATCAAATAATTATCGATCATGTCCACATACACGAATGCTTCAGGAGGAACGAAGCCAGTAGCAAGGCAAGTCGCAATATGCCTCTCTGTAGGGTGGAACGGCTGTGAAATCCAAGGGTTTTCACTCACAGTCACAGATCTTGCGATATGATTCCGAAGAAGTTGCAATGTGAAGATATCGACTCTTGTCACTTGAGCAGTTTGATAAATTCTTCTATTCGATATATAATATTTCCAATCCGTCTCAGGCTTTCTGTATAAACCAGTACATGCACGGACATTTCCTTTCGAAAACTCTTAATCTTTCCATAGAACTAGCACTCTGGTTGTACCAGATCTGACATCCGTATGTCAAAACTGGTCTAACCAGGGTCTTGTAACAGATAACTTTAACCTTTTGATTAATTTATCTGGAGTGAAAAAAGCTTCGTAGGACCATGACTATTTTTTGTGCTTTACTGAGCATGATTTTGACATGTTCAGTATAATACAGATACTGATCAATGAACAGCGGGGTATCAAACACAGAATTTATGTGGAACCCATTGTGAACTACTCTCACCTACCATGATGTGGAAATCCTTCCAATTACGTTCCAGGTCTTGACTGACCCCTGCAGCGTTGCCCGAACAAAATTGTTTCGCACTGCTGCGCATTGATTTTCATTCGCCAATTGTCAGTGTAGAGCTGCACATCATTGAACATTTTTTGAAGATTGCTCTGTACTATTGTAGCTTTTTAGTCTGCCGTATAGATGATCAGATCGTCAGCAAAAGCTACCAATGATCGCGTTGGCGTGACGTTAACATCAAAGCCGTTCAATAGCTTGCGAATGAATATTGAGAAAAGTAGAGGCGCAGTAACTGTTCCCTTCTGTAGACCACTCAAGACCTTGAATTCGCGCATTGTCGTCAGATTTCCATCAGTTACAACAAACGATTCCCCGTATAACATATTGCACATCATGGCGACAAGGTTCTGGGAAACCTGTCCTGAAGGAGTTTAAAAACTATTCCATCTAACCACACCGTATCGAAGGCTTTCTCCATATCAATGAGACACGCTACAACATATTCTCTATCATTTAGTTTCCAACAGATGTCTGAGGTTACTTTCGTTATTGCATGTGTGGCCGAACGCCTGGCACGAAAACCAAATTGGCAATTCGGTATCAACTCATATTCCTCAATGTGGGCGTTTAATGCTCTGTTGAGTATCACTTCAAACACCTTGCTGATGTTAGGCAGCAAGCTGATTGGGCGATAGCTTTTGGGGCATGAAAATTCTTTTCCTTTCTTCAAGATCGGAAATACCTTAGCGTTTTTCCACTCATTTAGGAAATATGAATTGCTCAACATGTTGTTGAACAATATGCAATAATTCCTAATAGCAACCTCAGGCAAATGTCGGAGATGAACCAATTCAAAATCTGTTCCAATCAGGGCAAGTCTATCAGATCCTTCACAAATAATCCTGTTTCCATTTCTATCCGGAGTCGTACTATCAATTTCGATACCAGCCCTATCGAAAAGATTTATCTCATCACTAGTGACTTCAAGATTCGATACCTTCACTCGAGAATTCTTAAGGAATATGCTTTTCACTTTCGCAAAAACGCCATCTGGGTCCTGTGGGCTAATACCCCTCAATTTTTCCGCTCATTAATTGCTGACCTCACTCCTGAAGTATGAACGGATTAAGTTCCGGACATTCTTCAGATGTAATTTCAACAAAGCCAACGAGGGATGGTTGTAGTCCGAAAATCGCCGATAAATATTTTTGACGCGTGTGAGAAGAAGGCTTTTCAATCTTCTCTAACTTCGACAAATAGACATCTATTTCATCGTTAGTTAGATTCCTGTCATTAGGAACCATTGAGCAAGAGTTGCCACTATCAGAAGGGGGACATTGCTTCTGGTACTCCCGATTAAACTTCTTTTGAAACTTTCCCCAGTCTGTTTTTTTGAAATTCAACCGATGATTTTCATGTTGAACTGGAATGATGAAGAAATCATCCCTGTGATGATTGATTTCCATTACGATTGCGTTATGGTCGCTATCATAAGGAAGCACTTGCAGTTTCCGGTGAGGACTATTAAAGCTAAATTCAAGTCTTGCGCCAGCAATGCAGAGATCCAAATATGAATTTGTCCTAGGGTATGTTGGGAACTCCGACCCATATAGATTGCACCTGTATTCAATTTGGTTCTCTGTTATCCACGGTTTCAGGAATACACCTCTTGGATTTTTGTGGCGTTCAGCCATGATGTATGCTTGGCGTTCAGGTCACCAGCAAGAATATAATAACTATGCAGCCTGTTCAGTTCGAGTGTTTCAAACAAGGAATTGAGTTCCTCCTTGAGCTTGAGAACAGTTCCACCAGTTGCATAGGCAGAGATAACGAAGAAGTTATCCCCACCTGGCAGTGAGATTTTGATAAGACACTTCAAGAGATTCAAAGCTTTTGAATTTGACTTTTTCAATATTTTGGAAACAATAGGGTCTTCGAACCAAAATCCCGGTGCCACCTCCCCCATCACCTATTACCCTATCATTTCTTACGAACTCAAAACCCTTGAATGTCATGGAGTGCCATGAATTGAGGTGGGTTTCGGTGAGAAGCATGATGTCAGGCTTCTGCTTAACAATGAATTTAAGGAGATAATCACGCCGATGTATAGTAACAATGGAGTTGACGTTGATCGAAATGAGACGAATCCTATCCATGGGAATGTGACTGGATGACAAATTATTTTGAGGCATTTGAAACCCCTAAACGATGAAAAACAAGATTAATTTTCGTATCTTGCTTATCGATTCTTTCCGATAGAGAATTTAATTGCTGTAAAATTTTGAGAAGCAGCTCGTTATTGCCACTTACATTATTTATACTATTTACCGCATTTTCTGCTGGTCCTCTAGCGACTTGTGAAAATTATACTCCGGGCTTGACGAAGTTCGAGGTAAGACACTGCGGTGTAGTTGTGTTTGCTTTGGTACAAATTTAACTCTCGCATCTTGATATCGGGAGCATCCTCGATATGATGCCGGGTGACCAAAAACACCGCAGTTAACACAGAATAACTTTTCTTTCGGCTCCGTCTGAGCCAATTTGCACTCACCGGGAGCATGCACGTCCTTGCATTTCACGCATCGGTAATGCATGGCGCAGTTGGCAGCCGAATGCCCAAATCGTTGACAGTGATAACACTGGTTGATTTCTCGTTTCTGGAGGCGTTCCCACCTCACCACTCGGAAATTCAAATATCTGATTTGTTGAAGAGCGCTTGGACTGCATGCACTACATGCACGAAGACATTTCCTTTCAAAAACTCTTAATTTTTCCATAGTACTAGCACTCTGATTGTACCAGATCTGCCACCCATATGTCAAAACTGGTCTAACCAGGGTCTTGTAACAGATAATTTTGACCTTTTGATCAATGTATTTGGAACGAAAGAGTTTTCGTAGGGCCATGACTACTTTTAGCGCCTTACTGAGCATGATTTTGACATGTTCAGTATAGTACAGTTACTCATCGAGATAAACATCGAGGTATCGAACACAGGATTTATGTGGAACTCGTCCTGAACTACCCTCGCCAGCCATGATGTGGAAATCTTTCCAATTACGTTTCAGGTCTTGACTGACCCCCTGCAGCGTTGTCCGAAACAAGATTGTTTCACACTTCTCCGCATTGATTTTCATTCGTCAATTGTCAGTGTACAGCTGCACATCATTGAACATTTTTTGGAGATTGCTCTGAACTATTGTTGCTTTTCGGTCTGCCGTATAGATGATCAGATCATCAGCAAACGCTAGCAATGATCGCGTAGCGCGTTATCTCAGAATGTATTTAATGTATGAATAAGTCAACAACTGTTGTTAAATAAACTATTTCAAAATTATGCTGGATACGCTCTTACTTAACAGACTGTACGACTTCCTGAATCGAATGCATTTTGAATCACAGCGATCCGACTTATTGCAAAAAAAATCGGAGGTTTGGACTTTTTTGTGCTTCATTGCCTGGCCTATCTACCCAGATTAAACTTTCTTTAATCCACTAACGATGATCTATTGAAAACTCAAAAATTCTGAAAATTTGAAAGTTTTATTTGCGATTTTTCTTCTTTTTTTTTCAATATATTTATATCATAGTTTCCTTAATATTTTCTTCTCATGAAACATAATAAATACAAGTACATCTTTTTATCATTTTTTAATTATTTTTCACTAGTGTCGTAATACTTTTTTTTTTGAATTCCAGTTTTTATTTCTCGCATCTTCTTCCCGTTAAGATATACTCATAATTTCGAATGAATAACATCTATCTGTAATGTCGAGTTATATTATTGACTTGACTAAATTTCCTTAATAAATGAAAATAAAAAGAAAGTATTCAGTCCAAGTTGTTGCCAATGAAAATTGCCTTATGTAATATGAATGTTATGCATTTCGGCGATGTTTCAGTGTTAATTCTGTATACGTCTATGTCCGTGGTTCGCATAAATAATGGTGGAGCAACTTTCGTGCTTACCTTCTATGCAAGTAGCAGAAATGACTTATTTAAAAGCGAAAATATTTGCTAATGTATGATGACAAATACTGGTGTGCGTTGCTTTCAATCTATAATATTTAATAATTTTAAGAATATTCGCAGTCAGGATTAATTTTTCAAACTTTACTGGATCGCTCTTAGCGTTTTTTACGTTACTGATTTCACACGCACGTTTTGATTCACATTTTAGTTAATTATATTGAAATGTCTGGGGCTGGAATTGAGCACCTTTTTTGCTTCTACGCAAGTATGCGACTCGGTATGAAATTGGGCCCATTACTAGCGGACGAAATTCAAATTGTAAATAATACCAATATTTCACGATAACTAGTTTCGATCAATTCATTTACTTTCGTCTTTCAAATCAGATTTGAAAATAATTGGAAATAATATATGAATCTCAACAAAACTAATTCAAGGAAACAACCATTTGCATTTTTTCTCGCTACACTTCTCATAAAATGAGCTTCTTTCATTCCCTATCCTACACTTCATGTTAATTCATTGAATTTAAAGTGTCGTGCTAAACATTCTACTTTAAAAATAGAAACTCCTAGCTTGCATCGAACCTTCTCCTTCATTCGGTCTGTTTGCGTATTCTCTTTCTTCCACGCCTTCACACGTCCACTTTCACCTCTCCTGAAGTAAATGCAACAAATTTCTTTTTTCTTAATTCGTTTTCACATATATTTAAGTTAAAAGCAATAGCCATTATATATTTAAATGTTTTTCTTCGTAGATTCTCATTTCAATAGATATATCGCTATATTAGTTCTTAAAACTTTTTTTTGACTCGGTATGTTTTGTTTGATTTTTTAATAATAAAGTTTCTCATTTTAGTAAGTAGCATATACTTTATGTTTTAAGGAATTATATTTGCTTTGCTCTTGTAATTCACACCTTCTCTGCACTCTTTTGTCTCTTTCGTTTTTTTGTTTTTATATTAATTAGATATTTATATAATTAAAAGATGGTTTTATTTGTTTTTTATTCTAACGTATGTATAGCTGTTGGTTAGGCATTGATATCTTGCTGCTGTCGCACATTGTTTGGTGGTGGTGGACGTGAACTACCGTATGCACTACCTGGATTCCGTCCAGGCCGTGTATTAGGATTTGTTGACATGCTACCACCGCCCATGTTCGAGGGCCTGTTTGGGTTAGGGCCCGCGCCCCCTGCATTATTTCGAGCAGACTGCGACTGCGATGGACCGCCAGGATTATTAGGGGGCCCGCCAAGGCGTCCACCACTCTGCTGTCGGTTATTTGGCGGGACGGGACCACCTCTGGGTCGATAATTATTGTTCGCTCCTCCGCCAACATAATTGCTGCTTGAGTCCTTATTGCCATAGCCACCAGTATTGCCGTTCTGGTTTTGATAATAATTGTCGTTATTCCTAAAGTACATGCCAGCGTTGCGGTTGTTTTGTTGCTGTTGGTAGTTGTTGGAACGGCCACGATATCCATTTGATGGTGGACCGCCACCACTTCCACCGCCTCCAGCGTTATTCCCACGCAAACCGCTTCCACGTCCAGCGCCACCACCACCACCTCCTGCACGATTACTTCCTGGAAAACTGTTACGACCACCACCTGTGTTGCGTCCACCATAGTTGTCATTTGAAATATTCTTCCACGTGTTAGACTCATTCTGATTGTCATAATTACTATTCCAATCATGTTTACTGCTGCTGTTGCTAGTGTTCGCCACATCATTGCTCCATTGATTCGATTCTTCGTCCTGTCGCGACGCTAACGATTGTGTATGAGATTTCTGTTGCATTTGTGGCTCGTCCCAGTCTTGTGATGTATCGTTTTTCGGTGTTCGCGTGTCTTTAAGGTCATCGTGTTGTTTCTTTTCATTAGATTGCTGTTGCGATTGTTGCTGAAGCACATCTAATGTATCTTTAACTGGCATTTGTGCAACAGATACCTGGAAGAAAACACATTGTTTTGAACCAAAATAGTCATAATTTTTTTTGCTTGAGTTTCTTCTATTCTATTGAACTTACTGGATGGACACCTCCCATCGTAGCATTTGGTGGTGGCTGTTGGAATTTGCTTGGCGGGAATCCGGGCAGTGGTACATTTGCACCAGGGGGAACCCCCATCAAATTCACAATATTTGCCGCTGTTTGTTGTGAGATTACATCCACTACAGATTGACCATCAGCCATACTTAGCATTTGTGATTGCGCTTGTTGCTGCGAAACAACTACTTGTTGCGGGGGTACAATACCTTGCATCGGAATAACACCAGGAACACCTGGCACACCGGGCTGTTGTGGTGGCGGATAGATAACAGGAGGCATTTGTGGTGGCTGTTGCGGTTGCTGACTACCTGCTAGCTCGGGATTTTGCGCACCTGCTGGTGAAAAGATGGCCGCTGCTTGAGGGGGTACTATAGGTGGGAACGATTGATTTGTGAATGTCTGTGAAGGAATTGTGGACGCTGGAGCAGGTTGGGATTTTTGAGGCATACCTGGCTGCACCAGCGGCATTTGTGGCTGTTGTTGCTGCTGTGGTTGCGGTTGTATAAGCGTTTGTTGAACATTGCTTGGACTTTGTGGTGGCAGTGCTATGAATTTATCATTAATGTTTGTATTTTCTTTTGGCCACTTCTTACCTGTAGCATTCATAACTGGGTTCGTTGCTTGTCCTTCGGTAGGCGTGAAACCACTAGGCGGAATCATATCGGGTGAATCCAATTCGCTTTCTTGTAGAAAGAAGAAATTGGTCGACCCGATTACATCAGCAAGTGGCCTCATTTGTTGTAAATACTGATGTTGTTTATAATATCCTTGTTCCACTGCACGAACTGTTGTCGGTGGAAAATGAGCGGCATGAATTTGACCAGCAGCACCAGCTGGTGGTACACCAGCCATCGGCACCTGTCCTGCTGGTGGGGGTGGTTGCTGGCCAACTAGTCCACCTGGAACACCAGCGGCAGCGGGTACAACTGGCGGTACTATGACCGGTCTTTGAAGTTGCGCTTGGGGAGGTGGCATACCAACAGTGCTTAACAGGTTGGGAGGCTGAACCGATGGCTGTTGTGCAAGTAATGGGGCAGGTTGTGGAAATGCTGGAGCTGGCACTGCGGCCGCAGATGGTGCTTCAAATTTAGCAACTTCCACATGAGGTGTTATTGGTTGTTGCCCTTGAGAAATATGCATTTGAATTATTTCTCCGGTGACCATTTCAACAGTATTCTCTTGTTCTCCAGCCTTTCCTTCCATTGCATTCTTGTCCTCATCTTGCCCCTCCCCCGCTTCCTCCTCTACAACATTTTCTTCTTCTTCGGATACTTCGACTTTTCCTGCTTGATCTAAGTAGCCACAGTCTTGTATATTTTGGAAAATTTTTCGTACATTTTCATATGTCGTATCACCATACTGCTTCGGTCGTCCATCGATTGTGAAAGAGAGCAATTCGGCAGCTTTTTGAGCGCTAGTGAGAAACGGAGTATCTTCTGGTGTTTTCTGGCGTCTAGCGCCGATGTCAAAATAGCTAAAATATATAAAGACATCAATATTTCATTATTCTCTTATTTTAGTCTATATATAGACATAGGTCTATGTACATCTATCTTGACTTACAATTTTTCCATGATATTCAAATCGCTTTCTTCCAATTTCACCGCTCCATTGGTACCGTTAAGAAAATCTTCTCGAACGGTATCGTCAGTGAATTCCAATAGAATATTTTGTATGACCAAAACTTCACGAATTTTTGATGCTTCAGCCTGAGAGCGAAGGATTGCTTCACGCCGGGCTTGTTTCTTTTGTTCCTTCTCCGCATTGGCTTGTAGTTGAAGCATTTGTTTGGTAAGATCACGAGCAAAATCAAGACATTGTATAACTTCATCATATTTGCTAACCGCTTGCTTTTGATCGGCACTTAATTCTTTACCGGATGCTTGAATCGCCCGATACGATTCCAACTTGGTCTGTAAATAAAATATATGGGATTATATGTACTGATTTCTTTAATTATGAGGAAGAAAGAATAAAATCACACAAAGTTTCATAAATTGTAAAGATAAAGCCAGATCGTCAGCGAGAGTTTAAAGCGTTAGCTTCAACCCTTATAACCTACGAACGCATATATCATGTACCCGAAAAGTAATCTTGAGCTGGAGCATGTGGAAGAACGTTATCACATACTATCCATGCTATCCTATTTGTGAGGAAAGAATTCTTCTGGAAATCAATTACCCTAACACCGTTTGTCCTCAAAACGATGCAGAAAGTAGTGGAACATCTTTCAAAAGAACAAGAGTACTCTCGATGCGTTACTTATTGTCCCACGTTATACTAATGAAGTCTTGATAAAGGAGATTATGTTATTGCAATTTTTGTGGACCTGAAGAAGGCTTTTGATACGGTTGATCATGACCGGTTACTTCAAAAACTTGAATCGTATGGTACTCAAGGGAAACAGAAACAACTTTTTGAAAGCCATTTGGAAGGATGCTTCCAAAGAACATCAGTTAATTGTCTTGAGCAATCTAGCGCTAATAAAATCGGGTGTTCCCTGATGCTGATGCATTACACATTATGTGCTGAAGATACTGTACTTCTTTATTCGGAACATGATAAAGTTACCATGGAAAATATCGGCAACGAGGGTCTAGAAAAATATCGTTCATGGCTTATCGAAAATAAGCTTAGCATTAAATACTACAAAGATAAAATACATTGTTTTTGAACAGAAGAATTGTAGTGAAGTAAGTATATGTAAGTGTCCGTGAAGGACTGCAGCGATGGTCTGCTGCCTCGGCAGAAGAGGATGGTAAGATCCGCCCAGATTGGCCTTGTCTGAGGACGCGTGAATGCGCTGGCAGGTTAGCGTTGCGGTGTCGTGAGGCGGGACCCACTACAAAAAAATTTCGCATTCACAAATTAAGAGGGTCAAAAGCCGATCGACTGGTGTCGAAGCCGAGGTAACCTACTAACGGTTGAAATTGCTTGTTCAAAGAACAAATTGGGCTTTGAGAAAACGGAAGGACTTCGAGGAATTCCGTCGTTACCGACGATACTTATGGCCCACAAATAAGAGTGGGTCTCCAGGAACGACGCGATCTCCCAAACATTTCAATTGCCGTAGTAACCTGTATGATCTGCCATGGCAAATCATGTGCTGTCCGAAGGCGGCAAAGTCAGGCGAGACACCGGTGACGGAATGATAAGCTGACCGCAGAGCGCAAGTGATGGCGGACAATCTGCGGTTCCAATCCTTCTGAGCTGGATGGACATAAGAACGAATCGCGGCTAACAGTGTGCGATTCAAACGTTCTGATGCGTTATACTGAGGAGAGTATATGGGCGTCATTTGGTATTCGACACCGTACTGTTCGAGTAGACCCTTAAACTGCCGAGATCGGAACTGTTTCTCCGAGTACACACTTTCTGGTACCCCGAACACACGGTATACTCGATTCTTTAAAAATTTCACAATGGGTGGAGTCGTGAATTTACGAATAGGTTCCACCATTGGGAATTTCGGGAGCTGGTCTAACAAAACGATAGCTCCGATGTGTCCCATAGAAGAAGGAGGATATAGCGAGTTCATGGACATATCTAGTGTGAATAGGTCTGGGGCCAAACCAAATTGAAGGACGAAATCGATGCCAAGGTACACGTTCTGAGTCATTGATATCCTTGGTTTGACCTCTGAATGTCACGGGTGTTGTCAACCTACCCTGGATAGAATGTTTGGTGCCATCAGCTGTGCTGATTTCAGAGCCCCAAGGTTTTACTGTCGTAGGGTTTTGATGGAGTACCTTTGAGCCGAGGCTCAAGGCAAGGCAGCTAGTACTTACACCCTTGTCAATCAGTGCAACAGCAATTTCGCCCAATAGTTTGATTGGTGCGTAAGGTCGAGTGCCATTCTCAGAAACCTCCGAGATGTTACATAATTTTAAAGTTTGGCGACAGATGCTCATTCTCCTGCGGAAGCTCCTCCACGACGAGTTGACCACTTCGTTTTGTGCTGCCGTGGGGTGACCTCTTCTGCGGCAAAAATCCTCTCTCGTTCAGCAATATACTCCTGCAACTTAATGTGGCATGATTTCAAAACACGGGTCTGTGGCTGCCGGGGATATTCAGGCAGTACCTGAGCATCGTAGACCAGCAAAAGTATCGTGGTGTTTGTATCTAGTGGGTTTACTGGCGAGAAACTTGTCGTGGTGGAACTGTCAGTAAACGGGACGGAGTACCGTTCCGTTACTTGGTCTGTCGCGAGTGCTGCTGGCTGTTGTGAGCACTCGCTAGCAAGTTTTTTGACTTTTTGCAATTGGTACAATCTGGCGCATGTGTACCTGGTTTCCCACAACGGAGACAAAAGATGTTAGCCTCTGCCTGGCATGCGGTAAAGTGTTGTCCCGTCTACTGGCAGTTCCAACACCTAGGGACCAGTTCGTGTGTTTCGCTTTGATGTTCTTGGTTTAGTTCTGTGGAGGATGGAAAGATGGTCTCCGACGCGCTGTCTATTATGGGTGGTATGAGACAAGCTGGTGCGGGTAAAGCAGGCACGCTGTGTTTGAGCTCAGTTACTGAGCGTCGTTCTGGTTACTCTCGTTGGCTAAAGAAATTACCTTGGGGTGTGGACCGCAGGGAGAATTGTACCGCTTCAAGCTCCTTTGCTGACGCGCGAAGCGCATGCACGTTGTGGCACAGGGCAAACACCAGCCGCTCTCGTAGTCCCAAAAAAGACTTAGGAACTCAGATTTCTGCATAGAGCTCATCAGACGTTCCAACAGGCAACACAGGGCTTCATAGTAGTCATCTACGGTCTACTGCGCCTGTTGGTGTCAGTTGTTGTTTTAAGGTGTCATCTCCTTCGACTGGTGCGAACTCCCGCATTGCAGCAGCGTCTCCCAGTAAATAGCATTTGGGCACAGCATATGACGACTCTCATCTCCCCCCAGTTCGACGAAGCCATATTTTCGACCCTTCTCAGAAAGTTGCCGATAGCCGTAGGGTCATTCTGGCCTGTAAACATCAACTTCCAGCCAGCCACTATCTGTGCCACTTTAGATGGTAGAAGATCTCCGGAATCCCAAGGCATGGATCGAGAAAATGGGACCGAAGCCTCAGACAAAAGGTAATCTGCTGTCCGAATCTGGGTCGGCTGGTTCCTAGCTGGGTCCCAAGGTCCTCGTGCCGATCTGAGTCGTTGTAGCGCTGTCTCGGTTTCTTTGCAGCGACGTATGAAGGAATATATCCGTTCCGCTTCAATGTACGAGCTACAGTCACCGCAGATTTGGTCTGGTGAATCATCTTCAAAAGTGATATTAATCTTGATGGACTCCTTCAGGAAGCCAACAACACAAATTCTCCTCGCTTCGTCGACCAAACAATCACCCAGTGGATACATTTCTTCGCCAATGTGTAAGCACAGTCGACATGCGTTTGAAATGTTCATTATGTTATCCTAAAAAGATTAAAGCGTGTAAACTAAACACAAAAAGGACGCTATAAACAAGACGTTAGTAATGACAGATAAAAGTTGCGAACTATAAAAACTCTCACAAAAAAAAAAATATATGTAGGTCTGATAAAATATTTATATTAAAATTGGTGTTAAGGATAATTTTTTAAATTCTTCGTTATCTCGGTTTTTTTGCGCCATTTAAAAAATCTCCAAATAAATGTTCCTCCAACTTTTCCAGAAAAACGCAAATATTGTAAATTTAATGCTAAACAAATATATATTTCGGAGGCAAGAGTTCCTCCTTCTTCAGTGTTTTTTTTGTTATCTAACAAAAAAACACTGAAGGAGGAACTCTTGCCTCCGAAATATATATTTGTTTAGCATTAAATTTAAAATATTTGCGTTTTTCTGGAAAAGTTGGAGGAACATTTATTTGGAGATAATTTTTTAGTTAAAGTTAAGTGAATTTATTTTGAAATTAAAAAAAAACGATTAGCAGCAACATCAATAACTAACTCGGTCTTTACATTTCTTTTTCCCCGTCACAGGCCAGGACACCGATAGTAAGCTCTTCCTCTGCATTACAGGCACTACTCTCTTGAGGCAATATAAGAATCTGGGTTCGGAAGTGCTCTCTCGTTCGCAGATCAGAATTCGCCAAAAAAATGATGTTGAATAACAACTTCCGAATACACGAAAGGACTCTAATATCATTTGGTCATACAATGGTGGTAAACAACCAATGTATAAGTCAAAAGCAGTTCCAAACGATATTGATGTCCGAGGACAACACACGTCCGGAAGTTGCTAGAGATGCTGGGCACGATTAGTACAATATCCCTTAGTTACCTACTCGCCAAAAATCTGGACATCTAGTAGGGTAACCTAGAGACGATGGTCTGTCTCATGCTAAAGAGTGATGATAAAGCCGGGCTTTTCGGGCCCACGTTGGGCGCCATTTTGTAGTGAATTAGGTAAATATAAGTGTCCGTGAAGGACTGCAGCGGTGGTCTGCTGCCTCAGCGAAAGAGGATGGTAGTATCTGCTGAGGACGCGTGAAATCGCTGGCAGGCTAGCGTTGCGGTACGGGTCCTTGTGCTGGGGAAAAGAACCCGCCCCATGACACCTCAACGCTAGCCTGCCAGCGCATTCACGCGTCCTCAGACAAGGCCAAATTTCGGCGGGTATTACCATCCTCTTTCGCCGAGGAAGCAGATCATCGCTACAATTCTTCACGGACACTTACCTATAACTAATTCACTACAGAAAAAGGAAGACATGGAAGTTGATCCAAAAATTAGCGGTGAAAAATTGCAAAGAGCGCTAGAAATTAAATATCTCGGTCTTACCATAGATCATCGTTTGACATGATTGCCACACATAAATAATTTGAAGAGACAACTAGCGCCAATGATAGGAATGTTAAGAAGATATAGAGGTTTTCCAATGCATATAAAGAAGCTTGTATTAAATGCATTTGTATTGACAAAGTTACACCCGCAGGGGGAATGCCGGTCGACAAGAGCACTCTTGGAGGGTAGCATTCTTTGGGGAGTTCCGCCCCCACGTACCCGAGGAAACTCCGCAGGGGGAATGCTGGTCGACAAGGCCACTCTTGGAGGCTAGCATTCTTTGGGGAGTTCCGCCCCCACGTACCCGAGGAAATTCCCGCAGGGAGAAAGCCGGTCGACAAGAACATTCTTGGAGGCTAGCATTCTTTGGGGAGTGCCGTCCCCACGGACCCGAGGATATGGGGGGTGCCGTGAGGTTCCCTCCTGGGATGACATGTAACGACTCTGATTGTACCTGGACTACGTTTTGGACAACGAACTGGAATTGACGCTTTGGGCTTGCGGATGTGATGGTTTGGACCTAGTTGCTTTGCAACGGCTCGAATTCAACTATCATACCGTCTCCGTCCCGGTAAAACCTTGGCAGGCCTCGGAGTACGTTCGAAGTTCGCACCATTGGGTTGGTGGTGTAGGTTCGGTTGAGACGGACTCCCGATTAGCGCTGGTTTGGCTCTGAGCACTTGTCCCCATAAGGGCTTGTGCCAACCCTCGCATGGCCTCCCTGCTCTGCAAAGATAACCATGGGACCAAAAAGGCGACTACACACACGAACGGAGATAGCGGCTCCGAGGGGGGACCCAACAAAACTGGAGCAATCAAAAGACCAAAAAAATCCAAAAAAGGAAATAAAAAATAATAGCAACGACGACGTAACCAGCGGTTGCAGCCACGATGTCAACAGTACATCGAGAGCTGTACTAACCACGAATAAAACGAAGACTAACACGACGACAGTGACGGTAGACGAAAAACGGAGTACAGCAGATTGTCTGGTGCAGACTGAGATTCCTGCGGCGTTTGGGCGCAGCAAAAAAATTATGCGAACGCCCGAGCGTCCTATTAAGGAGAAGCGGGAGACTCGGCAGGATGCTTCAGGTGTTCGAGCAGTGGAAGATAACATAAAGAGCAGCGAAAATTCGATTGTCACCGCTGCGATCGTTACTAAAGCGACCGATGCAAGGGTCACAAATCCCGACATTGCAACGAAAAATCCAGAAGCAAACGAGGAGATTACGGCACTAAAAGCAAAGAGTGACCAGACACCGTGATTGTACCGCCAACGTTGAAAATGTGGCGGAAGTACTGCACTCGGAAACGGAACGCGAAAACCTCTCCCAAGGATGGTTGCAAGGTACAATTGCGGCCCAGTGATACGAAGAAGAAAAGCGGGAGATGTTCTGAAAAGAATACAAGCTGCATGCGACTCCCCAAAAATTAGCAAAATAGCAAAGGCAGGACTCCTTGAACTAGAGGAGCTCCTAGATCGCATAGGGCACTATCGAAGGAGCTGGTTAAGGGCCGAAGATGAACAGAAGGCTAAAGAGGCGCTTGGGGCAAAATCTAAAGGCGACATGCAGATAGCTCCAATCGAAGGAAATCGGGATAAAAGAAGGAAGGAAGAGGCAACAGATCAGGGGTTCCAAACAGTGCTTACAAAAGGAGCGAAGAAAGCCGCAAAGAAACTCCTTCAAAAAAGCCAGAAAATAAAATTCGCACGGACGCCCAATTAGAAAAAGGACCTGATGCAAAACAGGAGAGGCAGAAGCCCCGACGAAGACCCCGGCAGCAGTGCTTGTAAAGCCCCAAGATGGCCGATCCTACGCGGAGGTGCTGCGGGACATCAGGGGAAACGTAAGGCCCGAAGACACCAATACTACCATTAAAGTAGTACGACCAACGCGGTCGGGCAACATACTGGTCGAATTCGGAGCAGAGGCCTGCAATAAAGAAGCATTCTGTAACGCAGTAAAGAAAGTCCTCGGCAAAAGCGCAACTATAGCCCCAACTCGAGCCGATAGCAACGACCGAAATACGGGACATTGACTGCGTGACGGATCTGGCCGAGGTAGAAGAGGCCATCAAAAGGGAGTTCCCTAGCGTGGGAAGGATCAAAGCGAGACTGACACCAGAAAACAACAGGGGACTGAACAAGGGCAAAGTACGAATAGGGTGGGTTGTCTGTAGGATACGGCGAAGAGCAACGCCTCTTCAATGTTTCAAATTCCTTGGTTATGGTCACACCACACAAGTATGCAAAAGACCCGATAGGAGTTCCCTATGTTACAAATGCGGTGAAATGGGACATAAAAGAAAAGAGTGTATGAAGGAGGCACACTGTATTCTTTGTAAGGATGCTGATCCAAAACCTGATTTTGGACACGTCTTGGGATCAGGAAAATGCCGGGCGTTCCAGGAAGCCCTAGCCAAGGCCAAATCAGAGCTTCGATGACCCGCATTCTGCAGCTAAACCTACACCGCAGTTCAACCGCCCAAAATCTGCTTGAGCAGTTTGCGAGGGACATGAAAGCCGACTTCTTGCTGCTGAGTGAGCAACACCATAGTAAAAGTCCTGCATTATGGTATTTTGATGAAACTGGTACTGCCGCCATCTGGGTAAGGAACAGTGACTGTCAAGCAGAGAGTTTTGGACGTGGGGATGGTTTCGTGTGGGTTCGGTGCTCAGGGATCACCTTCTTTAGTGTGTACCTAACGCCTAACGAGTCGATATCATCTTTCCAAGCCAAGCTTAATGCTTTGGAGGGCGCTGTCTCGAACGCAGAGGGCAAAGTGCTCATTGGGGGCGACTTCAACGCTAAAGCAATCGAATGGGGCATGCCTCAGACGGATCCGCGGGGAAAACGAATCCTGGAAATGGCGGCCAGGACGGCCCTCGTCGTACTAAACTCCGGAAATACGCCGACTTTCCGCCGTATTGGCTCTGAGGGAACCATACCGGACGTGTCATTTGCCTCGGAGTCCTTAATACGAAGGATACACAACTGGAAAGTATTAGAGGACTACTCAGCCAGTGATCATCAGTGCATTCTGCTTGAGATAAGTGATGGTGTCTCCCGACGTCCGTACTCTTGGCCTTCCACAACTGGATGGAACATCGGAAGGATGGACGTCGAGAGGTTCGTCAAGGCTCTCACAGCAGGTGAGCCGCTGAAGGGAGCTTCGGAGGGGACGGAAGAACGGGCAGCTTAAGACGTGGTGAACTCTACTATGAGCATCATTACGACTGCTTGCTGCGCTTCTATGCCCCGTCAAAGACCCCGGCACGGCAAGCTCCCAGTGTACTGGTGGTCAACTGAAATCGCTGAAAAGCGAAGGGTGTCACAAGCTTCGACGTGAGGCTCAACGGGCACGGAACCCTGATGAGGCATGCGAGCAGGTGGCAGCATATAAGTCGGTCAGGAAATGCCTTCGCAAACTGATCAACAGTAGCAAGGCTCGCTGCTGGCAAGACCTAGTGGACAATGTGAACAAGGATCCGTGGGGCCTTGGCTACAAGCTGGTCATGGGGAAATTTGGTGCCCTACGGAAGCCTTGTATACATGACGCGGAAAAGATGGACGCGATAGTGCGAGGACTCTTCCCCGCCCATACCGTCCGTGTTGACGCTGTCCATGGTGAAACAGCAGTAGAGTGCCCACTCTTCACACAGCTGGAGCTGGAGGGGGCAGTTCTCTCATTGAAAGCGAGGAAGGCTCCAGGTCCAGATGGTGTTCCAGCTGAGGTGTTGCGGCTCGTCTATCACCATTGTCCTGACTTGCTGCTCAGCACATTCAACGCTTGCCTACGGTACGGGATTTTCCCGGTACGATGGAAGGTGGCGAGGCTCGTGCTGATCAGCAAGGGGAAGGGCAATCCCGGATCGCCGTCTGCATACCGCCCGTTATGCATGCTAGACACGGCTGGGAAGAGAAACTCATCAAGGGAAGACTCACTGACGCGATTCGTGCTGCTGGGGACCTATCTCCTCGGCAGTACGGCTTTAGAGCAGGACGTTCTACCATTGATGCGATTGCAGAGGTGGCGAACGCGGTCCAAAAGGCAGAGGCACATAGTCGCACCAAGCGCCGGATCGTCCTGTTGGTGACACTCGACGAATGCCTTCAACTCCGCTAGATGGGTGGATATTCTGGATACGCTGGAAAACTCTTTTCAAGTTCCAGAATATCTAATGCGGCTTTTAAGGGACTACCTCAAGGACCGAAGCCTGCTCTTCAACACGACACAGGGCCAACGAAGTATGGAAATTACATCGGGTGTTGCCCAGGGATCTATCCTTGGTCCGGACCTGTGGAACGTGTCTTACGACGGGCTACTGAGACTTGAGATGCCAGATGAGTCGCGCTTGGTTGGCTATGCGGATGATGTTGCGGCTCTGGTCGCTGGACGCACCGTTGAACAAGCGCAACTTAGGCTAGGTATGCTAATGCGCCGAGTGAGGGACTGGATGACTGCTCGCGGGCTGAGTTTAGCACTGGAGAAAACCGGTGGTCATCTTGACAAAAAAAAGAATCCCTAGAGTAAGGATGATCAGTATTGGAGACATACAAATCCAATCGAAGCCAGCGGTGAAGTACCTGGGGCTACTGATCGACTCGAAGATGAGTTTCTCTGAGCAAATCAGGGCAACGGCTGAGAAGGCTGTTCGGGAATATCGACTCTGAGTCTACTTATGGCCAACGTAGGGAGGCCCAGTCCATCAAGAAGACGCCTCTTGATGAGTGCTGTAGGGTCAGTGCTACTGTACGGAGCAGAGGTATGGGGCGACGCTCTCAGCAAGTAGGTATACCGGAAACGTTTGGTACGGGTGCAGAGAAGAGGAGCACTGTGAATTGCATCTTCGTATCCAACAGTCTCCGACTCGGCCGTGAGAGTGATTGCAGGCGTGATACCTATCGCCCTCTTTGCTAGAGAGCGCCGCGCTATTTACCTGCGCCGAAACGAGGATGCGAGGGAGATAGTTGTCCGCGAAGAGAGACAGCGCTCACTCAACGATTGGCAGCAGTCTTGGGTGAATTGCACGAAGGGAAGGTGGCTAAATCGAAGGCATGGTGAGACTGACTTCTATCTGACCCAGCTTTTGAGCGGGCACGGGTGTTTTCAGTCTTACCTGCACAAGATCGGTAAGTCACGGTCCCCCGACTGTCGGTTATGCCCAGGAGAGGAGGACAATGCCTGTCACACATTTTTTGCGTGTACAAAATGGGTCAGGCTGCGAAGGGAACTCTACAGGGAGACGGGGGAGCTCACCCTGGATAATACAGTTGCGGTGATGCTCGAATCGGATGACAAATGGAACCAGGCGGCACATTATGCTCGGGCAGTCCTAAAATATAAAAGGGACTCACAGCAGCCGGGGGCGCTGGGGCTGGGGGATCGCTCTTCTGGCAATTCCTCTTCCCCTCTCCCCTCCCGCTTGGAAAGGGATTCCCCAGCTTGAAGGCGCTCCACGTCGTAACAAAACGAGACGTGGCCCGAAGTAATGTGTCAAACGGTTCCAGGCTGGGTTCTCAGGTTGACAGGGGAGGTGTTTAGTGGGTAGTCCAGTCGCGCATGGGAGTCCCACACTCTGTGCATACATAGCATTCACCTCCCTACCACAAAAAAAAAAAAAAAAAAAATTAACAAAGTTACATTATGTAGTGGTCATTTGGAGTCAATCGTCAAAGCAAAACCGTAATATTACGAGTATATCCAGGATACTAACTAAAACCTATAAAAATTTTCTAAATCTATCTATTCTCACTTCAACAAGGCTAGTGTCAACAGACCAACGCATTTGCCTTCGGTCAAATCATTACTATGGAGAAAATTAAGTTTATCTTCCAAAAGTCTAAGATTCAGAGAACCAGAAAATAATATAAGTATCACAAATAAATCCATATAATTCAAGAAATGCGAGCAATTTTGTAATACTTTACGCCAGAATTGATCGTCTAAAGAGCGATGACTTAAGGAACATCTAAGAAATTCAAACAAATAATAAGTCCTGAGTATTGACAATGCAGTACTTTAGGGCATTTAGACCCTAGCGCCGAGATACTTATGTTAAAGACAGCTAGTTTTTATAAACCCAGAACTTTTTTACTGTGCGTTTAATTTTTTTTTTATCTCTGAGAACTGTTCACGAATTGAACTAGACTAGCAAGAAAGGAGTACTTCACAGCATTTTGTGTGCACCCTTATACTGATGTTTTAACATTGCTTGAGAGGCATACATAGGAATCGACGACGTGTGAAGTTTCCGTCCAACATTATAGTCAGGTAAATCTACGCAGAGCACACTTTGTGACCTGACAATTTGATTCAAATTCGACATCCATCTTTTTAAGAAGGTTAGAAACTCGCACAAGAGGTGAAAAGTCCTATACATTCTCAGGACGGGTCCAGCAAACAAATTGAAAAAAAAAACACCAGGCGCATTGAAAGACATCAGTTACCTTGGACACCGTTATGCATGAAGATTTGAGTTGATCATTTTTCAGTGCTAATCATGTCAAAAATGCTCCAAAATTTATATAGCACTCTCACCTAAGATTTTAATTTGAAATTTACATTTTATAAATGCAGGAAACTCGATTATTCACTTTTTAAAAATGAACTAAATCGTCGCCTTCTTACTCAGGCCCATAAGGAAATCAACTATTGTACCTGACGTCACTTCGCGTATCGGAAACAGCTGCTCAGTAGTCCGAAATTCCGAAAACAGCTGTCCAGAGAACTTGAAAGCAGCATCTCAGTAGGCCGAAAATAGGATTTTGAGATTGTCAAAAATGACATTTCTCAGATAAAATTTAGCCAAAATGATACAAACGAGAAGGAAATACATATATTTGCGCGCTAATGTCTTCGATGCCACATATCTAAAACAAATAGTTGACATAGTACTGATAACATTTCAAACTACAGTCATACTTGTATGTACTGTCAAAAATCTTTAGAAAATTTGTTTGATTTGAACAGCACTAGATGGCGCTGATGAGGCTACTCGAAGAGGCTAGTTCGCGACGTGACGTAGTGTTTCCGTTTTCGGGCCTGAGTAAGAACGCAAAGACTAAATTCAATTTTCTAAATCAACTTAACGGTTTTAGGTCCGGTAGATCAACAACAGACCAATTGTTCACAGCCAAGCAGGTACTTGAAAAATGCTGGGAGTTCAACATAGACGATCGTAACGTACTGTACCAAATAATGCATCCCAGCCAAATTAGTCCGTCTTACCAAAATGACAATGACGTCGACAACCTCCCAAGTCCGCATCAATAACCAACTCACCGATGCCTTTGACACAAATATCGGACTAAAGCAGGGAGATGGGCTAGCCCCATTGGTATTCAATTTGGCTCTGGAGTACGTCATACGGAAGCTACCTGTCGATACGCGAGGTACATTACTATACAAGTCGAGCCAGGTAGTGGTCGGTAAGTCACGGTCCCCCGACTGTCGGTTATGCCCAGGAGAGGAGGACAATGCCTGTCACACATTTTTTGCGTGTACAAAATGGGTCAGGCTGCGAAGGGAACTCTACAGGGAGACGGGGGAGCTCACCCTGGATAATACAGTTGCGGTGATGCTCGAATCGGATGACAAATGGAACCAGGCGGCACATTATGCTCGGGCAGTCCTAAAATATAAAAGGGACTCACAGCAGCCGGGGGCGCTGGGGCTGGGGGATCGCTCTTCTGGCAATTCCTCTTCCCCTCTCCCCTCCCGCTTGGAAAGGGATTCCCCAGCTTGAAGGCGCTCCACGTCGTAACAAAACGAGACGTGGCCCGAAGTAATGTGTCAAACGGTTCCAGGCTGGGTTCTCAGGTTGACAGGGGAGGTGTTTAGTGGGTAGTCCAGTCGCGCATGGGAGTCCCACACTCTGTGCATACATAGCATTCACCTCCCTACCACAAAAAAAAAAAAAAAAAAAATTAACAAAGTTACATTATGTAGTGGTCATTTGGAGTCAATCGTCAAAGCAAAACCGTAATATTACGAGTATATCCAGGATACTAACTAAAACCTATAAAAATTTTCTAAATCTATCTATTCTCACTTCAACAAGGCTAGTGTCAACAGACCAACGCATTTGCCTTCGGTCAAATCATTACTATGGAGAAAATTAAGTTTATCTTCCAAAAGTCTAAGATTCAGAGAACCAGAAAATAATATAAGTATCACAAATAAATCCATATAATTCAAGAAATGCGAGCAATTTTGTAATACTTTACGCCAGAATTGATCGTCTAAAGAGCGATGACTTAAGGAACATCTAAGAAATTCAAACAAATAATAAGTCCTGAGTATTGACAATGCAGTACTTTAGGGCATTTAGACCCTAGCGCCGAGATACTTATGTTAAAGACAGCTAGTTTTTATAAACCCAGAACTTTTTTACTGTGCGTTTAATTTTTTTTTTATCTCTGAGAACTGTTCACGAATTGAACTAGACTAGCAAGAAAGGAGTACTTCACAGCATTTTGTGTGCACCCTTATACTGATGTTTTAACATTGCTTGAGAGGCATACATAGGAATCGACGACGTGTGAAGTTTCCGTCCAACATTATAGTCAGGTAAATCTACGCAGAGCACACTTTGTGACCTGACAATTTGATTCAAATTCGACATCCATCTTTTTAAGAAGGTTAGAAACTCGCACAAGAGGTGAAAAGTCCTATACATTCTCAGGACGGGTCCAGCAAACAAATTGAAAAAAAAAACACCAGGCGCATTGAAAGACATCAGTTACCTTGGACACCGTTATGCATGAAGATTTGAGTTGATCATTTTTCAGTGCTAATCATGTCAAAAATGCTCCAAAATTTATATAGCACTCTCACCTAAGATTTTAATTTGAAATTTACATTTTATAAATGCAGGAAACTCGATTATTCACTTTTTAAAAATGAACTAAATCGTCGCCTTCTTACTCAGGCCCATAAGGAAATCAACTATTGTACCTGACGTCACTTCGCGTATCGGAAACAGCTGCTCAGTAGTCCGAAATTCCGAAAACAGCTGTCCAGAGAACTTGAAAGCAGCATCTCAGTAGGCCGAAAATAGGATTTTGAGATTGTCAAAAATGACATTTCTCAGATAAAATTTAGCCAAAATGATACAAACGAGAAGGAAATACATATATTTGCGCGCTAATGTCTTCGATGCCACATATCTAAAACAAATAGTTGACATAGTACTGATAACATTTCAAACTACAGTCATACTTGTATGTACTGTCAAAAATCTTTAGAAAATTTGTTTGATTTGAACAGCACTAGATGGCGCTGATGAGGCTACTCGAAGAGGCTAGTTCGCGACGTGACGTAGTGTTTCCGTTTTCGGGCCTGAGTAAGAACGCAAAGACTAAATTCAATTTTCTAAATCAACTTAACGGTTTTAGGTCCGGTAGATCAACAACAGACCAATTGTTCACAGCCAAGCAGGTACTTGAAAAATGCTGGGAGTTCAACATAGACGATCGTAACGTACTGTACCAAATAATGCATCCCAGCCAAATTAGTCCGTCTTACCAAAATGACAATGACGTCGACAACCTCCCAAGTCCGCATCAATAACCAACTCACCGATGCCTTTGACACAAATATCGGACTAAAGCAGGGAGATGGGCTAGCCCCATTGGTATTCAATTTGGCTCTGGAGTACGTCATACGGAAGCTACCTGTCGATACGCGAGGTACATTACTATACAAGTCGAGCCAGGTAGTGGCCTATGCGGAGGACATCAACATTCTGTCACGGTCACTAACAACTGCCAAAGAACTCTTCCTGAAACTCGACAACGAAGCAAAACTAGTAGGGCTCAACGAAAATAAAACAAAGCTCATGACGCAGTCGAGGAAAAATACCCCAAATATACAAAATATCACACTTGGCGAATATAGTATCGAAAATCTTAGCGAATTTGTGTATTTAGGCGCCACAATAACGAAAACGGGCAATGAAAAAGACGAAATACGCCGAAGAATACAGCTCGCAAATAAAATATTTTATTCAGTATTAGAGAACTTGAAGACCAGCTTCATACACGTGAAAACAAAGCTCCAAGTATTCAAATCTGTGATAAGACCTGTGTTATGCTATGGGTGTGAAACATGGACCCTAACCCAAGCATCCGCACATATATTGCACGCTTTTGAGCGACGGGTCCTGAGGCGAATAATCGGAGCGAAGCTAGACGGGGACCAATGGCGAATTCGATACAACCATCAGCTGTATGAAGTTTTTAACGAACCGGAGGTCTCAAGGATTGTAAGACTACGAAAGCTGCAATGGGCTGGACACATGAATCGTATGGACGAACAACGGATACCCAAGAAGGTATTCGTTGGGAGAACTGAAGGCCGGCGGCCAGTGGGGGAACCGAGGAAACGCTGTCTGACTCGGTCGACGAAGACAGTGTGTCGCTACTCGGATTTCGAAATTGGATGACGCGGTCAACGGACCGAGACAGTTGGAGGCGCTGTTTGCAGGAAGCGAAGGCCCAAAAGGGGCTGTAGTTCTAAGAAGAAGAAGAAGAGGATTCAGCTTGGATCTTAAACCCCGAACATTTTGATAATAAATAGAAATTTTACTGTTAGAAAATTGACTTTTAAAATGCTATTCTGAAAGTTTTTAGGAATAACCGACATTACAGCTTGGGTATGGAGTTTGATGGAGAACGAAAATTTTTTTTTCTTGAAGTTATGAAGGATTTAACAAGCACTCCAGGCGGCCAGCAATCAAGGTTCAAGATGTAGTCACACGATGCCGGAACAGTCAGTTTGAAAGAAGCTATAACTATGTTGATCAAATTGTCCTTCGTCAGCTTCTGGCAGCTAATTGTTTTCGACAGCCAGATTTTTTATTTACATAATCTGAAATGTCTTCGGTGGATGTTCTATACGCAAGCCTTGATATGAAGATTTGTTTCAGTTGCGCTACAACTTGAAGCGATGGCAATTCCTCAGGAACTTGACGCATTTCGAAAATTTTTGGAATGGCTCCCCGATGAGATGAAGATCTCTGCGCCATACTTCTTGTAGTGATAGACGAAGAAGGCTGCGAAATAGGCAAAGCGTCTGAAACACCGCTAACCATTAGTGTTGCGTTACTTGATGACGATGAGGGTATACTCTGCGGTAAATACCGTGACGTGACGGGCAGATTTGCACCTCTTGACGAAAAATTTTTGTAGTTTGATGACGATGATAATGGCTTACTCAGGCTCTCTGTTGTAGAGGATGAAATCTCAGATCCAACCACCAATGGAGGCTGATCGCAAGAGAGAGGAAACTTCGATTTCTCGGGAGAGAATGCTTCAGTAGACCGTAACAATGAATCGATATCCGAAAACGCGCTTGAGCACTGCGTTTGCAAGCAGCTCATTTCTTTGTTTCAGTGTTGGACAAATTCAACTATGTAGAGGTACACAATTGAGCAGCGCGTTAAGGTTGTTGAAGCCTTTTACGAAAATGGGCGTTCAAATCAAAATGCATTTCGTGCACTTTGTGATTTTTTTGGTCAGCATAATCGACCAAATGTGTCCAAAATCGGGAGAATTGTGCGCAAATTTCAGAAAACCGAGTCTGTAGGATATGTGAAATCACCCGTGCATGCTCGCCCAGTTCGTTCTCCGGAAAACATTTTTATTGTTCGCGATAGTATGGCAGATGAGCCGTCAACGTTGTCTCGTCGTCGTGCCCAACAATTGAACATCTCACGAACATCACTGATGCGAATTTTGAATAAAGATTTGAATTTACACACATATAAGGTTCAATTGACTCAAGTGCTGAAACCTACTGACCATTCCAAGCGTCGGCAATACGCCGAATGATTGGTTGAACAGACAGAAGGGAATGGTGACTTTACAAAGAAAATCATCTTCAGCGACGAGGCACACTTTCACCCCAGTGGATTCGTTAACAAGCAGAATTGCCGCATTTGGGCAAATGAGAATTCACGAGTGATTGTTGAAAAGCCGATGCATCTACAGAGTGACTGTTTGGTGCGGTTTATAGGCTGGCGGCGCCATCGGGCCGTAGTTCTTCAAAAATGAGGACAGCTAAGCAGCTACCGTGAATGGTGTTCGCTATTGCGAGATGATAATGGACTTCTTGTGGCCAGCAGTTGAGGTTATGGACCTGGACGACGTGTGGTTCTAACAGGATGGTGCCACTTGCCACACAGCCAACGAAACAATGGCTCCTTTGCGCGGGAAATTCAATGGCCGTGTTATCTCACGTTGTGCGATGTTAATTGGCCGCCAAGATCACGTGATTTGACACCGTTGGACTTCTTTCTCTGGGGATATTTAAAAGAAAAAGTGTACGTCAATAAGACCGGAACAATTCAAGAGCTAAAGGATGAGATAATTCAGCACATTAACGACATTGAATGGCAATGTCTCAGAGTCATTGAAAATATGGACCATCGAATAGAAGTATGCCACCGTAGCCGTGGCGACCATTTGGGTGATATTTTGTTTCACACATAATTGTCATAGATCCTTCTATTATAAAAAAAATTATTAACATAATTCTCTGAAAACTTTTTGTTTTATTTAATATTAATATCGTGAGTCTTGGTTGGACCACCCTTTATAACAATCTTCTAGAGACGGTGAAGGAAGCAAATTGATTTTGGGTATTTAACAAAGGACTTACAGATCATCTTTTGAAAACTGATTAAAGCGTGGTCCTGAAGATTTCAACAAAGTATCTTACGACACTTTTTAAACCTATCGTCGAGATACTCGGAGACAGCCGCTCAGTTTTTTTATTGCGCCGAATTATACAATATAAATTTTTCTTCACGGAGCTGATCACGAATTGCACTAGATAAGCAGGAAAGGATTTCTGGTTGGCACACGACGAAGTGACGAGATGTGAATGCAGATAACACAACCGTTGTGCGAGTGATGAGAGTGGTAGGGAATGGAGGTATTTAAAAAAATTCACATTATTTTGTGTCTCCCCTTATACCGATGTTCGGCACATTAGACAAAGTGACGAAATGTGAATGCAGATCGCACAAGCGTTGTGCGACGATGAACGAGTGGTGGGGAATGGATGTACTTATAACAAAAAACAACAGAAATGTATGTTCTGGACTGGTTTCTGCCTTTTAGATTTTATACAGCCACTGGCACATTACAGTATTTGACCTAGGATTTACTTGAAAGAAGAAATTAGAAGTTCCGCTTTAATCCCCGCAGAAACCCGTTATATTTTAAATTTTTATTTTCTAATATATTATTAGAAAAACGTGAATTATTCTCCACTAATCAAGTGAAGAAAACAATCCCGTACAGAATTAATTCTTAAACAAGTGTCAACGAACCTTCCCCTTTGGCAATTCCACCTCTCTGAGTCGCATTTCCAACTGGATTTTACGATGCGTACTTCATTAACGTGACTCACATACTGAACGCACGAGAAACAATAGCATCCCATTAACGCGAATTATTCACACCCAAGTCTTCGTTATCCTTTCACACTTGATTGCAAGGCGATTTTGTCCCCCGGTGGAAAACATGCATCTATTCATTCTCAATCCTTTGTTTGGCTGCCAGCCATTCAACTTGGAGTGTCAGTTGCAATTTCCAGCGATTCCCTGCGGCGAGAAATGCGCAAATTATCGCACTCTGCATTATTAATTACTGGCAGTCGTGAATCCTTACACAACCGACCATAAGTTAAACAATTTTGCAAAATTTCACGCAAGTTTCATTACAAACAATGCATTTCTGTCAAATGCAAAGTCGATAAAAAGCCGCATAACGAGCACATGTAAATATGGCGTCTGATAAAACTCAGCACGGTTGAATTGCTTTTTCCTCGAATCTTTGAGCATTTCATCAATTCTTTACGGATTCCTCATATCGTTCAGTCAACATTCTACGACTTTCCGATAACAAAAGCGTCCATACGGAGATTTTCATTGAAGTTCTTGAGCGTGGAAGATTTGACGATAAAACAAAAACAAATCGCAGAAAACCTTCGTTGCAGCGAACGCACGGAAACGAAACACATGAAACTCATTTTTGCATTCCAAGAGCCCCACAGAAAAACGTGGGGACACGACCGTGTCCACGCAATTTCGACCCTTAAACGATATCAAGGTACCAAAATTTGGACGTAAGAACATTTAATTACCTTTCGCTTCTCCAAATTCCGTATCTTATGCTCGATTATCACCAGTATTTGTTTGATGGGCGTTGAAACACCGCTCGACGAGCCGTGATTTTCCGCCGCAGCAATATTGGTAGATGTTGGGGCTGCTATTGTGGTGGCGGTGGTGCTCGCTGCATTTCCAACAGAAATTGATGTCGGGGCTCCTGTAGCACCAGCACCCGTAGCGGCGACGGTGGCAGAACCAGAGACACCACCACCGGCGGCTACATTCGAAGCACAAGAACTCATCGACGACGACACCGAATTATTGGAATTACTATTAATCGCAACGGGCGAACCGGTCACGGAAACGGCACTTTTAGTTGAATTATTCGACATTATCGCTGGCTTTTGATCCGCCGGCGGAACACTGGAGGCTTTCGCTGATTTCGCACTTGAGGCAGAAGGCATCCTTCACGGGCAACAACTCAAACAGGAATAAAAAATACACTCGTATTCGTAGTCGTTCCTAGTGTTATTCGCGGAGCCGCTGTATATAGGAATCAGTGGAAATGAAGTTGTTGCGAGTTGATGGTATGGGATGTTGAGTTTGTGCAATTGGTTAAATTGTAAAAGATGTTCAGCATATCGACAATAGAGGCGTTAGCTGTGTTATAGGGAAATTTCATGTTAGGATAGTGAATTCAAGCGTTAAAATAACATTTAGGGGATCATTATTGCTCAGAAAGCAGCTAGATCTTCTACGATTACTTGTTGACTGCTTCTCTATCCAACAAACCTTCATTTCGGTAAATAAAATAAGATATTTAGAAAATATTAAACGAAACGCCTTTGCTTTCAGATCCAATGTTATAATTGCTTTGGTTCTAATATAATAGTTGACAATTTGAATAAGCAGACCCTCGTACAAATTCTTCGTTTTGTAGAAAAATTTCAACACAATTATCTACAAATTTTAATGAAGAATTTTAAATTATTTGTATTATGATCAGCAGAATTAATTTGGAACTTACTGCAAAGGAGATGCAATCGGGTAATTAACCTACATAGCATTCTAGTCTGGACAGAAGTCCAATAAGATTGAAATCCTCTTGTTCCGTTCCAATGAGATACACGATAATATCTTCTTCTTTATTATTTCATTCATGGAGTGAAATGACATTTTATCGCAGTGTTTAACGGATTTAGGAATAAGATAAAAATGGAGTGGATATGTGTGGTATAATCAGAGCATATTCACTAAATAGTAGTAGCAGTTGGAACAAATTTTATTTCTTACGGTACGTATAAATTACGGGGATTTGGATTGAAATAGGCTGATAAATATAAATCATTATAAATTGAAGTATGTCGTGCAGGCAAAAATGAAATTAGGGATGTTCTACAACCCCAACCGACTCAATGCGCAAGACTTTTGCACAGTACTAAATACATTGTACTCGACTGAAAACATTTACCCACAATAGCCGACATAAACATTGATGTAATTACAGAATCAAGGATTTATAAGGGTACCCTAGAAGCAAATGGAGTGCTTATCGTCAATAACTGTAATGATTTAACACGTCTCGTACGTTCGAGATTTCCTGAGGGAAACTTAAACCGACCTCTCATCGGTTCTAGGCGTGAAGTCTCGGAACGTGACAACGGACTGTACTCTAGCTAGTTCGGAGAGGAGTTTTGGTCGAAGGTCTTACGCGAGCAGACTAAGTCCGAATTTCAACACTCAGCCACTGGTTGAAATGTCCGATTTAAAACGCGTCGAACAACTTACAACGACTCTACTTTAAGTTAAGCAACTTCGTTCAGCGAAAAAGGAAACAAGACAACCGCTGAAAAAAATTCGCGCTCCCGAAAATACCGACGCGGTGCCCGAGATACACTACTCGAATGCAAAACTGAAAAAATATACTCTAATAAAACACGTAAATACAAACTATGGCACCGCGTACCGACCGCAACGCGAAGCCGACCATTCTCGAGTCACTGGAACCCTAGCCTCTCGGCGGCATACTCACCTCTCAATCGCATTATCCTTCTAGTAGAGAACGGCTTTACTGGAAAGGAAAGACGTGATCAGCAGTTCAGCAATTAATATTTTTATTACATAATAATCAACGATCTGTAATGAATCATGCGACGCCGCTGATGACCACTACTAACACACTTTGCTGCTAGGCGGCTTGTCATTTCACGTTGGTTGCGACCTGCGCACATCCCACGTCAATTTTTTCGTGGGATGTCAACAGGATTTGACAGCCACATGGGAGTGAGTGTGCCGACAGTTCGGTCAAATTCAACTCAACCAAAGGATGTGTACAACTTGAAGGTGATTGAGAATATTCGTGGGCAGGCTAATCCAGACAGAACACCGAGCGCCGCTTCATATACGGTATATGCAGCCAAAGCGGTGCCAACAAGCATCTGTACCGGGGATTTCGAGGATTTCAAGCGCGAAAGGAATGCACAAAGGAAAGGAATCGAGAAGGCGAAAGTGTTGCTGCCAAAAGGCTTTTCCAAATATATAGAAGCATACGGTCAAGGTCAGGACAATATCGACCTAGATGAATGGGACTCGGATTCAGATATTGAAATTTTGGATCATCTTTCGTTTTCAGTACGATCGTTGGATCCGCTCTCGTAAACAAATGTGAAACGAATGCAGATGAATTTCCTGTGGAAAAAAATGCGCAAAAATTCCGAATGAATGCCCTTAGAAAACAGAACAATTTCAACTGTCGGATAAGAAAAATCAAAAACGAAATAAAGGAGATTATATTTGCTTACAGGAATAGTTTTAGCATCGTAAGTTTAGGCGTGTATTTACGCTATCGCCTGTTGATGTCGCACATCGACACATTTAAACTCTTACTACAAGCAAAATATTAATTTATTGTTTAGACATCACTATACATAAAATAAGAAACCATTTTTATTTACTCGAAAGAAAGCATGTAGTTATTCCAAATATGAAATGTTCATTAAAAATTTCACCGGTTAGTTCTTAATCATATGAATAAATGCATACCAATTTCATTTGAAAAATTAGATTATAGAGGTTAATTAATTTTATATGACAGAATGCTATCTAGATAATCAAAAAACGACAGAAAATCGTACTTTCGTTGATTTTAGGCATAACTATAAATTAAAGACATTAAAATGTAGAACATTTACTTCAAGTTCATACGAGAAATGACATTTATCAGAAACACTTTTTGTGTTTGAATTCTCCTTATTTTGGTTGCTTTTAGACGAAACTCATGTAGACTGGCATACGATTTTATTAATTTGTTTTTATAGTTGATGTAGATGAGTGCTAAAAAAATGCAATTTAATACAAACTGATTATCAAACTGTAGAAAAAAAGAGATACTATTACTTTTAGTAGAATACCTTAGTTAGAAATTTTCATTGTATCGAAGGAATCGTTAGTTAGAATGTAGAGAAATTAGAGACTTGTTTAGCGTTAGTTATACGTTACAAACACACACGACAAAATCAGTCAATGAAAGAAGAAAACCAATATTTAATTTGCATTAGTAGATAATTGAAATGAATATTCCTAATAGGGAAATTCATCGTGAACGCGCTTATATACATATATTTTTGTGTTAAAAATTTGATTATCAAAATTGCGGAATGCTATATGACAAAACAGCAATAGTATAATTTGAAATTGGAAAAAAAAAATGTTTATTTCGAAACGAATGAAAATTAATTGATTGGAAACGACTAACTTCATACTTTCGATAGTACAAGTCTCGAAGCATACACAGTTATAAATGCAAAAAATTGCCGAACATTAATTTTATGATATTTAAAGCATTTGTAGAAGGAAAACGATTTATTTTTTTTAAACAAATATATAACAACATGAATTGCTAAATAATAACACGACTTTTCTTTCCAGTGGTTCTTCCTTTCAGCGGGAAATCTAGTGCAGGGTAGGTATGCCGTCGCGAGGGTAGGGGTTGAGAAAATCCGCTGAGGCCGGTTTCGCGTCGCGCGCGGTACGCGGTACCTTTGTTGTTTTGCCTTTTCATTAGAGTAGCTTTCGTCGGGTTGAGTTAACGTAGTATACTTTTCGGTACCGCGTCGGAAATTCGGGAACGCGAAGTAAAGATTAGATCTTTGTCCTTTGACTGTTTATAGGAAGAAATACAGAGTAACGTAAAGTAGGTTTCCTCTCCGTATGGTTTCGTTTTGTGACACGTTTGAAAACGGGCATGTATTGGTGGCTGAAGATTGTAGATGAGCGTAATCCATTCGGAGACCCGCGACCAAAATCCTCTCCGATCTAGCTGGCCGACAAGCAGCCACCACGTGAATGGATTACGGTGCACGGATTGGTTGACCGGTGGGAACCATCCGTTGGCATTACTCAGACTTAACGTCTAGAACCGATGAGAGGTCGGTTCCTCGTTCGCACGTAGACATAAAATCATTACAATGTCTTCCGAGTACCCAACAAAAACTGCTTCGACGCCTTTTGTATCCCACTTCTTCCGACGTTCTTTAGGCACCATCACCTAGCATGTGGTTCCAAAAATATGATACCTGTTCAAATGAACACTCTTCTCAATGAACAACTCGTACGGATTTTTGCCGTCTACAGAGCTTTGGACCAGTTCGGTTGAGAATGTAAACCGCAGCGTTGACAGCTTCAGCCTACAGAAACTTCGGCAGATTCTTGCTAACAAGCATGGTTAGTGCTAGCTCACCAATTGTTCGGTTTGATCGTTCAACACAACCGTTCTGCTGCGGCGTATAAGGATTCGTAATCACCATCTTCGTACCTTCGGAATCCATGAGTTCTCGCATCTTCTTGTTGTCAAATTCCTTTCCTCCGTCGCACTAGAACACCTTTACCGGTCAACCTTGTTGAGTCTTCACCAGCTGCAATATTTCTTTGGTCTTGTCAAACACCTCAGATTTTTCCTTCAAGAAGTAAACCATACGAAATCTTGAATAGTCATACGTGAAGCAGACAAAGTACCTGGCACCAGCAATAGACTCCTGTCCAAGTGAAACACCGACATCAGCATGAATCACTTCTCCTAGCACAGATGAACGCTGTTGACGTGACTTGAACGGTTCTCGATGTTGTTTACCTTGTACACACGATCCACAGAATTCGTCGTCCTTTCGTACTTCAATTCCGTGATTCTTGAGTATCTTCACAACATGTCTTTTATTCTGATGATCTAAACGCTCATGCCAGACTTCAAGAGAGTCCTTGACCACCAGATTAGCCTCACTCATACAGCAAGTGTCCGGTTCCTTGACCTTGAGCATCATCTTGACCTTGAGCATCATCTTGAACAGCTGACCAGATCGCACACCTTGAGCTTTGACCACACCATCAAGCAGGAATTCACAGCCATCCTTGGATGAGCTGAAAGTCATACCTTTATCCAGTGCATGCGTAACCGAGAATAAATTTCTCCTAGCTTCCGGAACATACAGCACGTTTTCCATGTGACAAGAAGTCCAACGGCCATTCACAAGCGCCTCAAAGTCAATATTTCCACTTCCAACAGCACTCATTACAGAATTGTTTCCGATACGAATCTCTACTGGAATAGAGAAAGCCTTAAAGAATGAATACCACTCTTTCTTGAAGGTCATGTGGTCCGTCGCACCAAAATCGATGATCCAAGCTTCGTTCTTGCCTTCCGCACTGAGCACTTCGCTAATCTTCTTCCTGTTTGGACAATCTCTTTTAAAATGACCAGTTCCATGACAACCGTAGCACTTGAAAGCCGACTTCTTCCCCTCCTGGTTGGACTTGACATCATCTTTGGCCTGCTTACCAGCTGCACCTTGTTGACTTCCACTTGCACCTTGTTGACTTCCACTTGCACCTTTGGACTGGATTTTCACCTTGGTTGCCATCAGTGCCGTCAGATTGTTCTCTTTTCTTGTCGAAGTTTCCGCCTCATCAGATGTCAATACATTGATCAGGTTATCGAGGGTCTGTTGATCATCCGACCGGGCCCACGAAGCTTGCCTGCAACTTTCAAAACTGTCAGGCAACGTTTCCAGCAACTTGACCATCAAAGCTGACTCATCGGGCTTAACTTTCAACTGCTGCAAGCGTAGAATCAAACCTTCAAATTTAGCAATATGACTTATCATATCATCCGCCAAATTCATGTCAAAACTGAAAAACTCAGTCTGAACTGAATGAACGGCTTACCTTATTTGTTGTTCATAAATACCATGCAATTTGTTCCACATCTGATGAGCAGTCTTACGACCGACGATCACAGTCATGACACTCGAATCAATTGTCTTGATGATGATTTGACAAGCGGCGCGATCTGCCTTATCCCAAATATTCATTGCCGCATTGTGAGCATCAATCGCAGCCACATTAGCATTAGCCGCCAGCACCGGTTGAACCAACTCTCCAATACTCACTTCGTATGCTTCTTCAGTTGCTCGCAATAAATAGCGCACCATGAACTTCCAAATATTCCAGTTTTCCGAACCTTTTCACTTCTCAATACCTTGAAACTCCATGATTGTCAGTCATAAAAATTCCAGCAACTATCACCTTCAAGTTTCGAGAAAACCTCTTCGAAAAACACTATTTATTTTGCTCAATCTTCTTGAAAAAACGTTGGTCCACTCAAATCGAACTACGCTCTGCTACCATGATTTTAATTAGCCAATGTTTTAACACAATGTTTATTGACAGACAGATTGACAGAAGTGAACAGAGTGACAAATGACAGTTGTAGCATTAGGTTAAAGGAACATAATTTTGAACTCACAATATCAACGTTTTACATCAATAACCTGTCTGGGTCGTATGATGAGCAATGATCAGAAGTGACTGATAACATAACATACATATCTGAGGAAGGGCCAGAGCTGCATCATCGTGTATCAAAAATCGTTATTCAAGACCAAACCTTGAGCAAGCAGAAGCCGGCTTACAAAACGTTTAGATATCATAGATAAGGAGCTCTTTAAATCAAACGAAAGATTGCGGCAGCATTACTTCGTTTCTTCAAAACTTAATAAATATTTCGAAAACTAGGCCTCAAAGGCAAAAACATGCTTTTCACTGTTTCATCGCATAATGACAACTGAGCTTTGACGGGACAAAGCTTTATAGTCCCGCCTCTCGAACAAGACCTCTAGCGCTCTACTACATCAATCCACTGAATGGCACACATTTTCAAAAAGGAAGTTACGCTGCCGCACCCTGTATGATTATAGTTTCTAAGCAAAGCTCTACTATTGTACTTGAATAGCGAAAAAAGTAATTGAGGCATGCATTAAGAAAAGGAAGGCGTACATGGACTACAGGAAAAACAATGGAAACCAAGGTCTCAAGTATGTATATATGCAAGTGAAAAAAGAACTCCCATGAACTATGGAAAATAATAAAGGAGATAAAGGATCACTCTTCACCCTAGTCTATACCAACAAACTTTCAACTGGGCTTGATGAAATTCGGAGCTAAAACACTGCGGTGCAGTTGTGTTTGTTTTGGGAAAAATTTTACTCTTGCATCTTGATATCGGGAGCATCCTCAATATGATGCCAGATGACCAAAAACACCGCAGTTAGCATAGTATAATTTTTCTTTAGGCTCTGTCAAAGCTAATTTGCACTCACCGGGAGAATGAGCATCCTTGCATTTGACGCATCGAGTGTGAAAATCTTTGACACTGATAACACTGGTTTACTTTCTATTTTATGGATCCCCACCACTTGGAAGTTCAAGTAACTAATTTGTTCGAAGAGCACTTGGACTGCCCTTATTTGAAATCTGTACCAAGTAAAGTGATAGATTCTTCTTTTCTACTGTCGATCTTCTTGTCGCGAAGGTTTCAACGGAAATAAACTCAATTTTCAGGTGCAGCTTCCTTGAGCACCTTAAGAAGATCAACAGTATCTTCTCCGCAGTCCAAGCCCTTCAATAAAAAGGTTTGATTCTTCTTACTTTTTGGGGTTTAAGTGAAGTGTGAAACCTCCCCAGAATTCAGCGCATTTTAGCTGATTTGAAATCGACCAGTGATTTCGTTCTGATAGTGAATTTTTCAGCATTAACTCTTTTAATCTTGAAATTGGTTAATTTATTTTCGGCTGCCTATCGCCGAATCGAAACTTTCTCTGTATTTTTAGGAACTCTTTGAGAAGGACCAGCAGAACCGCGAGCTGGTTTCTTCTTCTTATTTACCTTCAATACATTCTTCAACGTTCATTTCTTGTTGTAGTCCGTCCAGCGCTGAATAATAGTTTTTGCTGTCGTTCGTGCCTCTAGCACTTAGTATTTCTTGTGAGATAGCTTGTTTGATAGCTTTCTTCACCTTAGTTTCCTTATTGATTTGTTTTAGCGGTTCTGCGTCTTGAGTTTTCATCCCTCTCTTGAACATATCTTCGAAGGTTTTTAGTCGTAGTCTTAATTCTTGATTTTCAACTCGAATTCGAATCACTTCTTGTTTGTTTTCGACCATTTGAGTTTTACGCCCGCCATCTGCGGAGCTTTCCTGGTTGTTCGTATGTCTCTTTTTATTTATGATTAACGCCAGTTTTATACTGCTACCCGTCGGACTCCTCCATACCAGCAGTCCCGAGTTAGTAAAATAATATTCGATATGATTCCGTGGATCGATTCGACGATAAAAGCTTTTTCCAATAAAAACCAAAATTGGCTTAGGACTGAATTTGAAAAAATTAATTTATTTTTTTGAAAACTTGACAGGAGGGAATTGAAACACGTCTATTCACAACGAAGGCTAGACGTAGAATTCATGCTTTATATGATAGTGGATTACAAGTACTAGCTAGTGTATATGCTCTGGTATAATTTCAGCGTAGCAATTCCTGCAATTGCCTGCGTAAGTTCGTAATTTTCTGCATCTTCATCTGCAACCTTCTGTCATATTTTGTGAAGTATAATCCAATATGACTATTGCATGAATGTATACAGTCGATCATGAATATGAAAAAATTATTTTTGTCAACGCAACACTTCACAAAATGAGAAATATGTATGAAGTTCGATCCTTAGCCGTGTTAATCCCCCTAACAATTAATTGCGAAAATAAGGTTATAAAAGACCAAGTAAATATCCTTAAGTAAATAACAAAACAAAAAACACTATAGAAACACTATCAGGTCTTTTATTACCTAATTTTTGTACTTAATTGTGAGGGGTATAAATACGTTTAACGATTGAAAAAAGCTCCAGAATATTGCCACTGTGGAAGGTGAAAACTGGCCTTCGTAATTTTGGTACCTGGAAAGTTTAAGTTATAATAAATGACGTTTTTTGAAGGAAAATTTATCTTCTTCATTTTTAATTACCCATTATCACATCAAAACAAAATTAAATTTTAATTTAGAAAATATATCATTTCTACTAAATACTCCACTCCTATCTAGCTACCATCTTGTGTTCATTTCTTGAATCATCATATAATGCTGCCACACTACTTCGTTTACCTCTCACTACATCGAAATTTGAACAAAAATAAAGAAATATCAACCATACCAAGATAAATGTTGGCTATGCAGTTTTCTTGAAATGGAGGTGTGAAAACGTAAATGTCGACCGTCGGAAACATTACCAGGCGACAAAGTGTTTTCAAATTTGTGTAAAATCAAGTGGAAATAGTGCGTTCTTTCGCGAATCTGTTCACTTAAATCAATGATCTATCTTTGAAGACGTTTGCGATGAAAAGTTAATCGATTCACACCGAAAATCTGTTCAACAACGAAGCGCGGACATTCCTGACAATTACTTTCAAACTGAAGTTGTGTGTGAGAGAGCGTTCGTCCATCTCCCGATGCCCGGGGTCGATGAAAATTCAACGAGATTCGGCCTCCTGCGAACGTGAAAAGTGCATCGAAGGATCAAAGGGACAAGAGTTGTGAATATAAGAAATACGGTGCAAATTATTGTGTTAAGAAGTAGGGTCAATCAGTAGTAGCCGCAGCAATCAAAGCGGCAAGCAAGTGATTAAGTGCGAAATCTTGTGTTGGAGGTTGCGCGGGGATTTATTGACGGCGGACCGCGCTGTACAGTGTGTGTCCATTTTGCAATGCAAAGGGCGTTCGTTCGATTCCAATGTTTGCCGCACTGTAATCGACCCGACCGGAGGAGCAACAAACAGCAACAGCAGCAGCAAGCAGCACTCGATTGACGGCGCTAAGCATCGAGAAAGAACGCAGAAAAATAAGTGCACGGGGCTGGCTGCACGACGGAACACGAACGGGACAACTGCGAGGCTTGGAAACAACAATTGGAACCTGCTTCCTGTTTTCAGACTGGTATGGATTGCTTGGAATTAAATTTTCAGTTTTCAAAGTATCGCGCGGAATATGTTAGTCCGATGGATGGTCGTGGCTGCTGGGACTTTTCTGGTTGTGGCACTCATTTTGCTCGGATTTTCATCTTTTGGCCGTGAATGGTGTTGTCTTGTGCTTGTCGGGGGAGGGTAGCAAGGCACAGGTTTCCACAATTCTTTTCGCGTTTTTTTTGTTATCTTTTCCTGCTCTGCTTTTGTTGTGTGTTGCGCCCTGAGACAACGATCGATCTTACGTATGACTCGAGTTGAAATTGTTGTCCGTTGTGAACTTGCGAGTGGGAAATTCCTTCGATTCGCAAATGCACGTTGTTCGATTGTGGCCACCGCGACATTGAAAGGAAGTAAATGTCTGATATTTTAATTGTCAAAATGATGATGGAAGGTGTGCGGTGCGGAGTGGCATGTTTACGATTTTGTATACTCTTAACCCTTTGTACGGCATAGTTTACAAATGGAATTTTATTGGAGCGTGAGACGTTTTGTGTTTATGTTTGATAAATTGTGTGTTTATGGAGGGTAGTAAATAATATAGTTGTGTCATTGTGGTTTAGATAATTTCTTAATGGTAAAGATTGAAGAACATGATTTTTGTTGTTTTTCTTTAGATTTTGCTTGGATATTTCTTCCAAACTCATTACATATCAGAAATCTATCATAAATCATAAAGTACTACAGTTTTCAACTCAAATATCCTTTGAAAATTAATTGAACCACATCCAAATGATCTGACGTCCTTCACTGTCGAATTCCAGCGAAGTTTCTTTATTTGGATTAATTTTGCGAAGTAAGCTTTTTTAAAGTAATGTTTTCCTATTCAATTGACTAGACAGCCAACAATACAATCGTTCACTGATAACCTGCAATTATGTTGATAATGTTAAACCCACGTCACGTAAATTGTATGGAGCTCAAATCGTCGAATTTTCAATTGACTAATTTTAAACACCATTTAGGGATGTCGGCCATAAGAAAACAGAGTTTTGCGTAATGTAACTGGAGAGTTAAATTCTGTAGATTCGTCGTTAGAATTATAATGAATATATCAATTCGCTTCCGGACATAAATGCATTGGAAAATTCGGGGTGACGGCACTTTCCTGGCACCGGCACTATGCGTCGGGGGCGCAGACACTGTGCAAATCGGTTCGTATTAATCCTTAGTAATTTATTTTCTCCGAAAATTGACGCGAAACCACACGGAAGATAGTTAATTTCAAGCTTGAAATCTGCTTCATACGAAATTTTAACAAGATTGAATGGCGGCAGAGTGTTGTACCAGAAGGAATGAGAGAAGCAGCTGATTGTCAGATTAAAAAAGTAGAAAAAAGTGTCAAAATCTTTGCGCCGCGTGCCTTGCGTGGACCCGCAGGAGCCCGCGTGGGCCCCCGCTTTTCACATTCCTTTTGGTACAACACTTTGCCGCCATACAATCTTGTTCAAATTTCGTATGAAGCAGATTTCAAGCTTGAAATTAACTATCTTCTGCGTGTTTTTGCGTCGATTTTCGGGGCAAATAAGTTACTAAGGATTAAAACGAACCGATTTGCACACAGTCTGTGCCCCCGACGCATAGTGTTGTTATTTTCAGTTTCAAGTTGACAAAATGTTCAATTTATTGAACTGGGTTTCAAAAAGTACCTGTCAATGTGCAAAAGAATGAGTTTCTATTCGTAAGAAAATTTATAAAGAAAATAATTCACAACTTTTATGCACGAGGAAAGCAGACGGAACGATTTGTTTTATATAGCTAAATCCAATTCAAAATGATTTCCCGACTGCTAGTTTTCTATGTCAGTAAATGCAAGGTAAGGATAGGGTAGGGTCAAGGTTGGGTTGGTTTAGGTCGGGTCAGCTGCCAGTTGCTTAAATCTCAACACTCCTCCTTGACCAATTTACAGCGGGGCGTCTCGAAAATTTTTCTGTTGAGTGGCTTGGTGAGGATGCCTGCGATTTGCTTGCTGCTCTCAACGTGTTGCAGTGCCACAGTGTTGCCGATGTCTTGCTGGATGTACTTTCGTGGTATTTCGATGTGCTTCTTTCCTCTGGTCGTCTTTCCTTCGTGTGCATTTTGTAGCATGTGTATGCCTGACATGTTGTCTACTTACAGAGTGATTAGCAGCTCAGCTTCTAGAATGCCAAGTTCCAGGGCGATTCGTTTGATCCAGCACACATCGTCAATCACTGACACTGCTGCTCGGTACTCGGCTTCTGCAGTTAAAGTCGCTACCAGACGCTGCTTTTGTGAATACCAGATCACTGACCCTCCTCTCATCACTAACACACCACTTGTTGACTGTCCTGTCTCAGAGTCTTCTCCAAAGTCTGAATCGGTGTAGGCCACGAGTGTCTGTCTCCTCCGAAATGAATTCCGGCTGTCGTGGTCCCTCTCAAGTACTGGAAAACACGTTTCACCATCGCCTGATGGCTCTTCATGGGCTTGTTGCAGAATCGACTGAGGTTGTTCACGGCAAAGCTTATGTCTGGCCTGGTTATTGTGGCTAAGTACAACAAACTTCCTATCGTTTCGGGATAGTTGTTGTTCGCTGGAAGTGCCTCGTCGTTCTTGAAGTCTGTCTTATGGTTGATCATTTCTGGCTCAGTGGGTGTGGATGCTGGATTGCACTGCTCGAGTTTCATCTTTCTCCAGATCGAGGCTGACTCACGAAGATGCCGTCCTGGTCGATCTTGATTTCCATGCCCAAATACGTTCACTTGTTTTGTACTTTCTTGCTGAATGTTATCTCGAATTCCTTGCTTATCTCGTCTAAGAGCTTGCATATTTCCTCTTCATCTTTCCCGGCTACCAATCCATAGTCCACGAAGAGTGAGAGCATAATGCGCTCTTGTCCTTGTCATAGTATATACACCGGTCATCAGCTGTGTTGATCAAGCCTATCTTCTTCTCAAAGTGGGTGGTGACTTCTCGTTCCACATCCTCAGAGCTTGTTTAAGTCCGTAGAGACAGTGACAACTTACAAACAGACAGTTCAACTTACAAACAAAACAGTTCAACTTACAAACTTTCCTGGTTCCATCGTCGAACCCTTCAGGCTGGCGCATATAGATTTCCTGCTCCAGTTTCCCATACAAGAAAGCCGTTTTTAAATCGAACGATACCAACTTCATTTTCTCTGACGCTGCGTGACTTAGGAGTAGGCGAATAGATGCATGGTGAGCTACTGGGCTGAAAGTTTCCGTGTAGTCCCCTCCCTCCTTCTGTTGAAATCTCTTTGCCATTAGTCTGGCCTTAAGTCTCCCGTCCGCCTTCTCTCGAAGTACCCAGCGACAAGTGATCCACTTCGCTCCTTCTGGACAGTCCACCAGCTTCCAAGTTTTCATCTCCATCAGCGAATCGTACTCCTCCTGCATTGCTCGTCTCCACTTCTCATCTCTAAGTGCCTCACTCACCGGGATGTCCTCCGTTTCACCAATCATGGCTACTTTGGCGCTCTTTCCTCCACGACGAGAGTCAAGTACGCAGTCTCTCAGTCTCGGTGGTGGTTGCAGAGTCCAACGATCTCGCAGAACTCTCCTTGCTGACTCTTCTTCTGGCGCTGGTATCTCATTCTCGTTGTCACTTGGCTCCTCAGCTCTTTCTCCAGTTCCCCAGTTCTCGTCTTCTTCGTCTGTCTCGCTGCTGCTTTCTTCTTGCTTCTCAGGTGTGCCCTCTGGTGCCTGTGTCTCAAGTTCAGTTCCTTGCCTCAGTCTCATCTTTTCCTCGTCGTAGATCACATTATCTGAACTGATAATTTCCCTTTTCTCTTTCAGATAAACCCGGTAGCAGGGTGAATCGATATCATAGCCAACCAGAATTCCCTTTTCTGATTTTCTATCTATCTTGCCTCTTTTCTGTTTTTGTGTCAGCACGTAACATTCTCATCCAAAGGGTCGCAACTTCTCAATCTTTCTTTTTTCTTCCTAACCAAAGTTCTGCTGGGCTTTTCCTTGGTACTTTGCTGATTCCAGTCTGGTTAATCGTGAAGATCGCATGGTTCATTGCTTCTGCCCACAGTTTCTCGTCCAACTCGTTCATGTGTATCGCTGTTCTGTCTGCCTGGACAATCGTTCTCATTTCTCTCTCAACCCTTCCGTTCTGCTCTGGCGTGTGCACATTCGTGACGGTGTGGAAAATTCCTAACTTTTCCATCATCTGTTTGGTTTTTGCATTCTTCAGTTCGCTGCCGTTGTCAGACCTCAGACTTTTCACTCTCCTCCCTAGCTGGTTTTCAACGAGTGTCAGGTAACATTCGATCTTCTCTGGTGCTTCACTTTTCGTCTTCATAAAGTAACAGGTTCGGTAGTGAGTGAAATCGTCCTTGAACATGAGCCAGAACTTCGCTCCTCCCAATGACGGGATGTTCATCTCGCCGGTGTCGACGTGCACGAGATCTAACGGCTGCTGAGCTGTCTTGGGGTTGTTTGGGTGTGAGGATCTATGTAGCTTGCCATACGAGCACCCTGTGCATACATAGTCATTCCAGTCATCAATGTATTTTATTCCTTTCCTTTTCAGTATGTCCCTCACATACTTGACATTTTGATGGGCCAGTCGCTCGTGCCAGACTTTGATCGACACGGCCATCAAACTTGTCTCTTCTTCTCTCCTGAGCATCATTTTGTAGAGATTTCCTTTGCGCTTTGCTATTGCCACAGTTTCCCTGCCATCCAGATTGTAAAACGTTGACTCGTTTCCGTTTGCCTTCTGTACATGTCCCTTGTTTAGCATCAGACTCACAGAGAAAAGATTAAAGTTGAGGTTTGGCACGTAAATGACATCTTCTAGTACCACTGGATACCACCATCAAATGCTTCCATCTCGATGTTCCCGACTGCAACGCTATCTAGCCTGGTTGGGTCTCCAATCACAATCGGGATGGGCTGGTCCAACTCAACAAGCTGAACAAACCACTCTCGGTGAGACGTCATGTGTTGGCTGGCTCCATAGTTTTGATACCATGAAGTGGCGTGGTCAAAAATGCCTTCCTGTTTGGTTACCGTTTGTTGACTTATTCGCTTCTTCTCGAGATTCGCAGTCTTTTGCGAACTGTCCCTTCTTCTTACAGATATTACATGAATACTTCTTCTTGCAGTAGGCAATGTATTCATCACACGGTTTATCTCTGCTCTCCTTGAGCCCGTGACCTTTCTTCCCACATTTGTAGCATGGGAACTGCGACTTTTCCTGCTTGCTGTTTGACGACTGTCCTTGTTTCCTGCGTCTTGCCATGAGAGCGTTGTTGGTGCTGTCCTCTGCATTTGTTGTCGTTTCTTTGAGTCGCTTGTCCTCGAGTCTCAAACGTTCCCTGAGAGTTTCCACGTTCTTTGCTGCTCCGGTCACATTGTCCCAGGATGTCCTGAAATGTGCCAATTTTGGCGGTAGCACACTCATGATCCTCGTCATGATTCAACTTTCCCTCACAGGATCATTTTCAGTTGACAATTCATCCGCGAGATCCAAAATCTCCATACAGTTCTCAACAGCTTGACTTGCTATCATCATACTCATACGTAAAGAATTTGATTCGGGACGTTTCTAAAGTTACATCAAGGTTGGGTTGGGTTAGGTCGGGTCAGCTGTCAGTTGATAAAATCTCAAGACATCGTGCCGATGCCAGGAAAGTACCGTCACCCCGAAAATTCTTTATTATTCTATAGGTCTAGGTTTGATTTTAATTGGGAACAAATTTTCATCGGTCCTTTTCAAATAAAATATCGAGAAAGCCCGTACAAATAATAAATATTTCGAACCTGGCTTAAATCGCCCGCGAGGTTCTTCCAAAGATCTTTGAGTTGACTTTACCCCAAATTCGGCACAAATTCCCCGATTTGGCGGGATTTGGACCCTATTCGAATGAGCTTGATGGAGAAAATAACGCGTTTGTTCTAGGCGATTGTGGGATGTCTTCAGTTTTTGAGATAATTAAGGATGAAAATCCGCAAATTGACATTTAAAATACAGTTCTCTAATCTGCCATCTGATATAATGGCGCTGGAACCACTTTGTATGGGCAAATGCGGAACTTCATCCTTCATTCTTTGGATAACCAAAGACTTGGCCTACAAATTCCGAAAATAAACACGATTTCTTTAAACTCACTCCGAACGAATGACACCAAAATCATGTGAAATCAGGAAAAAATAAAACAAGTTGAATAAGCAAGAGAGTGCTCCTACCAGAAGGGCTTTGTAACCATGCTAGGGTTCCAAACAACTTTTCTGATGACATGAATCCATTACTTGAATTATGAATCCATTGAACATACAGGAAATATCAATTATAAACGATATTTTCATACGTCCACCCTCTCCCTCGGCCCCCTGACGCACAACGACTTTTTAGTTTCAGATTCTTAGAGTCCCACTCAAGACCTTTAATTTCATGCCCCACTCGAATACCTTAAATAAAAATCACCGTAAGAGGGGACCCCCATCAAAATTATTAACAAAATGTTGGATAAAGTCTTAGCTTTTGAGAGACAATCATTTTCGGCCTTCCCACAAAGTTAGAGAACAGTGGCTTCTACAGTTTCTGAGAAATCATGCTGTGTCTTACGGGCAGGCAGGACGCGAAAATAGTAGGTCATTTTAGAAAGCCCTAAAAATCCGTGGCCATGGGCATCTACGTAAGTATTTCGACATCGTTATTTCTATTTTCTTTACTGTTGGAAAATGCTTATCCAATTCCTCTTATTTTTCGTAAACGTGAGAATATCAATCAAGTCCGTTTTTAAGGCACTTAGTACCTTCACTATTGCTGCTACCTTAACTTGTCGCGTTTCTATTAACTTCTGTGCTGAAGTGCAAAATCTTGTTAATTGCATTTTTCGTTCGCCTGCCTGTTCGCGCAGCTGTTTTTCTCAAGATCTATCGAAGCTTCAGTCATCAAATTTTATTATTCAGAAGGATATCATCTTGATAGTGGGGAAAACATTTCAGAGGATTTAAGGGGTCTCCTTATACATGAAGACGACCCTTAAACACTTCTTTTTTGCCAGAGGGCGTCAATTGGGTGTCATCGTAAAGATTTTAACATCTTTCCAAAAACAGATAAAATCGCAAACTTTTTTGGGGTGATCAAGAGGACGAAAATCTCGTGTACACCCACTCGCGTTTCGAAGCCTCTGTACCGAATTTGAAAAAAATAGATTGATATACACACCTGGGCAGAATAATGAACTCTCAAAATGAAGAGACAATATGTTCGTCAGTTCAAGTGAGCAGTACCCTTATCACATGAAAAGGTGGAGTCCCCGAAATAAAATTACTTGTTGGCAAATAATGCGGCTTTCTTGTTCAGTCTTTAAAATGGAGGTGGCCAACATAAAAAGTGCGCACTGGTAAAATTTTTGTATGAATCTGTAGTGAAATAGGTATGGTTAAATGTCCGTTCAGGACTGCAGCGATGGTCTGCAGCCCCAGCGGAAGAGGATGTTGAGATCCGCTGAGATTGGCCTTGTCTGGGGACGCGTGAATGCGCTGGCAGGCTAGCGTTGCGGTGTCGTGGGGCGGGTTCTTTTCCCCAGCACAAGGACCCACTACAAAAAAAAAAATTCGCATCCTGAATTTCGGGGTCAAAGAAATATCGACCGAAGTCGAGAAGGAGGTAACCTACTAAGGGCCAAAGAATATTGCTGACTCAGAAGGCAAACTGGACCTGGGGAAAACAGATGGACTTAGATGACTTCGTCCTTACCGACGAGACTTATGGCCCACAAATAAAGAGTGGGGCATCCAGATGGTAGCGGTGCCACTTCGCACCCTCCCAACCGGATCAAGATCCAAACGTAGACGTGGCCATTTATTTCCCATTTGAGTAAAAAACCCATCCAAAAGTACTTTGTATGACTCTTCCCTCAAATTTGAAATACAAATGTAACCGATTTATGCTATAGCGTTATGCAATGAAATCACATAACCCTATATCATAAAAGGGCACGCGAGCGGAAGTCCACTCTACCCGGAAAGTTTTCACAAGGTCCAATTTGCCAGCCCAGGGTTGATTCTGACCCGCAAGCAGCGCGTGTCTTATCATGGATAGTCACGGACTAGCTAAGCAGCCAATCAAGTGAAGTCGAAATCCATGTAATGGAAGACACTCAGGCACCGCTTGGTTTGGGGTGCGGATCAGAATTCGCCGCAAAAATGATGTTGAGTAATAACTTCTGAATACACGAAAGGACTCTCATAAAGGGTTTTCCAATAAGAGGTGTTATTTTGAATAGCCCGCAATTTCGGTAGATGTCACTTTTGAAGCTGTCATTTTTTGATATTTGACAAGTAGAAACTACGCCATTAATAAAAATGGAACGATACACGCTTCAACAACACATTGAAATTATTAAAATTCACTAAAAATGGTGAAAATTTTGCAGAGATGGTTCGTAAAACTCGAATATTTTTGGGTCGCCGTGAAGCACCTTGTCGGACCGCAGTACAGAAATTGGTGGAAAAATTCGAGCTTTTGGGACAACTTAGTGATGTAAAGAATAAAACCCGTGTACGTCACTCCAGAACAGCCGAGACTGTTGCTGCTGTAGCCGAAAGTGTTGAAGAAAATCCAGGTTTGTCCATTCCTCGTCGTTCTTTGGAATTAGGCATTCCACAAACGTCATTACACCGTATTTTGCATAAAGATTTGGGTCTTAAGGCTTATAAAGTTCAGTTAACACAAGAACTCAAGCCGGTCGATCATCAACAACGTCGTGTCTTTGCTGATTGGGTCCTTGAAATGCATGAAAATGATCCAGAATTCCATCGAAAAATCATCTTGAGTGATTGGGCCTATTTTCACCTCGGTGGCTTCGTCAACAAGCAAAATTGTCGCATCTGGGGCTCGGAAAACCCAAGAGTTATTGTTGAAAAGCCTCTCTATCCTCAACATGTGACTGTTTGGTGCTGTTTATGGTCCGGCGGAGTCATTGGACCTTACTTTTTCGAAAATGAGGCTGGAGCAACAGTTACGGTGAATGGATTGCGCTATCGAGAGATGATTAATGATTTTTTATGGCCGGACTTGGATGGTCTTGATCTGGACAACGTTTACTTTCAACAAGACGGTGCTAGTTTCCGGACCGTGTTATCTCTCGAAGAGGTGATCACAATTGGCCACCGAGATCTTGTGATTTAACAGCTTGTGACTTCTTCCTTTGGGGCCACGTGAAGGAGAACGTTTACGCCAACAGCGCAGCGTCGATTCAAGACCTCAAAGATGGGATTCGTGGGGCTATCGAGGACATAGGGCAGCCACTTTGCGATTTGGTTATGGAAAATTTCATGAAACTATTAACGGCATACCTTCTTCTTTATAATGAAATAAACATCCGATCATTTATATTAAAAAATGGCATTTTTCTTTTAATATCAAAATAACACCTCTTATTGGAAAACCCTGTATCATTTGACCTTGCTAGTTATACAATGTTGGTAAACCACGAATGTATGAATCAAAAGCAGGTCCAAACGATATTGATGTCCAAGGAGAACACTCTTTCGGAAGTTATTATTTGCTGGGGCACGATTAGTGCAATATCCCTTAGATATTAATTGCTGGGGCACGATAAGTGCAATATCCCTTAGAGGTTACCTACCCGCAAAAAATCTGGACACCTTGCAGGGTCACCTAGACAACATCCTCTTCCGCTGAGATAGCAGACCATCGCTGCAGTCCTGAACGGACATTTAACCAAACCTATTTCACTACAAATCAATTTAAAGAATTATTTAGTTGGAGAGGTAAGATTTTGAGCAAATTAAACTACAATAGTAGAAGGTATAATTATAGCATTGTAATAATATTAGATGGGCCGTGGACCTGACTGTAGTGCAGAGAAGAGAAGACTTGCCCATCAGCTCCGAGATGAGGGGAAAACTTACAAGTTCCCGGGAGAAAACAGACGGACTTGAGCGGACTTCGACGTACCGACGATACTTATGGCCCTCAAATAAGAGTGGGGCATCCAGGTGGAAGCGGTGCCCCCTCGCAACCGGATCAAGATCCAAATATAGACGTGGCCATATATTTCCCATTTAAGTGAAAAACTCATACAAACATAATTTGTATGAATTTTTCCATTAAATGAGAAATATGAACGTGGTCAATTTATGTTATAGTCAATAATTTTGTTTATTTGGTATCCGCAGGCCAATTCTCTTTTTTCTTTAAAAGCCGTCGGGCCTTGCTTTGTTGTGTGAGCAGACGCGTTTCGACTACTTCGAGTCATCTTCAGTGTCTAAAGGATGTGTTGAAGGGAATGACTTTATATAGTTTTAGGATGGGTAATTAGCAGATGGGTAATTAGCGGATGGGTAATTAGGTCAGGTAGAAAATTACGTCAAGTACTAAATTATGCCAGGTAGAGGGATATTAAGTTTTTGTTTTTTTGCTTGTTGGATCTCCGTTTGTTCTATTTCATCTCGTTTCCGTTTTCGTCTAAGAGAGTGGTCTAGTACTGAGAAAATCGCGTCGGAATTGGTAGCAAGTTGTTCGTTGGTAATGTTACCGTCTGTCTTTCTATGTTTATAAATTTCAAGCCTTTCTAGAATGTCAAGTCTCGGTCCTTTGCTTTGTTTGTGTAGCAATTTCATAGAGATAGTATTATGTGATGGAATCACATAACACTGTACCTTAAAAGAGCACACGAGGGGAAGGGCATCAAAGGGGAGGAGCTCGCCCGACGGCTAGCTCATTATAGTGGAGAGGCCGGCCATCGTTGCGGGTCCCATACCCGGTCAGAATCGAGTGAAGTAGAAAGACCGAGTTGAAGAATTACTGGATTCGTTTTTATTTCGGGGTGATACATACAAAAGAATTTATATGTCGATCGAAAAGTGCTCAAAAAGAAAATTGATCAACAAAAAGTGAGAATCTTTATTTATTTTTTTTTCAAAACAATCATTTATAATAGAACCCTATCGTACAATCGTGATTATTACAAACTGACTTTCATATATTTCTTAGATTTTTTTGTTGTTCTGCGTGATTTTTCTTTTTTTTCTTTATAAATTAAATAGACCTCGATGCAAAATTAATCCACTGGAAGCAACGATAGTACCATCGACAGCGATAGTAAGGACTCCAAGGAGTGGAATTAACATGTCATACAATTTTAGCTCAATATCCACCACTTTGGAACGTGTTGTATTGAGACTGATTGTGAGATCACCTTCAGCACGAAAAAGGGACATACCCGGTCCAACCATGTATTGTAGTTCCGACATTTATAGTTTTAATCTCGACATTCTTCTTGTGCTTCTATTTCAATACTATATTCGCGAATTTTCACTATGTGAATGCGGCTTCTTAACAGCGAACCTTCTCCTACGTACTACACGTCCCACTGTCAAACATGTGCCATGCCAAAACGATGAATTCAGATGAACATTTACATTTCCAAAAAAAAGTTGCAACTTTGTAGGCTTTGTCGCGATTGGTCTAGGAAGATTAACAGTCTATACAGAGTTTTGCAATCTCAAAAAATGGTGGTTTATCGAAATGGTTTTTCAGTCACCGTACGAGGAGGCTTCCTTTTTTACTTTTACATTTCCTTCATTTACGCCTCGAAGCGCAACACAGATCAAACATTTTTGAATTCCACGATCTGGCATTGCAATTGCTATTGATTTGCACAGATTTTCGATTTACTAATATCAATCCTCGATTAATTTCTTTTACGAAATCTTTTATTGACGAGTATACGAGAGAGGTAGGAGTTCTACTAGATAAATCGATGCATTAATAGCATTGCTTGGGTGTTTATTACAAATAATAATTCTTGATTATCATATGGATTAATTCATACACTGGATTCTGTTTATTCTAAACCAGGGGGACAAAGATATCATAGAACTAACACTTTCTGTTTAATACAAAAACCATACATCTTTGTTAATCAATATTGAGTGTGATATCTTAAATCTAGTTGCGATCGCGTCAACTTATTCATATTCTTTTCCGAATCCAATGGCTAGCCTGAAGGTAAACTCCGCGAACTAAAGTTACTTGCTGCGAAACTTTTAAGATCACATTGGCACTCGTAGTGAAGGTGTCACGCCGGCGCGATCCTCCCGAACTCGCTGCTTGGCGATCTGAAGCGGACTCCCCGTTGTTGTCAGGCGTCCCGTGCTCTATGTGTCGCACCGGGACTCGACCCGCTTCTCCTTTATGCCGCTGCACACTTGCCTTCTCCAATGCAATACCTGCATGTGCTGCGGGAAAAAGTGTTGCTATGTCTGCACTTCAATTGCAGATTTGAGTTATTAAATAGAAAAATTTAAATAATAATAGAAAAAGGTAAATATCATAAAGAATATAATTATAACGAAAAGTCTAAATTTAATATAGAAAAAATGATTTAAAATTTATATTTAATAAAAATATGAAAAAATTTAAAATACTTTATGATTTATAACTACAAATTGAAATAATAAAAAAAAAATGTATTTTTCAAATATGCAATTAAAATTTCGGATAGGTGTTATGAAGGTTTTCGAGCAGTTTGCTTAGGCCACTGCTCAATTACTATAAATGATCCAAAACACACACCTCGATCGGTCTAAGCATGGTTCCAAGAAAATTATGTGAATGTTCTTAAGTGGCCAAATCAATCCTCAGACCTTAATTCTACTGAAATTGCCAAACAAAACCCAGGTATGGGAGAATATTCAAAAAGTTTGGTACAATATTCCTGTAGAAACTTGTCGGAAGTTGATACCGTCTACGTCCGCAAGAAACAAAAACGTCGTTAAGAATAATGGCGGTTATTCAGGGTATTAGATGAGTCTTAACTAATTTTGTATAAAAAGGGACCATAAATATCGGAGTTTCTATGTTAATTACGATTTTGTTGGGCATACCTATTATTCTGGCTCTAAAGCCACCTTGATACTCCCCAATAATACTGTTGGCGTATGATCTGATTTTATTTTCTAAATCTTTGAAAAAGTAGTGATCTTTGAAAAAGTAGTGAAATGCCTCTATGGTTTTCGCACTATACCCTGTCACCTTTTTTATGGATAGAGAATATTATTGATTGACTTCACTCGTAGATCCCTCTTGTTGTCAAATGTGCTGGATGTGCATTCGTTGCATTTATTCAAAATTTTGTCGTATTTCAAAAAACTACCCCTTCAATTCTTGGTAGATTTTTTAGACCATTGCTATAGAGCGCGCGCTCGCTAATCGGACAAATTTGTTACCTGAGGGTGGGCCCGATTACTAGAAACGTCTGGCTACTGGAAATACACATAAAAATCTTATACTTTGGCAAAATTTGCCATGACTGATCATTTTCTTTATATAACAAATGAAAATTGGGATAAAATAAAACGGCTTGGTTTTTTAATATGATAAATAGCTAAAGAAAGAGTAGTATGAAAAAACTGCCCAGGTAAAATAGTTTTTTAATGGAATTGGTTAATATTGAAATGGCAAAATCAGTAACCATATCATTCGGTGCGGTAAACAGTTATTACATGATCATAAGTATTAAGATTATACAAAAATATTACAAAGCATTGAATGTATGTTGAAATAATTATTTCGGCATTAAATTCGACCGCTTTTTGGGCTTAACACAAACGTTCTATTCTCCTTTAAAAATAAGAAGCGAATAAATAAGTAACAATTTGAAACAGCTCGAAAATTGTGACATTGCCTGGTCAGGTGATGCGGCTCTGGCCGCAATTCCCGCACCGTGGTTACAGAGGTCGTTCAGATACGAGCAATCCGTCCGACCATTGGACGGGACTCGGGTGGTGAGATGATACGCCAGGTTACCGAAAGCGTTTAGGAAATACCGTTCAATTACAGAACCATAGATGGCCTCGCCCAAAACTCCCAAACGTCCAATTACTGGACGTGTCCGATAAAAAAGCGTCCAATTAGCGGACTTGTACTGTAATTTCTCTTCAGTCCCAGGTTTCCTGAAATTTCGAATGTTCCGTTCGCTTTTTTTTTCATTGTTTTACGGCTTTGTCCTAAATTCTTGAATCTCGCTTTGACTTCACATACTGCTTAAAAACTAAATACATTAATGTTGATTTTTCATTTCAGGATATACTACTGAAACGCATCTGTCTCAGTTGAAATTGAGAGAGCATACCACACATAAAATTGGTGATGCATTCGAAAATAACTAAATCGGTTAGTACCAGTTTACGTATTTTCTTTGCTATGATATAATTTTCGAACCTGCAATTCAATCTAAAGTCAAAATTTCTTATTCCAAAAACAATATCCAGGTAAAATATCTTCAAGCATTAGCTCCTAATCAAAAGCATGGATCCATGGCTATATAACAACAGACAGACAGTAGATTATCCGCAGTTTCTGCAATCTCTTGTACAGCAGCAGGCGGCAACAAATCCTATTATACAATATAATAACGAACAACGTGGACAGCCTGCGTTAGCCAGTGCCAATTTTACACCGAAACCGGCACATTTGCCGTTGAATTGTAATTGGCAACAAACATCGGACAGCGGTCAGATTCGGTCGTTTGAGCCGTACCAGACAATAGCTGGTACGAATCAAATCTTCTCGAACCCATCATATTCAATACAGCAGACATTGAATCTAGCCGCAGCAGCGCAAGCAAAATCAAACCAAGAGGCAGCAAATAACAATCCAAATTCACCGTACCGGCAGTCGGCTGCGGCTGGTTTATCGAATCTTGTAGAAGCTGCACAATCAGCCAATAAGCATACTGTCAATAATCAAAATTCGGAAGGATCATCACCTAACCCGAATCACATAAAAACCGAAAATATGTATAATATAAATAGGACATTTGATAAAGGTCGAATACCTAACCCCGGAAATGCGGGGACAACAGAAACTAATTTCGAAGTTCCATTCACGCCCGCCAAAGCGTATAACCCGCAATCGCAGTTTTTCCTTATTCAAGAACAGGAACGAAAAGTGAATGAAACGCGGCAAGAACATGAGCCTTTATATCTGTATAGAACATCGCCGGCTGCAATGACAATTTTTAATACAGCTAGGAATCTGTTGGCAGCAAATAATGTGGCAGCAGAGAGAATTAAAATTGAAACGCCGTATGCGGGGAGTGTGGCACAGAATGATGTATCAAATGCAGTAGTGATAACGAGACGACCTAGTCCCGCACAATCGAATAACTCTCAAATTTCCAGTCCAGTGTATCCACCGTACAATAGTCCAATGAATTCGGTTGAATCACCGTCACAGAACAGCACGGGTAGCAGTCAGCCATCGGATGGTGCTGGTCATATTGTCATTTATAAAACGAACCAGCAACAGGCTCATCAGCAGGTCACTGTAAGCAGTCCAATTGTTTATCCGTATCCTGTGATAACGCATAACCCACGCAATCACGATCCTTACACAGCAAGCATAAAAATCAATCCACAACCGCCGACTTATAATAATAATGCACAGAGTACACAAATCGGTGCCTTACAAAATGCCCAGAAGGATGTCGCGACGAATCAGGTGACGGAAAATATAGTTGTGTCAACGCAATGTCCTCTTGCGTCACAAATTCAACTCACACCAAAAGTGAATAATCAACTTCATCAGCAACAACAGCAAGTTGTAGTAGAAAACACTCCACCCCCGGCTCCTGTTGCGACACAAACTACACCAACCACAAAGGGTCGAAGACGGAAGACACCGCTGTCGAAAGCTCAACAACAACAACAGCAACAGCAGCAACAACACCAGCAGCAGCAACAAGCTGCACAACAGCTTAATCAACAAGCGAACGGTGTTACACAAACACCAAATAATACTCCATTACAACTTTTTTCAAATCAAATAAATTTTTCAACTAATCAGTTGCAAAAGCAACAACAGCAGGCAATGATGAACGCCTTATGTATTCCGCCATATACAATTCAAATGCCCGAAATCCAAGTGCAACCACAAGTTCCAAAAGACGCATCAAATGAAAACCCGCCAACCACAATAGCTTCTTCTAGCGCTCAAGCACCAGCGGAGCAAGAGGTAGTGGAAGAAGAGTCTAAGCCGAAGGTTGTGTTGCAAAGCATCGAAGACGAATTCCCCGAATTAGATATTAAGATACCAAAACCCGAGAAAATGCAATCAAATACGAACGGTTCAACATTCATAGACAGCTACTTAAAGTTCCTAGATGAACAATCAGCGCCATCACAACAGCCTCAAGCTGCTGGCGGAGGGGGCGGAGGTGGGGGTCGAAAGACGTCACAGAAACCTATAGTGACGAGTGTGCAAGTGGTATCGAATCCGGCGATAGGCAACAATACAAATCAAACTAGTGGTGATACGACTGGGCAACATGATGAGCTGCAGGCGCAATCGAATGCGTTCGAACCGAAGAAAACATCAAAGTGGCGACGAAAAAAGCCAGCCGCGTCAAATGTTGCTAGTGCGAATGCTGTAGCAGCGGCTGCTGCGACAACTGGTGCAAATATAAGTAACGTAGCTGCATCAAATACAACGCAATCTTATGAGAATAATCAATCAGATCAACAATCGCAGCAGCAACAACATCAACACCAGCAACACCAACAACAGCAGCAGCAACAACAGCAGCAGCAGCAACAACAGCAGCAGCAACAGCAACAACAACAGCAGCAGCAACAACAGGAGCAAGTTTACCGATCTCCATTGCCAAAAAAAGCTTGTCCACAAATAGCTACTCAGATGTCAACATCATCAACCTCTTATACGACGACGCCTTTCCAACAAAACGCCCAAATTAATCCACAAATGCAAATGCAACCTTCTCATCCGTGGTCGAATTTGAATCCTGGCAATACTGTAGTGAATGTGATGCAAAACACTTTCCAACAACAACAACAACAGCAGCAGCAACAAGCGCAGTATGTGACAACAACTCAAAATAATGTAGCACTAACATTATCATCAACCCAATCGACTGCGGCGACATCGACAGCACATCCACAACAGTATCGCCATCATTTACAACAAGAAGGTTCGTTCTATATGCTATAATTTATTTATTTTTTTCTTCAATACCATTTGAGTTTTGCCACCTAGACATGTCGCTTAAAAATATGCAGGTTAAGAAAATATGATAATTTTAATTGATACCCGAGAACTGAGATGGTAAAAACAGAATTTTGTTGCTTTTAAAGTAAAAGGAGGAGTTATTGTATAATTTGAGAGATTACTGAATGAATAATTCGTGAAACAATTCTAAAGTGAGGGTAGGAAAATACACTGAACAACATCATAATGATTCTAAAATGTTGTTTGGTAGAGGAATTTTCTCACGAAAGAGAAAAGACAGACGAGCAAATAAGGAAATATTAATAAAAGTATTATATGATGCTAGAGAACAACTTATATTTTTGCACGATAAGAAATGAGATGCGTTTACATTTACATTTTAATTAGTTGTTGAGACACTTAGTAAACATTTATAGGGTTACTTATTATGTACACATGTATTTTATTTCGTATGGAAAAACTACATTTTAAATTTTATTAGGTTTTAAAAATTTGTGGGGTCTGTATTTTGGTGGACGATTAAAGCAATGAATTGGATTCCTCTCTGGCTTTGAAGGACAATTTTGGTTTCCTTGCAAGCACTGAACAGTATTAACTCATCCGTTTTATCACAAGTTCAATGTGTACTCTTAGTTTTCTCTTAGTTTGCATATCCTTAATTATACAGTGGATGTTAAACATTGTCAAATTTAAGTAAAATGCATTAATGCATTAACATTAAAGTTTGGTTATTTACGATTTTATATTTCAGGACAATTCACCAAATCTACATTTTATAAAAAGGGGGGTTGAATTAAAATAGGTTGTGTAGGCAGGAAAGTGCTATCCAATGTTTCAAACAACATTCAATTTCCCCTTTAATTGTTGAGTTTTACATTTACCTTACCGGCAATTGACGGAAGATGCTGTAAAAAATCCAGTTAGAAAATGAGCAAGAGTCGATGGCGGAATATCCGTAATATCAACTTACATATAGTAAATCAGCATTCGTTAATCGATGACCAGACTCTGCTTTGGTTAGTTCGGTTAGCAACGTATGTACTTAATTGAAAATAAGGGCTGTTCTTCCTTGGCTTTTAAAATATTCTCGACAGTCCTCAGCAATCATTCCTAGAAACCTCCCGCACCAAGGGGTCAATTTTACGAGTATAACCAATTAAAAAAAATCTAGTTTCAGCGAACAAATTTTGTTGTAATATCTCTGAAGTCTAATTCAGACCGAAATATCAAAATGCAGTAGCTATTTTTTGGCATTGCCGTTAATACAGGGTGGCTGAGACCAAGTTTTACCAAATGAAAACGCTGTAATTTTTTTAATTTTGATTATTTTTTATTGAAATTTCGTGTAATAACTTAAAAACATATTACATTTTATGAAAAACATGTTACTGCTCGATATGACCTCCTTTGGCTCTGATTATTTGATACAGTCTTCCATAGAAAGCATTGCATGCTGACCGAACGTGGTCTTGCGGAATTTTATTCCATTCTCTAACAAGAGCTGACTTCAATGCATCAACACTTTCGTATTTTTTAGTGGACATCTTACTCTGCAAAATGGACCATATGGAGAAATCCATGGGATTCAAGTCCGGTGAATATGGTGGCCATTCTTTCGATGAAATCAGCCGCGGAACGCAATTTTGTAAAAATTGCTGTGTTGGAATGTGCAACGGTTCGTACCAAAGTGTTTACGTGCCCAAGGTAGCAAAGCATCGTTTAGGATCTATTGGCGGTACACCTCTTGGTTTACCTTGACTCCCTGTTCGATGAAAATCAGAGGAGTGCGTCCATCCGCAGTCACTGTAGCCCAAACCATAACAGAAGCTGGTGATATCTTGCGCATGGCAACTCTTGCGTCCAAATTATCGCTGGACTTGTGCTCTAACCAAACACGATTATTTTGTTTATTCACATACTGTTGAATTGTGAACATTTTTTCATCAGAAAAGACAATTTTTGGAATCTCATCACGTTCGGTCAGAGCCTTCAATGCTCGTGTTCTTTCAAGCCTAACTTTTTTTTGTGCATCCGTAAGACCTTGAACTTTTTGTATCTTGTAGGGCTTCAAGTGTAGCTCATTTTTCAATATGGTTTGAATGCTGTATCGTGAAACATGCAGACGTGCTGCTAATTGATTGGCACTTTGGCGAGGATTTTGTTGGATTCGTTTCTTCACCTTTCGAATCATTTCTTTTGATGTTGCTGTCTTTTTAGGACCGCCTCTGTTGCGTTTAGCGATGCTTCCAGTTTCGTTGTATCGAGTTATGGTTCGATACACAAACATTCTTTTCACATTCAAATGCTGGAACTGACGAACTATTGCTGTTTGTGAATTTCCAGCCAAATACAGTGCAATTACACTATATTAATTTGGAACAATTCTTTTTTTTACCACATGTAAACAACTAACCAAACTTTAATCTGTCTAAAAATTGGCGCGCGAAAATGACAACTACACAAATGACAGCAGAGTGAAGTCTCAGCCACCCTGTATTATGTATGGATGCTTCTCTGCCTTAACAATCAAATCTAGGGCCGTCATATCTTTCAACCAAATCCAATCTAACCGCTCGCACTGTAGCACAAGCAATCAATCATTCCAATGAGCATATGAATATCTTCCACTGATATTTTACATATTTTCATTTGAGGCTGCTCGTGGGGAATCAAATTTTTCTGGCTTATACTCGTATGGTGGCAGCAAGCTAAAACATACGGCGTAACTAAGGCTAAAATTCAGGCTGCGCACATGTTGTGGATACTTTTTGACGAGTCTTTTAACCTTTCCTATGGCGCTGAACGATGCAAGTTCGTTCCCACAGGATCCACTTCTTTTATATTAACAAATTAACCTCCGATTCGCGAATATAAGAACGTTAGATTACGTCATTTAATATCAAACGCACGAACTGTTGCGATTGTCCTCCAGTATAGTTCGACGCGAATACGTAAATAATTTATCTGTGTGTATTCTGACACCGATCCCAACGATTCTAATCACCATTCGATTTATTTATGCACTGGAGCACTATATGGCGTGCATTACATTTGCCACAATGAATTGATCTTTTTTAAATTACTTTTTCGCCATAAATAAAACAGCGCAATTCACTTGAATCTGATTTACTATCTGCTTTTATATAACCGCCTAAAACTTATTCGCTTTTTCATGTGATCTATGAAAATCGGCAAACAGCTCTTAAAGCAAGCATTTTAAGAGGACAGATTTCAACCTAATTAAATATTATGATCATTTAACAACTGGAGGTAATAGACTCCGCGAACTGGATACCACAACATTGTACAGGGTAAGGTGGCTATTTTGCGTCTCAACTTGCCGGCTTCGTCATTGGCCTTCGCACAGGCCTTCGCTTCCTGCAGACAGCGCCTCCAGTTGTATCAATCCATCGACCATGTCCTCTAATTTAGCGATGCGCTATCCGTCATTTGAGTTCCATTTCCTCACAGGCCTTCGCTTCCCGCAGACAGCGCCTCCAGTTGTATCAGTCCATCGACCATGTCCTCTAATCTAACGATGCGCTATCTTTGTCGACAGAGGCAGACTAGCGTTTCCTCGGTTTTCCCAATGGTCCATACGTATCACGTGGCCAGCCCATTGTAGCTTTCGAAATTTTACTATTGTCGAGACTTCCGGCTTGTCAAATATTTCATACAACTCGTAGTTATATCTTGTTCGCCATCGATCTCCTTCTTTGATGTTCCCTCTATTCGCTTTAGAATCCGCCTTTCGAAGACGTTTAATATGTTTGCGGATGCTTGGGTAAGGGTCCATGTCTCACAATCGTAGTATAACACTGTTCTTATCAAAGATTTGTATATTCGAAGCTTTGTTCTCCTCTACATGCATACGTAAACATGGTTTCCAGGCTCTTCCGAACAGAGTAAAAAGCTTTATATATGCGAGCTGAATTTTATATCATATTTCGTTGGCATCTTTGGTCAATTTAGCGCCTAAATATATAAATTCAACTACGTTTTCGATTTGGTGTTGATCGAGCATTGAGTTTTTTGTTCGGTAGTGAGATTTCAGTATCTTGATTAATTTTTTTAAGTATGGCATTAAACCCGATAAACCGATACTTAACATGGTAGTATTATCCACGACTAACATGGCTTGACTTCGGTGATCTATCGAGAACCAGTTGGGCTATCATAGCTTAAACCTTTGACAGGGATAAGCCTAATTTAACATAGGTTACTTTTCATGTCATTGTACAGAATATCATCAGCAGTATCTGATTTCAAAATTGTTGTCCTTGGACCAATAGCATCCTGGTCGTAACATCTTTAAAAATTCATAAAATGTCATTCAAATGGACATTAACCAATCCCAGTCGTTCATCGTTTATTTCGAGCGCAGACCTTTGGTAAAAGCACAAGTTTCCTTATTTTATTTTTTTTTCAAGAACACATCAATGACACACCGATTTTGTCAGTATTACTATCTCACATTTTTTAGTCAATTCACTTTGCATAGTATCGTTCACCAAAAAGTTTTGACACATTTCGACATACAAAACGTTGTGCCATTTCCACCGTTAGTAGTGAAGGAAGGAAAAAGATAATTCAAGAAAGAAAGAAAAACATATAAAAACAAAAATCAAACACAAAAAGCAATGTGACTAATAATTTTTGCTATTGTAATATAAAAACGCTTAAAAACACACAAAAAAAAATAACAAATTGATATGACTGTTTCTTACTTCTGAATTAATTTTACGAGACAATTTTATTCTAGAGAAAAAAGGAAATCATCATCATTAAAAAAATAATAAAACATGGTGCTACTGCTGGGACATGATTCTGGTTTTTATTATCATACGTTCCCCTCTCTATTCGTTTTTATATATGTATCTTTTTGTTTTTCTTACTACCTAAACTCTCCATTTTATTTACAAAATTAAATTAAACAATAAATCTTAATATTAAAAAAATATTTTTAACCCTAAATACTTTTACTATCCTTTTTTATTTCTTCTACTTCGAATCAATTCTTTTTTGTTTTTTACGTTTAATTGAAATCAAATTGAAATTTCTATATCTAAATTTTTACAGAATTTTTTATAATAACAGAATTAGGCATGGACCCACGATGAGTTTAAAATTAAGTCAAAAATGAAAAAAAGAAAACGGAAACATTAATCAAAAAAACAAAGTAAACTGATTAATATTAATTGAAAGTTTTAAGTGTCAACTTTAAGAATTTGATTTTTTAATTTAGAGTTTTCGCTTAGGTAAAAAATTAACGTATAATGTTATAATGCAATGCATTAAATGTATATCTCTCTTTGTTCTTTATTAAATTGGACAACCCCGTATTTTCTGAAAAGTTGATTTGAATGTAAATTATTTAAAACCAGTTTTTTGATAGACGTCTTATTAGATGCATTATTATAATGAGTAGACAAGTAGTGTTTAAAGAATAAGTTTTGTAAATTAAAACAGAAAAAAATCATCAGTCTTACACCAATAATTATAATAATCATGTGTAATTTAGAAATTTACAAAAGATTAATATCATTATCTATCGTTAGTGGGGAGTAAATAAAAAGAAGGAAAGTGGACATAAAAAAAGGAGAAAAAGAGGGCCGCTGGAAAGATTAGGAAAAATATTAACATAAAGAAGAGTGAAGGGAATAAATATATTCTATTCTTTATAGGGATATCCAAGAGTGAAATTAGTTTCATTTTACCACTACCCGTACGTAACGCTGAAGAAAAATACTAACAACATTCTTTGATAGAAACTCCTGAAAATATTTTAAAAAACTAATTAAATAATAAAATTTGCCTGTAAAGAAACGATGAGATTGTAGAAATGATAAATTGGTGAGAATGAAACTTCAATGCGCTATAATCATATTAATTCATAGTTCAGACCACAAACCGCACTTTGGTTTCATTTTTTTTTAATTATTATTATGCATATAAATGTAATTGTATGAAGAAAAAAAAAATGCATAACGAATCTCATAATTAAGTTTAAACATTTTAAATAGTTTTTCTGTTTGATTATTGAACAAATCAAAGTGAAACAAAAAGTGAAGTGAGAAAACAATATTGTTATGATTTTGTAAAAACCAGAAATAAAATATAAAGTTTTATATTTAAAAATAAAAGAATGAATGTTTTTTTGTTATTGTCGTTTTAACGAATAAGGAAGTTTTTTGTGTGGAGATATAAGACGGATCCCAGTAGTAGCACCCTGTTCTATTTATTTTGACATTAAAGATATGTTGAAAAAATGCATTAAATGTGACTGTTCACAAGTAAGAACAGTAATATTAATGTTTACTTTTTTGTGATGAATGCAGTAGGGATAAACGAGAAAGTCAAATAAATTTAACATTGTATATTATCAACTAATTTATTGTTCAGCTAAATAATCTATTAAAAATGTATACTATCGAAAAACTATACTGATTATCTAGCTTTGAAAAAGCTTTTAAAGAATAATAATGTTCTTTGAGCAACACATGAATAAAATAGGACGCTTTCCTGGTTAAGTATGGATGTGTGTGCGTGTCAAGGTAAGTGAAGTGCACACGTTATATAATATGTCTACTAGCCAATGTTTTAGATAGATATATTTATGTAAATACATAACACACCTTCTATACCTAATTTAAGTTATTTAAAATATTTATAGTAATGAATACAAACAATAAATTAACTTTCTCGTTGTCCCTACATAAAAATTAAACATAAAGGAAATTCCACATCAATCATTTATGTTTTGAATAGGGTGCAAGTGCAAACAATTTTTTTTAAATGTTTGAATTGGAGACATAATTCTAAAGTAGCAAATAATGCAGAAAAAACAAACGAAAATGCCTATATAATTGGGATCCGCCATATAGTTAACAATAGTAATAATTTGCTGTAGGTCGCATTATTTTTCAGATACTGCTTCGGGTGAGTGATTTCATTTAGCTAATGGAACTTTTTAAAAGTTTGCTTTCGTTTTGCCTCTAGGTCCGATTGACCGTGGAAAAGATGATAGCTTTAATGATTTCTTACAGTTTGAATAGTGTCTAATACCTGCTAAATTTCAATTTTTTTTTAAATCATGCCATAAATTGCAATACGCGTGCGGATGCAGAAGATAGCTGAGATAGAACTTTTAGTCAATCAGCTCAGGCTAATATTACTAATAATTTGCGTGTAATATTACTCGTAATTAGTCTCCCACTCATTTTATTACTTTTGATCCGGAGACCATGGGGAAAATTGAATACAAAATCGACAAGTATTTCGCAATTGAAAATTTGAAACTTTGTTTAGCAATAACATAAGAAGAACCTGGAAGTTTTATAGAATGGTTTGTTGAATTCTATAGTAGCTGTTCTCTTGAATTCAATGAAATCTAAGACGCGATTCTTTCAATCTAAGGTCATAAAATTCTGTTTCAAGGAAACGCGGTGTAACTAATAACTTAAAACTTTTCTTCAGTCACTTTAAGACCCGACTGGGATAGCAGAAATATCCGTTTAAGTATGCTCAGTTTCGATTTGCTAGGTGCAGTCATATATTATTTTCCCTTTTATTGTTCCCTTGCTTCTGAAGATACTTCTGTTTAGAGGTGTATCAACCTAATTGCCGTAAGAAATTTCATGTTGCTTTTTTAGTTTTTCAGATCGATTAACACTAACATCTAACACTGTGTAACTTGCATTTCATTTCCATCTACTGTCAATCGGCCACTGTGATGAGTTTTTCATCGTCATCTATGGCGGGGCAGCCCAAGCCGGGCCATGGTCACCAGGATTATTCTCCTCCAATCATCATGGTTCTGCCACCTCGTTGTCAGCTTCTGTCATGTCTTCCTATCGAAATAAGAGTATTTTAGGCAGTCGATTTTCTTCCATCTTTCTATACGGCCAATGATTACGTAAGTTGTTATAGGTGGTTCGTCAAAAAGTTCATATAACTCATCATTCACTTTGCGTTCAAATACAGGGTTTTCCAATAAGAGGTGTTATTTTGATATTAACAGAAAAATGCCATTTTTTAATATAAATGATCGGATGTTTATTTCATTATAAAGAGAAAGTTATGCCGTTAATAGTGGAAAATAACATCAGGCAAATTACCACCACGAGCACGCTTGCAGGACCATATCCTTTTCGTGAAATTTTCCATAACCAAATCGCAAAGTGGCTGCCCTATGTCCTCGATAGCCTCACGAATTCCGTCTTTGAGGTCTTGAATCGACGCTAGGCTGTTGGCGTAGATCTTCTCTTTCACGTGGCCTCAAAGGAATAAGTCGCAAGGTGTTAAATCACAAGATCTCGGTGGCCAATTGTGATCACCTATTCGAGAGATAACACGGTCCGGAAACTTTTCCCGCAAAAGATCAATGGTTTCGTTGCTTGTGTGGCACGTAGCGCCGTCTTGTTGAAACGTTGTCCAGATCAATACCATCCAATTCCGGCCATAAAAAATCATTAACCATCTCTCGATAGCGCAATCCATTCACCGTAACTGTTGCTGCAGCTTATTTACGAAAAAGTACGGTCCAATGACTCTGCGGACCATAAACTGCACCAAACAGTCATACGTTGAGGATAGAGAGGCTTTTTAACAATGACTCTTGCGTTTTCCGAGTCCTAGATGCGACAATTTTGCTTGTTGACGAAGCCACCGAGGTGAAAATAGGCCCCATCACTCAAGATGATTTTTCGATGGAATTCTGGATCATTTTCATGCATTTCAAGAACCCAATCAGCAAAAACACGACGTTGTTGATGATCGACCGGCTTGAGTTCTTGTGTTAACTGAATTTTATAAGCCTTAAGACCCAAATCTTTATGCAAAATACGGTGTAATGACGTTTGTGGAATGCCTAATTCCAAAGAACGACGAGGAATGGACAAACCTTGGTTTTCTTCAACACTTTCGGCTACCGCAGAAATATTCTCGGCTGTTCTTGAGTGACGGGCATGGGTTTTATTCTTTACATCACTAAGTTGTCCCAACAGCTCGAATTTTTCCACCAATTTCTGTATTTCGGTCCGACAAGGTGCTTCACGACGTCCCAAAAATGTTCGAGTTTTACGAACCGTCTCTGCCAAATTTTCACCATTTTTAGTGAATTTTAATAATTTCAATGCGTTGTTGAAGCGTGTATCGTTCCATTTTTATTAATGGCTTAGTTGCTACTTGTCAAATGTCATAAGATAACAGCTTCAAAAGTGACATCTACCGAAATAGCGGGCTATTCAAAATAACACCTCTTATTGGAAAACCCTTTATATCCACTGCCTTTTCGGATTCGCTTGTCAGGATCCATGTTTCACTTCCATGTAACAGCATAGGTTTTATTAGTCATTTGTAAAGACGAAGCTTGTTATTAAAAACTCTGGATTTTAGAATGATAAGTATGGGGTAAAAGGCTTTATTTGCGGCATTTATGCGGAGTCCAATCTCGTCCTTTTCGGAGCCCCTTTTATTCAGATTGGCTCCAAGATAGACAAAACTATCCACACTTTCAAGTTTATAGCCTCTTACGGCCAAATTTTTCGAATTCGAGTGTTCTTCATTTGAGTCGTGAATTTAGTTTTTGTTACATTAATTCGTAGCCAATTCAGTTTACTTCAGATTCTAGATTCTTCTTCTTTGGTATCTGAGATTGATCGTGCCATAATATTGACATCATTAGCATATGCTACCAATTGTGTGGACTGGAGAATTAGTGTGCCAGCGGCTTCAGCTGTTGTATTTCTAATGATGTATTCCAGCGCAATATTAAAGAGCATTGGGGCAAGCCCATCCCCTTGTTTTAAGCCTGAAGCTGTCCGTTAGTTCGCCGTTTAAATTGACCTGGAACTCTATGTTTAGCATCGTGGCTTTGATTATGCGGACTAGTTTTGTTGGGACGCCAACGTCAAGCATTATTTTGTACAGCGCATTTCTGTCGACACTATCATTTGCTTGCTTGAAGTCTGCAAAGAGTTGATGCACATCGATGTTATATTCCCATCACTTTCTTAACTAAGAATATTTGGTCAATTGTAGACCGTCCACTTCGAAAGCCTCCCTGATACTCTCCTATAATACTATACTTTTATTGCACGGCTTTAATTTTTTTTTCTATTATTTTGCAGAACACTTTATATGACTTACACAGTAAAGCGATGCCTCTATAATGCTCACACTATTTGTATGTTTCTATACAGGACATATCCTTTTGCGCCAGTCATCTAGTAACTGCTCCTCTGGTCATATTCTGCCTATTAGGATGCCCCCTCTGGAACAGTTGTGCTGGTATTCCATCTATTCCAGGAACCTTATGTCAGGGGTGGACCTTGGGAATAGGATAATTGTAGAGGGAAAACAAACTAACGCGCACCGTTTGTTAATAATCAATTTATTGTGTTCAAAATACAATGAGTCGGTCGACGGTTCGGATGCGACTGACTCTTCTCGATTTCTTCCTGGCCGGTGCTCATCAATTGGTGTTGCCATGACAATCGACCATCCTGATATTGAATCGTCTCGATTCATTATTCCGTGTCTGAATCCGCAGCATGATCGTAAAAATCGAGTTGAGCTCGCGATCGCATTTTGCAAAGATGGATGACGTAGCCCGTTCTTTATATACCGAATTATAGCGTGATCGCTCAAGTTACCTCGTCTTCGCAATGCTAGCATAGTATAGAAGTAACTTTGTGTTGTCTCGCGCGGCTCCCTGGTGCGATGCATCATTTTTATGTGAACATAGGCCTCGCTTTCATGGCTAGGGCAATCTCGCCTCAATGATTCGGCCAGCTCAAGCCAGCTTCCAGGAACCCGCGCAGAACCAACGCTCCAAATTTTAAGAGGCCCCTTTAGGGAGGCTTGCACGGCGAACACCAAAACTCGATCGTTCCACTGATATGCCTCGGCAAGCTTCGTAACACGATCAACGAACTGCGCTGCCGACATGCCGGATTCGAACGGCGGTTCGAAGTCCGGTAAAATATCCGTCACATCTCGGATGTTATGAAAATGCTGTCCACTACATGCCCGCACTAAATTAGCCGATCGTTCGCATGCGTCAACTTCGAACGTCGCTGCCGGCGGCGTCTCACCCGATTTCATGGCGTTAGTGAGTGGTTGTGTCGGCTCCTGTACTACGATCGGTTGAGTGTTAATCAGTTCAATTGTTGACGATGTCGCCAACTTTCCCCCGTTGGGTAACGCGGCGCCGACAGCTGATATTAAGTCGCTCAATCGCTTCATCACGTAACTCGCGCACATCATCTTCACCCGAACATTCTGACATGTTCCCGCCCATTTCGATTTTGTCATTAGCCAAAACTTCACAGTCTTTGTGCTAGCTCGGCTTTGTTCCCCTGCGTGTAGGCGTTCCATAGTCTAAGTTCAAGTTTTAGTCGTTCTTTGTTTAGCGTATTGACCTTTTCGACCGGCATCGTGTTGCGTTCCGTTTCCCTCGTATACGGACCGAAGGGGAAATCGAACCACTATTACAATTATGTGTAGCCACTCGCGTATGTATGTCGCACGTTTCTCCTTTCGTCTCTTTTTGCAGACCAACCGTAGGAGAACTAAACACGAGATCGCGAGGAGGGGAAAAATGGCTTTCGACGGCGTCTGTTCTTTCTACGTGCACGATTCGAATTTTTACTTATAATCCGCACTAAACCATCCTTGGATCCCACTTCTGATTTTGTCAGGGGTGGATCTTGGGAACAGGATAATTGTAGAGGGAAAACAATAAACTAACGCGCACCGTATGTTAATAATCAATTTATTGTGTTCAAAATACAATGACTCGGTTGATGGTTCGGGTGCGACTGACTCTTCTCAATTTCTTCCGTGGTCGGTGCTCTTCAATTGGCGTTGCTATGACACTTATTTTTTTCTGAGGTCCCGTACTGCTACCTGTACTTCGTCTCTGGTTGGTGGAGGGATTAGGACCTCTTGTTCTGCTTCTGGAATGTTCACAGCTTCAGTAATTGTTCAGGGCACTGTGAATAACTTCGGGAAATCTTGCAGCCATCTGGTTTTAACTTCGACTAGGTTACCTATGATCGGTCCTTGTGCACTTTTTCAAAGACTTGTTTGTGGATTGAATCCATCTCTTAGTTGTTTGATAGTGGCATATGCCGATCTGAATTCATGTAGTCATTTTTTCGTTTATCTGTTGGATCTTGGTGTGGTTCGTCAGTCGTTTCTTTCTGTGGCACTCTTTTTTTTGCTTCTCGTAGAAGGGTGTTATAGTATTCTTCCTTCACCCGAGTTAGTCGCTGGATGTATTCCTTGTGCGCATGGTTCCTTTTTTCAACTGTTTTGTCATACCAGTCGTTCTAACTTTTCTTTGTCTGGTGCCCCAAGAACTTTTCGGTAGCTTCTGTTACCGCATTTCGTATTGTCTTCCACATGGTTTGGATGTCATCACTATTTTCTTCCGCCTGCGGGGATTTGTAGATGCGATTTTCCAGTTTCATTTAGTTTGTGTGTCTGGTGCCTTGGTTTAGCTGATCTTCCATTTTTCCAGCTCTTGGGGATGCGGCATCGGAACTTGACCCTTATAAGGTAGTAGTCTGAATCATAGATAGCGCCGCGGAACGAGCGCTTGTCGAGAATGCTGGTGGCCTGTTGTTTTTGTATGAGAACATGGTCGATCTGATTGAATGTGCGACCGTCTGGGGATGCACACGTTCTCTTGAGGATTTATCTGTTCGGGAAGTGTGTGAAGCCTCTGCTAGTAGCGAAGTCTATCAGGCGTTGTCCGTTTTTGCTGGTCTCTGCATGAAGGCTATGCACTCCGATTGCTCCTTTATGCGCTGTTTTTTTGCAAATTTTTGCGTCAGTCAGCCAGAACAATTTTAATGTCTTTTGTGAGTAATGCATCGATAATGCGTTCCAAGGTGCTGTAAAATTCGTCTTTGATTGCCTCCTCCTTGTCTTCTATGGGTGCGTGAAAGTTAACTAGACAGACATTAAAGAATTTGATCTCGGTACAAATCGCACAGAACCTTTCGTTAACGGGCTTGAAGTCGGTACCTTTTCGGGTATCCGTTGTTCGTCCATACGATTCATGTGGCCAGCCCATTGCAGCTTCCGCAGTCTTATAACTCATGGCTGTATCGAATTCGCCATTGGTCTCTGTCTAGCTTCGCTCCGATTATTCGCCCCAGGACCCGTCGCTCAAAGGCATTAAATATATTTGCGGATGCTTGGGTTGGGGTCCATGTTTCACACGCATAACATAACACAGGTCTTATCACAGATTTTTTATACTTTGTTTTCCTGTGTATGTTTTCGTTATTTTTGTTCCTAAATATACAAATTCGCTAACATTTTCGATACTTTATTCTCCAAGTGTGATATTTTGTGTATTTGAAGTATTTTTCCTCGACTGCGTCATGAGCTTTGTTTTATTTTCATTGATTTGTAGCTGTCGAGTTTCAGGAAAAGTTCTTTTGCAGTTGTTAATCACCGTGACAAAATGTCGATGTTGTCCGCATAGGCTACTACTTGGGTCGACTTGTATAGTAGTGTAGCTCGCGTATCGACAGGTAGCTTCCTTATGACGTACTCCAGAGCCAAATTGAATAGCGATGTGGACAGCCCATCTCCCTGCTTTAGTCCGATATTTGTGTCAAAGGCATCGGTGAGTTGGTTATTGATGCGGATTTGGGAGGTCGGCGACGTCATTGTCATGTTGATTCTATATTTCTTTATTTCATCCCGAAGTTGTCGCAGTGCACCTGGTCTGCTCAATGATCTAACATTCCAAGTTCCAAAAGAATATTCCTTTATACGTTGCGATAGTCGTTGTCGTTTATTCAATCCGATCGGAGGCTGTTGTAGTCCGCGATTGGTATTTTATTTCCCCCATACCCGCCGGCTATCCGCTACGTGAGGACGCGTCCGATGGGGGACCGAAAGCTCCAAACGGATGAGTTTTTAATTGAAAGAAATTTGCGATTCCTACCAAGGATCCAGTCTACTAAGATTTCTTTTGCATAGTGTTATTCTTACATAATATTAGAAAATTACATTTTTTCCACGACTGTTTTCTTAAGTTCTCACCTTAAACATTTATGATCTTTTCGGAAAATTGTACCACTTTTTAAACCCAATAATAATAATAATCCATCGCACAACAGTCCAGATCTGAATCTTGGCATTGAGATTTTATTGTTATGGTATCTCATTCCATGACCGTAACGGGATTCGAGGTGATATGGTCAATATCACACTCAACCATGTGATTATTACCTAATTTTTCAATTAGTACCCATCACAGCTGGGTGGGCTGATAGTCTGACAGCAGCATCAGAAGCACAAAGTCGATGCCGCGACCAAGGTTTGAATTTGGTAGCCGCTGCGCACAGCTCCACACTGACTACTTTTTAAACCAAAAAATTGAGCTAATTTCACCAGTGGTTGCAAGCAGTGGTGTTGAAATTAGCGTATCCAAAGGTATATGGGATCGTTAAGTATATCTTGAGTTTAAAGCGCGTCCATTCGATTAACCTTACCTGGCAAATCAGTAGTTCCTAGGGCGAAGCTAGCTATCATTCTCCGTCGAGTAAACGAAATATCTGATAACAATAGATCAAACCAACTTAAACCAAATAGCTGATAACTATAGATCAAGCCTCTAAGGCCTGAATCGACGATGCCTCTGTTTCAAATTTAATTTTCTTTAAAAGTAAATCCACACATCACGATTATGTCAGACAATTCAGTGCAGCGGATCAGTTTTTAAGATTTTTTATTAGATATTTTTCGACCCTTGTTTAAAGCTCCTTCCACACTTGTAGGAATCGTGAATACTTGTGATGATATATGGATTTAATACATGTGCAATTCTCTGATTCACGATGGCAATTGTTGTCGTAGACTTATTTTCGGCCAATGGAACGTTAAATCAACTCAACAAATATTGCAAACCTGGCCATCTCAACTCTCTATCCTAAATGTAAAATTTTTTATGGCTTTTGGTGCTATTCTCATCACAATAGAGCCTTCTAGATATGCAGTTGGAATTTTTCTAAACCATTCCGTATGTTGACATCGGATAATTTTGGCCTCTACTCAGTTCAATGCTTCATTTGGTTGGAAACAATGGTTTTTGAGTCCTTCATGACAATTCTTTTGGAGATTTTGCGTCGATTGTTCGGTCGCAGCATAATCATCATATCTTTTCTTTCTAATTGCAAATCAGTGTCAATCTAGATTAGCTGCACTCCTTCAGGTCTAAACTGTCCAGTCGATATTCAAGAATTTCTGTGCTCAACTCTCGAAAAGCTGATAAAATTTACATGATAGTAGTGTGGTGTGTTGCACTCTCTTCGATGCTGTTAGCTGAGTCAATTTCAGCTGTTTTGAAACTTCAAGTCCCGACTGAACTATTAGATTATACTCCAATTAATATAACAGAACTATGCTTACACTACATGGGCTGATAAGTCCCGGAATTTTTTTCAATGGTGACGACACTGTAAAATGAACATGACTCATCTCGAGAAGCTCATCCGTCACTAGTTTGTGTATGAAGTTGCATGATATTTTGTCCATTCATACTTTCGCCTTCGCAAAAAAATGGAAAAACAGGAATATTGCATATTGATCAAACATTGTTTTTTGGAGGGAAAAACTTCTAAACGGTCATTGCAATGGACGGAGAAATCTTAACGTATATCTTCTCCTTTGAGGACCATAGCTTATTGGTGGTTCAGTGAATTTCAAATGGATCATACAAGCACCGAAGATGAACCTTCCTGTGGAAGGCCAAAAGAGGCTACGAATGTGAAAATCGTAAAGCAAGTGCATCGAATCGTCTTGAGCGATAGTAAAATGAAGTTGCGCCGGTTAACTGTTAGTATGTCAAAGAAACAGGCGGGATACATTATGCACGATATTTTGAAGATGAAAAAGCTATCGGTTTGATGGGTGCCGCGTTTACTAACCGTCGACCAAAAGTAGCAGTGTGTTGATGATTCAACGGGCGCAGCGTAATCGAGTTGACTTTCGACGTTTTGGGACGATGAATGAAACGTGGGTCCATTACCATACGCCTGAGTCCAATACATAGTCTACAAAGTGGCTGAAAAGCTACGAAAGCCGACCAAAGCGGCTTAAAGTCCAACGCTTGGCCGGGAAGGTGCTGGTCTTCGTTTTTTGTGATGCGCTTGGACTAATCTTCATCGATTACCTGCAGAATGGAATAACAGTCACAGGTGAGCATTATGCAGCGTAATTGGACAAACTAAACGACGAATTAAAGAAAAAACGGCCCCATATGGCGAAGAAAAAGTTCTGTATCATCACGATAATGCAAAGCCAATTACGATTCGAATTGGTTGCTCATCCAGTCCCAGCGACTGTTATCTGTTCCTAAACATCGAGCAGTGCCTCCAGGGGATGAGATTCAGATTGAATGAGGAAGTCATTGCGAATACCAAGGTGTATTTCGAAGGTTTGGACGTTTTGTGCTACAGAAGGGGCATCGAAATGCTGGAAAATCGCTATACCAAGTGTATCGCCCTCAAAGGCAGCTTTGTTGAGGAATAAATATAACTCTGCCCAAAAAACGCTTGCTTTCATTAGAAATCCCAGGACTTATCAGCCCATGTAGTGGGTTCTGCTACATTTCAATTCATCTTCGATGTCAAGATAAAAAGAAGAGTTCATATAATTTTCATTATTTTGTGTTCTTTTCTAATATTCTTCCGGCGAAATAGATCCCCTAAATGTTCCACTCCGACGAGAAGTGACTGTACGTATGGCAAAAGCCAAAGGTATTGGCGATCTACTGTGTAACCCTTCAGAAAATGACGAAGAAGAACCTTTCGCTGATTCAGACACTGATCCTGTTTGGACGCCACAAGAAGATGAATTTGTAAGTATATCAATTGATCACTAACGATGTTAACTTTTTCAAATAAAATTATGATTTTTATTACAATTCAGGATGACGAGCCACGACAGTCTAAACGTAAACAACGTAAACCAAAACCTACAGCTCGGTGTAAACAAGGCGAAAATATATTATCAGGTAAGATTTTATTTCAAATTTTATTTAATTACAACCACATTAACTTGGAGTAATTCCAGCTGCTGTTTTAGGTGCCGGCATATTAGATGGGAGCACGGACGAAGAGGAGGAACAAAATGAAGCGAATAAGAATAAGCAACCGAATACAAATGAAGTTGCAACTCCTTCAACTAGAAAAATTTCCGAAAAGTTTAATGTAAGTAAGTTTAAAAACATGACAGAGAAGACGGTCCTGTGTCCTTGTGCTGTAGATAATTCTGAAATATGATTAGCTATATTATTGTTGTAAAATATTAGGCATGCTTGCCACTTTTGTGCAATATTCTCATTTTTCACGCCCATAGAATATAACTGTTTCATGCAGCATCTCACAGGGTAACAACTTCGCAGTGTGTAACTAACATATTGTCATTATTGTCTCTCCATTCCCACAACTAAGTTTTTGGAGTGCACATAACATTTCACCTTATTTTTTTCTTGAAAAGCCCTCGAGCCTTGTCTTTTTAAGTGAGCAGACGTGTTTCCGCTCCTTTGAATCATCTCCTCCAGTGTCACTAAAAGTCCTTTCAAGTCATCTTCAGTGTCATTGGATGACTCAAAAGAGTCGAAACGCATCTGCTCACTTAAAAATGTAAGGCCCAGGGGCTTTTCAAGAAAAAAAGAGAGAATTGGCCTGCGGATATCAAATAAACAAAATAATTTACTATTTTGCCTTATTTCTCTGTGTTTTAATTGTCAAAATTGATTTTGTTTACAGATTGGTGATTTCGTTATATTAACATCAGAACAATTTAATAAAACACCAGTTCTTTGGCAAATCGACACTAAAACAATCTTACAGAAATATGAACCCTTTATGGAAGGTGGTAATTTACTTTATAGAAGTAAACCAATGGTATATCAAAATTTATAATAAATTTATCGTTGCTTATATTATATACAAATAATACTGCTTTTTCAGTTCACAACATGGCGTAGCAATAGTACGGAATTTTATACGAAAGTACAAGTTCAAAAATGTTTCCAAAATGGTGATGAAAGAGTCGTTAAACTTATTTTAAGTCCTGCGCAAATAGCAAATGCAGAATTTACGGATAAAATAATGAGTGAATATTCACAATGTAGTGATCATTTTAGAGTGTACGTACAAGCACTGATATCTCAATCATTACACAATGATTTCCTATCGGATGTTGGTGAGGATGGTAAGAAAGGCAATTATTCAATTAAAGATAGTATTAATAGTTCATTAATTGGTTTTTGATTGGATTGCTGCTTAACTGAAATCCACAAAAGTATTCTGACAAGTACAATTTACATTTACAGATGATTTCTTCCATCCAAATATTGCTGTGATCGATCACAATATTAATGAATGTCGTCAAAAAGTAATAGCTGCATTAAAGTGGCCAATTAAAATTACGGGAGCAATTGAAACGTGGCCAATGTATCGCATAATTAGTGAAATGGAAATGGATAAATATCAATGTTCTATTTGTAAAGAATCGGCTGGTATAACGTTTTCATTAAATGGTGAAGTCTATGACAATAAAACTATGAAAGCGGCAGCATTTTATACACAATCGGCCACTTATAATAAGGTGAGTAAAAGAATTAGTAATGTAACATTTTTTGGGTACGGGGAAAAATAAATTTATACAAACTGAAAGGTAACTGACTTCATTTTGAACATGCAGAAAATACTGAAGAATAAAATTCTAATCGATAAATTTAGTCAAGAAAATTGGGCGACTTAGGCCTTCTCCTTCTTCTTAGCACTACAGCCCCTCTCGGGCCTTCGCTTCCTGCAAATAGCGCCTCCAACTGTCTCGGTCCTTTGACCGCGTCCTCCAATTCCGAAATCCGAGCAGTGATGAACTGTCTTCGTCGACCGAGTCAGACCAGCGGTTCCTCGGTTTCTCCACTGGTCTCCGGCCTTCAGTTCTCCCAACGATTACCTTTTTGGGTATCCGTTGTTCGTATATACGATTCATGTGGTCAGCCCATTGCAGTTTCCGCAGTCTTATAATCGTTGTTGAGACCTCCCGTTCGTCAAAAATTTCATACAGCTCATGGTTGTATCGAATTCGCCGTTGGTCCCTGTCTAGCTTCGCTCCGATTATTCGCCTCAGGACCCGTCGCTCAAAGGCATTCAATATATTTGCAGATGCTTGAGTTAGGGTCCATGTTTCACACCCATAGCATAACACAGGTCTTATCACAGATTTGTATACTTGGAGCTTTGTTTTTCTGTGTATGCAGCTGGTCTTCAAGATCGTCAATACTGAATAAAATATTTTATTTGCGAGCTGTATTCTTCGGCGTATTTCGTCTCTTTCATTGCCCGTTTTCGTTATTTTGGCGCCTAAATACACAAATTCGCTAACATTTTTGATACTGTATTCATCAAGTGTGATATTTTGTATATTTGAGGTATTTTTCCTCGACTGTGTCATGAGCTTTGTTTTATTTTCATTGATATGTTGCCCTACTAGTTTTCCTTCGCTGTCAAGTTTCAGGAAAAGTTCTTTGGCAGTTGTTAATGACCGTGACAAAATGTTGATATCGTCCGCATAGGCTACTACTTGGCTCGACTTGAATAGTAATGTACCTAGCGTATTGACAGGTAGCTTCCTTATGACGTACTCCAGTGCCAAATTGAATAGCAATGGGGCCAGCCAATTTTCCTGCTTTAGTCCGATATTTGTGTCAAAGGGTTAGTTTCATCCGAGAAAACATAGTTCAGTTGTTAGTATTGTCGCGTGTATTTGGTTCGCGGCCAATAATTTTAATGTTCCGGGGAAGTGAAAACGCAATGTCTTTTGAATTAAATTAAAAGAGTTTATTCAATTAATCAAAAAAAAAAAGCACAATCACTTATTTTAGTATTTCACAACTTTAATTTTCACTTAGTCTATAAATTTGTCATTCAACTGCCCACTTAAAATCACTTCGCACTCAAACAATCAATCGCCTTTACTTCGCGTTCCACTATATCGCAGTTTTCTATCGCGGTTGTAATGAATGATTCCCCCATTCATTCAGCTCGCCTTTATATAGGGTCTCTAATCATTCAACTCAGTTCTCGTACATTGATGAATAAGCGGGAACATTCCAGCAGCGTAATTAATGGGCAGTGACTCACTTTCAGAAGTTGATAATACTTGTTGGGTTCTCGTGGTTTCGAGTAAATTCATTTGTTGGTGTTCTTAATGATTGTGGAAACAATTGCGACAGTAGCTCGCAGAATTATTTGTACATGTAACAGTATTAATCGCATTCGGGCGACTCGAATGGTTTCGAATTTTAAATGTTTTATTGATTAGTCACTTTTAAGCAAGGCCTTAGATGTTGAGTGATTTTACATTAAATATCTTCATTACACAAAATTTTGCATATTTTTTAACCGACTTCCGTAGGAGAGTGGTTATCAGTTTGATCCGGACGTTTTATTGTTTTGTTACTAAGATTTCAATATGGCCGGGTATAACTGTTGAACAGAGATGAATAGGGGTGTTCTGTTTTCGCCAAACTCTTGGGTTTGTTTTCCATTAGGTCCCATTTGTAGGACATGAAAATCGAAAAATGGTGAAACACATTTTCACGCAAAACCAAAAAATTACCGGCTTTCGTATAGAATTTGGGGCAGAACTGATCGATGCATATTTAGATTTTCATTCTCGTAGTTGCTTACGAAAGAAAACACCTTGGACTAAAATGTTTCGGAACAAAATACTAATCCTATGTAGGGCTCTTCAAATTGTTTTCTCGTTACAACGCTAAGAAGATTCAATACATCATGGATAAGAGTGGAAATTTCATTAAAACAATGACTTGTCTGATATTCATAACGATCCCACCTGTATCTTATGTATATTCGTAAGAATATGTAAATAGCAATTGTTGGGCCAAGTGGGGAAGATAGAGAAGAATCGACTGCCTAGAGGCTGACAATAGAATATTAGAAGAGTGTTTGTCATCGCATTATATCTAATGCCATATCGATCCTGATTGACCGAATTTTGATAAGTCCAGCATACTTATTTATTTATTGGGTTTGATAATTGATGTCGTTTTCTTTTCATGTTTTTCAAAGTAAATTTATTTAAATTAACAACAAACATTAATCAATGATATATAGACCATTTTGTTAGATAACCTTTTGTCATCTTTCGGTAAGTTGAAACATTTCAGGATCAAAGAAGCATTGGGTTTTAGAACCAAATCCAACTCATTTTTAACAGCCTGATGGGAATCGAAAGTTTTACCATTCAAATGGTTTTGAGGGGAGCGAAACAAATGATAGTCTGATGGTGCTAAGTCAGGGCTATAGGGTGGATATGGCATCAGCGCCCAATTGAGCTCCATTAATTATTGACGGGTTATCAAAGAGGCGTGGGGTCTGGCGTTATCATGATGGAACATTACGACTTTGCGATTGGCCAGTTTAGGGCGTTTTTTCTTGATTTTTTCGTTCAATTTCGATATTTTACGATATAGACATTCAAATCAATAGTTTGGTTTCTTGGAAGCAGCTCAAAGTAGACTATTCCTTTGTAATCCCACCACATAGAAAGCAGTCTTCCTTTGGTGAATATTGTCTTTAGATGTCGATTGTGGGGGGCCCATCTTGCTTGATCCATGATCGTTTTCGAACTTGGTTATCGTAAAGAATCAGTTTTTCATCATCCGTTATGATTTTTTAGAAATGGGTCGTTTTGATTACGATTCAGCAAAGAGTCGTATATGTTAATACGTTTGGTGAGGTGGATTTCCTTTAATTCGTGAGGAACCCAAACATCCAGTTTGTTTCGATAACTAAGCTGTTGTAAGTTCAAGTAAACAGTTGAATTCGATATGTCAGCTTCTTTGCTATCTCTCGAGTTAACATACGCCGGTGAGTTTCGATTAACGCCTTTATTTTGTCGTTATCAGTAGTGGTTGGACGCCCAGTATGTAGTGTATCTTGCACATTAAAATTTCCATAACAAAAGCGAGCAAACCAACGCTGACACTGGCGTTCAGTAAGGCCGTCCTCATCCTAAACTTCAGCCAATTTCTTTCGAGTTTGCACTGCATTTTTGACCTTTGGGAAGTAAAACAATAAAATATGCGGATAATGCTCTCTTTGATTGTCCATTTTCAAGTTTATTTTTAACCAACTTGTTGTTTACTAATGTCGCTCAGTTTTTGACTGAAGATAGTCTAATCTTTAAAATTGTATATAATAATATAAGCCACGTAATCAATACGACATGAAATATGCAGTTCACCTCATCTATGAGAAAAAACGACATGAATTATCGAACGACCCAATAATTACGCGGGCGGTCCGATAAGAACTTAGCCTCACCGCCCGATGGCAACACTATCGCAAGAGAGATTCACTATCGTGTAGTACATAGTCGTAGACGGCTACTTTCGAAATTTCAGCCGAATCGGACTCGTAGTCAAAAATGACCGCGTGTGGAAGCGGGCATGTCCTTGGATTTGAGAAAAAAGGAGAAAGAGCAATATCGGTCGGTGATTCGATTCTTGTTTTTGGAAGGGAAATCGCACAGCGAAATCAAAGTTGGATGCTGTGTACGGTGACCCTGCTCCTGTGATGTCGACCGTAAAAAATTGGTATAACGAGTTTCAACGTGGTCGCACGTCGACGAAAACGTCTACCACGGAGTATAACGTGACAAAAATCCACGAGCTCGTATTGCCAGACCGCCGGAAAGTGCGCGAGATAGCTAAGACAGCCGGCATCTCAAAATACCGCGTGGGTCATATTCTGCATGAAATTTCGGGCATGAGAAAGCTGTCGGCGCGATGGGGGCCGCGTTTGCTCACTCTAGACAACAAATGCAACCGTGAGACCACTTCAGAGCCGTGTTTGACGCTGTTCAAGCGCAATCCGAAGGAGTTTCTGCGTCGTTTCGTGATCGTCGATGAAAAATGGCTCCACTGGTACACACCAGAGACCAAGGAGCAGTCGAAACAGTGGACTTCACCCGGCGAACATGGTCCAAAGAAGGCGAAGATTGTCCTATCGGCCGTAAAGGTGATGACCGCCGTAATCTGGGATTCACAAGGTGTGATCTGTATCGACTACGTGAAGAAGGGCAAAACGGTCACTGGGCTCTACTATGCGAAATTATTGGGCCGATTCGATGCCGAATTGCAGAAAAAAGACCCCGTTTGGCGAAGAAAAAAGTGCTCTTCCACCATCACGACAGACCCGCTCACGCCTCCGCCGCCGCAACGTCCAAATTGGTCAAATTAGGCTACGAACTGCCATCCCATCCACCGTATTCTCTAGATTTGGCCTCGTGCGACTTCTTTTTGTTGCCAAACTTGAAAAAGCCACTTGCCGGGCAGGAATTTGAGTCGAATGAGGAATGCAGACCACGAGAAAACGTAGTTTTCAGACGGGTTAAAGAAGTTAGTGTGCATCGCTGAGTCAAGTGTATCGAGCTAAGAGGAGATTATGTTGAGCAATAAATCGTCTCTTTTCCAAAATTTTCGTTTTTTTTTTGTAGGCTATATACTTATCGGACCGCCCTCGTATGTTACTGATGAGTTTCAGGCAGGGCAGAAAAGGAAGGATTATCATGCAAGTTTTTGGTAAAGTTCGTATAGAATGGCTTAGCTATAAGAATTTTGAGAGTGCTTCATTTGAATCGATTAAGATTTAAAAGGCCTTTCAAGAATCAAAAGCTTTTAATCACAAACAGCTTAAGACTGAATTTTATATCCATTTAAAAATAAAATGTTCGACCGTGAATTGTATTCGATTGCATATCCAAGGAAAGCAAAACAGACGTCGGACATTTCCTAAACTGATGTGTTCCGAAAAACCACAAACTAGTTGATCGTTTGTGCCCGAAAACTAAAGTGCTGCTACGGCTCTACTGCTGCTTGTCCTTCCTATAACAAGATGTTACCAATACGATTCATTCGTGCATTAAAACCGTAATAAACAAAGCCATTGAATTTCGCAATAACGGCACTCATGGGGAAAAACAAGGGTCAATCGACCTATTCAAATATTGTTTGTGGACTTCATGAGCCTGTTCCTTCGTTCTAAATAAGTAATCTACGTTGAGATTCTTTTAGACACTATACAAAGATCATTTGGCTAAGAGCGCCATCAGCGGCAACGGCCGATGACGTACTGAAGTTCCCGAAGTTCCCGAAGTAGGAGTATTTCCCATCTGTGTACCCAAATTACGTAGGAAAGAATATACAACAGACATTTTTAGTATTTTCCTGTTACTTATATTTCAAAGTTGCTCTGATTGTGAGTAATTTGCTGTTTGACTGATATTAAGCAAATCTCACAAGGAACTCATCTTCAGAGGGTCAACATTTCTTAGTAGTGAGTGTGCTCGAAAAAGCCCCTCGGCCTTTTAAGATAGCTTCTTATTATCCAGATTTCGCTTCCATATGAAGGCCTATGTTTTTTTTTTATGAAGGATTTATGGGTGTGATTACCTTGGAAAGAAGCTGCTCATTATTATTTTCGTGATGAGAGCAAATCATGTTATGTCAATTCACGCATTAGAGTAGTGCATCTGTATTCACACTCTCGATCATGTTCATGTTATACTCCCATCTTGTGAAAACGTGTTGATACTCTCCGGGTACTTTTTTTCCTTGAAGGGCTTTATTTCATATTTTATGGAAAGGGATTCCTCTAAATTTTTCACACATGTACAATTTCGTACATCTCCTGGACCTTCAGCACAGAATGCGGAGGCGCCTATTTTAAATCTCTAAAAAAATTGCCCTAAATCTTTTGAAGAGGTTATTAATTCTCACCTTTCAATAAAATTTTATCACTACAGCTTCAATAGTTTCAGAGTGACACAGACGCATACATTCTTGGTTTGAATAGGGTTTTGTATTTTAGTCAAATTATGTAAAAGGAATTAAAAAGCGGAAATTCAAACATTAATTTGGTCTAGTTTCTATGATATCTGCTGCTTTGGGAAAATCTAAGAGTATGACAGTAATGATAAAAATTATAGCAAAGTCTGGGTAAAGAATTTTAGTTTTATATTCAAGCACTAACCAATAATTGGTTAAATTACTTGAACTATAATTCAGTCGTAAAAAATACATATAATCAACTATATCTTATTATTTTTCAGAACATCACAATGTGTCATAAATGCATAACACATGCGGAATTATTACATAAAATAGTCCATGAAAAATACAATTTACTCCAATTGTGCTCGAAACGAGTACACGATCTATTAGAAAATGCAAAAGATCCTCATGAAATTTTGAGAGAACTGCTAACAGATTCTGCTTGGATTGCCGAGGTAAGCTATTAGCCCTTCAAGTTTTATTTATTAACAAAATTTTGAAATAATTTATTTAAATCCTCTAGCTCTTTAATAACGTCCGAACTCACTGGACTGAAGCTCATAATATTGATCGATTAAGTCAGTTAAATGAGTTAATGGGAATGCTACCATAATTGTAATAATGCGCTAGCATTAATTTAATGAATCTGCCTAATATCCAGATATCCAGATACACAGAAACGTGTAGCAATATTCATACATTTAAAAACAACATTCAAAACAACTTTAGCAAAAATATGAAAATTGATGACGATGTTTATAATCATGCAGAAAAAAAAATCCAATTTATATTACACATAAACTTAAGCTGTTAAGTAAGACATGAACATAAAATGAAACACTTGAAATTTATTGAATTTCTTTCAGTTCAAAGAAATAATGAAGAAAATATAAACAACAAAATAATATTTTGTATAGAAATTTCAATATAATCTAAGTGTATTGATATCGACTAGCTATGAATCTTCGATTCGAATGCAATTATGAAAAAAAATTATTTAAACAAAACAAGCATATATGTTAGATGGGATAACTAATTCAGCAATCATTAAGAATGAAATTAGGACGAAAAAATGAAAAGTCTGGATTTTACTAACAAAATGAAAACAAAAAGTAAGATCATTATCATCACTTTGAAAGGCATTAATTTTTAAGTTTTATGTAAACTTCTATATATATACATAATACTTTGTTGTTATTAATTTTTTCTTTTTTGTTTTAAAAATGATTAGTTTTTATTAGGGACGCAAAAAATACATGAAGATATAAAGAAAAGAACGCTATTGCGATTTTATTGTAACCTGAATGTAGATACCTTTTCTCCTGAACGTTGTGGTTGGGTTGAGTGAGCATCAAGATTCGAATGACTGAAGAATGTTTATACATCAGTAACAAAAATCAAGATCAGAATGAATCAAGTGATGAAGATTGCGTGAATAAGATACTATCAAGAAATTTCAAATATTTAGAACTAATTAGAAGCGAAGGTAAGTAATTTCCATGCATTGAGTAGAAACTATTTGTGTCGTCACTGTGTTACTTTAGAGTTTTTATTAATTTTAACTTATTCTGAACAATGCGGGGATGGGGTCTCCTCAATATCGGAATTTAACATAAACTCTATTCAAATTCTAAATTACATGAAGGTAGTCATTATCTTTCCGCGTTTAAGAAGTAGAGGGTTTAGAGCAAAAAATTATCGTATAGATTTACATTAAATTGATGTGAAAAGCGTGAAATGATCCATCTAAAGTTTAGCTAAGACAAGTACTTACAGGAGGAAATTTACCCTGAACATAATTCGTAGTTACAAAAACATACTGAGTTCGCATAAGTAAGAAAATTAAAAAATAACTCTCTCACCTCTAAGCATGGTGGTCGCCATCACCGGTGTGTATCTAATAAGAGTGATGGCCCGATGAGAATTAGTACACACGTCGAAACCACCTTCTTCTAAAATTTCCTCTCTAATAATTTTTCAGAAAAAAAAAATTATTAAAAAATATGCAACTCGTAGCTACAAAGAATTTAATAAGTAATGAAGGTAGTCATTATCTTTCCGCGTTTAAGAAGGAGAGGGATGGGACGATAATTTTTTCGCTGAGCACTTTGCCGAAGCGTCTACTCCTAAAATTACAAAAGAAAATTGGCTAGACAATCATATAAACTACATTCTTGTAAAATCATTTATTTGGTTTTCTTCATGACATTTTCAGTACCTGCATCATCTTTTACAATAAGTATTAGTCCAATTAAAATTAATACTGTCCCTAGCGCCTTCGATAATGTTAATCCTTCTTGGAAAACAACAGCACCGAGAATGTACTGAAAAATAAAATATTAATTATTTCAGGTTTCCCATGTAAATATTTAATAAGAGCTTACCGAAATAAAATAATTTGTAGCAGCGCTCATAACTGTTGCTCGTAACGTTCCTCCTTGGGAATGTAGTGCTTTAACAAAAAATGTCCAAACCAAAGCATTGCAAATTATCATAAGACCAATGCATATGAATCGAATTATCCAAATGTTCTGTAGATAAAAGAAATGTTATATTTGAGAATTTCATGGAGTGCTAATTTTTCAGGTTTATAATTATTTCAATTGTTTGTAAGAATTAATTTACTTATCAAACTCTGAACTTCTATGATATATTTATTATTTTTGTTTCTTCATAAATAGTAATTTAAATATTTACGGCTTATTTAAAATGTAAAACAATCCCTAGAAACATTGAACGGAAAGGGCATTGCTTAATAATAGCCCTCACTCCATGTTATTGGCCGAACAATAGATTTCATGTCCTGAAAAGAAATATTCCGCTCAAAAAGTGAAATGTTAAAACCCATATTTTCTTTGTGTAACCAGCTTTCATCTTGGGTAGAAAAGGTTTCCATAAATGGTCTGAAATTTCTGAATAATGGGTTCGTCTAGCGTAATGAAATCCACATTTTAAAGTTCGTCAACGAGGTCGTCTCTTTTAGTGATTATTCACGGATTGTCTAAGCCTCCAAGGCTGGTGAATCTCCCTAGAATCACCTTCGCAATGTTTTGATAAGGGGAGTTTGTAGCAGTTATTATCGCTCTGAATTCATTATCTGGATTTTGGGCAAACTTTTAATTCGTGGAAGGGAAGGGTTGAACATTCTAACCGCTGGGATTTCCATTATACTATACTTCGACGCTCTTCCAAAGCTTTCCCAAATCTTTTTAAAGATTGTGGTGACGGGTTCCTTCGTAGCTCTTATGAAATTTGCTAAAGTATGCATTACAGAAAATTTTCTCACGTTCAGAAGCCGGTCATCAATGCAACTAGCAGCGATGAGGAATCCCCTCTCACATTCATAAGCGAAATTTTTATGTTCTTTCCGAATCGAAAAAGAGCTACAAGATAAAGGATCATTCCCAAGATTCTGGTTCTGGTTGGTAGTTTACGCAAGGAGGAAGCAGACAAAATTCTAGGGATCCTAAATCAAGCGTGCCGAAATCTACAATGTTCAATGGAAGTAGAAAACGATGGAAAACTCGTGTTTTTAGACCTCAAAGTAATCGGGTCACTTCGACATCTTCAGGAAGCCGACTCATACACAAAGAACGATTTCTTCAAACTCGAACAATTCACATGCTCACAAAATGGCACCTTTTCATTCCATGATCCACCGACTGTATACGGTGCCCCTCAGCCCGGAACGGTTTGAAAAGTAGCGCAAGTATATATTGGACACAGCACAAAAAACTGTTATCGGCCTTCGCCAATAGCAAGCTTCCCACGGGGGAAGGAAATCCCCAGAAAACGGGTACCAACACACTGAGCGGTTTCAGAAAAAATAAATTAGCGCCTGAAAAATATACAAACTGACATAGTTTCATCAAATACAAATAATCAGCTGAAGAATATTCTAGGGTCACCGAAGGAAAAGAAAATAAAGCACGAGGTTAGCGGAATCTACAAGGTTTCTTGGCCAGACTGTCCGAAAACATACAATGGATAAAGTAAGCATCTGTCTCGATGGGACGAACATGCAAGGGAAGCGGAACTAGCAAGGAAAAGCGGAGGAGATCCAACAGCTTTAAAATCAACGTTGGCTAGACATGCGATAGCCAATAGACAAACCATCACTTGATACAATGTAGACATCGTTCACGAGTTAACGGACTTTAGGAAACTTGATGCCCAAGAAAGCCTTGCAATTCTCTGGGAACCGGGGAAGACCAAAGGCTAAACCATGACCTGGGAAATACACAGTCGAGATCGATAGCAATGAAAAGTTTTTCAAAATACTTGCAGGGATAGTTAAATGGTCACAATTAAGTAATTAACGGGGGAAAGATAATTTGGGAAAGTAGTTAGTAGGCTGAAAAGCAATTAACAAGTAATAGCAAAAAGCTGCTTTTTTTTGCATCACCATGTGTTTTCTAAGAATTAAGCTGCAAAATATAACATTTAGGAATAATGCATGTCCCCTAATATTCTGGGTGCATGCTAAGCATAGCAAATCATGACTCGTCAAATCAGCGAAGATTGGTGGCAATGAATTTACAATTGAATTTCCAAGCGATCACCATTGAACAATAATTCGCAGCTTCTCCTTATTAGAGATATGTCATCGAAATTTGACACAAATATTAGTGATAAGAATAATAATTTGCGCCACAAAATGAGTGAGTTTTAAGGACACTGGCGACATATATCTTTTTGCATGATAAAGGTATTTTCTTTGCTACATTTCTGCCCGTCAGGAGATTCCCAATGTTGTTTACGATGTCTCGACGCAGGAAAAATATAAGGCTTACAATGGTATAATGGGCTTTTAAATAAAAAAAGTAGCGGCTTATCTGTTTGACATCAAGGTGTCTTGGATTGTTTCTCCGAAGCCGAAGGAAACTCAGAAATCTATTTAGGTGGAAAAGACGAACAAAAGTCGCGGCCTATGACAAATATGAAGGGTGGTCCAACCAAAACGCACGGTGTTAATTGTAAATAACACAAAAATTTTTCAGAGAATTATGTTAATATTTTTTATCATAATAGAAGGATCTATGACAATTATGTGAAACAAAATATCGCCCAAATGCTCGCCACGGCTATGGTGGCATACTATCCGATGGTCCATATTTTCAATGACTTTGAGACATAATTGAGGTTCAATGTCGTTAATGCGCTGAATTATTTCATCCTTTAGCTCTTGAATTGTTCTTGTCTTATTGACGTACACTTTTTCTTTTAAATATCCCCACAGAAAGAAGTACAACGGTGTCGAATCACTTGATCGTGGCGGCCAATTAACATTGCCACAACGTGAGATAGCACGGCCGTTGAATTTCTCGCGGAAAAGAGCCATTGTTTCGTTGGCTGTGCGGCAAGTGGCACCATCCTGTTGGAACCACATATCGTCCAGGTCTATAACCTCAATTTCTGGCCACAAGGAGTCCGTTATCATCTCGCAATAGCGAACACCATTCACAGTAACTGCTTGGCCGTCCTAATTTTCGAAGAAGTACGGCCCGATGACGCCACCAGCCTATAAACCACACCAAACAGTCACTCTTTGGGGATGCATCGGCTTTTCAACAATCACTCGTGGATTCTCATTTGCCCAAATGCGGCACTTCTGCTCGTTAACGAGTTCACTGAGGTGAAAGTTTGGCTCGTCGCTTGGAGATGACTTTATTTTGTAAAGTCACCATTCCCTTCTGTCTGCTCAACCAATCATTCGGCGTATTACTGACGCTTGAAATAGTCAGTAGGCTTCAGCTCTTTAGCCAATTGAACCTTGTAAGCGTGTAAATTCAAATATTTATTCAAAATTCGCATCTGTGATGTTCGTGAGATGTTCAATTGTTGGACACGACGACGAGTCGAGGTTGGCGGCTCTTCTGCCATACTATCGCGAACAACAGCAGTGTTTTCCGCAGAACGAACTGGGCGAGCATGCACAGGTGTTTTCATATTTCCCACAGACCCAGTTTGCTGTAAGTTGCGCATAATTCTCCCGATTGTGGACACATTTGGTCGATTATGCTGACCAAAAAAATCATGAAGTGCACGAAATACATTTTGATTTGAACGCCCATTTTCGTAAAAGGCTTCAACAACCTTAACGCGCTGCTCAATTGTGTACCTCTCCTTGGTTGAATTTGTGAAACACTGAAACAATGAAATGTCAAATTAGGTTGGACCAAAAACTTGACGTTAAGGTGTGACTCACAATTAACATCGTGCATTATGGTTGGACCACTCTTTAGATCTCTGATAATTTGCTAAGGCTTTTTGAGAGACGACTGCACATATTTGAATCAAACTTGAATTTCTCCGAAGATAGTAAAATAACCAAACCACACCTTATCAAAAATTTCATCACAAAATTGTTTGGTTAATATACGAATAAATTTTGCTTAGATTTTCGTTGAAGTTTATGGCAGATTTTTGAAGTCAAAATAATTTTTAAAGTATTCGGTCAACAAAGAAACGAAAAGCAAAATAAAACGGGGTTGTTTTTGTTCTAGATAATTCAATGATTGTTTGGATGGTACGCCAGAACAGAATCGACTCTTGTCCTTCAATTTTTCTAATCCTGCGATATTTTGGCAATTCGACAACGCCTTAAGTTGATTTATTATGCCTATCTATTTTGCACATATTTTGACTTCCCGAGTCCCTCAGGTTTGTCACTGTGCTTTTGACAATTTGAATCTTCCCATGAAGACCTTTCGTTTTATACGTCTAAGGATCACTATGTTTTATGTGTCTAAGGATCACTATGTTTTATGTGTCTAAGGATCACTATGTATGAATGTGATCCTTAGCGTTTTTTTTACAAAGATGTTTGTAGTTTCCGAGAACATTTGCCACGATGGATGGATGACATAGATAGTTGCCGATTTTAGTAGGTTTTATAAATTATTTTGATTATAGCAATGCAGTGAGAAGCAAACGGCCATATTATTCAGAACTTTATCTTAAAGCAGTAGAAATTAATGCTAGAATATTTCCTAGCAGAAGGTAGAATTTAACTAGAGCTATCGAAAATAGTCCTATTTTTATTTAAAATGTGTCTACTAGGAGAAGAAGTATCCTTCATATCTCCACGCTGGTATATTTTCGTCATCCGGCTTTTGGCATCCTACAAAGTAGTCCTCATTTGATTGAACATGTTTCCATCGGTGTTTCAACATCCTGAAGCAGTCTTGGAATTCAGATTCGAATGGCCTTTAGCACACTCGTCGGATTAGTTTAAATTGTCTCGATGCCGTCAAACCGATGTGTTCTGAGCGGCATTTTTAATGTTGGGAAGAGCCAAAACTCGCAGAAAGCGATGTTAGAACTATGCAAGCTGACGGAATTGTGTTTTTTTAAGAACTGCTATATAAGTTTTGATTAACGTCTTGCGCGTTATCGTGGTGAAGAAGCCATCACCGCTTGACGAAAAACGTGGCCGTTTGCTTCTAACCATGTCATGCAATTTTTTCAGAATTCGACGTAATATTCTTTGTTTGTCTCGCCTCTCAGCGCTTAATTGTGATGCATGACAACTTCATAATCGAAAAAAAACAATCAACGTTGACTTGTTATTGCTCAGACTTGAACTTGCTTTTTTCTGCTTGGCTCGGGTGGAAGCTTCTACTGTAAAGATTTTTTTTCAGGATTATAACCATAAACCTACGACTCATTACCGGTAATAATCTTTTGCCAAGATTGAAGCAAAACTAGATGCAAATACGTAACAGGACACCCCGTCAGTAACTGTGGCATCCAGGAAGTTTAAAGAGATTACTGAGAGGCTGCCCGAAGTTATGACGCGTCCGCCGAGATATGAGCTCAGGTCGGATAGTTTTCGGACATACCTAATATTTGTGTTAAAAATTTGCGGAAAAATATGGTAGATATCAGCTTCCGACGCAACTGATAGCCAAAGTTTTACATCTTAAAATTTTAAGATTACAATTTTACTTATGTACTTTGAATAAAAAAAGTTTACATATACCTCTTATAAATTACTTTGAAAGGAATTTCGACTTGAATAATCGATCAATTTTCAAGAAAACGAATAATATTTTTTTCTATATCTGCAGGCAACACATTTGTGGTGGACTTTTAGTTCTACTATGAATATAACAGTCTTTTCCCAGTAAGAGAAGCCGGGCCTTGGCCTTCAGAATTAACCTGGGCCGTCGATTTTTCGAAGTACTTTACGTTCAAATATGTCCGCTGCCTTTTTGGATCGTCAGGGTTCATGTGTCAATTCCACTTAACAGGACATGTTTTCTAATATAAAAGCATAAATTTTGATGCGGGTTTTCCAGGGAGACTGGAAAGGTGTCTTAAAATAACACGTAAGAGAACTGATTAATTGCCAATTTAACGTCAAAAAACTGTATAAACAGTTCACAGTAATGTGTTTTTTTTTTCTTAAGATAGACGCGATATTTTTTAATATTATTGGCCTATTTATTACAGACGCCTAATTTTTAAGGAATTGGTGTTTCTTTTTGGTTCGTTCGATTATATTATATAAATGAATTCTTTTTCAAAAGAAAATGAGAAAAGGTGCAGAAATACCGATTTAGATAAGGAATTTAACCATAAAATTGCATTTTGAGATAAATCTCTACGGGTATTCGTTGTAATGATTGGAAGAAGCCATGAAAGTGTCTAAACAATTAGAAGAAATTATGTTAAAAACTGTATACTACACGTTTTGCGAAGAAGAATGTCGAGATGCGGCCAACCAAAGAAATGAAGCATACAAACTGTATATCCAAAGACCAACTCGGACAAAAAAGGAGGAATACATCACCCTCCATCAATAAGCAAAAATGATTTGCCGACAGAAGATATGACGGGCTATCAACTGGAAGATACAGCAAATTAACAAACAGATGACGCCAAATGAAACCAGATTAGTATATGATTCAATTTAACAGCTTCGAGAGGGATACACATCAAGCATGAGCCTCTGCAAAAACGCAGTACCATATTAAGCAGCCCTAACGATATTAACAACAGGTGGGAGCAATATTTCCAAAAATTGATAACAGCACCCACAACATATATCGAAACTGTGAGCATTCATAGGCTGAAGACAATGTCCTGGCAACACTACAAACAGTGGAAGAGGCGTAGGCAGCCACTCGTGGTATCAAAAAGAACAATGCTCCTGGAATTAACAGATACCGACAGAGCTGCTCCAAGCCGGAGGAATACACATAGATAACCTCCATCGGTTGATATGTAGGATATGAACAGAGGAGCAGCTACCAGATGACTGGTGGAAGCGCATCATTATGCCCTTCATATAAAATGGAAAACAGGCTATGCTGTGAAAATTACAGAGGGATTGCTGTATTGAGCATATCGTGTAAAGTGCTATCTAAAGTTATCGAAAGACTGAAGCCCTATTATGAAAATATTATTGGAGAGTACCAAGGTTGTTTTCTGTGTGAACGGTCTATAATTCGCCTCAGAACCGATACGCCCGATGCAGCCTTATCAGGGCAACGGCTGAGGAGGTTGCTTCGGGACTATACCGAAAACGCTTGACACAGGTACAGAGAAGAGGAGCACTGAGAACTGCATCTTCGTATCCGACAGTGTCTGATTCGGCGGTGAGAGTTATTACAGGCGTGATACCTGTTGCGCTCTTTGCTAGAGAGCGCCGCGCTATTTACCTGCGTCGAAACGAGGGTCAGAGGGAGATGGTTGTTCGCGAGGAAAGACAGCGCTCACTCAACGATTGGCAGGTTGACAGGGGGGTAGCACAGTCGCCTTCTTGCGAGAATGGGAGTCCCACACTCTGTGCGTAAGTGAGTATTCACTTCCGTAACCTAAAAAAAAGTTGACGGTCTACGATGGACCAGATATTTTTAATAAAAATGGTGCTCGAAAATTGTTGGAAATAAAATATCGATGTATAGTAGCTCTTCGTAGACTTCAAGTAGGCGTTCGAAAGTCTCTACAGAAGTGAACTGTACAAAATAATGCTTGACTTTGGCGTCCCAACTAAACTCGTCCACATGACCAAGCTTACAACACTAACACTGGGTCTCAGGTTACAGTTAAGGAAATTTGATTGAAAGGTTTTCCACGAACTCAGGCCTAAAACAAGATTGGGTTTGCTCCAATGTTGTTCAATATTGCTCTGGAACATGTGGTCAGGAAAACACAAGCAGATACCACAGGCACGCTACTCTACCAAGTCCACGCAACTGGAAGCGTATGTCGATGATAGTGACAATGCCTGGTACGAAAAAAGCGTTCATATGGCTGGAGTTAGAACTGAAAAAAGTTGGCCTTTTGGGCAATGAAACTAAAACTAAATTCTTGACTCAAACAAGGAAAAACATGCCTATACGAAAAGCCTTAGAACAACCTGAAAAGTGTGGATAGCTTCCCATGCTTGGGGTCTATCTTGATAGAAAGGGCACAGAAAAGAATAAAATATGGAAAAGGATAAACGCAGCAAACAACGCCTACTTCTCAGTACTTCCTATGCTAAGATCCAGAGATGTTCACAGGGAAAATAAAATTCGATTATGCAAGTTACTAATAAGACCTGTACTGCTGCATAGATGTGAAACCTGGACTCTTCAGATGTTTTCGAAAAGATCCTGGACGTATCCGAGAGCCATGTGATCAATCAATGTTGTCAGCAGGTCCCTGCTTGAGATTTCCAATTTACGAAAGAAGTTGCATACAACTGGATGCGAAGGCCAGAATTGGAGCTATATCATAGCGATGATGACATGTTATGCGGCGGGAGGGTCATCCAAACATATTCCCCGAATAAAAGCAGCGTATGATAACCAATACGATCAAGAAAGATCTAACAAAAAATGACCCTAAAATTGCGGAATAAATGTGAGCTTCAACAGGTAAAAATTGTAACGCCCAAACTATACGAAGGAAATGAATTTGGTACTTGTAAGCTGACGAAAGAATGTAATGCTTCTTATCTGTCATGCTAAAACTAAAATACATTAAATTTAATTGATAAAATGCTTAAATCTCATTTTTCCTCACCTCATTGGTTTTGTAATCTAGTGCTCCGGAATAATAAAATTTCAGCCCAATCGGCTCAGCGGTAAAAGTTCGATAAAACAGTGCTTCAACCCAAACTAAATACTGAAATACCTCTAGTTTTTTTTTAAATTAACAAAAAACCAATGGAATTTCTATAGCGTATGTTAACTTTTTTAATTCTTGCTGACCAGTTTTTCCTAACAACATTTGAATTTATTTACTCTGTAGACTTGAATATATGAAAAATAAACAGAATTTTGTTTCGAATTAAAGTGCTTTAAAAGATAAAGGCTAAATTGTTTGAAGTTTTCAGGTTTATGCAAATCTCTTCGAGTTAATCTATGTCTTGTATATTAATTTGACTTTTCCCATAAAAATTGAGCAAGAGGAAAATTCGTTTGAACATTTTATGGGACGAGAAAATTCAATTTTCAGAGTCGGTTAAACCTATTTCCCTGCTTAATTTAATTTAATAGAAACCTTTAATTTTACCAAGCCACTTCCATCATTTAATTCTCCGGATAATTTTCCGAAAAAACTGGCAGCCGAAGCACAACCACCGGCAATTAGAGCAAAATAACTCTTATTCGTATGACATTCACTTGTTTCCATTATGCGTTTTTAAGAGATCCTCGCTAATTCCATTTTTCGATTGTTTGTGTTCGGATAACTAAAATAAAGAAAATCTTATTAACCTTACTGTCAATAATTTGTTGATAAATATCGGGAGCAGCTGACTGCAAAGTATAACATGATATTCTTGTACGGAATCGCATGCGACATTACAAAACATACAATTGTAGATTCTTACAAGCTGTTGCGCTCCGTTGGCATACGTTGCACATTAAATGTCATTGTGCCGGATTCCCCGAGTCACGCACGGTCGGTCAAGTGTCATCGCTAAAAGTTTAATTACATTTTAAACCCTGTCGAATTCTCTTTCAATTTCTTTTAAATCTGCAGCTTGAGGTTCTAAATTTCATTTTAACATATTGAGTTTGGTAAAGATTCTTGTTTCTCGCTAAATATCAACGAAATCTTTTTATCAACTTTTCTTAATAGTGGCGGCACGAGAGCATCAATAAAAATCCGCCACGCCGGTTGCGGGCGAGTAAACAAATCACTGGCCACATGCGAACGTTTTTTATCAACAAAAACATTGCGTCAGTGATTTAGAAATCAATTATTTGGTTCGATTTGACTAACAACATTAAAATACATCAGTGGCGGTGCACTTCTGCTTCAGCAAAAGATAGGTGATATACGTCCATTGGATTAGTGGTGTTTAAGCTGCGTCCTATTCATGGAATTTTTATCGGAATTCTCGAAAACAGTAACTGATAATTGTGACAGCATTTGGGATGATACTTGGGCCAATCTCTTGGGCCTCGACAAGAATAGAAACAATTATCGAATTTATATCGTCAATCATACCGACAAATAGGTAGCACTCTAACACAGCTCACAAACGGTGCGTGTTGGAGACATTCGAAGATAACAAAAGTAGAGATAATAGGAGGAAGGCAACGTGGTCTTCTTCGGTATCGCCTGTTGAATTTAGTTTACGTTGATCGTTTATTCCTGTTGCATTTCTCTTGTGAAAAATGCTTCGTCTATTAGTTTTGATAGCAGCCGGTTGCGCGCTGGTTCACGGCGCGAACATCCTTGCCGTGTTTCCTAGTGTTTGGAAATCGCATTATCTGTTTGGACGTCGAATCATTTCTAATTTGGCTCAACGTGGCCACAATGTAACGATCATAAGTGCCTTCTACTCACTGCCTCAGACGAATGTGACAGAAATAACAATCGGGGACATTGAAAAGAATTTTCTGGATATGGGAATGAGTTTCAAGTTTGACGAGATTCGGGAGAAGTCGATATTAGAGCATTTCTCGAAGATAATCTACGCGGCAACTTCCAATATTGATGTGATTATGAACAACGAGAAGGTGAAGGCGATGGTGAACACAGAGGATGTTAGGTTTGATTTGTTGCTGATTGATAACTTCATGTCAGATGCTCTACTAGGGTAAAGAATCCTTCACATGACAAAGCAGACGAAATTGTAACTTGTTGATTCCAGGTTCGCTGTGAAATACAACACTCCAACGGTAGTTCTCAGTCCCACCGCAGCAAATAAGTGGATCAATGAAATGGTTGGAAATATACACAATTCTGCCTTACATCCGAACAGCTTCCTTCCATTGCTCGACACAATGTGTTTGAAACAACGCATCACGAATACTTTAATGTCGATTTTCGAGAAGCTCACCTACAAGTACGTGTCCCATCTTCAAAGCTTCATCAAACGATTACCTTATTTTAAAACATTTTTTTTTCAGCTGCTTATACATGCCATTCCATGAATATTTCTACAATCGCTACTTCAGCAGCCTTATTCCTGAAGCAAATACATTACCATCCCTTTGGGACGTTGTTCATAATGTCAGTATGGTTCTGGTCAACTCCAATCCAGTGTCACAATACCCTCGTGCCTTTGTACCCAACATGGTGGAAATCGGCGGAGCACACATTTTCAGCAATATGACGAAAATGGCCAAGGTAAGTGAAGCATTCTGTTGATTTGATTGATTGTTGTTGAATGGTTTGGTATTAAGCACTTACATTGTTTGCATTATCTTATCATTGGCTACTTTTCACTTAAACGTGAATCCATAGATATTCATAGTTAATCCTATTATAATTATTGTTTTGTCGGTATGAATATGATGGTGATGGCTAGAAAGTTCTTGAAAACAGAGTGCTACGCTAAAATTAAGTTATGCGCTAAATGCAAGAAGTATTCATTTGTATAATGTAAAATGCTTTACGTTACTAGTGCAGATTTTCAATAATTGTATCTTTAGTCTAGGTGTAAAAAGTACGATAAATTCATGCTACTGAAGATTTCATAATTCATTCCTATCATTGATGGTTAGAATGAATCGTATAAAAAATTATTGATCATGCTGATGCTAGTAAAATTAGTGATGTGCATTTATTCTTTATAGGGTTGTTCGATAATTAATGTAGTTTTTTTTCTTGTTTTTCAAAGTAAAATTATTGATATTAACAACAAACATTAATCAATGATATATTGACCATTTTGTTGGATGACCTTTTGCCATCTTTCAGTAAGTTGAAACATTCCACGTTCGAAGAAGCCTTATTTTTAGAAGCGAAGAACTGGTCTAACTCATTTTTAACAGCCTGATCGGAATCGAAAGTTTTACCATTCAAATGGTTTTGAGGGGAGCGAAACAAATGATAGTCTGATAGTGCTAAGTCAGGGCTATATGGTGGATGTGGCATCTGTTCCGAATTGAGCTCCATTAATTTTTGATGGGTTATCAAAGAGGTGTGGGGTCTGGCGTTATTATTTGATGGAACATCACGCCTTTGTTATTGGCCAGTTCAGGGCGATTTTTCTTGATTTCTTCGTTCAATATCGATAGTTGACGACAGTAGACATTCGAATCTATAGTTTGGTTTCTTGGAAGCAGCCCAAAGTAGACTATACCCTTGTAATCCTACCATACATGAAGCATAATCTTCTTTTGGTGAATATTAGCTTTAGATGTAGATTGTGGGGGCTCATCTTGCTTGGTCTATGATCGTTTTCGGACTACGTTATCGTAAACATTCCATTTTTTATCACCCGTTATGATTCTTTTTTGAAATGCGCCGTTTAGGTTACGATTCAGCAAAGAGTTGATTCAGCAAAGAGTCACATAATGCGTTTGGCGAGGCGGATTTCCTTTAATTTGTGAGGAACTCAAGCATCCAGTTTGTTTACGTAACCAAGCAACGCGTCCCAAGCAAAGGGGAGAAAAAAGATTTTTTACTCAATACAATATGTCCGACATAGCATTCAAATTCACACTGCCTACACCATTAGGGAAAAACAAAAATGTAACCATCGATAATAACACAAATGCGACTAAGGAAAGCACAGGGCAAACCTTTCAAGTATGATTTGGACTCCAATGAAAATTTTTTTCCAGTTATTATGGAATGGCGAAGTAACGGTATTCCCGTGATATTAACGCCTATGCGATTCTTTATGATCAATAAGGATGCAAAATGCAACGTGACAAATGCTAAGCAAAACGGGCTTAGACTCAAAGTCTTCTTCGAAACACCTAAAGAACCCAATGATGCGACGGAAAACAGTACTGAAGGAAAAAAAACATTAGTGCATTTATTCCAGGCAGTTTTACCTGCAGGTATGGGGTAATTCGGGATGTCTAATTGGACTTCGACCTGAAGGAGTTAACCGAAATTGACAAGGCCTGTAACAAGTTGGGCTACTTCTAGAAAACGACCAAGTTATCAGAGCTACAAGACTTAACAAGAATCCTGAAAAGGCAGACAACTTCATCCCAACCAAATCAGTGAAGATAACGATCTCAGGCAACACCCTCCCGGACTTCCTTAAAAATTGTATACTTTAATGCCAAAGTGGACTACCTTAAATTTCGACCCAGACAATCCAGAAACTGCGGCAGGTTGGGACATGCCACTCCCATATGCAAGGACAAGACACCCAGATGCCTTAAATGCAGCTCAACCGAATGCAAGGGATCTTGCAAGGAGACAAAATGTTTACTCTGCAATAGTAAAGATCATATAGCTACAGACCAATCATGCCCTAAATGGGTGAAGTACAAGCACGAGGTAGAAGTCAGCTCGATTTTAAACGTATCGAACAGAGAAGCTTAGACAATTATAATTAAAAATATATATGAGGGGCTTGACCTCAAAAAGATAATTTCACAAATAAAAGAATCCCGGTCGGCGCTGTCTGTAAGGTTCTTATGAAACACACATATGCGCAAGTGGTGGCATCCCGGGAAAAAACCAATAAAAAAATCAACCAAACTAAACAAATCGTTTTTCCCACTGTGGAAAACTATGAATTACCCACCAAGCCTATAACCAACAACCCACTCAAGGCATCAGAACTTGAGAAGATAGTACATGATCTACAAAAAAAACCTCACGCTATTAGCGATTCAGGACTTCCAAGAAATAAATATGAATCTACTAGTGAAACTATCCGAATACTTTCTTAAGACAAAACAACAAAGACAAGAAAAGAAAGAAAGAACCGCAACCAAGCACGTCTAAAGCAATGACATAAAGACACTACATTTCTCCTGCTTACCAAAAATAATAAAGCTCTCAAAACCACTAAATTTGCACCAATACACTAATGTAAAGAGGTTACTCTTCCACGACATAAGTTACTTTCACGTCTTTGAAGCTTATATGTGCTAATAGCATCTTACTTTTTGCCATTTCATCATGAATTGGATTACTTTTTAATATTAATTATTATTTTAAATTTAAGACATAAGCGGCCCATCTATATGATGGACATTAATATTAATTAAATTTTTCCTGTAAATCATCCCATCTCAAAGAGGGTCATGAGTTACCTTCCTTATAACAATCCTTTTAAGTATTATTACTAACAATTCCCTTCGGTACCAATTTCTACTAAGCACCCACTGAGGGACAGTAGTACCTATCAATCATGAGTCACTGTATCTGGACACGATCGTTAAACGCTGGTCAAGAGTGCCGACTGGCCAGACCATTACATTCACAGCTCTTTTCTAGCTGTGGATATCCACAGTGTTTTCCAACTGTGGTTCCTGTAGTTATACAGGGTTGAGGTGGAAAAAAAGCTGTTGTTAGTGCAAGAAAACGCGTGAATTCTATATGTCAAGCTTGTCTGCTATCTCTCGACTTGTTTCCATTAACGCCTTTATTTTGTCGTCAGCAATAGTGGTTGGACGCCCAGTATGTGGTGTATCTTGCACATTAAAATTTCCAGAACAAAAGCCAGCAAACCAACGCTGACACTGGCGTTGAGTAAGGCCGTCCTCACCATAAACTTCAGACAATTTCTTTCGAGCTTGCACCGCATTGTTGCCCATTCGGAAGTAAAACAATAAAATATCCCGAATAATGCTCTCTTTGATTATCCATTTTCAAGTTTATTTTTAACCAACTTGTTGTTTAATAATGACGCTCAATTTTTGACTGAAGATAGTCTAAAGTCTAATCTTTAAAATTGTAATGTAAGCAACGCAATCACTACAACTTAAAATATGCAGTTCACGTCATTTATGAGGAAAAAATGACATGAATTATCGAACAACCAAATTCAAACATTTATGAATATACTAGATTGTGCCAAAGATGTAAATACGAAGAATCACATATGCATATCAATATTTTGAGATTTATTGTTCTCCAATTCTTAGTTTCTCTATCAAATCTGATACTTGTAAAAAACGAATGATCTGTGCAGGCCTCAGGTATTCAATTTGTCCTTTGGCAATAAGCTCTTAAAATCTCTTTTGTGCTTTAGAGCAAATCACCGTGACACATTTAAAAATTTACTGCACTATATCATTTACAAATCTGCACACTTCGATCGCAAAGTCAAAGTCAAAAACGCTTTATTCAATAATAATCGTTATAAATTTTCAAAGAATATAAAGCAAATTCCAGACAATAAAAATATTGTACTAAAACGTAATGGCCCAAATGGCAGTCTAAATTTATACGTTATCAATCAAAACTTTAAACCAAAGAAAAAACAATATACTCAAATTAATTAGTTATTATTTATTTTATTATTCAATTGGAAAAAGGAGAAAAAAAACAACCAACACTATTCAAAAATTAATTATAATACTCGTATTAACACAACAGTGAACTTTTATCCAACACCCAATATGTTATAACCTAATTCTAATCAAATTCAATCAAAAAATATATCTTACACTCGTCGTTTTCTGCGTGTGTTCCGAGTTTACAATCATGCACTGGAAACCCTGAAGCTCTTGCCTCGTTTGATGCAAAATATATACTATTTCTCATCATAGGCTCCAAGTAACGCTCCCGTTTTCTTGGTCCTGGATGAGTTTCTTGGTCCCGGTTTCCTTCAGCTGTCTTAATTAAGTGTATATGATGACTATGCATTAAGACTCGCTGAAAGCTGTAGTTGTTCCCTCTATTGCTGATAGGCCCATGTTCACTTTACTATTAACTCTGATCATTGCGGTTCTTGCAATCTACTCTCGTTATGATTTCTAAACCTCGCCCGCACAGACTATTACCATGAAGATGACGATTAGTCGCAAACAGCATGCACTGTTGGGCTGCTAGCATCAAAATTCGCCTGCCATATTCCCATAAAATATCATGGCTCTTGTGTATTCATGACTCGTTATTCCCACCTACTGAACAATGAGAGTCAAAGTCATAAGCGCTTTTTTCAATACTAATCGTTATAAATTTTAAAAGAACATAAAGCAAATTCCAAACAATAACAATACAAAAACTTACTGGCCCAAATGGCTCTCTAAATTTATACGTTATCAATTAAACACATTTTATCAAAAAAACTATAGCAAATTCAAATTAATTAAGATTATTACATATTTTATGATTTGATTGGAAAAAGGAGAAAAAACCCACCAACACTATTCCAAAATTATTTATAATTTTGACACAACAGTGAACTTTGATCCTATACCTAGTATGCTATAACCTAATTCTAATAAAATTCAATCAAAAACTTTATCTTATACTTAAAAAATTCTATCACAATATTCCTAACCTACGCGTTTAACCTTATCTCTAAACCTAATATAATAAACAAAACATATACCTAACCTATCCCTAATTTTTAACACAAATAAACAACACTAAATGTAGCAATAATGAGCTGAAACTCAAAAACTAAGTAACGAAAAACACAAAAACGGGAAATAAACACGAATAATTTAGACATTGTCATTCAGCCACCAATACCTAGATTGCCCCCCCTTTTAGCTCGATCAGCTTCAACGAATCTAGCAAATGAGCATCTCCATTGGAATTGTTGGTCTCGTGAACTCAAACTCGGAGGATATTTTATCTTCTTATCGGTGGCCCGTCTATATATGTTATATATAACTGGGACGCCGTCAGAATCAAAAACATCGATTCATGTCCAAATACACGAATGCTTCTAGAGGTACGAAGCCAGTAGTGAGGCAAGTCGCAATATACCCGTCTGTAGGGTGGAACGGCTGTGAAATCCAAGGGTTTTCACTCACAGTTACAGATCTTGCGAGATGATTCCGAAGAAGTTTCAATATGAAGATGTCGACTCTTGTCACTTCAGCAGTTTGATAAATTTATCTATTCGATATATAATGTTTCCAATCCGTCTCAGGCTTTCTGTACAAACTAGTACATGCACGAAGACATTTCCTTTCGAAAACTCTTAATTTTTCCATAGTACTAGCAAGAGTGCTAGTGTGCTAGTACAACCAGAGGGTTGTACCAGATCTGACATCCATATGTCAAAACTGGTCTAACCAGGGTCCTGTAACAGATTTGATTTGAAGTCGGAAACTTTTGCCTCTGAAAATATTTCGTTCCCTCTCTCAGGGTTTGGTAGATGAACCAATTCAAAATGTGTTCCAATCAGGGCAAGTTTATCCAACCCTTCACAAATAATCCTGTTTCCATTTCTATCCGGAGTCGTACTATCAATTTCGATGCCAGCCCTATCGAGAAGATTTATCTCATCACTAGTGACTTCAAGATTCGATACCTTCACTCGAGACTTCTTACGGAATATGCTATTCACTTTCGCAAAAACGGCATCTGGGTCCTGTGGGCTAATGCCCCTCAATTATTCCGCCCATTGATTGCTGACCTCACTCCTGAAGTATGAACAGATAAGATCCGGACATTCTTCAGGTGTCATTTCAACAGAGCCAACGAGGGATGGTTGTAGTCCAAATATCGCCGATAAATATTGTTGACGCGTGTGAGAAGATGTAGTGAATAAAGTTTCAATAAGTCCGTAAAGGACTGCAGTGATGTTCTGCTGCCTCGGCAGAAGAAGATGACAATATCTGCCGAGAATGCCCTCGTCTGGAGACGCGTGAATGCGCTGGCAGGCTAGCATTGCGGTGTCGTGGGGCGGGTTCATTTCCCCAGCACGAGGACCCACTACAAAAAAATTTCGTACTCACGAATTGGATGTTGCTCACGAGGCGACCGAAGTCGCAAAAAGCGTAGAAAACTACACCGAGGGAGATACTATTTGTTATGAAAACAAGAGGAACCTGAGAAGAAAGGCGACTTGGGGTAACCTCGTCATTACCCGACGAAGCTCATGGCCCACAAATGAAAGAGGGGCAACCATATATATTTTGTTGCAGTGGCCAGGTATTCCTCTTCTGAGTGGAAAACTCATACAACTTGAATTGCATGAACTTTCCCATCAGAAGGGGAGTACCTCGGTGACCAATTTATGCCATAGAATTATACAATTTGATTGCATAACGCTATGCCATAAAGAGGCACTCTGCTTGGGCCACTCAACCCGCGAGGTCACCTGAAACGAAAAGGATTAATTAAGTACCCGGCGGCTGGCTCATGTTTTTAGGGGGCAGCCTGCCACCGTACCGGGTCCTATACCCGGTCAGAGTTCCTCAGGAATGAAAAGACCGAAGGTTTTCTGATTCTAGTAATTCATTATTTTCATTTTTTTTTGTTCTTATAAAAATACTTATTTAAAAAAAAAGAAACCAAATTACGACAAGAAAGCAATTTAAAGAAAACCATAAGGCAAAAATGTGAAATCTATAGGAAAGAAAAATTTAATGCAAAATTTAAAATATATATGAAAGAATTAAATACAGAATTTAAAGTATATATGGAAAAAAAAGAATTAACTGCAACATTTAAAATATATATAAAAAAAAAAAAAGAATTAAATACAGAATTTAAAGTATATATGGAAAAAAAGAATTAACTGCAACATTTAAAATATATATGAAAAAAAAAGAATTAAATACAGAATTTAAAAATATATATGGAAAAAAAGAATTAAATACAACATTTAAAATATATATGGAAAAAGAGAAAAAAAAAGAATTAAATGCCAAAGTTAAGATATATATGGAAAAAAAAGGAATTAAATTCAACATTTAAAAAAAATATATATGCAAAATTAAGGCAACAAAAGGGTTCTCTCCCGCATGGTCCTCCGAGCGCTCGACGACGATGCAGATGGTCCTGAAATGCAATTTCCTTTTTAGCTGAACTAGAGAAACTTGGCGTTAATTCAATAAGAACTTTGGCAACTTTTCTTGGGTTTGATTTCAACAGGATTTCGAGTTTTCGTCTCAGATCGAACCGTTACACTTTGTAATGCCCAACACTGGTATGTAGATTCTGGCGTTTGTTCACTAGGTCACCGCCAGGCACTTGTCTAAATCAATTTCAAGACAACGCGATCGAAGGATGCGTTGCCAAAACACTAGCGCGGGAGCTCTTTCACTTTTCTGCTCCTTCAACGTCGTCTAACCCAAATGCATGCGAATCCTTCGCAACGTCTACGCTCGCCTCAAGTGGCAGCCAGCGAAAAACAGGGAGGATTCAATGTTGTTGTTTACAAGCGAAGAAACCGAGTCCTAGATATTAATTCCTGTTCCCGTTCTCAATTCCAATTGCTTGGGAGTCGTGGGCAGCAGTTTCACTTAATTCGCTGATTCTCAAGATTGTGTCCCGGAATAAGGCACTGGCGTTCAATTGATTGCATCGATGTGTGGGAGACGGAATGGTGCCCGGGATGCAGTCCAGTAAACTGTTTCCTGCTGGCGAATGTGATATGGATAGGGAGCTCGCACGATTGTGCCCTTTCGCTCGCTCCTAGTTAAGTGCAGGATGTACGTATGATGAGGATGAGTTGCGTGTGGTTTTCTTGTTTCCCTATGTAAAACTATTTTCTGCAGTTGCCGTTGCGTCGCACTACTTTCGGGTCAACTACTCGAAAACGCTTTCAGCTACTCAGAATTTTGGCCTTGCAAGACAGGAAGCTCCAAGTCACGTTTCGCGAGGGATTCCGCGAATCGTTCACTGCCAAAACAAACCAAACCAAATGGAAAACAAGAAACCGGTCGAAATGGTCGGGTTGGTCGGAGTTGATGTTCAAGTCCTTTGGCCTTTCAATGGAACCACGGAAGCGCGGAATACGCTGATTGCTTGTAGTCACGTAGGTCAGATCACCTCTCTCGCGGTGCGGGTTCAAAACTGTCGACCGCCAGGGAAGAACTGAAATGTGGAAGACCGTAAAGCAGCGAGTAATTTCATCAACAGCCAAACTACCGTTTAGTATGTCGCGAGCTGAACTCCCATGTGTGCAAGTCCGTCCTGTGCCGTATCCTCAGCACAATTCATTGCATCAGCAAAGGGGCAAAATTTGGCAAATTCGCGATGGACATGCGCTAAACAAATTAAACACAGGCAAGAAAATAAAACTACTAAACAACTATCGGGCACTAATTCCCAAACGTGGGTTATCTGAAAAATCTTTCTTCTCCTGCAATGACAACTGCAGCTGTCAAAAGTATTCCATCGTACCAGATCAATCTCAAATCGTCCCAGTTCGATTGCAAATTGTTCTAGTTCAATCTGAAATTGTTCCAGTTCAATCTGCAATCGTACCAGTTCGATCGTTTTAGTTGATCTGGGACATTTTATGCTTGAGTTTTCTTTAACCCTTTAACTGCTCGATTACTACAAAGAAGGCTTTTCAATCTTTTCAACCTTGCAATGGTTGGTGTTTCATATCCTTCCATATTGTTTCGATGTTTAATCTTGGGAACTACTTTCTCAATCGTTTTCATATTCAGCATCTCTAGCTTCGACAAATAGGATCTATTTCATCGTTAGTTAGATTCCTGTCATTAGAAACCATTGAGCAAGCGTTGTCATCATCAGAAGGAGGACATTGCTTCTGGTACTCTCGATTAAACTTCTTTTGAAGCTTTCCCCAGTCTGTTTTTTTGAAATCTAACCGATAATTTTCATGTTGAACTGGAATGAGGAATAGATCATCCCTTTGATGATTGATTTCCATTACGATTGTGTTATGGTGGCTATCATACGGAAGCACCTGCAGTTTCCGTTGAGGACTATTAAAGCTGGATTCAGGTCTTGCGTCAGCAATGCAGAGTTCCAAATATGAATTTGTCCTAGGGTATGTTGGGAACTCCGCCCCATATAGATTGCACCTGTATTCAATTTGGCTCTCTGTTATCCACGATTTCAGGAATACACCTCTTGGATTATTGGTGGCGTTCAGCTATGATGTATGCTTGGCGTTCAGGTCACCAGCAAGAATATAATAACTATGCAGCCTGTTCAATTCGAGTAATTCAAACAAGGAATTGAACTTGAGAATATTTCGACCAGTTGCATAGGCAGAGATAACGACGAGATTATCCCCACCTGGTAGTGAGATTTTGATAACGGACACTTCAAGAGATTCAAAGCTTTTGAATTTGACTTTTTCAATATTTTGGAAACAATAAGGTCTTCGAACCAATATCCCGGTGCCACCTCCCCCATCACCGTTTACCCTATCGTTTCTTACGAATTCAAAATCCTTAAATGTCATGGAGTGCCATGAATTGAGGTGGGTTTCAGTGAGAAGCATGATGTCAGGCTTTTGCTTACCAATGAATTCAAGGAGATAATCACGTCAATGTATAGTAACAATGGAGTTGACGTTGATCGAGATGAGACGAATCCTATCCATGGGAATGTGACTGGATGACAAATTATTTTGAGGCATTTGAAAGCCCTAAAAGCTGAAAGACAATTACTTATGAAATTCTTTGTAGCTACATGATTGAGTTGCAAATTTTTAATAATTTCTTCTGAAAAATTATTAGAGAAAAAAAAATGTTAGACGAAGGTGGTTTCGACGTGTGTACTAATTCTCATCGGGCCATCACTCTTATTAGATATACACCGGTGATGGCTATCATCATGCTTAGAGGTGAGAGAGTTATTTTAATTTTCCTACTTATGCGAACTCAATATGTTTTAAGTTTAGCAAAGACAAGCCCTTACAGGAGGAAATTTAACCTGAATATAATTCGTAGTTACAAAAACATATTGAGTTCGCATAAGTAGGATGAACATTATCCAGTTTTGATTTTCTATATTTTAGGAGGTTTTTACGTCTTGCAGCTTTATAGTTTTTGATGAAACCTGTAGATCTGGTCTCATTGTAATCTTCTCTATACGGGTTGAGTTTAGTCAGATAATTGTTCTTAGTTTCTTCAATATTTGCCTTTATTTTCTCATAATTTACTTGACCGCTTTGCACTCTTTTGGGGTACATTTTATTGTCGAGTGATACCTTTCATTATAGTTGCTGATAGCTTTTTGAATTGTACTTCTCACAGAGAGTTTTGTTATATCAATTGTTAAAGTTCTGAATTTTTCAAGTATAGTATTATGTAGCCTTTCAACATCAGCATTGGCTTATTACAATTGTTATAAGCCCAAGGAGTTTCGGGAAATAAATTTTATTCTTCAACGCTGCGTAAGATTCCTGAATTCCAGAGTGAATACTTTCTCTTGCATGATAAAATGCAATTTGGTTTCTGTTTCGATATCTTTTGTTCTTAGTGAACATCTGAAAAATTTTACTGAACTCTTGCTTGGGAATAATTCCCTAATTTTTTGCTGTACAATATTGTACTTACTATCATCTCATTCATTGTAGATGCCTATTGTACCTTTGTTTACATAAGTTTTAAGAATATGATTTAAATTTTCAAAATCATGTTCGGATATATACATATATTATTCGTTTACCATGGATGATTTCAAACTCCATGGTTTTATTGTTTGTAAGGATAAATTGTGTCTTATATTTGTTGACAATTTCCAGTTTTATTGGGATGTGATCTAGTAATTCCTCTTCTGCAGAGTGTATCGTGGCCAGATCTGAACATTCCTCATTTTCCATATTCAAAATACCTACATCAGAATATGAATTGGCTTTGCGGCTATCTATTTGAGAATCTTCTTTTTGGGATTGCTGATGTTTAATCCTACAGAGGAAATCAGCTACTCTATTTTCCTTGCCTTTTAAATATTCAATATCGAATTGATATTCACCTAGTTTTAACAGCCAGCGTTGATGACGTGGTCATAGATCCTTGCCTTTACACTTGGCTTGTAAAAATTTTATTGGCTGATGGTCTGTATAGATCACGAATTTATTTCCATATAAGTAGGGCCTAAAATAGTTAACGGACTACATGATTGCAAAGAATTCCTTGTCAGTTGCTGAATAGTTTTGTTCGTGGTTATTCAGTGCACGTGATGCGAAACACACAGGATGTCCGTTTCTCGACAACACTGCACTTAAGGCGTAGTTAGACGCATCTGTTGTTAATTGAAATTGTTTATCGAACTGGGGAAAATGAAGAGCAGGATATGTGCTAATAAGTGCTTTCAATTTTTCAAACGCTTCTATGTAATTTGGATCTTTGGTATTGATTTTCGAATTTTTCTTTAGGTATTTTGTTAGGGGTTGTATGACCCTCGCATAATCCCTAATGAATTTGCGGTAATATGCTGTGGCTTCTCAAAAGTTTTTAAGTTCTTTTTCTGGTTTTGGAAGCTCAAGTTTTTGTATTGCTAGCATTTTTTCCCGGAATTGGTTTTAAGCCGTCTTTAGGGACCACGCGATCAAAAAAGGAAGTTTCCTTTTGCATAAATGAACATTTATCAATTTGAATTTTTCACTGATGTTTTTCTAAGGCTTTGAAAATTTGTGTTTTGATTTGATATGCTCTTCAAGTGCAGAATATTGGCACATCGTCAACATATACCACACAGCATTTGTTAATAAAATCCCGGAAGATATCATTTGTAATGAATTTTTCTGTCTAAATTGTGCGAACGAAGTCGGAACCCATCTCTCATCGGTTTTAGACGTGAAGTCTGAGTCGTACCAACGAATGGTACCAATCAGTCAACCAGTTCGTGCACCCGTAATCCATTTCACGGTGACTGCTTGTCGGCCAGCTAGAACGGAGAGGATTTAGGTCGCAGGTCTTAAAATGGATTACGCTCGATTACGTATTTCAGCCACCATTAAATGCCCGTTTCAAACGCGCCGAAAACACAAACATACGGAAGAGAAACCTACTTTACTTTATTCTGTATTCATTCATCCCTTCAGTCAATTACAAAAAACTAATTTCCATTTCGCGCACCCGTTGTTATTATTGTGTTTGTCATTTCAACATATTTACAACTGATGATAAATCTAACGCAGATAATCTGATACACCTCTCAAAATCTTTGTTTTATATATATACGAGTATATATATATATATATATATATATATATATATATATATATATATATATATATATATATATATATATATATATATATAAATCTGATCAAATTATAATATCCATTGCTTGAAGTCAGAATACAATTTCCTGATTTTCTGGAATGTAGGGTTTACAGGTACCTAACAATTGTCATTAGATGTCGGTATTTAAGAGATTGCTATTTATCTTGATAGAAAAAGTAATTTGTGTGACCCGTATCCATTTCATCTAACTGATAAAGGTTTATCTTAAGTCTATCTGAAAAACATAATTTCCTCATTTCTTTTTTAAGTGTCTTTCTGTGAATTTTTGGTTGTAGCCTTCTACTATCTAAATGATAGAAATAAGATACATTGGAAAACGATAGGGCACTACTATTTAGGCTTACATTGTTTTATAAAATTTGCACCAAAATTCACGTCACCTTTTATTCTATTCCCCTTACAGAAAATTAAATGTTACGGGAAATACAACCGTATTCACCTTCTTCAACTGCTTAATGTTATGTCGTGTTACATCGGCTAATTGAACTTGAAGATATAGCACCAAGGTACTTCTGGTAATGCTTTTTGCCATGTTATCAGGAATTCTTCAATGCGAAACTTAAGACTGGGCTGTTATATATTTTGAGCAATCAAACGCGCAACAAGTTCTTCATTGTAATGGAATTTAGAGTTGTTTTCATCCGGGGCCGCCTAATTATCAAAAATGCCTCCGACTATAGTTTTCGGTGCAATACCTTCTAAAGCATCTATCATAACGTCACGATCGATTTTATCTAGTTGTCAATCAAACCTAACATTATCATTAATATTCGGTACTCATAATCATATTCTAGATCACGCAGGTAACCATCAATCTCAATTGCCCGAAAATATTTGAGGAGACCATCATATTCTACACTACACTTCTACACTGAACTGTGTCCAACAGTTGATCTTACGAAAAGAGTAATTTTTGCTCTCCGCAGTATTTATTTTCAGGCCCTGAATACCTAGTCATTTGTAACAACTCTCCGAGTTTTTTCGATCGTGGCTTTATTTGCCGGCATTCTAAGTATTCATGGAAAATTTTCAAAACATCACCGCGTTCTAACTTCCGATCAACGGACACTTGCTCTTCGTTGCTATTGTTCAGACTTCGGTCAATGGAGCGGCTACCACCTTTAGGACCTTTCAGCGGAGACGTGCTTGTTGCTTGTGCAAATTTCACATTTGGAACTAACAACAAACTATTTGAAATTTCGGCATCTTTTACTGCGTACGTTTTGTTTCCGTACATAGAACAACTTTATCGCGGAGTCCTTCCTTGATGAGTGATCTTTCCATCCGGATAATAAACAGCCTGAGTAATTTGTGTTACATTTCGTTCATCCAATTTCGCATGTTAGATAACAGATTTGACATCGTCCAGATTCCTTTCATAGCTTTCCTGAAAACAGTTCTCATGCCCGGGTTATTTAAATTTCGGGGTTATGTCCACTGTTTTGCAATTCTTGTTGCGAGTCGTGCACTTAACTTGCAACGACCTTTTTGATTCCTTTAGTTTTTTTCCTTCGCCTACCACGAGGCGACACTGCCTTGACAGTTTCCACCGACTCCAACTCCATCAGCTTTGGGTGACATTCTTCGACTCAAACTGACGTAGGATGGGAATGTCATCCAAAGCTGACGTTCGCTCGAAAGCCATATGGCAGCGATGCGCATGTGTGCGAGCCGGCAGTGGCGTAGGGTCGACTCATTACACATTCATTAAGCGCTGAAAGGTTGCCGGAGCATTTTTCAGCCCGAACGGCATCCTAACAAACTCATATAGACCATGTGGTGTGACGAACGCCGTTTTATGACGATCTTCTTTGGAGACCAATATTTGGTGATACCCTTTTGCCAAGTCAATCGTGGAGAAATAATGTGCTCTCCCTAATCTATCCAAAATAGACTCGATGTTTGGCAAAGGAAATTTATCGTCAACTGTGATTTCATTCAGTCTACGATAGTCTATGACGATTCGATATTTTGTTGTATCAGAATTATCAGTTTTCTTGGGAACGACTATCAAAGGAGAGGAATATCTTGAATTGCTTCTTTGGATAATACCTTGACTTTCCATCTCTGCGATTTGTTTGCGAACTCTTATTCATGTTTTGGGGGATACCTAAATAATTTTGCATTAATCTGCTTGTCTGTTATGGTTTTAATTTCGTGTTGGATGGTCGGGGTACTTGTTAGTTTATCTTCTTAAAAGAATATAGTTTCGAATCGTTTGAGAACTTTTAATAGTTCTCTGTTTTCTTCAGAATTTAAATGTTCTAACTTAAGTCTGTTTAGGAAGTAAGAACTTGATGCGTCTAAGTGAGCAACTTCATGAAATGTGTAGGGAGTATTTAAAAACCTAATCGATTGACCATTTAGGGTGATCGTCCCTTCTTCGAAATCAATAATTGTTCCTAAGTTATTTAGGAGATCTCCTCCAATTATAAATACGTATTTTCTTTTGTTTAAAGTTTTAACTTTCCACCTGATCATAGCTTTATGGGAAGTCTAACTTAGCAGGTACTGGAGCGTGGACTTCATATTCAAAAACGTCTTTTTTGTAATCGACGAGAGACTGGATTAATTTTGGTTTCCGAAAAATTTTAATGGAGTCATCAATGAGACTAAATGAGGATCCCGTATCCATCAATGCCGTAAATTGATAATTTTTGAGATTTATTTCAATAAGAGGTAAATTATCCGAGGCTAATCGATAAAAAATTTTTCATTATTATCCGCATAATTAATTTTTGGACATTGATTTGAGTCCGCTTCTACATAGCCTTCTGGCTAATTTCTCGCATTGGTTATTCCATTGGTTCTAAATAACCTTGAACTTGGCGAGAATTTTGCCCACTAACAGATAAATTATTTTGCCTGTAATTATTGGAGCCTGTGGGGGGATTTTTAAATGTTTTCCGCCCAGGACTTTGATTACCATTATTATTAGTGTTGGTAATGTTCGTTCCTCTATTCTGACCGCTTGAATTGCTAAAATTTCTAAAATTATTTTTACATTGGTAGTTTGCTTGAAATTGTCCTTGAGGATTAGTAGAGCTGTCATAATTTTTACAGTTTTGTCTGTTTTCATCGTTATTAGTGTTATAAGTTTTTTGTCTGATTATTGTTATGGATATTTTCAAAATTTGGCTTGTACTCAGTTTGTCTGTGGTTGAGTTTTTGGTTTTTACGGTCATAATAGATTTTAGAAGTGTTTGTATTAAATTTTGAAAACTTTTATTTAATTAGACATTTGTTTCACTTTAAATTCAGGCCTAATGCAACAATCTTCAAAGCTCCTCTCTTTCATTATTTCTAGTATTCTATTAATATCTTGTGGTAAATAAATGTTTTCGTATGAAACACCCTGAACCATTTCTTTTACAGTATTAATGAGAAGAGAATTTACACTAGTTAAATCGACTTATGGGGAATCTTTCTAAAATATCTTCTTTTAATTTTTTGTAAATGTAAAACAAGATCACTTACATTGTTTGCCTTCAGGTTGCAAATTTTCCGATATATCTCCGCTGGTTCCGTGTCTGGTCTGTAGAGATGTTTGACCGCCTTTTTTATTTCTTCCCAATCGTCTGTTCTTTCCGTGTTGATGGTTCCTTGTTTCGCTTCTCCCTGAATTTTCTCGTAAAAATCATTCTTGTTGCCGCTTCTCTTGTTACATCATCGTTGATGCTTACCAGGTGCTTACAATGAAACCGTTGATTGTTATCTCGGACGTGCCCGAGAAATTCGACATGTGTCCTATTTCCTTGAGAATATTTTCCCGTACTCTAGCGTCGTTGTTTGCCATTGCTCTTGCGTTATTTTCACGCTCGAATCTTAATTGTTGAAGTGCTTCAGCCAGTTGGGCTATTTGACCGTCTCGCACTTGGATCTCGTGTTGCAATTGTTGTATTTCTTCTGCCATCACTTCCTTAGATATTTTCATTCTTTCGTAATGAAGGTCACATAGTTTTTTGTTCATTCACTTTACTCACTAGATTGATATATGATTTTATATTTTAGTTCATTCACTCACTAGATGTAGTTTAAAGGGTTATTTTATTTATTTATTTTTTTTTAACTTTGGGATTGTGAACAGCCTCATTCACAAAATTGAGGATTTTTTAGACTTAATCTGATCCCCCAAATTAATTTTATATATGTTTATATGGTTTTTAATATTAAAGTTTAAAACACGGGTTTGAATTAACTGACTCAACACACTTTTTACACTTTTAACTAAACTTTTATTACACGTTTCGTACGCTTAGAGTACCGGTTACAGACTGGGGGTGACGCCGTGGATACGGCTTCCCTAAATAGTCAAATTTTGCTGACACTATGTCTGGATTAGACATGTGTCGTTTTAGAAATCATCTCGTTACATTTTCCATAATAAGGTAAATGCAACGTCTGCAAAAGTTCTTCAATAGTTTTGTGAGATATATTTGTTACCCTGTACATGACTAGCTTTGAGCGAGCATGGGTGTTTTCAGTCTTACCTGCACAAGATTGGTAAGTCACTGTCTCTCGATTGTCGGTTTTGCCCAAGAGAGGAAGATAATGCGTGCACAAAATGGAGCAGACCACGAAGGGACCTCTACTGGGAGACGGGAGAGCTCACCCCGGATGTATAGTCGCGGTGATGCTCGAATCGGTTGAAAAATGGAACCAGGTGGCACCTTATGCTTGGGCAGTCCTAAAAGATAAAAGGGACTCACAGCAGCCGGGGGCGTTAGGACTGGAGGATCGCTTGTATGGCAATTCTTCTTCCCCTCCCGCTAGAAGAGGGATCCCCCAGCTTGAAGGCGACGGGAGAGCTCACCCCGGATGTATAGTCGCGGTGATGCTCGAATCGGTTGAAAAATGGAACCAGGTGGCACCTTATGCTTGGGCAGTCCTAAAAGATAAAAGGGACTCACAGCAGCCGGGGGCGTTAGGACTGGAGGATCGCTTGTATGGCAATTCTTCTTCCCCTCCCGCTAGAAGAGGGATCCCCCAGCTAAAAAACGAGACCTGGCCCGAAGTAATGTGTCAAACGGTTCCAGGCTGGGTTTTCGGGTTGACAGGGGAAGTGTTTAGTGGGTAGTCCAGTCGCCTTCTTTCAAGCATGGGAGTCCCATACTCAGTGCGTAAATGACATTTACCTCCCAACCACAAAAAAAAAATTGTAGAATACAGCATTGGCAAGCGTGGATACTTATGTTTCCGACGTGCTACGGAAGCCAACGAGAGGTTACATAGTCGCCATGCGTTACAAACCTGTTACTGATTCCAACCCAGCAATTTTAGTCGTTTTAGGAATCAGGGTCGGAAAATCTAGAATACCCATTCGTTTGGCGTTTTGACCCAGAAAGCTGCGGCCGCTTTACAATTTTGTTTGGTTCTCGCCACCTAACTGATACACAGCCTGATTCTCAAGGTTTTCGAAGATTTTGATGTTGCTATCAATTGTTTTTAATTCTAATAATATTCAAAATATGCAACTCATTTATGTAGCTGCAAACAATTCCATAAAAAGTAATTTAAAAAAAGCTATCGGAGCCATCCGAAAGAGTGATCGATATCCGCGCGACGTTAGAAAAGCTTCAATGTAGAGCAAATTTGTCGTATAGATTTACATTAAGTTGATGTGAAAAGGGTGAAACGATCCAATTAAAAAGTTTAGCTAATACAAGTACTTACAAGAGAAATTTACCCTGAATATAACTTGCAGATACAAAAAACATATTGAGTTTGCATAAGTAGAAAAATTAAAATTAACTCCCTCACCTCTGAGCATGGTGGTCGCCATCACCGGTGTGTATCTAAGAGTGATGGCCTGAGGAGAATTAGTGCACACGTCGAAACCACCTTCTTCTAACATTTTTCTTCTCTAATAATTTTTCAGAAAAATTATTATTCAAAATATGCAACTCATTTATGTAGCTGCAAACAATTCCATAAAAAGAAATTAAAAAAAAATCTATCGGAACCATCCGAAAGAGTGATCGATATCCGCGCGACGTTAGAAAAGCTTCAATGTAGAGCAAATTTGTCGTATAGATTGTTGATGTGAAAAGGGTGAAATGATCCAATTAAAAAGTTTATCTATTAATATGGTTTGCATATACTTTACTTTGTTATCAGGAACTGAACTTTGAGTCTGCATTTTACTTGTAATGTACAATAGACATTAATATCCTTATAATACACTAAATTCGCAAATTTATAATTTAAATGCTATTCATTAATCTTCATTAATGCTACTTGACATTTTACTTACCCGCACTGCAATTTCATCACATTCCCGCGTATTATGGTTGGCATGGTTTTGTAATGCTTCTTCTAAAAAAAAGTATTTGATAATTTCTAGACTTTTCATTTTCAGTCAATCATGAGTTTCATGGACGACGCACCAGAGGGCATCTTGTATATTAGTTTCGGTGCTAATTTAGAAGTCGACGACTTGCCAAAGGATAAATTTGATGCGCTTATTGATGCTATACGCGCTGTTAAAGGCCGCTTGCGTGTTTTGCTGAAGTTACGGAGCTTTGATTTAGAAGATCAACCAACTCATACGGTTGTTGGCCCATGGCATCCGCAACAAGAAATTTTAGGTTGATATTGAATGTGATTCGATTAGAATTGAATCGAAGCATTTAGATGGAAGGGAGAATATATTTTTAAGTGAAAAACCTCACACTAGTCATTATTAGTTGAAATTCATATAATCATCCTAGCATCTAAATGCTTCTAATTCTTAAAACGAATTCACATAACAATTGATTGCTTTCATTAAACATCTATTCTTCTGCACTATAGCCCATCCCAAATTAAGAGTGTTCATATCAACGGTAGGTTTGATGAGCATGATGGAATCAATAAACTATGCCGCACCAGTTCTGGGTATACCAATTTTCCCCGAGCAAGAATTAAATATGAAACGTTTGGAAGGCTTGGGTATGGGAGTGCGAGTTAATTATGATAATTTCACAAAAGATAGTCTAGTCGCGGCAATTAATGACTTGCTAGCGAATCAACAATACAAAGAAAATGCCCAACGAGCATCAAGACTATTTTCAGATAAACTCAACTCACCAATTGATTTGGCTGTTCATAATATTGAAATGGTGTTAAGAACGGGTGGAGCTACACACTTGAGATCAGTGGCTACAAAATTGAGTTTTATACAAATCGAATTGATAGATGTATCGTTAATCATTTTATTGGGAATTGTGATGATAATTGCAGTGCCTTCAATTATAATTTGTGTAATTTTAAGACGTAATAATTCTAAGCGACACGCTCAAGCGAAACGTGGATTAAAGAATGGCGTGAATTTAAGTTTAAGCGTTAATGGTAAGAGTAAGAAAAAGAAACAGAACTAGTCACACGTTTGTGAAGATTTTTGGAAACGTTTTAAATAGTTAGTGATATCGGTCAAATGTTGTATATTGAAATGAGATGTTATTGTTCTTTTGTACTTAAAAAATGAATAAATTGTTGCACTAAACGCATGTGTCGTTAATTCTTACAAGATCAAATTAAAAATATCCATTTTTTCTAATTGATTATATATAAAAGGATTTTCACAGACAAAATCCAGCTTGATTTCAATACCATGTCATATTTCAAAGAGATTATATCAAACTGGTAACTATAAATTAAATTTCGTCATTGATTTTGCAATTATACTGTAACAAAATTGCATGGGAAAATCAGAATTGCTAATGAAATTAAAAAAATACACGCATCATATTAAATCATGCAGAAACCTCATGTAATATTATACTTTCCTCTGGAAAACCGCTAGAATTCCTCAACTATGCACATATTTCCACTCAATTTGTCCTCTGCCACGAATATTTAATTACGTTCAGGAGCTCCCTAGATGAAATACATCTTCCAAGATAGTTCACGTTGTACATGAACGAGTGTTATAAATGATTGGATGGTGAATGGGCAAGTGTTAAGACATTTCATTTATGTTGATTATTTACCACGAGTTGTAATAGTACGTTTTTATTCTTGCATGAAGAAGTAGGAAAAAAAAAATAATTGGTATCAGATATCAGGTATAAGCACGCACGCATCAGACATACGCGACCACTTTAAATAAGGTATATGTATCATGTTGCAGATGCAGTGTGTTCTACACGTTTTTTCCTTTCGTTTCACTGTGGGGAACACGGAAGATATTGATGCAAAATGTATCACTTCTCGTTGATGAAATATATTCTATTCATGCAATGTGAAAATGCTCATCAGAATTATTACGAGTAGAAGTTGAGTTCGTTTCAGATAACTAATATTTCAGGACAAGTTAAATTACAATAAGTTCACTCTTTTAAATTCATACAGATGTGTTTGAAATTTTTGGAATCGCAATTGAGAAGTTAGGAAAAAATCGTTAACGTGCGAAAAGTCAACTGTAATTATATTGATGTTCAATTTCACAACTTTCTAGGTTGAATTGCATGTCAAAATATTTAACCCTACACATCTTCTTCTTCTTCTTCTTCTTCTTAGCACTACAGCCCCTCTCGGGCCTTCGCTTCCTGCAAATAGCGCCTCCAACTGTCTCGGTCCATTGACCGCGTCCTCCAATTTTGAAATCCGAGCAGCGATGAACTGTCTTCGTCGATCGAGACAGACCAGCGTTTCCTCGGATTCCCCACTGGTCTCCGGCCTTCAGTTCTCCCAACGAATACCTTTTTGGGTATCCGTTGTTCGTCCATACGATTCATGTGGCCAGCCCATTGCAGCTTCTGCAGTCTTACAAACGTTGAGACCTCCGGCTCGTCAAAAAATTAAATACAGCTCATGGTTGTATCGAATTCGCCATTGGTCCCCGTCTAGCTTCGCTTCGATTATTCGCCTCAGGACCCGTCGCTCAAAGGTGTTCAATATATTTGCGGATGCTTGGGTTAGGGTCCATTTTTCACACCCATAACATAACACAGGTCTTATCACAGATTTTTATACTTGGAGCTTTGTTTTCCTGTGTATGCAGCTGGTCTTCAAGATGGTCAATACTGAATAAAATATTTTATTTGCGAGCTGTATTCTTCGACGTATTTCGTCTCTCTCGTTGCCCGTTTTCGTTATTTTTGCGCCTACATACACAAATTCGCTAACATTTTCGATGCTGTATTCGCCAAGTGTGATATTTTGTGTACTTGAGGTATTTTTCCTCGACTGCGTCATGAGCTTTGTTTTATTTTCACTGATTTGTAGCCCTACTAGCTTTGTTTCGCTGCCGAGATTCAGGAAGAGTTCTTTGGCAGTTGTTAATGGCCGTTACAAAATGTTGATGTCGTCCGCATAGGCTACTAGTTGGCTCGACTTATATAGTAATGTACCTCGCGTATCGACAGGTAGCTTCCGTATGACGTACTCCAGAGCCAAATTGAATAGCAATGGGGCCAGCCCATCTCCCTGCTTTAGTCCGATATTTGTGTCAAAGGCATCGATAAGTTGGTTATTGATGCGGACTTGGGAGGTCGTCGATGTCATTGTCATTTTGGTAAAATGGACTAATTTGGCTGGCATGACAAAGCAAAGCATTATTTGGTACAGTACGTTACGATCAATACTGTCGTATGCTTGCTTAAAGTCAACGAAAATTTGGTGTACGCCTATGTTGAACTCCCAGCACTTATCACGTACCTGCTTGACTGTGAACAATTGGTATATCGTCGATCTGCCTGCTCTAAAACCACCTTGATACTCCCCAATAATACTGTTGGTGTATGATCCGATTTTATTTTCTAAGATTTTAGAAAATATATTGTACGCCGTACAAAGTAGTGATATGCCTCTATAATTTTCGCACTGTAGCTTGTCACCTTTTTTGTGGATAGGGAATATATGTTAATTGATTGGCTCCACTCTTTCGGCATATGTTCTTGTTGCCAAATGTGCTAGATGACTTTGTGAATAGCTTGATGAACACTACTGCCACCATATTTGATGAGCTCCACTGGAATCTCATCAATGCCCGGCGCTTTATTATTCTTTTGGGCTTTGATGGCGGAAAAAACTTCGTCCAGTGTTGGTGGGGCCAATAAAAGCTCTCCGCAGATATCTATAGGCTCCCATGTTCTGGAGCTCTGCGGAGGATTAAGGAGGTTCTTGAAATATGATGCCCATCTTTCCTTAATCTTGATTTCATCAGCGATGATATTGCCGATGTCATCACGACAGAGCGTGGTTTTGGGCTGGTAAACACGTCTCAGGCTTTTCACTACTTTCTATGCTTGTCTTGTGGTGTTGCTCGCTAAACTTACATCTATACTTCTCAATTGGTCGTCATAGTATTTTCTTTTCTTAATCCTAATTATCTTATTCGCTACACTTCTGAGATTTTCATAGTGTTCCCTCTTCGTCCTGGTTTTTCTAACTTCGTATTCAATGTACGCCTGATTCTTTTTGTCTAACGCATTCTGGCACTCCTTATCGAACCAATCATTCCGCTTGTGCCGGGCTAGACGTCCGGTCGTCTGTTCTGCCACGGTTCTAATAGCCGCTTTCACTTCCATCCAGAGCTCGTTGCTCGTCTTTAACGATGCGTCTGATAAGATGGTAGCCAGCTGGTTGTCGAGGTTCTGCGTGAAATGTCTAGCCACAGACGCCGTTTGGGGCCTTTCAATGTCAAATTTTTGTAGCGGGCTGGTCTTAGCCGAATATGCCTTTCACATACGACATCGATAGTTTAATTTGATCAAGTAATGATCTGAGTTACAATTGGCTCCTCGGTATGTACGGACGTTTTGTGTGTTGCCATCCGTTGATACCCAGGTCATTTTATGAATGCGTCACTAAAAATTAACTATATACACGGTTGAACCATTCACATAAATCTTCATCGATTGCATTTAATCCGACTAAATCCTCTGGTTTCATTTAATATTCCATAAAACATTATGTGCAGTTCAGCATTAGAATCAGCGACATCCTAAACATTCATCTTTTCACGCCGTTCATTCACAGCAAAATTATGCGTTTGTTTTAATTTGATTGCTTTTTCTCAGTCCGCACTTACAGCGAAAAGAAAAGATTCTCAATAATTGCCCAAAATGGCTAATAAATACAATAGTTTCCCGACTTCCCATTAAGATTGCTTAACTTTTTCATCGTCCCACTAAGACTACCTGTTCACTCAAGACTGATCAAGAAATACACAAGTGATCATTCACTCTTGCTCACGACGACGGGGGAACACGGGTAGCTCCCGAAAATCAAGAGTAGTTACTAGCGCGCCACAACACGCACAATTTTAATTATTTAGGTACACCATCATCAGAACACAACCACAATCTTTCTGTAAATAATAGTATTCGATTTAATATTATTTATCAACATTTGTACTTTAAATTTCTCCAAATTGCGGGAAGTCAAATATATTTGGAAGCCATTTCACACGCCGTTACGATCGCGCACACAATCACTTGGAACACTCTTAGCCTCTGAATTTAGCTTTTGATCAGTGATGTACAATACCAAAAATGCTTCGTCTCACAATTTCTAACAACGTAATGACCACGACGAGACAGCTGTTTCTTTTTATTCCCGCACAAGAATCTCATTCCGCGAAAAATTTTTCTCCACACTTGCAAAACTAAATCCAAGAACTTTCTGTCAGTTACAAAAAGTCCATTCGATCGGAAACCTTTCTGCCTGCACTGGATGACGATAGTCATTGTTGTCAGAATTTGCATAACGATTGGTATGCAAAGTGTAATACGTGTACTTGTACGCACAACACCCAATTATTTTGGATGAATCCAACAATAGGTGAACGAATGAAATAGCGGCAAACCGTCGAACCGACAGACTCCGCAAGCCGCTCTCCTGCTCGTTTATTATGGGTTATATGTGGTCAGTCTGCATATTGGGAGCAAAAATATTTTTGCGGCAGGAAAAACAGGCTCGCTATCAATGGTTCTTTCGAGGTTTTCGACGGCGAAAACCACGATTGAAAATTCGCACAAAAACCACACATTAAATTTCAAAATTTGAATCGCAACTCCCTTCGATGTTCCAAAACTCCGCCAAATCTGAGTTATTGTTGCGCAAGTTCTCGAACTTCTCCCTCGGCTTGCTTGTGGTTTCGCGATCTCAAGCGGACTCCCCCTTTGTTGCTCGTTGTCACCTTGCGGGACCACTTGCAACGGCAGATGACGAGCCTCCCACTCATTCCGCTGCACACTTGCCTTCGCCAATGCAATACGTGCATGTGCAGCGGGAAAAGATGTTGCTATATCCGAGTTTTAATTGCAGATTTGAATTTTTTTAAGGTATGAATAATAATATAATAAAAAAATTTAAGAAATAATAGGAAAAGGTAAAAATCATAAAGAATATAACTATAACGCAAAGTCTAAATTTAATATAGAAAAAAAAAAAATGATCCAAAATATATATTTAATAAAAATAAAGAGAAATCAAAAATGTTTTCTGATTTATAATTATAAAATGAAATTGTAAAAAAAATGTCTTTTTTGAATCTGCAATTAAAATTTCGGATAGGTGTTATGAAGGGTTTCGAACAGTTTACTTAGGCGATTGCTCGATTACTGCAATTCCTATATGTGATTGAATATATTTAGGATTTATTGAGGACTGGGAAGAATAAAAAAAAAATGAATTACTAGACAAAAATTTCAGTCTTTCCATTCGGATTTTGAACCTGACCGAGTATGGGACCCGCCAAGTTGGCTGGCCCCTCTACTATAATGAGCTAGCCATCGAGCGAGCTAACCCCTTTTGAAGCGTTACAGATACTCTTGCAGGGTAAGGTGGCCCTACCGGTCGCATGCCTATTTATGGGATAGGGTTATGTGATTCCCTCACATAATCCTATGACATAAATCTGCCACGCTTATGTTTTTTATATAAAGAAAACATTCATTCAAATTATGTTTGTATTAGTCTTTCATTTAAATGGAAAATATGGCCACACTTACATTTGGATCTTGATCCGGCTGGAGGGTGCGACGGGGCACCGCATCCACCTGGATGCATCACTCTTATTTGGGGGCCATAAGTACCGTCAGTAGAGACGAAGTCCAATCATGTCCGTCTGTTTTCTCCCGGCCCGGTTTGTCCTCTGAGTCAGCAATTTTTGACCCTTAGTAGGTTACCTCATTCTCGGCTTCGGTCGATATTCGTTCGAACTTTTTCAATTCGTGAATGCGAAATTTTTTTGTAGTGGGCCCTTGTTCTGGGGGAAAGAACCCGCCCCACGACACCGCAACGCGAGCCTGCCAGCGCATTCACACGTCCTCAGACAAGGCCAATCTCGACGGAACCCATCATCCTCTCGCCGAGGCAGCAGACCATCGCTGTAGTCGGATATTTATATCTACCTATTTCACTACATATATTCAATCAAATTTATAAATTTTTGATAATATATATACCTTAAAGTAGTTACAAAAAACGACTTTCTAATATACTGAATGAAATTTAATAAATTGTGATAAATTTTTATAGAAAATGAAAATAGAACTGCAAAAGTATTCGAGAAATGTTAAAAGAAAGTTCACAATAAGTTTTGTTTGTTAAATAATATTCTCATTTTGATTTCTTCAGCGAGTAAATTAGAATAAGAATATTATTAGTAGGTAATATTGAATGCAATAACATTAGCATATATAAATTTGTATTATTTAAAACTTTGGATGTTCGTAGCAAGAAAAACTAAACTAAATTTTCATTGAAAATCATCAACGCTCGAGCCTTATTATGAGTGTCACTCACCGAAAACTATAAAAATACGAGTACATCAAGCTAATATCACTATCTTCCGATCCTTATATCACACACAGAAAGGACTCATTGATTGTTTTTAAGATGTGTATTAATTGTTTATTTGATTGTTTTTATATGTGGATTAATGTATTAACAAGTAGCTTTCTAGGATATACATTCTCTTAAGGTAGATGTAAATAATCAAAAAACGAAAAAAGGAATCCTAATAATTTTCATTTATTTCAATCAATCAGACTTATCAATAAACAAATATGAATTGCTAAGTTATGTTAATACAGTTTTTCGTTTTCAGCAAACTCGTTCTTTTTCAGTGGGAAGCAACGGCGAAGGCGAGTATGCCGCCGAAGGGCGTAGGGTTTCGGTAATCCGCGAATGGTCAGTTTCGGGTTGCGGTCGGTACGCGCGTAATTTGGTTTTGTGTTTTTTTAGAGTAGATTGTTTCGGTTTTGAACTCGAGTAGTTTATTTCGGGCACCGCGTCGATAATATTCGGGAGTGCCTATTTTTGGTTAACGGTTTTTTGTGGTTTTTTTCCTCGTATCGAAAGGAAAAGGAACGATGGTAAAGTGCGTTAAAGTCGAGACGGTGGAAGTCGTTCAACGCGTTTTAAATTGGGCATTTGAACCGGTTGCTGATTTTTGTATTTTGGACTTATTCTGCTCCCGGAAGACTTGCGACCGAAATTCCTTCTGAACTAGCTAGCCAGCCAGCAGCCAGCTTGTAATAGACTAAGAGTGTCCGGAATTGTCGACCTGATGGGTACAGTCCATTTACCATAGAGCTTTAAGATATAGAGAGAATGATAAGCCACTTTTGCGTCGTAACCGCCCTCTTTTTACAAACATTTACAAAAATTTACAAATACCAACAAAATTTTAACAGTTTCGTAGATATTTTGGGGTAACGGACCTGTAGCAATCTATGCATTTGTGGCGCTGTAAGAATACATCGAATATGTTTTCTCGGGTAAATCATTTATCAGTAATAAGTTGAATTCATTTTAAAAAGTTTTAGCTTAAAAGGAGTAGTCTCGAAAACGTTTACTCAAACGTCCACGTTGGATTTGCATTAATTTTGAAAACTTTAAATCTGCATGAATATGAAATCAATAAAAATTATTAAGCTCCTTTTTAAACTACAAAATAAACAACACGCCTTATTGATTCGTTCTTCAATCCTGAGGCTCCATAGCAGCGTATGAGTTATTTGCAAGTATCAAAATCAGACAAAAGCTAAGCAATATCTTAAAAAATGCTTTGTAGTTTCTTAGTAGTTGGAATGTCAACGAAAATGTAACTTATTTTATCTCAACTATTGATTAAATCATTATACTACACTTCCCTCTTCCTTTTCCGGGCTTGGGACCGGCTTCGGTAGAATTAGGGCACTGGCTTTATAAAGAAAAAAATGGAGGGCTTAAATAGTGGACAAACGTTTTAGAAGTAGGCTCTACGTTCCTTTAAAATGCATTAATTTATTGAATTTCTGTCGGAGAGATATTTTTTCAGACGATTTCTTAGCGATGAAATAATATCTAGTTTGCAAATATTTTTCTGTAACTAATTCGATTAGCAGGCTATAGTGCATTGTTTCCAGCATGTGCTTCGACTTATCTTGGAATAAATTATTTCCAATGCATTTTTTTGAACTGTGATAGATATTCTGTCAAAAGGTTCCTTATTGAGAACCCCTTGGCTATTGCATCGTTGAACTCTTCTTATTTTTTCTTCGCTCCTTTTACAAATTTCTACAACACTTTGAGATGGCGCTTTCAAACCTCCATTGTTTTTAAATTTGATTAAAGAGTTCGCATTAACTTTACCCTGTATTGCAGCAATACATTCAGTGCATTTGAGAATGTGGAATAATTTGAAAACAACAAAGTCTGGTATATATTCCACAGCATGTTCCGCATATGATGAAAGCTTTTCCTATTGTGTAGCAAAGTTGTGTTCCGCAATAAATTCCGTCATTTGCTGCATTCTCATCGAATATGTCTCTTCAATCATTGAAGTGCGTTCGGCACTCAAATTGATCTGACTCAGAGTACAACTTTTTTTTTGCATTTAACATAGGGATGTATTCTAATGGAATGCAGCTGCCCATTCTCCCATCTTTAATCTGAGTGCGAAATAAAATTTTTTGTATCGAGGTGTAAACAGTCTTACTGTTGGATTATTGTTATTTCCTAAGGCTGCTCGTATTGATCCAAAAAATAATGCTAGATGATCTTGACTTAACTTGTATAAGGGAATAAATTTCAATGTTTTTGCCAAAATGAAACGCTCGTACAAAATCTTTATATTCTGCCAGCTAACAATAAGACCTACACGTATAAATCCTACACTTCTTTTCGATTTGATCACTAGTGTACCGGAAAGAAGTTTCAATTCTTTTATGTACTTAATATAATCACAACAGTAGGCATAAATGAGTTCTACATTTTTCTCACATAGAGCTTGTTTTGATGGAGGATATGTTGACAGTTTTCTCGAGTTTAAAATGTCGAATATTTGGTTGAAGATACGAATGAAATTTGCTGTTGCTTGCTACCAGCGAATTGTTCCAACTGTAAAGACTCCCTACAAAAATCTAAAGCATCCGCAACTGAGTTGCTGAAAGTTTGTACAGCCAAACGAACTTTCATTTTTTGAGAACGAAAATAAAGGTGCGCCTTTCTTAATTTATGACCAAGATGCAGCACTTCATTTTCCTGTAGCTAAAGCAGCGAAACGATATATTCCCAATTAATGCTATTGCTGTCTTGATCTTTAAAAATTGTCAGGTCTGCCAATGCATTGCGGCAAAACTTAAACATATGGCAACTATCAGGGTGAACTATATACTTTGCCATTGAATCATTAATTTGTATGTAGCCTTTCAACTTCAAGCAGCGAATATCTGAGCCTAACAGTTTAGCCATTTGTAAATTTGATGTTAGTCCATCAAAAGTTACTTCAGCAACTTCAACCCCGGTTTCAACTAAATGGTTAATGCAATGTGAAACAAGATTGGCCTTTTGTTCAGAATTAATCGACGCAATTGGGAAAAACGCTATCGTCTTTGTGATAATATTAAAATACTTGAAATCATATGCTAATTTTTTGCTGGAGATTGAAAATTCTAAACATAAAAACAAATACAAAAGCCCCAATAAGCTTGAAAACATACACGAAACTTACTTTTGAAAGTCCATTATTATCGTCTTGATTTGCATCTAGGTTAGGCGCAACCTACAAGAAAACTTACGAAAATTTGTGCACAAATTTATCATCAACTTTATTGCGTGAAATATATTTTCAATAAAATCACTTGCAGTATCCATTCCTTCTGTAATATTCAGGCTCGCCTGAGTATTATTTTCAAGTGCAACATAATTTTGCATAATGAAAAGTTTTGAAGTATTTTGAAATAAAGCAATCATATGTATAGTTAATCAATTCTATATTTTAAAAAATCTCTTACATCAAATCCATCTCCACAGAATTGCTTGTCGATAGTGTTGACGGAAATGCAACTGTATAACTCTTCATAATAGTAAGAATGTATAACATAAATAAAAACTTTGATGAAAAATTAAGACTCATAAGTACCATATTTCCTGCTGAATTTATGCTTCCCTGTAAAGGAATTGCCGATAGTATGTAACTGCAGCTTGGATCCAGAGGTACCTGTAAAAGCACATATTTTTATAGCTTCCTATCTATTTACATTTTGCTTCCTATCTATTTAATTGTTTCAAATAGTCTGCTTTCCAAATACTAAAAATTTAATTATTTCTAACTAAAATGGGCAAAAATACATAGCAAATAGCTAAATATCTTACATTGATTACTGGCATTGGATCACTCGAATTTTGGGATAAGCTGCTGTTGGACACCTGCAAAAATATTGTAATTACCAATTGAAACGTATCTAAAACCCTACTTATGAAAGCTTTTCTAATTGTTTCTATTTGAAAAATGCACATATACTTGAGACTTACATTTGTTTCTGAAAACTGGTCGTTAGAGCTTATCCCACTTCCAAAAACCACCTCCCTAGTCTCAGGTTCATGGATTTCTGGGAAAACCTAAAAGTATTTCATGCTTCGATTTATGCCATTTAAAACTCAATTTGATAGAAATTCCTAAAAGTGTTAATAAACCTAACATATGATTATCTGATCGAAAACATTCGAGAGACAAAGATGTGCTGCTACTGTTGTTTGAAGCAACACTTTCCATAATTCCAGTAACATTCTGAGAAATGGTTATATTTTGTATATTATATTACTGTAAAAATTATATCTTACGATTGTTTGCTCAAATGAGACGGATAATTCAGGAAGTGCATTTCTCCTCAAAACAGTTTTAGAGGGATATCGAAACACATCCTCTTCTTTGAAATGTTCACTGCAGATCACACTGTTTTTTTTTTGTAGTTGGGATTGCATTTCCTAATTGCTTGCTCCAAATTGATCCTCTGGGTTCGTTTCCAGGAAAGCTGTTATCATCGGATACATGGGATTAATTTCAATGTTAAAAACCATTATAAATTTAATCGATGTAAGTATTGAAACTTTACATTTGTAAAGATCATTTATCTTTATTTTTATACTAAATACTGAGCGAAACTATTCGACTCAATCTATATTGCCCCTACGAATACAACTTTTGAACTATGCCAATGGGTTCGCAAAAGTTTAACGCACAAAAAATTCAGGTGAGTGTCAAAAACTCGAGCCGAAGATTAAGCCACGCCTTTGGAAATAATATTATTGACCGACGAATCAATAATTTCTACATTATTATTGAAAAAGGCATCTATCTTGACGTAATCAACGCGAAAGTTAATAATTAATGAATTATCTAAAATCTACCTATAAACGACACCCCGGATGGCCGCGAACAAGTGTAATTTCTGCAAGTGTAAATGGCACACTTCATTGTCTATATTTATCTTTAAAAATCACTGTCACTTTTGTCTTCGCACTTTTCCGCAATCACAAATAAAATAGCACTCACGATTTGTAATTTTTATCGTTGAACAATTCGTCTGACCCAAGTAACTTATAAAAATCGCCCGTAAATCACTCCGAACATGAATCAAAACACAGATTATTATTCTTGTTTTGACAATTCATTCAGTTCGGCTGCAATCGAAAAAAACCCGAGCATTGCACCAACTGAAATATGAGAAATGGCTTCGACGAATTAAAGGTGCATGTACATTTTTCTACCAACATTAAATTAAAAAAGAGAACAAAGAAATTTCCTTCAAACTGGGTTCTTGTAGATATTCAATGAATAAGCATTTTGAGGAGTAAAATTTCTGGTATTTTAGAGTATACCCAACCGCCGGTAATTCGATTTCATCAAAATATTGGAAAAAAAAACCTTGGCCATATACTTGTTGAGCGTGCGCATACCTTCAAGCAGAACTATTTATCTAATTGTATATTCAGCTCACTGTCAAATTGGAATTACGAATGTATCCGAATATTCGCATTGTATTGAAATTTCTAAACATTGATTTCAAATTAATTTTTTTCAATAAAAATATATGTTGTGCATGGCAAGAATGCCGCATTCTCCCACAAAATATACATAAGATCCTATTGCCACTAATTTATGTGAGGAAAATCTAGGCAAAGTTTAGATATTGATATTTAAATATCACGAGAAAACGTATCATCTTTAATCACTCTGTTTTAGGGTCTATAAATAATTAAATGGAAGGACTAAAGAAACTTGCAGGCAATATGTTTGAGTTGTTGTGCAAAGAGATGATTGGGCGGGCTTTTAGAAAATAGAAATTTTCTCATCATTTAAGCTGTAATATATTGTTACATGTACAAATAATTCTGCGAGCTACTGTCGCAATTGTTTTCACAACCATTAAGAACATCAACAAATGAATTTACTCGAAACCACGAGAACTCAACAAGCATTATCAACATCTGAAAGTGAGTCACTGCCCATTCATTCACTGCTGGAATGTTCCCGCTAATTCACCAACGTACGAGAACTGAGTTGAATGATTAGAGACCCTATATAAAGGCGAGCTGAATGAATGGGGGGGAGCATTCATTACAATCGCGATACGCGAACTACAGGCAATATTGATTGTTTGAGTTTGAAGTGATTTTAAGTAGACAATTGCGATAGAAATTTATGGACAAGTAGAAGGTTGAATTTTAATAGTGAAAATTAAAGTTGTGAAATTGTTAGTGAAGTGATTGTGCTTTTTGACGAATTAAATAAACTCTTTTCATTTAATTTAAAAGACATTGCGTTTTCACTTTCCCGGAACATTAAAATTATTGGCCGCGAACCAAAACACGCGACAGTGGTGTCAAGAAGTAAGAAAGAAAATTTGGAAGTGAAAACGATTAAACATTTTTGAAGTGCACAATAGTGAGAATTAACGTGGAAACTGGTGGAAAAATAGCCGAAACAATAAAAAATGCCAGGAAATTTACATCTAAAAATTAATCAATCGAGCATATCGGAGCTCAAAGAGGAGTTGGAACAACGAAATCTGGCCACACAAGGTACAAAGACCATACTGATTGCACGCTTGCGTGACGCGATCGAGTCGGAAGGCGTGAATCTGGATTCGGGTGACCTCTCAGACGCGGAAAAAGGCGCAGAAGGTGGAGAAGTGGAAACACCAAAATCAAAGGAGCCAGAAAATGCGCTGATGCAAATGTTAATGGTGATGTCATCCAGTCTGACTGCGAAGCTAGATGAACAATCAGCGAAGCTTAATGAACAATCAGCGAAGCTGGATCAACAAGCGATCGAAATCAAGGCAGACATCACACAGAAGCTGGAGAAACAGTCAACCGAAATAAAAGCGGAGCTCGGTCATCTGAACAAACAAATTAAAGGCGTCGAGGAAAGGTTTACCAGGTCGAGGAAAAGGTCAGCCAGGACGAGGGAAAGGTCAGCCAGGTCGAAGAGAGAATAAACCATGAGATGGAAAAATAAAAACAGGGTTGGAAGCAGTGAAGGCAGTAGTAACCACTTCACCAGCTCCGCTTATAACCGCAGCGCAAAGCACATCCAGAAATGTGCAAGCACCAATATTCGATGGGCAAACGGTCTGGAGTATTTACAAGACCCAGTTTGAAGCTGCTGCAAGGGCGAACCACTGGAATGAGCAGGAATGAGCAACTGCACTGATTCTTGCTCTAAGAGGCCCAGCTGCCGAGTTTTTGCAGACGATCCCCGATGAATTGCACTCAAACTCGAATGCTATAATGAATGCGCTCGACATGCGTTATGGAGACGATTATCTAAAGCAGATTTATCGATCACAGCTAAGGCATCGGGTGCAGAAGTCTGGTGAAACCCTACAGCAGCTAGCCCAAGACATTGAGCGACTAGCACTTTTGGCTTACCCAGTCTACGACCCAGAACATCGAGATGACGCAGCGACAGAAGCATTCATCAGCGCACTAAAGGACCCGGAATTGCAACAAGCCGTGCGTTTAGCTCAAAAGTAAACGGTTAAGGACGCATTGGTTTATAGTCTGAACTTTGAGGCAGCGAAAAATGTGACTCGTACCACTGCCCGGATTCGTGAGGTAGTGACAGACGAGTGCAGGTGTGAGTGCGTCGAAATTGAGCGAGACTCGTATGTAAATGGTGCACCTAGATGCTAGGATTGCGGAGAGAAGGGGCACCTGCAAAGAGACTGCAAGAAGCGAAGAAAACCGAGCTATTGTCCAGGGTGTGTAGCTAGGAGGAGACCCAGACCGAGTCAAGAGCCCAGAATGGAAACCCTTCAAACAGAGGGGTCGGAAAACATGTAAGAGCCAACTTCGTGGGGCAGAGGTTGGCTAGGAGGATCGACGTCCCCAGCACCACCATCATCGTGTCAAGACTACATCGTGGAGAAGCGGACTTATGCCTTCCGGGTCAAGTTGACGGAGAACACGGCACCATAACAATCGACACTGGTGCAACCCGATCGATTATCCGACCAGACCAAGTTAGACAGCAACAACTTCACAAGGGCAGACTTTTCTCACTACGAACAGCTACGGGAGAAACTGCACCTGTTCATGGAGAGGTCAACCTCCAGATACAGTTGGGAGACCTTGTGTTCCGACATAATTTTCTGGTCGCGAACATTATGGATGACTGCATTCTCGGAATGGATTTTCTGCGACCATATGGAATCACGTTGAATTTGGGCAAACGTGTATTGAAATGGCGGAATGTCGAAGTACTGATGGAGGATACCAGCGTCCTAATTCCCAAGATGAATGTAGTGGTATGTACTGACACTGATGTACCGAATTCTTGCGAAAGCATTGTATGGGCCAAGCTTGATGGTGATTCTGGGGACCACCGATCTTATCTGATAGAGCCAACGAAGACGTCCGCATTGCGTAGTTTGATTGTAGGACGAAGCCTTGTAAGATCTTTAAGGAAAGGATATGTGCCGGTTAGAGTCCTCAACACCGCAGACTCAACCACGAGCATCAAAGCGGTAAAAGTCATCGGCAGCTGCCAGCCTGTTTCCACCATCACCTCTTTGGAAGCTACTCACGACCATCATTGGAAAAGGAGGCAAGACACAGACAAAGCCCGGGGATCCACGTCTGCAATATTGAAGCAGGACAAATTGCCAGTGCAGCTATTCAAACGAGCCTCTGATCTGGTCACCAAGTACAGTGACATCTTCTCAACAAGCCCGGATGACCACGGCCGAACGAGTCTGGTAACTCACGTCATAGATACACAGGGAGCCAAGCCGATTCGACAAGCACCGAGACGCCTCCCTATAGCCAAACAAGGAGAAGTGAGCGCGCTGATCTCAGACATGGACAAACAAGGCGTAATTGAACCTTCTGTCAGTCCATGGGCCGCGCCTGTAGTTCTAGTCAAGAAAAAAGATGGTAGCACTCGTTTTTGTGTCGACTATAGGCAGCTTAACGACGTTACTAAGAAAGATAGTTACCCGCTTCAACGCATCGACGACATCATGGACACTCTAGCCGACGCAAAATGGTTTTCTACACTCGATCTCAAGAGTGGCTACTGGCGGGTAGGAATCGACAAGAAGGACCGAGAGAAGACCGCATTTTCAGTTGGGACCGGATTGTGGCAGTTTGTGGTGATGCCATTTGGGCTTTGCAATGCTCCAGCCACATTCGAACGCCTGATGGAGTACGTGCTACGTGGCCTCACTTGGAAAACCTGCTTGGTGTACCTAGATGACATCATTGTCATCGGGAGAACGTTCGAAGAGCATGTGCGGAACTTAAAAGAGGTTTTCTCTCGATTGCGACTGGCAAATTTGAAACTTAGTCCCGACAAGTGTACCCTTTTCGCAGCTGAAGTAAAATACCTGGGACACGTTGTATCAGCAGAAGGGGTCAAAACAGACCCTGAAAAAATTGAAGCCATGAAAAGCTGGCCAACACCAAACAACAAGCGCCAACTACGAAGTTTCCTGGGTCTGGCAACCTACTATCGAAGACTCGTCAAAGACTTTGCCAAAATAGCTAAGTGACTCCATCAGTTAACCGAGAAAAATCGTCCGTATGTCTGGAATGAACAATGCCAGATAGCCTTTGAGACCCTGAAGGAAAAGCTGTGTGAATCACCCGTGCTGGCGTATCCGAAACCCGGAAAAATGGTTGTAGTTGACACCGATGCAAGCAACGGCGGTATTGGAGCTGTACTCTCCCAGCAGATCGATGGCGAAGAAAGAGTCCTCTCGTATTACAGTCGAGTTCTTTCAAAAAGTGAGAGGAACTACTGCGTGACCAGGAAAGAGCTATTGCCTATAATAGAGGCCACCAAGCAGTTCCACAAGTACCTATATGGCCAGAAATTTGTTCTTCGAACGGACCATGCATCACTGAGATGGCTGCTCAACTTCAAAAACCCCGAAGGACAGGTTGCGAGATGGATCGAAAGATTGCAGTCATACGACTACGAAATTGTTCATCGGAAGGGCGGAGTTCATGGAAATGCTGACGCCCTATCCCGCCGTCCATGTCCAGCTAACTGCAAGCATTGCCGACGGATTGAGGAAAAGGAACCGCTCGTTGATCTGCGATTGATAACGGCCGAATTCAATGAAGGTTGGTCATCGGAGGAGATTCGAAACGCCCAGTTAGCCGATGAACACATCGGACCATTGCTTGTATGGAAGGAGACAACTGGGCGACCTGAGTGGAAAGACGTTTCAACGCATGGCGCAACCCTGAAAAGCTATTGGGCACAATGGAACTCCCTGCTGGTGGAGGGTGGCGTACTCAAGCGGGAATGGGAAACGGCGGATGGTAGCTCCTATAGGATGCAAACTATACTACCCAAAAGCCGAATCCCCGATGTGATTAAAGAAATGCATGAAGGATCCTCGGGAGGCCACCTTGGTGTTGACAAGACCTTAGCGAAATTGCGGGAAAGGTTCACTGGCTCCACGCTCGAGAAGACGTAGAGGACTGGTGTCGCAGATGCACAATTTGCGCTTCCGTCAAAGGCCCAAAGCGACGACTGAGAGGACAAATGCAAACCTATAACGTAGGCATGCCATTCGAAAGGATTGCTGTTGACATCGCAGGACCCTTTCCTGAATCCGATTGGGGAAATCGATATACGCTGGTTGTAGCCGATTATTTCAGCAAGTGGCCCGAGGTCTACCCCATTCCCAACCAGGAAGCAACTACCGTAGCTGAACAGCTAGTGTTAAATTGGGTCAGTAGGTATGGCGTACCTTGCGAATTACATTCAGATCAAGGCCGAAACTTTGAGTCACTAGTTTTTGGCGAAATGTGTGAACTACTGGGAATATGGAAAACGAGGACAACACCGCTGCATCCCCAATCCGATGGAATGGTCGAACGGTTCAACGGCACGCTAAATAAACACCTGGCCAAGATGGTTGACGAGAACCAAAGGGACTGAGACCGACATATCCCACTCTTTTTGATGGCGTACAGAGCTGCCGAACATGCATCGACGGGCCAAGCCCCAGCGAAAGTCATTTTTGGAAAGACTATTCGTCTGCCAGCCGATATAAAGTTCGGAACACCCCCTGAGAAGCCCCAAACGATCTCGGAGTACGCAAGTGAGCTAAGACAACGGTTGAACCAGATACATCGGACAGTGCGAAGACACCTCAAATCGGCTACTGACCGCATGAAGACCAGGTATGATCTAAAGGTAAATTCTACTGGCTTCCAGCAAGATGACTTGGTATGGTTATATAACCCACAGCGACGGAAGGGTAGGTCTCAAAAGTTGCAACATAACTGGGAGGGACCATACCGAGTCACAAAGCGAATTAACGACGCCGTATATCGCATACAGGAACACCGTAAGCCGAGAGCCAAAATGAAAATCGTGCATCTGGACCGTCTTGCCCCATATTACACCCAGGGAGAATTGACTACAAATGGCGACCCATCTTTTCGGGGCGAAAAGAACTGAGGTGGGGGCAGTGTTACATGTACAAATAATTCTTCGAGCTACTGTCGCAATTGTTTTCACAACCATTAAGAACATCAACAAATGAATTTACTCGAAACCACGAGAATCCAACAAACATTATCAACATCTGAAAGTGAGTCACTGCCCATTCATTCACTGCTGGAATGTTCCCGCTAATTCACCAATGTGCGAGAACTGAGTTGAATGATTAGAGACCCTATATAAAGGCGAGCTGAATGAATGGGGTGAGCATTCATTACAACCGCGATAGAAAACTGCGATACGCGAAGTACAGGCGATATTGATTGTTTGAGTGTGAAGTGATTTTAAGTAGACAATTGCGATAGAAATTTATGGACAAGTAGAAGGTTGAATTTTAATAGTGAAAATTAAAGTTGTGAAATTGTTAGTGAAGTGATTGTGCATTTTTGACGAATTAAATAAACTCTTTTAATTTAATTTAAAAAACATTGCGTTTTCACTTTCCCAGAACATTAAAATTATTGGCCGCGAACCAAAACACGCGACAATATTTTGCATTCGAAATATGGAAGTTCCGAAAATTGCCGAAGGTGAAGCAGCTACGAAAGATGAAAAAGAGAACAAATCAATTTTTCAGACGCTCATGTACAGGCGTTTCTAGAAAGTTAGCCACTCTATATAGAATATTAGCCAATCTATATCTCTATATCTTATATGCACATTTCAACAATAGATTCACTTTCATTAGTTTTTCACTTTACAATCTTGACAGATTTTTACTCATCCTTCTATTAAAACCATTCACAAGATTTTGTCACCGGAATAGGAATTAAGAGGAATTCCTTTCAAAATTTAATATGGTTGATGTACATTTACTTCCATCGATTATTTTTAAATCACTTCCATTCATCTTCTTGCATATTTAAACACTTTCGTCGTTTTTTCCACGAAATGGAAACGTCTCCCTAACTCGCAATTAAACGGAGAAAGTGTCGTCCTATACACATTCATTCAGCTGCCGAGTAATCATTCAATTCTATTACTTAAAACATTTTATCGGAAGGAAAAATCTTTTGAAAACTCTTCCATTCCGGTTGAAACCATTTCATTTTCAATATACCAAGAAGTCATTTTAAACGAAGACTGAAATATTACGAGCAATTTCAAAAGGGATTTAGTCGTTTTCGTAGTGACTTTTTCATATTCTTGCATCTAAATACATCCCCATATGGATCAAAAGAAATATTATCTATAAATTCTGTCATTACTTTGATGTTTAATGACGGCACACTTTAAGATGTACGATTTCATTTCATTTATTTCTTGCGACATAGCAAGATGCGGCAATAGCTGAAAGAATGTAGAAACAGCAGGAGAAACGACAAACGTTCATTGGAATCAGATGAATTCAGTAGCATGTATGTCTTCATGGTCATGTCCAATGTTAGCTTGAACAGTGGTACATGATTCTTTTTTAAGGAAGCTGGGAAGAAATTGTGTTACCAATATTGAGTAGTCTGTCAAGAAAATATTTCAGTCTTATTTTAAGGAATTACTTTTGTGAGTTTTTGCTTTGAGCATATTATTAACGAGTTTTTGCACTCCCTCTGTTGCCAGCAACTTTTCTAAGGTTTTACCTATAAATCTTCCCAGATTTCGAGCCTCTGATTTTGGAATATTCATTTTCAGTTCCATTTCAGATACTTTACTTCAAGTGTGTCTTCCCCATCATTTAAGATTGTCGTTCGTTTTATGATAGATACTCTGAAAGATACATCTTTTTCGATTAAGTGATAAATTCTACTGAACCGCCATTTAAATTTTAATGCTTTACATTTACCCTACCAGCAACCAGCAGACCCGCTTTGAGAGGAAAAACTGCTTCCTTAAAAACCCACCATCAGAGTTGCATAAGAAAATGTAAATGGATCTACAAAACACTCAAGATATCCACCGCCAACTTCATCTCAGTTTGAACATAAAACTTTCAACATTTTCAATGCTCATATGTATAATAAGAAACTGATATTCATCATCTTAAAAATTCGTTTCTTCTTTTCTATTCTTTTTAATGGCACATTCAGCGTATATGAGGGCAATTGTAAAGATTTATGTACAAAATGAAAATGTACTTTGTATCGACGAAACTAAGATCCGGATACTTTTGCCCAATATAATTCATTTCAAATGTTAGCTCTTGGATGGATTTCATCCTCTTGAGGCGTATCTAACACCCGAACAACAAATGATGAAAAAAATCAACGAACCGTACAATTCTAAGAGACGCGACAACATCAAAGAAGTATCTTAATTTTTTCGGTTCACGATTTGAAGTATTTGTGTAAAGTAAAGAAGTGTAGAGCAGAGCAGGGCAGGGTTGCTTTGATGGACTTCACTATAGTTGATGTGATTTTGTCATGGTACACACACCATCTATGCCATCATCTTCATCAGCACGCAAAGAAAGACCAAGACCCCTATTAAATGAGATATTGTAGATTCAGATTCTGTGGAGCAATTCAAAGAAATGTAAGATGCAATGAACATTACACACATTCTGACTTATTGTTGGTACGCAGATTTATGCAATCAATACAATTTCAAAGGAAAAGATCATTTTGAAGGACATAATTATGGCCATTAGCCGTTCGATGGAAATTTATTGAATTAGTATTTGAGTCAGAATAAGATTTAATTTGAATAGATGATGGATCAAATGCTTCTCGTGGCAAACAATTGAAAAATGAAATAATAGTTTTTGCAACGAGGTTCTCGCATTCGTTTTTTGAAAATCTAAATACACCATATCCAATGAACAAGCATTTCCTAACAACATGGGTGAAGAGATGAACGTGACGCCTTACTGTCTATACTATTCAAACAACAATGGTCTTACAAAAGCTTTATATCAATGTAATTGAGTATTTAAATTCTTCCCATCGCCTTAGAACCGATATCAATAATTTTCAAGAAGACACGATTTAAGTCCTTCAAACCGTGAGTAACGCTTCAAATTGAAAATCATTTTAAAAAAGTTTATTAAACCTGTAAATATTCCATTTGACTTTTCATATAGTTTATACTCACCAATTCCTCGACTTAGACTCGAAATTCGGCGAAGACTCGAAAGTCGTAAATTATGGCGCTGTATCTATCGATCTTATCTACAATACCCTATGGAGGTGACACAAAATATGAAAATATATTGTCGTGTGTTATGGTTCGCGGCCAATAATTTTAATGTTCCGGGGATAGTGAAAACGCACTGTCTTTTAAATTAAGTTAAAAGAGTTTATTTACTAAAAATGCACAATCATTAATTTAACTATTTCACCAACTTTACTTTTCTCTTGTCTATAAATTTTTAATTCCAACTGTCTACTACTAAAATCACTTCACAATCAATCAATATCCTTTAATTCGCACTCCACATTTATCGCGATTTTACTATCGAGGTTTTACTATCCCCCATTCATTCAGCTCGGCTTTATATAGGGTCTCTAGTCATTCAATCCATTTCTCGTACATTGGCGAACTACCTGGAATATTCGAGTAATTCTGAATGGCGGTAGTGACGCGACTTTCAGCTATTGATCATGCTTCGTGAGTTCTCGTGCTTTCGAGTACATTCGTTTATTGATCATCATGTTCTTAATAGTTGCGAAAACAATTGCGACAGTAGTTCGCAGAATTATTTGCACATGTTACACTGCCCCCACCTCAGCTCTTTTTGCCCCGAAAAGATGTGTCGCCAGTTGTAGTGAAGTCTCCATGGATGTAATATGAGGCAAGACGGTTCAGGTGCACGATTTTCGTTTGCGCTCTCGGCTTACGGTGTTCCTGTTTGCGGTATACGACGTCGTTTATTCGTTTTGTAGCTCGGTATGGTCCGTCCCAATTATGCTGCAACTTTGGAGACCTACCCTTCCGCCGTTGCGGGTTATATAGCCACACCAAGCCATGCCGTTGAAACGTTCGACCATCCCATCGGATTGGGGATGCAGCGGTGTTGTCCTCGTTTTCCGAATTCTCAGCAGCTCGTACATTTCCCCAAAAACCAGTGACTCAAAATTTCTGCCTTGATCCGAATGCAGTTCACAAGGTACGCCGTACCTACTGACCCAATATAACACTAGTTGTTCGGCTACAGTAGTTGCTTCCTGGTTGGGAATGGGGAAGACCTCGTGCCACTTGCTGAAATAATCGGCCACAACCAGCGTGTATCGATTTCCCCATTCGGATTCAGAAAAGGGTCCTGTGATGTCAACAGCAATCCTTTCAAGCGGTACACCCACGGTGTAGGTTTGCATTTGTCCTCTCAGTCGTTGCTTTGGACCTTTGACGGAAGCGCAAATTGTGCATCTGCGACACCAGTCCTCTATGTCTTCTCGAGCGTGGAGCCAGTAGAACCTTTTCCCTCAATTTCGCTAAGGTCTTGTTAACACCAAGGTGGCCTCCCGAGGATCCTTCATGCATCTCCTTAACCACATCGTGGATCCAGCTTTTGGGAAGTACAGATTGCCTCCTATAGGAGCTGCCATCCACCGTTTCCCATTTCCGTTTGAGTACGCCACCCTCCACCTGAAGGGAGTTCCATTGTGCCCAATAGCTTTTCAGGGTGGCCCCATGCATCGAAACGTCCTTCCACTCAGGTCGCCTAGTTGTCTACTTCCATACGAGCAGTGGTCCGATGTCTTCATCGGCTAACTAGGCATTTCGAATCTCCTCCGATGACCAACCTTCATCGAATTCGGCCGTTATCACTCGTTGATCAAAGGTCGGCTCCTTTTCCTCAATCCGTCGACAATGCTTGCAGTTAGCTGGACATGGACGACGAGATAGGGTGTCAGCATTTCCATGAACTCCACCCTTCCGATGAACAATTTCGTAGTCGTATGACTGCAATCTTTCGATCCATCTCACATCTCGGGGTTTTTGAAGTTAAGTAGCCATCTCAGCGATGCATGGTCTGTTCGTAGAACAAATTTCTGGCTATATAGGTACTTGTGAAACTGCTTGGTTGCCTCCATCATAGCCAATAGCTCCTTCCTGGTCACGCAGTAGTTCCTCTCACTTTTTGAGAGAACTCGACTGTAATACGAGAGGACTCTTTCTTCGCCATCGATCTGCTGGGAGAGTACAGCTCCAATCCCACCATTGATCGCATCCGTGTCAACTACAAACAATTTTCCCGGTTTTGGATATGCCAGCACGGGTGATTCACACAACTTCTCCTTCAAGGTCCCAACGGCTGCCTGGCATTTTTCATACCAGACATACGGACGATTTTTCTCGGTTAACTGATGGAGACACTTAGCTATTTTGGCAAAGTCTTTGATGAATCTTCGATAGTAGGTCGCCAGACCCAGAAACTTCGTAGTTGGCGCTTGTTGTTTGGTGTTGGCCAGCTTTTCACGGCTTCAATTTTCTCAGGGTCTGTTTTGACCCCTTCTGCTGATACAACGTATCCCAGATATTTTACTTCAGCAGCAAAAAGTGTACACTTTTCGGGACTAAGTTTCAGATTCGCCAGTCGCAATCGGGAGAAAACCTCTTTTAAGTTCCACACATGCTCTTCGAACGTTCTCCCAATAACAATGATGTCATCTAGGTACACCAAGCAGGTCTTCCAGGTTAGGCCTCGTAGCACGTACTCCATCAGGCGTTCGAAGGTGGCTGGAGCATTGCAAAGCCCAAATGGCATCACCACAAATTGCCACAATCCGGTTTCAACTGAAAACCCGGTCTTTTCTCGGTACTTCTTGTCGATTTCTACCTGCCAGTAGCCACTCTTGAGATCGAGTGTAGAAAACCATTTTACGTCGGATAAAGTGTCCATGATGTCGTCGATGCGTTGAAGCGGGTAACTATCTTTCTTAGTGACTTCGTTAAGCTACCTATAGTCGACACAAAAACGAGTGCTACCATCCTTTTTCTTTACTAGAACTACTGGCGCAGCCCATGGACTGAAAGAAGGCTCGATAGTCCCGTGTTTTTCCATGGCTGAAATCAGTGCGCTCACTTCTCCTTGTTTGGCTATAGGAAGACGTCTCGGTGCTTGTCGAATCGGCTTGGCTCCCTGTGTATCTATGACGTGAGTTACCAGACTCGTTCGGCCTTGGTCATCCGGGCTTGTTGAGAAAATGTCACTGTACTCAGTGACCAGGTCAGAGGCTTGCTTGAATAGTTGCACTGGCATTTGACCTGCTTCAATATTGTAGACGTGAATTCCTGGGCTTTGTCTGTGTCTTGCCTCCTTTTGCAATGATGATCGTGAGTGTCTCCAAAGAGGTGATGGTGGAAACAGGCTGGCAGCTGCCGATGACTTTTACCGCTTTGATGCTCGTGGTTGAGTCTGCGGTGTTAAGGATTCTAACCGGCACGTATCCGTTCCTTATAGATCTTACAAGGCTTCGTCCTACAATCAAACTGCGCATTGCGGACGTCTTCGTTGGCTCCATCAGATAAGATCGGTGGTCTCCAGAATCACCATCAAGCTTGGCCCATACAATGCTTTCGGAAGAATTCGGTAAATCAGTGTCGGTACATACTACCACATTCATCTTGGAAATTTGGACGCTTGGATCCTCCATCAATACTTCGTACTGCCTTCGCTGCTTCCAATTCCTTTTTCACCTTTTTCCATCTCATGGTTGATTTTCTCCTCGACCTGGCTGACCTTTTCCTCAACCTGGTAAACCTTTTCCTCGGCGCATTTGATGTGTTTGTTCCGACTACCGAGCTCCGCTTTTATTTCGGTTGACTGTTTTTGAAAATCTGCCTTGATTTCGATCGCTTGTTGGTCCGGCTTCGCTGTTAAACCAGATGACTGTTCATTTAGCTTCGTAGTTAAACTGGATGGCTGTTCATTTAGCTTCGTTGATTGTTACTCCAGCTTCTTTGTGATGTCTGCCTTGATTTCGAATGCTTGTTGGCCCAGCTTCGCAGTTAAATTAGATGACTGTTGTCGCTGTTCTTGCTGCATCAGCATTAACATTTGCATCAGCGTATTTTCTGGTTCCTTTGTTTTGATGTTTCTACTTCTCCACCTTCTGCACCTTTTTCCGCATCTGAGGGCTCACCCGAATCCAGATTCACACCTTCCGATTCGATCGAGTCACGCAAGCGTGCAATCAGTATTCCCTTTGTAAGTTGCGTAGCCAGATTTCGCTGTTCCAACTCCTCCTTAAGCTCCGATATGGTCAATTCATTAATTTAATTTTTAGATGTAAACTTCGTGGCATTTTTATTGTTTCAGCTATTTTTCCACCAGTTTCCACGTTAAATTTCGCTATTGTGCATTTTAAAAATGTTTAAAAGTTTTCACTTTCGAAGTTTTCTATCCCACTTCTGACACCACTGTTGCGGGTTATAGTTCGTGGCCGATTATTTTAATGTTCCGGGAATGGGAAAACCTACTGTCTTTTAAATTAAGTTAAAAGAGTTTATTTACTAAGAATGCACAATAATCAATTTCACTATTTTTACAAAAATTACTTAAAATGTTATTTTTCACTTGTTTATAAAATTTTATTTCAACTGTCTTAACTATCAACCAATATCGCCTTTAATTCGCACTCCACACTTATCGCAGTTCTTACTATCGCGGTTTCATTCAGCTCGGCGTTATATAGGGTCTCTAGTCATTCAATCCATTTCTCGTACATTGGCGAATGTTCTGACAAGAACTACTCACCTAGAATATTCGAGCAATTCTGAGCGGCCGCAGTGACGTCCCTTTCTGATGTTGATCATGGGTCTACTTGGTCCATTCTTCTGCTTTCGAGTTCATTCGCTTATTGATCATGATGTTATTAATAGTTGCGAAAACAATTGCGACAGTAGCTCGCAAAATAATTTGGACATGTAAGAATATCTTATAGAAAATTTAACTACACAACTTTTATTTACGCACAAATTTAGTCTAAAATGAATCGTTTTAATGTTAGAAGTGAGCAAAGTAGAAAAAAATCCAGTTTTTTTATAATTTTTAAACATTTCGATTTCTTCTTCTTTTTTATAGCACTACAGCCCCTCTCGGGGCTTCGCTTAGAGATAGTTAGAGTATCTCATTTTCATGACCGTATTGATTTTTTCCGGGAGTTGGTTTGGTCAGTACTATGCTCCCGTGTGCTTGCTCAGCTATGATATGATCTGATTAAATCAGTACATATCACCACTAAGTGAACACTCGTAGTCTGTCCGAAAAATCCTCTGAACTAAATCACGTTGCTCCCAACGAGATTTGAACCTGGGACCTTCGGCTTATGGGTTCATGCTCTAACCACTAGACCACACAGACTACATTTCAATTTATTTATTAATATTCCCGATTTTTCTGAGAGGGAGGATAGCTCAATTATTATTATGCAAGTTATACCACAACTTTTTTCTGCAAAAATCAGTGTGCCCCCTCTCAACAGCCAAATGGTCGTTGTTTTACATACCCACCCTGGTCTAATAGTCGAGTTTTCATTTAACTAAAGGACATCAAACGTTTTCATGAAAATTATGTGCCATTGTTTACTGAAAATGACGGCGATGGGTATCGAATGAACGTGAACGGGTGATACAGTTAAGAAGGATCCTTTTAGGTAAATTTCTTGAGAGAAATTTACCTATGGTGGAGTTCACTTTATGTTTGTATATGTATATATATATATATATATATATATATATATATATATATATATATATATATATATATATATATAATATATGTTAGTCTCTCTTGGGCAGATGTGGATGAAAACGATCTTGCTAGTTTGACAGCTCAATACAAACTGACTTTATTCATTGAACGAGTAATTTATTACAGTGGGTTACAAAAGAAATAGAATTTCACGTATAGTTTTCTTTTGATTCAGACACGGTCATCCTACAATTCATCCGTCCCGGATGACTCAACTGCCCATGGTTTCATATAATCGGCTGCTGATGACGCAGAATGGGGTCCTTCACTCTTTGATAGCTTCCGAACACCATAACGTTCGTTCCCGTTGCATCTCTCTTCGACATACGGTCCCAAGTATTTCCCCTGCAGCTTAAGACCAGTACCGAATTGAGTATTGATACAATATCGTCAACTTTATAAGTGATTGCTTCACAGCGCTTTCTATCGTAGTGACGTTTTTGTTGCTCCTGAACTTCTTTTATTTGTTTACTTGCCTGATCTCATAAATGTCCTCGATTTTTGGAAAAGCTTACGATTGTTTTTTGCCTAATCAACTCCAATGCATTTGAGTCACAGTCCGTTCGAAGCTTCACACCAACCAGAACTTCATGTGGAGTCATGCCGATAGTCTGCTGGTATATTGAATTTAGGCACTGCTAACATTTTCTGACAAATTTATACCACTTCTCTGTGTCATTAGCAGCTAGTTTGGCTAAGACAGGAATGATGATTTGATTCATTCGTTCTACCTGCCCGCTACCTCTTGGGGCTCCAGTTGTTATTAGTATGTGCCCGATACGTTTTTCATCACAGTACTCTTTGAAGCCCAAAGATGTGAACGCTTGACCGCGATATGATATAATGCGTAATGGATTCCCAAAAATCGCAGCCTGCTGCTCCAATTTATCCAAGACTTCTATAGTATTTGTTGTTTTGACTTGGTGGATCCAAGTGAATTTAGAGAATGCGACCACAATCACAAACATATACTTATACATCTTAGAAGTAGTTGTCATCTGCCCAAATGGTGATATGATAAGTCATGAGAGGGAAATCATCTGTCTTCCCTTTCTTCCTTTCTGTCAAAATACAGGTTATGCAGCAGTCTCTCTGCTGTTGAAGCTTCTTCTGAAGTTGAGGAATATAGTAATCTCGATTAATAATCTCCTCCATCTTCTTCAGACCGAAGTGACCATTCCCATGCACTTTTCTAATTATTTCTTTTTAGGGTATTGTAAAATCATTTTACAACACCCTACGTTTCGCGTCCTGTCTGTCCGTCTGTCCGTCCGTGTGTCACACCACTTTTTCTCGCAAACTACATAGGCTAGAAACATAAGACTTTGTAGGTAGGTGCGAAGTGACGCCCTCTTCAAAGTTTCACCACGAAAAGAAATTCATAAGGTCTTTAAGAGGGTCTCCCCATATGGGGGAGTTGCCCCTGGAAAAAGTTTTCATCGCATGTAGGCAATGTGGGTATCAAATGAAAGGTCTTGGTGAGAAATTTTCAAAACCGGTCTTAAAATGGCTTAAAATGCTTTGAGGGGTGCAGGGGAAGGGGAAATGTACAAAAATTTTGACAGCAAAAAAAGTTCTGACAAAAATTGTAGATCATCTGATTCTCTACAAAAAAATGTCTCCACACTTTTTTTCATAAGTATTGCCATACAGCTGTTGAAAGAATTGAAAAAAAATTTTGTTCGTAATATGCACGTTAATGTACTCTTATATACATTTTTGAACCGTTATATGAGTAAACATATGAGTCCCTATGTCTTATGCATATAAATTATAAAATTCTTAAAATATAAATGAACGTTAAAAACTCCGCCCCTATTTTCATTTAGTCGCATTGGCCTTGAGTAACATCTGTCTTCCATTCAATTGTCAGCGTGGCGATGCTCGTATGCCTGCTCCGTTTCAAAGGCCTCATACTCAACAAAATACTGTTAGTCGTAAGCATTCCTTCGTAGTGACAACTCGTGGCTATCGCTTTTATTTTGTAACAAGTTTGTGCATTTTATTGTTTAAAAAAAATGTCGCAATTCTGCTTTATTTGTAGTCAACCTTTGACTGTAAGTGGGGTTGTTACTGTTGATCGCGGCATGAAAGCATTAATTGATGCAAGTATTGAAAGAAGTGATGAGTTTTCGGAGTACCTGAAAGACAAGACACCTGTAAAAATTCATGTGCAGTGTCGAAAAAATTATACTCGAAAAAGTAGCATTGATGCCGTGAAAAGACGGCGCCAAGAAGAAGAAGCTGGTTCATCAAAAATAAGTCCTCCTCGTACTAGAGCACGAGTAAGTGAAACTGCATTTTGCTTCAATCAGTGTTGTTTATTTTGCGGCAATGAATTAATGGAGTTGGAGAAGAAAAAAGCATTGCAGTACCAACGTAAGATTTTTAAAATGCGGCTGTCAAAAGGTTGGACTGTTTTGTTCTTTATCATGTACAAATTGTCAAGGACAGTCGTGCTCAAATGTTGAATCGATACTAGATGAAGATAATTACGATATCAGTGATGAGACATATGATGCATCACTTTTAGAACATATTTGTATCCGGCAAGAAGATGAAGAAAAAGAAGAAAACGAAGATAGTACACTAGAAGTTCCATTGGATTATTATGAATCCGACGAATAATTTTTCCAAATAATTTTTTCATTTATATATTACTTAATTTACACAGCTTCCATCATTTTCAATACTCAATTTGAATTTAATAGGATCACAATAGATCGTGAAATAGGCCTACCGGGGAAACCATGTTAAAAAAAAGCGCCAAGCACACTACCTCATAGGTGATGTGGAAACGTGTGCATATTACGAATAAAATATTTTTTTCGATTCTTTCAACCGCTATATCACGGAAATGGCAATACTTATGAAAAAAAGTGTGGAGACATTTTTTGTAGAGAATCGGATGATCTACAATTTTTGTCAGAACTATTTTTGCTGTAAAACTCACCGTTTAGGTAACAAACGTGAAAAACCTATTTTTGCAAACTTTCACCATCAATAAATTTTTTTGCACAAGGGGGATTGATGGGGACTTTTCACAATTCATTTATAATAGTATTCTGAACATTCAATTTTTAGCTCTATGGCAATTTTTGTAACCTTACTTCTATTTTAAGGACTAATTTGACTGGACTAACAATTTAAGTTTTTTGAAAGCATTTGTATGTGTTCTGAAAATTTCACAATAATCGAACAATAAACAGCTAAGTTATAGCCGATTGAATATTTAACAATTACAACAACATTAACACGTGATACTAGGGAGATATACGTTTGCAACGGACCTATCCACTATAAATATAGGGTTTTCCAATAAGAGGTGTTATTTTGATATTAATAGAAAAATGCCATTTTTTAATACAAATGATCGAATGTTTATTTCATTATAAAGAAAAAAATATGCCGTTAATAGTTAAAGATAACATTAGGCAAATGATTACCACGACACGCTTACAGGACCATATCCCTTTCATGAAATTTCCCATAGCTAAATCGCAAAGTGGCTGCCCTATGTCCTCGATAGCCTCACGCATTCTATCTTTGAGGTCTTGAATCGACGCTGGGCTGTTGGCATAGACCTTCTCTTTCACGTCCCCCCAAAGGAAGAACTCGCAAGGCGTTAAATCACAAGATCTATTCAAAATAACACCTCTTATTGGAATTTCGGTAAAAATTTTAGAAACGGTTTGTATTATCGATGTGTTATCATGACAAATTAAACGACGGGGTCAAAACACTTGAAACAAAATGGCAGCGAATATAAAAATATAATAGCCATAATAATTCTTCGAACTTAACTTATGGAATATGTATATTAGTCAAGTTTTAATATGCAGAATATATTGTTTGATTTACTAATTGTTTTACAATACCCTCATCATTTTTAACGTTTTACTCCTCATGCGGCTGAGATTCTAATATCTTCCTTATTGCCGTTAACTTTTCATCTTTTTTTTAGTTTTCCACAATGGTAGCTGTGAAGGTATTTTGAAGGGTCATCACAGCATTACGGCTTAAGGCGTCCACGTGTTTCATGCGGGAGCCTGTTCGATGTTCCATCGTGTAATGGAATTCTTCCTTTCCAATGAATTTTGTTCGCTGTTTTTTTAAAAGCAGTACAGTCGATCACAATTTTAAAGTGAATCCCCAGTAGATATGGCTGCAATTCCTTCAGAGCTTTCTTGACAGCGAGGACTTCCAATTCATAAGAATGATACTGTTTTTCTGCTGCCGTCGTTGTTTCACTCCAATAGCATACCGAACGAAATTTGTTCTCTGGCTCTCTGTTCCTTTTGAAGCAAGATGGCTCCCAATCCATCTTGACATGCCCCTGTGTGTAGCTCAGTAGTATAATTTACATTGTGAATCAGTACTACTGAGCTCTCGCACAATAAATCCTTCAACCTATTGCAAGCATTTTTGTGCTCCTCCTTGAATTCAAATGGTGTATATTTCTTTAGTAAGCTGTACAAAGGGGCTGCCATCACCCTAAACCCTTCAATAAATACCCGAAAGTATCCCGACAGCCCCAAAAATCCTTGCAAATCTCTAACGTTCTTCACTCTTGGAAACATTTTCAGTGCTGTCACATTTGCTGAATCTGGTGATATTTTAGAATCGCTGATTATATGGCCTCGGTACGTGACGCTTTTCTGAAGGAAACAACCTTTCTCTATATTCTGCTGCCACTTTAAGGGTTTTTCTTAGTTTCACAAGTCCATCGGCTTCATCTCCAGATAGGATGATCAAGTCGTCAACGTATTGAATAAGAATTCCACGCCTGATGAAGTCTTTGAATATTTCGCTAATGAATCTACCAAAGCTGGCTGGACTGTTGCATAGTCCAAATGGTGTCTTCAAAAACTCATATTGATTATTCGGGGTGGAAAAAGCGGGATACTTCCAACTATCAGTTGCCACTGCTACATGAAAAAATCCATTCGTGAGGTCAATTACAGAAAACCTCTCTGCTCCTGAGAGTTTTTCAAGCTAGTCGTCGATTGATGGCATTGGAAATCGATCTTTGATGATTTTTTTTTATTTAAACATCTATAATCAATACAGACGCGCCGCTCTTTTTTCGAACGATTACAACTAGGCTAGAGAAGTCTGACGTGCTAGGGAGTATCACTCTATCTCTCAACCAGTTTTCGACATGGTTATCTAGAATATGTTTTTCTAATGGAGCCATTCGTCTAAGTTTTTGATAGATCGGAGTTTCCTTTGTTAGTTTAATGTTAGTTTCAATGTTTGTGGTCTTGACATTTTTATTTACTGCATATTGGCTGATTATTTGCCTTATATAACTTGCGAAAGGCTCGGCAGCAATTGTCTCTGGTTCGTCATTTACGATGTTTACAAATGCTGTGAGTCCATCATCTTCTATTGGCCGATAGAGTTTGTTGAAATGTATAAGTCACGAAAGTAACCTCCGCTTGCCTGAGAACATCATCGCTGAGCAGTAAGGAAACAACCATATCGCTTGTGGAAAGCACATAAAATTTGATGTTATATCGTTCGCCTTGTATAATGGCTTCCCGGTTCATTCATCCGAGTGATATAATCCTTGCGCCTCCAAGCCCTGTGAATAATCTTGTTTGATTTGATTCAAATTTGCATCCTAAACTATTAGCAGCATCTACTCTCATCAAACTCACTGAACTCCCCGCACCAACCAATGCTGATCTTTGTTGATCTCGAACCAGCATGCTAACAAAGTTTCGTTCTTCTTTTATGCAGTTGATCAATCTTCTATTGTTGGTGCAATTGGCAGACATTTTGGTCCAGTAGATGCCACAGGACATGCCTTTGCCTCATGTCCCTTCTGTCCGCAATTGAAACAATCAAATTGCCTTCGTGTAGACTCCTTATCGCCAGCGATTGCTTTAAATTTTCCTTTCGCTGCCTTTTGCCGCACACGCTCATACTCGTCGAGTTTAAATTTAAAGTCTTGCAAACTCTGCGATCCTCGAAGTATGATTTTGTCGTAACCTGTTTCTACGATCCCATCGATTACCTAGCTTATAATTGACATATCCAATTCAATGAGTTTAGCTGTCGCCATCATATCATACAAATATTCACGATAAGACTCATCGCATCTTTTCTTTCTTCGTCTTAGTGATTCATGCACATCTCTTGAATTCACTCTTACATGGAACTCACCAACTAATTTTTATTTAAATGCTAACCAACTAGTGATGCTCCCCCCCTTGAAGTTTTTTTTTGCATATATCAACAGTTCTTGCTCCGTCCAATTCACTATTAAAGTCAGTTCTTTTATCTCATCAATCCACTTTTTCACCGTAATATCACCATGTCCACTAAACACATTATCACAATTACACTGCAACGCAATACGCGAAATATTTTCTGCTGAAGCAAATACCAATAAACGGTAATCTCGTGGCAAACAGACAAAAATTGTATTGTGCACTTTTTACTATTTTTCTGGGAGTGTAAATTTTTCGCAGCCAGTGGAATTTTTCTTCTTATTTCAAACCGAGTTTTTCTTTTTATCCGGCGCGCGAGTCTGTTTTTCTCTTCTTTTAAGTTTTCACTCCTGCCTCGATCAGCGCAACTATCTCGCTCCGTTGCTCGATTCCCACTCTCCGTTTGTTGCTCGTCGTCGCCTTGCGGGACCGCTCACAACCAGTCAGCGAGCCTTCCATCCACTTTCCATTTCATTGCGAAAGTGCAATCGTGGAAAAGCTCCGTTGGTTTTCGAGCAGTTTGCTTAGGTGACTGCTGATATCTTACCGCTTCCATAAATTCATTTCATCCTTTTTATGGCATTTAAAGTCGGCTTTTTTTCTCAAAAGTTGTTTTTTTCTTATAGATTTTAAAGAACTTATTAATATAATTTTAACACGGCTCCTAATACAGCCTTGCCATTTTGTCGTCAGTAAAATTTTGGGAAATTGGTTTTTGTATGACTTCGGCTCAGGCCGTTTTCGCGCTGAGTTTGTCCATTAAGGCTCATTATTGGAGGCAAATAAACACCGAGTTAATGTTCTTTTGAATTTTAATCGAAATTAATTTTTTCATTGCTTATTCGACTAGACTTTTCATTTTGCTGTATTTTTTGAAAAATAAAAAGTTCCATGGCCATTTGTATGATTCAGAATATTTAAAGAAAACTGAATACTCATCAACGTACAATTCATACCCTAAAAAAGAACCATACTAACCAGACCCCCTAAGTCACATTGTACCCTTTGACAATAGACAAGGTGAAATCATCTCTTAATTACCCATCTCTAGCGTATCTGATGATTGATGACCGATACTGACATAAGTGGCAAATTAAGCACAGCACGGATTTTCATGTGCCGCCATCCAGAAAAAAGCTAAATTTCAAGTTGTAATTATCTAACCACTTGTCGGACAAAGACGAACCGACAAAGTCTTGTTACCTCCCCAGCTAGCGCAATACCTTACCAGCAACAAGCAGGTTGACTAAGTTGTTCACTCGAATCTTTTGTACGGATGTCGATATGCCGAACGCCGACACAAGTACCTAACAATCATCAGAACTGTAAACCATAAGAAATATCTTTATGCCTAGGTAATGATGATTTTTCATACGACTTATCTGTCGTTATGTTAATTTTTCTTATTTCCACACAAAAAGCAGTCTTTTTTACCCTGGACTCGGACTACGAATATTATCTGATGCTTCGCAACAACTTCAAAGACTTCAACTCGGCAAATATCGTTGCGGACCATTACGACCGACAAGGAAATAATAAAATTGTAAGCATGTCGGCAATGTTGTCGTCGTCCAGTTCAATTTTCGAGATGTGGAAAAAAGGAAGAAAAATTAAAAAATAAATAAGTAATATTACCACTTGAGGGGGACAGAAGAAAAAATCAACACTTTACATAAGTGAGACTGGTTAATAGTTCACGGCTTGCAATCTTACCAGGAGGCGGTGGAACATCAAAGACTCAGCGGCATATTTGGAATCATATTGTAAGCTTAAGCGCACCGCTAGCAAAGCAAGCAAGAAACTGAGCAAACTATGACTACAATCAGTCGATCTGGACAATCTTAAAGTTGCATCTAGCCGGCACGGTATCATACGGGTCGCATTGGAACCTCCTGTTCGCTTTTAGAGCAGCTTGATCTTCGCAAAAGACTAAATAGCGGCCACCACAGCAATAACGACCCCCTTTGCGCTGTGCTGTTCCACCTATTGGTTCAGCTTCGAAAGCGAGATACTATAGGCTAAACAATGAAATAAAGGAATTAAGAAAAAAACTGTATATCTGCGCGCTTCGGTGACTTCTTAATCACCCGTGGCGATTTCAACTTAAAGAAATTAATGAAAGAGCAACAAGAAAATGTGAAATTGCTTTTGGCGAATGCCGTTAGCTACGATTCTACCAGCAGCGGTGTGTAATAATCAAAGACCTCACAAGTTTAGCGATATTGGAGTGCATGCACGCTAGGTCGGCTGCAAAGAAGCTCCGAGATTACAAAGAAATTATGTTGTCGCGGATCGTCATCCTTTTGATGACAAATTGCTTTGAAATCAATTAGATACAGCATTTAGCGGGTATATTGTTGTTAATTGCATCATGCTTTTGTTTAATGACAAGCAAAGGAGAAATTGTTAATTTATCACCAAGTAGCCATAATGAGAGCCCTGATAATGGTGGGTGTTTGGATTCATCATTTGCTAGTTCAAATAGGATTGAAACCAATGATATATGCACTAGGAGTGAACGGTAGACGGGTCTGGAGGGAGTATGAAGTGGTCTCTTTTCAATGATTCGCCCGCGGCAATCGTTGTGATGAACATCAATAACAACCAATAGGAAGAACGTTGAATTAAGGAGGTTATAGTTCATAGACTTTGCGACTCGCACTGAGTAATACGAAGTCTCTGTGGGTTACTCATAATATGCTAAAACACAAAATTCAAAATCAGAAATGCAAAATCCATAAGCGCAAAATAAATTTTTCATAATTCATAACAAAAATCTATAAGCTTCAAATTTATAAAGCATAATCACAAAAAAAGCGAGAATTCGGAGTGGCCTTCATTGTGGATACGAAGTTCAAATCGCACGTTATTGATTTTAAGGCAATCAATGAACGGTTGTGTGCGATCTGTAAAAAAGCGAAATTTGGCTGACTAACGTACACGCCCCGACCGAAGAAAAGGACAAAGAAACGAAGGAAACGTTCTACAGTCACCTGAAAAGACTTGTCGACTCGTTGCCTACCAACGACACAAAAAACAATTCTGGGTGATTTCAATGCTAAGGTTGGTAATGAGCAATCTCATCGAGGAACAACTGGAGGATATAGCTTCCACGATGAAACGAATGACAATGGCCAGCGCCTGATAGACTTTGCATGTAGCAGAAATCTAGTCATACGTTGGACTTGCTTCCAAATTCGACGCATAGATGGCAACGCAAAACCAGATCGACCATGTTCTGACCAAACAACGTTGGGCCTCGAGCATACTTGACGTCCGTACATACCGGGGAGCCAATTGTAAATCGGATCATAACTTGACCAAATTAACCTATCAATGTCGTATGCCAAAGGCGTATTCGGCGAAGACCAGCCCGCTACAAAAACTAGAAATCAAAAGGCTCCAAATGTCGTCTGTACCAAAAAATTTCACGGAAACCTTCAATAACCAGCTAGCTCCCATCCATTCAGATATATCGCTGAAAACGAGCTATGAATGGAAGTGAAAGCGGCTATTAATACCATGGCAGTACAGATGATCGGACATCAAGCCCGGCGCAAAACAAATGATTGGTTTGATTATGAGTGCCAGAATGCGTTGGACAAAAAGAAGCAATACCTTGGTAGGAAAACCAGGACGAACAGAGAACAATATGAATACCTCAGAAGAGAAGGAAATAAGATAATTAGAATCAAGAAAAGAAAATACTATGACGACCAATTGAGAAGCGAGCAACAACACAAGACAAGCATACACAGTAGTGAAAAGCTTGAAACGTGGTTATCAGCCCAAGACCACGTTCTGCCGTGATGGCATCGGCACCATTATCGCTGGTGAAACCAGGTTTAAGGAAAAATGGGTATCATATTTCAAAAACCTCCTAAATCTTCCGCACAGCTCCAGGGCACTAGAGCCTATATATATTCCCGGAGAGCTTCCATTAGCCCCACCTACTCTGGATGAAGTTTGTTCCACCATCAAAGCCAAAAAGGATAATAAAGCACCGGGCATCGATGAGATTCCAGTGGAGCTTAGTAAATATCGTGGCAGCACTGTTCAGAAAGCCATCCACAAAGTCATCCAGTACATTTGGGAGCAAAAACATGTGCCGAACGAGTGGAGTCAATCAATTATATTTCCTATCCACTGAAAAGGTAAATGCTCCAGTGCGAAAACTATAGAGACACATCACAACTTGTTACTGGATACAAAATATTTTCATAGATCTTAGAAAATAAAATCGGACCATACGCCAACAGTATTATTGGGGAGTATCAAGGTGTTTTTAAAGCAGGTAGAACGACGATAGACTAATTATTTACAGTCAAGCAGGTACTTGAAAATTGCTGGGAGCTCAACATACACGTACATCAAATTTTAGGTGACTTCCAGCAAGCATACGACAATATTGATCGTAATGTACTGTACCAAATAATAAATAATTGGTATCCCAGCCAAATTATTCCGTCTTACCAAAATGACAATGACATCGACGACCTCCCAAGTCCGCATCAATAACCACCTCGCCGATGCCTTTGATACAAACATCGGACTAAAGCAGGGGGATGGACTGACCCCATTGCCATTCAATTTTGCTCTGGAATATGCCATAAGAAAGCTCCCTGTCGATTCTAGAGGTACGTTATTATACAAGTCGACCCAAGCGGTAACCTATGTGGACATCATCTATACTTTGTCACGGTTATTAAAAACTGTCAAGGAGCTTTTCCTGAAACTCGACAGTGACATGCAAAAACATGTGCCGAACGAGTGGAGTCAATCAATTATATTTCCTATCCACTGAAAAGGTAAATGCTCCAGTGCGAAAACTATAGAGACACATCACAACTTGTTACTGGATACAAAATATTTTCATAGATCTTAGAAAATAAAATCGGACCATACGCCAACAGTATTATTGGGGAGTATCAAGGTGTTTTTAAAGCAGGTAGAACGACGATAGACTAATTATTTACAGTCAAGCAGGTACTTGAAAATTGCTGGGAGCTCAACATACACGTACATCAAATTTTAGGTGACTTCCAGCAAGCATACGACAATATTGATCGTAATGTACTGTACCAAATAATAAATAATTGGTATCCCAGCCAAATTATTCCGTCTTACCAAAATGACAATGACATCGACGACCTCCCAAGTCCGCATCAATAACCACCTCGCCGATGCCTTTGATACAAACATCGGACTAAAGCAGGGGGATGGACTGACCCCATTGCCATTCAATTTTGCTCTGGAATATGCCATAAGAAAGCTCCCTGTCGATTCTAGAGGTACGTTATTATACAAGTCGACCCAAGCGGTAACCTATGTGGACATCATCTATACTTTGTCACGGTTATTAAAAACTGTCAAGGAGCTTTTCCTGAAACTCGACAGTGAAGCAACACTAGTAGGTCTATAAATCAATGAGAATAAAACAAAGCTCATGACGTAGTCAAGAAAAAATACCTGAAACACCCAAGATATCACACTTGGCGAATACAATTTCGAAAATGTTAGAGAATTTGTGTATTTAGGCGCCAAAATAACGGGACGAAATACGCCGAAGAGTACCGCTCGCGAATAAAATTTTTTACTTAGTTTTGACGGTTTTGAAGACCAGCTGCATACACAGGAAAACAAAGCTCCAAATATACAAATCTGTGATAAGGCCTGTGTTAATGCTATGAGTGTGAAACATGAACCCTAACCCAAGCATTCGCAAACATATTGAACACCTTCGAAAGATGGGTCCTGAGGCGAATAGTCGGAGCGAAGCTTGACGGGGACCAACGGCGAATTCGGTACAACCATGAGCTGTATGGAATTGTTTGACTAAGCGGAGGTCTCAACGATTGTGAGACTGCGGAAGCTGCAATGGGCTGGCCACATGAATCGTATGGACAAACAACAGATACCCAAAAAGGTATTCGTTTAGAAAACTGAAGGCCGGAGACTAGTGGGAAAACCGAGGAAATGTTAGTCTGACTCAGTCGACGAAGACAGTTCATCGCTGTTCGGATTTCGAAATTGGAGGATGTAGTCAATGGACCGAGACAGTTGGAGGCGTTTGTTGCAGGAAGCGAAGGCCCAAGAGGGTGTAATGAATCGGCCCTACGCCACTGGCGGGCAATACATATACACATTGCCGTCATGTGGCTTCCCATCTCGCGTCAGTTGTGACGACTTCCCATCCCACGTCGAGTTTTTCGTGGGATGCCAAGCCGAGTGACAGATGCGAGTTGACCGCATGGCGAGCGTGCCAGGTTTGGCTGCCAGTGTAGGAGAAAGTTGGAGAAGGAACATCAAGATTGAGCTCAACTGATCGATCTACATCTTCATCACCAGATCAGAAACTAGTGTGTTGTGGATGCAATAGAAGCGAAGGTGAGTAAATGCGATGCACGCTTAAACTTTTATCATAAGCAATGTCATAGATCGGCACCGAAACTCGTTGCGAAGAAAGTCGGCCCGGAGTGTTATCTGGATCAAAGGAAGCAAAAGACCAATTGAAGAAATCCACGGAACTTGCACGCAATCGGGAAAATGCCGCTGCTGGCCGGATTACATTTATAACCCAGCGCATGAGAAAAAGCGTCGGCGGAGTATTGCGTTTATAAGCCTGGCAATCACCACCATTCAACAAATAGTGGGGGGATATCGGGATCGACAACGGGATGATCGCCATCTGTCACATCTTCATCATCGTCGACAAGCAAAACCGCATCCGCTAGTTCGCAACACGAACCACCAGGCGCGCATCATTTATCCGGCGGAATTGTGATCCCGGTTTTATTTGGTTTGACTGTCCCTAGCATCGTGTATGGAGTGAAACGTTTGAATTTAATACGACGCACTCGTAAAGCGTTCTTGCGACGAAATCGTCCTTTCTATGAGGATGTCATGATGGAAAATTTTAGCGATGATCCACCGCTAATTTAAGTGTCATGGAGCAATGGGATAGTGGGTCACCAATTGGAAAAAGTGCTAAAAGTGTCTCAAACAACATTCTTCATCAACACAATGCTTGGTACAACGTTCGCTCTACACGATACGACAGATAATCATCGTCGCAGTGAGTAGTACTCGACACGTTATATGCAATACAAACAAAAAAACCTATAACAAATATTTAAATCAAGTAGCAACATTGTAAGCAAAAATCCAAACAAGGTCATATACAATTATATTGAACGCATAGCTGCTAATTACCGCTTCTAAATTTCAAAATTGCACATAACATATAAAATAGCAGCAACAATTGCGCGTTGTGAAATATAAATTGGACGATTGTAGTAATGATGAGTGAGTAGTGAAATGCATAGGATTTTGTATTTTTAGACAGAAGAGCTAACGGTAGGAGCATAAATATCCCCTAAAGTATGAATATCAACACTAATAACAATGGTGCAAAAAAATGAAAACTAGGAAAAAATTGAGGTCGATAGGGTTTAAGTTGTACTAAAGAGCAATAAAATTTTGAATACTACATAAACAATGACAAATAGTTAATTTCTATTGAACTGTACAGTCAAAATAAATAAGACGAAATCTTAGGACAAAGAAAGTGGTGGTGAATCAGAAATATTACTTAAATTTCGAAATGAAAAATTAACGCCCCTAACACTACACACAGCTAAAACGTAAAAAAAAGTAAAGCAGCTCCGAATGTAGATCGCATATTCTATTAATATAATTACAAATGGCGAAAAAATGTAGAGTTGATTGTGTTATAACTAGTCACAGTTTTTTTATGCCAGTTGAAGTTTTTAAAAGGCTAATTCTAGAAAATTCATTGCAATGTAACTACATAATAAATGCACCGTTTTGAATATTTGTAAAGGTTTTAGAATACAACCTGCGTTGTATTCTTCCAATCGGCACCTTTGAATATTTCACAAAATTTTGTTCATGTATTTGGTTACGTAATTTGTAAATATTATTTTGTATTGCCTATTCACAAAGTAGGTTAAAAACTATGAACTGCACGTCTGAGAATGAGAACTGTATTAGCCCTGCAAAAGTGTAATATCATCATGTTTCAATGCGAGGAATTAATCTTGAAAAGATCTCTTTCGATAAAATTTTAATACCATAGAAAATTTTCTACCGAATCAACTGCAAAACTTCAGTGAGCTAATTAAGGCTTTCATTTTTTTCAAAATAAAAAATCCCTAACATTCCTGCTGTATAAATACATTTTTTGTTAACTATTATCTTTCTATTCCTCTCTCTATCAGTTAACGTTGGATCAATTTAATAGCGGAATGCACTCATTTCAATGATTTTTCTCTCATTTCTGAATTAACTTAATATTTCAAATCAACATGAATGTTCCATCCCCACTAGTGATAAAATCAAGGGCGTGCTTTTCAAAAATTGTATATTTCTTTATTGTTAACCGATAATTTTGACATAGTGGAAAAAAATCAAGTTTCTTTTGTTTCAAAAACACAACAAAAAGAACACGTTAACCAAAACTGCAATTTAAGAATAAGAAGTTTTTAACATAATTATTACAAAAGAAAAGAGAACAAGAATTAACTATTAAGATTTACTTGATAATATTCAACAATTATTTTTATTATTAAATCACATTCAATTAATGGCTTTTATCCGCGATTACTATGAAAATGATGAACTGAGAGAAAATATTATAACTTGAATAGAATTATTATAAAAAACTCAAAAGTTAAATCAGAGAATAAATAATATAAATTACTAATTTTAAACTAGACTTTCCTTTCCAGCCTGCCCTTTTTTTTCCAGCGGGAAGGAGAGTGCATGGTTAGTATGCCGAGAAGAGGGTAGGGTTTTGAAAAATCCGCGGATGGCCGGTTTCGTGTCGAGTGGCCTGCGGTACCTTAGTTTGTCTTGTCTTTTTATTAGCGTAGAGTTCTTCGGGATTGAATTAACGTAGTGTATTTTTCGGCCCTGCCTCGATGAATTTCAGGAATGCGAAATTGAGGTTGGGTTTTTTTTGGAATTGACTGGAATAATGAAGAAATACGGAATAAAGTAAAGAAGGTTTCTTTTCCGTATGTTGGTGTTTTTGACGCGTTTGAAACGGGCATTTAATGGTGGCTGAAATATGTAATTGAGTGTAATCCATTTAAAGACCTGCGACCGAAATCCTCTCCGATCTAGCTGGCCGACAAGGAGCCACCGCGAAATGGATTACGGGTGCACAGACTGGTTGACCGGTTGGTACCATTCGTTGGTACGACTCCGACTGCACGTCTAGAACCGATGAGGGTCGGTTCAGACTTCGCTCGTACGATTTTAGACTGAAAATCATTACAAGGGGCTGTAGTGCTACGAAGAAGAAGAATCACAAAATCCATAATCGCAAAATCCAGAACCCCAAAATTTATTTATCATTAGGATTTATTATTATTGTCATTGATTTTAGTATATGTGTGAAATATTTTGAAGCAGCTGAATTTTTCCTTTAATTTTGGAATGAATTCCGCCACGAAAAAAGCGTGTGTTGGCAAATTACCCTGTAACCCGGCCATTTCCTTTTGGCATTTTCCCGTGAAGTTGGTCGCAACCTAAGTCTCTGTCCGGGATAGTTCTCGGTCATTCAAATGGTGGTATTTGCTGTGGATCACCCGTTGCGAGGAAACCGCAAAATTTCACTCGTTATAAGTTGTCGGGATTTCTTAAGAACGATACTCAAATATCCGCTTGGTCCATTCGAACGTTTTGTTGCAAATTGAGCGTCCAACGACCCAATTGGGGAACATGCGTGGTGCAGTGAGAATTCAATTGCCGGATTCATAACGTGGTGAAAATTTCGCATATTGCATGATGAACGTAGCAGCATATACTGGATAACATGCCCAGAGTGTGGGAAAATGTACGGGAGCTAAACAAAAAGAGAAGGCTGCTTCGGGAATATCGGCCCTGAGTCGACTTATGGCCAACGTAGGGGGACCCAGCCCATCAATAAGACGCCTCTTGATGAGTGCTGTAGGGTCAGTGCTACTGTACGGAGCAGAGGTATGGGGCGACGCTCTCAGCAAGGAGGTATACCGAAAACGATTGGCACAGGTACAGAGAAGAGGAGCACTGAGAATTGCATCTTCGTATCCAACAGTCTCCGACTCGGCGGTGAGAGTGATTGCAGGCGTGATACCTGTCGCCCTCCTTGCTAGAGAGCGCCGCGCTATTTACCTGCGCCGAAAGGAGGATGCGAGGGAGATGGCTGTCCGCGAGGAGAGACAACGCTCGCTCAACGATTGGCAGCAGTCTTGGGGGAATTGCTCGAAGGGAAGGTGGACTGCGCGCCTCATCCCGGATGTGAGACCGTGGCTAAATCGAAGGCATGGTGAGACTGACTTCTATCTGACCCAGCTTTTGAGCGGGCACGGGTGTTTTCAGTCTTACCTTAGGCTAAATACGGACCCAGGGAGTGCGTACAGGGTCTTGCTCGGATCAATATGTTGAAGAAATGAATGGCTCATCTAGTTTATGACACCGTGAAGGGCAATTGAGAGGCTAAATGTTTTAGTGACCTTGCCAGGTAGTAAATTAGTGTGTAATCAGGAAACTTTATATAAATACAAGAGTATTTGAAAATATGTTTCAGTAACACGGCACTGAAGAAGGAAATTACTTGTTTCCGAAACACGTGTCTGCCGAGTTTTTTAAAATAAATATTGGCGTTTAGCGAAAAATCTGCGGTTTCTTATTCATTTATTTAAATAAAACGCCAAAAATGGAGCAACGAAAAATTTCAAAAATTAGTTTAGCTCAATTTCTTTTGGTGAACAATATTTTGGCATGTAATTAGTACGTATGCCACTGTATGAAATTTTTGACAAGGTGGAGGTCTCAACGATTGTTAGACTGCGAAAGCTGCGATCGTATGCAATCGTATGGACGAAGAACGGATACCCAAAAAGGTATTCGTTGAGAGAACTGAAGGGCTGAGGCCAGTGGGGAAACTGAGGAAACGCTGGTCTGACTCAGTTGACGAAGCGAGTTCATCGCTACTCGTATTTCGAAATTGGAGGACGTGGTCAATGGACTGAGGCAGTTGGAGGCGCTTGTTGCAGTAAGTAAAGACCCGAGAGGGGCTGTAGTGCTGCGAAGAGGAAGAAGAAGTACGTATGCCAAAAAACAGATCTATAAAAATCTTTTTATTTCAAGTTTTTCGACAAAGTATGCGCATCCTTTTTTTAGTGATCCAAATTTATGCTTTAGGCCATGAAATGTTATGCTTAAAATGTGAATGAGTTCGAAAATTGTTTGAAAAACAATTACTCCACAACATAACGTAAAATTTTTATTTCTGTTTAATGTAATATTAGTCTGGGATTCTCTTTTCTTTGAAAATAGCCTTTTTTGAAGGTTAATATTTATATTCTTTTTTAGTAAGTATTCAAATAATAATACGAGTACATGGTTTGCTTGGTATCAAAAAATTTTCCCCTTTCAGTAGTTAGATACTTTCCAGGGGAACGGAAGCGGAAGGTGAGTATGTCTTTAAGTGTGCGGGTTTCGTCGTAACTCGCGATTAGTGGTTGGCAGTTTAACTTAGCGTAGAATGTTTTAATTAGGATTAGAATAACTCATGTCTGACACCACGTTGGTACGTCGATCGGGAATACGTGAGTTGGAAGTTGTTCTTCTCGAATCGTTGAAAGCCTCGGAAAGGCTGCTATAGCGTAGATTCGAATTTTAAAAGTTTCCTTTGTAGAGATTTTTGACACGTTTTAAACAGAAAATTTGAATCGGTGGCTGAAGGATTATATTTGAGTGTCCTTCACTCACGTCAAGACCCAGAACGAAAGTTCCTCTTCGAACTCGCTGGCCGACAAGCAGCCACCTACTCAGAGCATACCAGGAGGTGGGCCTTACGAGGCACAGTACGCTAATATCTCTCAAGACTTCACGTCTTTAACTGATGAGAGGTCGGCTTCAATTTCCCTCGGAGAAATTGCGGACGAAGCGGAAGTAAAATCATTTCACAGCTCCAAATCAATTTTTACTTGATGAATTCCAGAAATTTTATTTGAATTTTCCTTAAGTGTAAACCTTTTGTAATAAAATCTATACTATTCCAAAATTCTTTTATTGTATCTACAAGCTTTTTGAGTAGTTGCTTTAGTTTTTCATTCATTTTGGTTTAAAATTTGGATTGAAATGGATCTTGATTTTTTTGAGAGTGGTTACTACGTCTATCACTTCTTTCATTTCCTTTTTTTAAATGGTGGTTGATTGCTATAGCTTTTTTAATCCCATCAGTTAAGTCTTCAGAAGCCATATAAATAGAGCTGCTAAATATTCCCGAAAAATATATCGCACACCGCCTCATAGATTTCGATTTTTAAAATGGTAAATTCAGTTTAACGATATTTCTATTCTCTGGAGCAATGAGTGCTAGATCTTTCAAAATGCAGTTTTTAATGCTGGACTGTCTGTCATATTTTTGAAACTAATGATCCTTCTCAATTCTAATCCATACGCTTTGGTTGAAAAAGGCAGCTGTTTTTTGAGCTGGTTCTTTGCTAGGGTGATTGATTGCGTGCGCAATGATGTCATTGCAATTCAACATCAGAATTTCATACTTAGGATTTTGTAAACAAGTTTTTTACATACCCTGTTAAAATCGGTACCTGGCCGTCCGTCCGTCAGTGCGTCACAGCAAGTTTTCTTAGAAACCAGAGAAGCGAATGTTGTGAACAGCTCAAAAGTTGCTGGCTAATGAAAGTTTAAAAGCCGAAAAAAATTTCAAAGGATTTCATGAGAGGGGTTTCCCCATATAAAGATGTGGCCCCTAAAATTATTTTCGACGAAGATAATCGAGTAGGGTGTCAAATGAAATGTCTTGATGATATCTTTTAATATCTATTGTGAAAATTGCATTCCCTTCGCAATTAGACACCTGTAGACCGAAAAATGAGAAAAAAAAGTCATGGAGGTAATTGCTTATGAACACAACAATGACAAATACGTCGTCAAAATTCGCTCAATTTTGTTCATGATAGTAGGATGTATGAATTAAGTGCCCTTAGATTCAATGAAATTTCGTTTCGAGATAGTTTACTACAAGGTTGTCCTATTTATTGATTTTTTTCAGAATTTAACGGTATTCGGTGAGGTTTTAGTCATTTGAATTTTCATATACAACAACAAAAACAATGCGTGGTTTTCTTACTCAATGGGCTTTTGATTCAACCAGATGCTACATTATTGATCGGATCTCCTTGAAAAATTTAGGGAAGGTGAAAAACTTAAATACAAACACGATTAGACTACAAAATATATAGATAACCGACCATAACCGATCATATCATATACGTAACATCTAACTACTCCACACAACAAACTAGCAGTATACAGATCAATGATGCAGAGACTCCACTCTATCCCCACTACTCCTACTAACTACTCCGACGGGCTAAACAAAATTTACAGAATAGCTAATTATAGCGGATACAAACAACGTGACATTGAACTTATTGCACGGTACAAACAAAACAAGACCGCCAACTGACTTAAACACCGAAGAACGACCAACAGTTGATTTCGTTACCATGAGTAGGCAAAGAGACATACATACCATCAAACATCAAACTGAACGACAAGATACATCTCTTGTTTTGGGAAAATACGATTGTTTACAATTATCCTTCCTACAACTTGCAAAGAAATCACTTTAATAGGGACTGCATTACAAAACAATTCACCCCGAATTCGATGACCGCTTGAAATTTTTCACCATGTAGAAAATAGCATTATAAAAACTTACAAATGAATATAAATGTATTTTAAAATGAAACATGAGTAACCCACATCCGCAAGCGCTGGGAAAAAATTCTTGTTAAGTTCCTTTTCTGTTTCGCGCCCATTGGCATCTAGAGGCAATATTCTATGACTTCGTTACAAGATCAAGATATTTTTGCAATTTCACTATTGCACTCGCATTCAAAACGTTTAAGTAAATTTTTATGATATGTCACTGAAAATATCATTGTGTTCAACTTTTCTCTTTTTCACTGCTTGATGCTATAGAGTATGACATCGTCTAATTCCATACTGCTCTGAACATGTGACGAGCTTCTGCGCACAAATATTAATTCGCTTCGTTTTATATGGGCGTGTGAGATGCACAATCTGATTTCTGTAGCAAGAAACGATGGTTCACAACTTGGGGTACACGTGCATTTCCGATGCGCATAAATAGATGGTCATCCCTCTCGAACGTTGAGCTGCTTTTATAAAAATGGCTACAGGTGGCAGAATCGCATTCTCAAGTGACATGAAGCTAGTTTCGACGGACACTTATTGAAATGAACAAAAACCCAGTGATGTGATGGCGATGTTATCCGGCAAATTATTCTCACAATTGAATTTTATTCTTCTTCTTCTTTTTAGCACTACAGCCCCTCTCGGGCCTTCGCTTAGAGATAGTTAGAGTATCTCATTTTCATGATCGCATTGATTTTTTCGGAAGTTGGTTTGGTCAGTACCATGCTCCCGTGTGTCTGCTCAGCTATGATATGATCTGATTAAATCAGTACATATCACCACTGAGTGAACACTCGTAGTCTGTCCGAAAAATCCCCTGGACTAAATCACGTTGTTCATCAATGGGATTTGAACCTGGGACCTTCGGCTTATGCGTCTCATGCTCTAACCACTAGGCCACACAGACTACGAATTTTATTCAGACTTACCATTATCATAAGTAAAATATAAATAAATGTTTGGGTCTTTTCACTAGCAAAACTGATTATCATAGAAGCCCTGTGTCCTCTTTTGATTTTCAAATTTAAATAATTCACACCAAGGAGTTTAGATAGAAATCCGCAGACATTGACCCTCCAAAAAATATTCAACATAACTGACATGAGCTTCTGGGTACCATAAGACGACTATTTCACACATGCTGAATCATGTCGATAGAACCACTAAATAACACTTCATACTCGAATCCACTAAGAATCTTTCTGATTCAATTATTTACAAGTCTTATTCACGCTAATTTGCAAACATATTCGCGCCCATTCAAAAGAACATTCCTTCTTCATCAAATCACTACTGGTTCCTCCTCACCTAATGCAACCTCCCCCGCTGGTTGTTCAAAATGCGAGAATCAATTCCGCTTACCGCCTCCCTCGACGAGCCTCTTCATGGCGGTAACGGCAGCTTCTTGTTGTAACAATCTAGCAATTGCTTCGTTAAATTGTGTCGCAATGGGGATGCAGTTATCTATTTTTATTTGTTAAGTTTTTATTTTTTCTTCAGAAAAACTTTTTATCAATAATGATAGCGGTGATAGTAGCGGGTTTTATTTTGGATTAATAATAAGAATATTAATAAGTTGCGTATCAAATTGCTTCTTCTCGTGAAGGTCCCTCGAGCAGTTTGCATAGGCGGGCTGCTCGGTTACTACAGTATCGCGCGCGGCTAATTGGTTATTCGACGTCGTGTTTTTTCTTTATTAGCCCTTTCAGCAGGTTACTTTGACTATTGGCACCTTTATCAACAGCCAATCGGTTTTCCTTTTTGACTCCGGTCACCAAATAAATCGTAAGTGCGAATATATTTTGTAGTGGCCGTTGTGCTGTGGGAAAAGAACCTGCCCCGCGATATCGCAAAGTTACCTTGCCAGTGCACTTACGCGTCATCAGACAAGGCAATTTCCAGCGCAGCACTGATTCCGCTCACTGAACAGAACATCGCTGCAGTCCTTAACGGACATTTTATAACACTAGAAAATCACTACAGACACTTCAATTTTTTTTAGAAAATTTACTATTTTTGCCGGCTCATATCTTGTAGACGCTCCGGTGTAGGTATAAAAAGTGGCCCGAACAGTTTTTGAAGTAACTAACCTTGCTAGCTGCTGATTATGCTATTGAAGAAGAAGCGCCGATTGTTGATTATTTTGACAGAGGCTACTGGGACTTAAGCTTTCAGGTGAAGATGCTGTAAAGATTTGAGATTAAATCTCTCTTCACTCTGTTATTAATTATTGAACATGATATTCATTAGCGAATGAGGTAAGCTAGCCGAAATTGCACCTATTGAATGTCAGATCACTGTCGATATTAGGTAATCTTCAAAGATGAGTTTCTCCAGCAAATTAGGACAAGGACTGATAAGATTATAGCGCGTGTATCCGCGCATAGTCAACTGATACGTAACATAATGAGGCATACCTCCACAAAAAGGGTCTTGATGGCCGCATGCAGTTTACCCCGTGTTAGAAAATAATTTCTCAAGTTCATGGTCATATACCCAAAGAAGGTCTACTTTGCAGGACACTTAGCCCAAACTAGCCATAAAATAAGCCGAAATTGGGCCCAAAAAAGGTCATAGATAGCCTAAAAGTGGCTCAAACTCAACTTAGAAGTGGCATAAACAGGGTTCAAAGAATATTTATTTGATACAAAAAATCTTTTTTATGCTGATGTACAAAACAAGAGGTATTTGAAATATTGAGCCTACGTGCATTTTATATTGAATTGAAAATTGCATATTGCATATTCCCTCTACTTCCGTACTTTCGGTGCTGATAACGCAATTTAAGAACATGCTTCGAAAAACCTTTATTGAGAGTTTTCAACCTATTGATGTCGTATGTCAAAGACATATTCAGCGAAGACCAGCCCGCTAAAAAATTTGACATCGAAAGGCTCCAAACTGCGTCTGTGGTCGAAAATTTCACGGCGATCCTCGACAACCAGCTGGCTCCCATCTTATCAGACGCATCGTTAAAGACGAGCAATGAGCTCTGGATGGAAGTGAAAGCGGCTATCAGGACCGTGGCAAAACAGACGATCGGACGTCTAGCCCGGCACAAGAGGAACGATTGGTTCGATGATGAATGCCAGAATGCGTTAGATAAAAAGAATCAGGCATACAAAGAATACAAAGGTAGGAAAACCTGGACGAAGAGAGAACACTATGCGAATCTTAGAAGAGTAGCGAATGAGGTAATTAGGATTAAGAAAAGAAAATACTATGACGACCAATTGAGAAGTATAGATGTAAGTTTAGCAAGCAATAACACAAGACAAGCATTCAAAGTAGTGAAAAGCCTGAAACGTGGTTATCAGCCCAAAACCACGCTCTGTCGTGATGACAGCGGCAATATAATCGCTGATGCAATCAAGATTAAGGAAAGATGAGCATCATATTTTAGCTCCAGAACATCGGAGTCTATAGATGGCTGCGGAGAGCTTCCATTGGCCCCACCAACTCTGGACGAAGTTTGTTCCATCATCAAAGCCCAAAAGAATAACAAAGCGCCGGGCATTGATGAGATTCCAGTGGAGCTCATCAAATATGGTGGCAGTAGTGTTCATCAAGCTATTCACAAAGTCATCCAGTACATTTGGCAACAAGAACATATGCCGAAAGAGTGGAGCCAATCAATTATATTCCTTATCCACAAAAAAGGTGACAAGATACAGTGCGGAAATTGTAGAGGCATATCACTACTTTTCTAAAATCTTAGAAAATAAAATCGGATCATACGCCAACAGTATTATTGGGGAGTATCAATGTGGTTTTAGAGCAGGTAGATCAACAACAGACCAATTGTTCACAGTCAAGCAGGTAATTGAAAAATGCTGGGAGTTCAACATAGACGTACACCAAATTTTCGTTGACTTTAAGCAAGCATACGACAGTATTGATCGTAACGTACTGCACAAAATAATGCTTGGTTTTGGCATCCCAGTCAAATTAGTCCGTCTTACCAAAATGACAATGACGTCGACGACCTCCCAAGTCCGCATCAATAACCAACTCACCGATGCCTTTGACACAAATATCGCACTAAAGCAGGGAGATGGGATGGCCCCATTGCTATTCAATTTGGCTCTGGAGTGCGTCATACGGAAGCTACTTGTTGATACGCGTGGTACATTACTATACAAGTCGAGCCAAGTAGTGGCCTATGCGGACGACATCAACATTCTGTCACGGTCATTAACAACTACCAAAGAACTCTCTCTGAAACTCGACAGCGAAGCAAAACTAGTAGGGCTACAAATCAACGAAAATAAAACAAAGTTCATGATGCAGTCGAGGAAAAATACCTCAAATACACAAAATATCACACTTGGCGAATACAGTATCAAGAGGCGCCAAAATAACGATAACGGGCAATGAAAGAGTCGAAATACGCCGAAGAATATAGCTTGCAAATAAAATATTTTATTCAGTATTGACGATCTTGAAGACCAGCTGCATACACAGGAAAACAAAGCTCCAAGTATACAAATCTGTGATAAGACCTGTGTTATGCTATGGGAAAACAAAGCTCCAAGAATACAAATCTGTGATAAGACCTGCGTTATGCTATGGGTGTGAAACATGGACCCTAACCCAAGCATCCGCAAATATATTGAACTCCTTTGAGCGACGAGTCCTGAGGCGAATAATCGGAGCGAAGCTAGACGGGGACCAATGGCGAATTCGATACAACCATGAGCTGTATGAAATTTTTGACGAACCGGAGGTCTAAAGGATTGTAAGACTGCGGAAGCTGCAATGGGCTGGACACATGAATCGTATGGACCAACAACGGATGCCCAAGAAGGTATTCGTTGGGAGAACTGAAGGCCGGCGGCCAGTGGGGAAACCGAGGAAACCCTGGTCTGACTTGGTAGACGAAGACAGTTCATCGCTGCTCGGATTTCGGAAGTAGAGGACGCGGTCAACGGACCGAGACAGTTGGCGGCGCTGTTTGCAGGTAGCGAAGGCTCGAAAGGGGCTGTAGCGCTAAAAAGAAGAAGGAGAGTTTTCATTTGATTTTCCACATGACTACCTACGTAAAAATAGAAAGACTCGCTTAAGAATCAAGATGTCATCGCTTCAGATCTTCTTACTGAGTTTAGTAGCTACTATAGTTTCGAAGGAAATTTGCTGTAACAGAAGGACGATTTACAGAAATGAGTATAAGACCCTGAAAAAGGGGTGAAAAGTTCGATATGAAAGCACCTAAGTAAGATTTCAATGGTAGCAAACACATTTAGGGAGCATAATAACTTCTTATATAAAAGTCAGCGCTTACAAAATAAGATTTATCTGAAATGGAGTACAGCTGAAACGTTAGGTGTCCTTGTCCTTTTTGTCTTCTTGAATTGGGACAGATGGCACTTCCGGGGTCTTTAGATAGACTCCGCTCTAGGATAAGTAGGCAATAAGACCGTTTTTTGTCAAAAAGGCCAGTAAGACCGCTCTTGGACAAGATTTCCGTAATTGCAAGATAGCTATTTGACAGGCTACTTAAAGCAAATCATACATTGGTGATGCATTGCACTCAAATATCCCGCTTACCCATACATTGTAAGACTATAATTTAACATTTGCGGTTAGTGTTGGACAAATACACTCATTCATAGATACCCAGCGTTCGATATTTAAATCAAAAATAAATGAATCATTAAAGTTTTGATATGAATAATTTCCTTAGTGAAAGTTAAAAGCGCTTTTCTATTTCAAATAGATTCCTCACCACCATCAAGTCATTTCCCTCTTAAATCAACCCAAACAAATCCATCCAAGAAAACTTGCAGTCAAGAAACAAACAATATATAGTATCAAATTCAAATTGTAAACACAATTTACGTTCATCAACACCTTCACGTAGTGCACGAGATCTTATGCATCTAAAGTGAAATTGTTCCTTTAATGGGATCTTGAAATGGTTGCACCGGTTATTGTTTTTCTTCATCTTCTGCTTCTACTTTTCATTCCTTTCAATTGCAAGTGCTCCAAACATTCAATGCACGCTCGACACTATCCTCACTTTTATGGTACATTTAATCGATGTGGTTGGACAATAACAAGAAGGCAAGAATGAAATGCTCCTCAGCCAGAATCTTAAGGTTTTCTTATTGTTTTTCTCAAGTGCATTCAATCCTCAATCCATCAGAATCTGTGCTGTGTTGCAGCCAACATCTACTTGTGGCCTCCTGCATCATTATTGGAGCTATTGTATTTTATGGCATTCGATAAACATTCACGAAAATGCACTTGGTCGAAAGAGGGAAGACGACGACCAAGAAGACGACGACAATGCCCGGATAAGAATGTTTTAGAAATGAATGTATCCAAGAAGAAAGAATCTTTTGAATGCTCCTCAGAATTATTTTGGCGATGGATGAAAATATAGTGCGGTCATTAATACCCACTTGTTGTACTCGTATATATGCTGGTTGCAGGATGGTGTAACCTGCTGGCTGTGATGTTGCAGGATTTTGAAGGCACTTTGCTGAGTTATTGTTTTGACTCAAACCACCGTTTTCCAATGCGCACGCATTGTTAGCACTTTCGATTTTAAGAATTTGGCAGTAATTTGAGGATTGAATAATATTTAAGTATTATTGCAAAATGTTTAAATTCTTCAGAAGAGCTGTATTTGTACTTCAGCTCTGAACTTGTGGTAAGCTAGCAAGTTGATCTTACATTTTAGGGTGTAGTTTTCAGGAGATGCTACCACTCCGCAATAAGCTTTTACTGATGCCAATTATCGTATATTTCAAGAATATTCGAAAAATTGTTAAAAAGCGTTAGAAAAATCATAGTCAATGAATAAGCGTTTAGAACAATTCATTATCATCCACACCGCCTGTGGCCAATCGCGAAGTTGATTGCATCGCCAGGCGATGACTAGATCCACAGTATCATCATTTTCTTGTATATTAATAGTTCTGTTATTTTTTTCCCGCCTTTTTAATAAAATTTTTGCTACTTTAAAAATAGTTCCTTCTTCATTATTTCTATAGTAAAGCTTATAGCAAAGATCAAGAACAAGGAATCATTCTGATGGTGAGAAGATCCTAGAAGAGAAGGAGACTGTAACCTATCTCGCACCTATGGCAGCCCTCGAGATCGGGGACATTAACTGTGTTACGATGCTGAATGAGGCAGAGAAAGCCATTAAAATGAAGTTTTCTAGCTAATTGAGGTTAAAATATGGTTTACCCAGGAGAACAACCGGAAATACCTTGATTTGATAAAGATTCCTAAGAGAAAAGTGAGGATACGCAGGGTAATCTGCAAGACATAGCGAAGAAAAGTGGCTCTCTGCTGCCTTCGGTGAGAGAATATACGGTTCGGTTGCACTGTGCAATCTGTAACGACGCTAAACCAAGATCTAATGACCACGTATGTTACTAAGGAAATCACAAATCAAGGCGGTACTTCAGCCAACTAAACTAACAACGTAGTATAAATGCTAAATATCTACTTGATCAATTTAAGAGGGATATGACGCCTGACCTACTGCTGCTTGGTAAACAATATCAAGTTTAAAACTCGCCAGCATGACATACTGCCGGTAGCAAGGGACTCTATTGGTCAGCAAGAGGAAGTAGAATCCCTAGTAGCCCATCGTATACCGCCCGTTATGTATGCTATACACGGCCGGGAAAGTGCTCAAGAAACTTGTTAGGGGAAGACTCACTGACGCGTTCCATGCTGCTGAAGACCTATCTCCTCGGCAGTATTGCGAGCGAGTTGCGAGTTCAGTCTAGTACTGAAGAGACTGCTAGAGAACGTAGAAATATCGACTTCTATAGAAACGATGGTGATAGGCTATGGCTCGAAAGGAGAGACAATGCTCACACAAAGATTTGCAACAATCCTGGAGTATTGACATGAAAAGGAGATGTTCTGTATGGCTCATCAAATTTTTTGAGCCCTAGCTCAATATAGGTTATGGCGAGATTGGCTTCTACCTAACCCAGCTTTTGAGCAAGCATGGATGCTTTTAGCCTTACCTGCACAAGATTGCTAAGTCACGTTCTCCTGACTGTATGTTTTACATGCAAGGAAGAAAGATGATGCCTGTCATAATTTTTTGCAAAGAAGGGAGAAGACATACTCTAGAACTCGGCATCGGGGTTGGAGGAGTCTCTTTTTTTAGAATAGGGATTTATGGAAATCGATGGATCATAGCGAAACGGAGCCTAGTCTGATGAAATGTGTCAAAGGGCTCCTGGCTAGGCCCTCAGATTGACGAAGGAGGGGCTTCGTGGGTGGCCCAGAAGTCTTGCGCGTTTCAAGGTACAAAACGCTTTCATATCCCTACAACGAAAAAAGTGCAGGGTGATAAGCTTCTTCAAAATGAAAAAGCCAAGAAGGTATGCTTGTCTTGTGTTGTTCTCAATTGGTCATCAAAGTATGTTGTTTTCTTAATTCTAATTATCTTATTTGCAACTCTTCTAAGATTTTCATAGTGTTCTCTCTTCGTCCTGGTTTTCCTACCTAAATGTTCTTTGAACGCCTGATCCTTTTTGTTCACTCATTATCAAAACAATAATTTCTCTGCGCCGGGCTCAATGTCCGGTCGTATGTTCTTCCACGATCTTAATTGCCGCTTTCACTTCCACCCACAGCTCCATGCCTGTTTACAGCGATGTGTCTGATAGGATGGAAGCCAGCGAACTTTGACGTTGAAATTTATTTTGTTAGGGTACCTTATTCCATGACCGTAACGGAATTCGAGGTTATATGGTCAATATAACGCTCAATCATGTGATTATTATCTCGTGTTTCAATTAGTACCCATTACAAGTGGGCGGGCTGATGGTAAGACAGCAGCATCAGAAGCTCAACTTCGATGCTGACACCGAGGTTTTGAACGTGGGAGCTTCTGCAAAAGCATAGTGTGCCCTAACCCACTGCTCCACACGGACTATTTATTTATTTAAGAAATCTATATATTCAGGTATAATTCAATAACAATGTAGACAATGCCATGAAAAGAAGCATAGAAAAAAAAAATTAAACTAAAAGGCTAGTCTGCAGTGTCTAAAGGATGTAGTCAATAATTTTGTTTATTTGATATCCGCAGGCCAATTCTCTTTTTTAAGGGTTTTGTACTAAAATACAAAACCCTATTGCAATCACGACCTGTGCCCGTCTGTCCGTCCGTCCGTCCGTCCGTCTGTATGTCACAGTAGAGGCTACAGCCATGAAACTTTGTAAAAAGGTCAGAAGTGGTGACCTCTTGAAAGTTCAAGGGTGGAAAAATTTTTCAAAGGCGTTTAAGGGGGTCTCCCCATATAGGGAGGTGACCCCTCAAAAAAAAATTTTCACCATTGGTAGTCGAGTAGGGTGTCATTGGAAAGGTCTCAATGAGATCTTTTCCAAACAAGTTTTAAAATTGCCTTATAAGTACCGAGGGGGCAGGGGAAGGGGAAATGTACGAACTTTTCGCGTACCCCCTCTCGCGATTGGACACCTTCCATCCGAAAAATCTGGAAAAAATCATGAATGTAGGCCTTTATGAGTACAACAACAACAAATACATGAGAAGTCGAAATTCACTCAACTTTGTTAGTAATAGTATGATTTATCGATTTTGTGTTTTCTTGAATAAAATCTAAACGGTACCCTTAAATTCAATAAAATTTAGCAAACAGATGACTATTTATAAGATTGATCTTTTCTGAAAGTTTCATAAAGATCGAATAGTATTTACCGAAGTTATAGCGATTTGAATTTTCCTGTATTACTATGGAGCAATATGCCCTGTATTACTATGGAAACATATGGCTACGGAGCCATATGCGCTTTTTACCGACTTAGACACTACAGCTTTGCTAGAATTTGCATGAAAATTTCAGGAGTGATAGATATCATGAAGATGAGTACATACAATTGAAACAAGTCGAAGAGGCAGGAGAGAGCTCCTAGCTAAAGGGCTTTGTAACCATTCTAGGATTCGAAAAAATAGGCCATGAATCGATGATTACAGTACAGAAGAATGGCCCCTGAAAAAAATTTCATGAAAGGTAGCCGATATGAGTATCAATTGAAAGTTCTCTATGAGAGCTTTTCAAAACAGTTCTTAAACTGACAGTTTTTGCTTCAGTGGGGGCACAGGGGGGGGGGGGAAATAAATGAAAAATGTGTTTCCTCCCTCGCGAATGGACACCCGTGATCTAACAAATCTGAAAAAATTATCAAAGGAGATATTTATGGGTATAACTATAACAAATGCCTCAGAATTCAAAATTCATTCAACTTTGTTAATAATAGTATGATCCTCGAATTTCACATTTTCTCCAATAAAATCGTCTTTGACATGTTTCATGATTTTATTCGTTGCTGGTTACTGCATTTTGTAAGTTGAGTACAAAACCCTTCTGACATGAGCATAGGTCTGTCTACCCAACTTGTTTGCTTTGTTGTGTGAGCAGACGCGTTTCGACTACTTCGACTCATCTTCAGTGTCTGAGATGACTCGAAGTAATCGAAAGGCGTCTGCTCACACAACAAAGCAAGGCCCGACGGCTTTTAAAGAAAAAAGTCTAAAGGATGTGTTGAAGGGAATGACTTTACATAGTCGTGAGATGAGTTAGCAGGTAGTACTAAATTAGGTCAGGTACTAAATTATACTCAGCTCAAAACTAAATATGAGACCATGACAAAGAAACTTTACAAATTGATGAAAAAACAAAACAGAACGATCGCACCGGCAAACAGAGCCTTCTATCCACGGACTGTAAATCTGGCTGGTACGCCTTTTATGACACAAGAAATGGAGCTGTCAGATAAGGGACTGAAACACAACATATATAACACAAACCGCATCAAAGACCTAGAACAACTAGTAATCGTCACTGAACTAGTTATTAACAAACTGCCGCAGGAACAACAGGCAGATGCAAGACATACTGCAGTAGATATACTACAAAAAATACACACTAGCATAAGCAAAACGAATTTCCGCGAAGACCATAAGATATTAAGATACATTCAGAAAAAAGTTACGAAGAACCTATTAACAGTGACAAAGGATGACGCTGATCCAGAAAACAACGGAATACGTACAAAAAACAATATACTTCATTATCGCCAATGGATACAATCTGGCAAACAAAGACCCCACTAATAAGTTCCAAGCAGACTTAGGTACTGCTATTATACAATCCCCACCAATCATTCCTCCTAATACTAAGAACCACTGCATAAACCCAAATCCATCCGCACCACTCCTTAAAGCACAACCTAAGTTAACAAACCCAATATCCCTTTCCGGGCAGTAGTCTATTACCGCCCAGCTCCTGCATACCAATTAGCACGGTACTTTACGACGATAATGGCTGATGTCATGCACATTGACGACAAATACACATTAAAGAACAGCCGTGATCTAGCGAACTCTATCACCACTTTAACATTGACTGACACTTGTCGAATTTTATCACTAGACATCACCAACCTCTATACGTCTGTACCCGTCGATGAAATACAGTCTATACTAAAAATAACATCCGACGATTCACAAATCAACTACCCAATTTATAAAGACCACAATCAAGCCAAACTATTTTAGGTTCAATAACAATACATACATTGCTAAGCACGGTCTGAGTATGGGACATCCAATGTCCTCAATAATATCAGAAATATTCTTACAATCTTTGGAAGAACTCTTTATACCCGAAATTGTCATAACATTCAATGTAATATTTTACAGATGATATGTGGATGACTATTTGAGTGCTTTTAAATCACAAGAAAATAAACCAGACAAACCACTTACCAATGAAATACAGCCGAGTATAAATTTCACTACATAAAAAGAAACAAACGGACAACTCAACTATATGGAACTAGCCGCGACACGCCAAAAAACACAATTAGACTCTAACAACATACCATACACGTAACATCTAACCAACCTGCACAATATAAACTAGCAGATCAATGGTGCAGAGACTACTAACTACTTCAACGAACTAAACAACATTTAAAGAATAGCTAGTAATAACGGATACAAACTTGTTACACAGTACAAACAGGAACGCCCACTGAATGAAACTCATAAGAACGACAACAGTGGATTTCGTTAACATTCGTAGGCAAAGTGACCTACAAACTATCAAACTGCCTCAGGAAATACAAACTGCAAACTGCATTCAAAACTAACAAGAACATCGGATACAAACTGAAGCCAAAACTGAATGACACATCAATATACAAGAACAGCGGCATATACAAACTGACATGCAAGGACTGCGACATGGTATACATAAGGACAACACGGAAACTAACAACAAGATACAAAGAGCACTTATGATCTTTCTTACACAACAGGGCAGACTCCAATTATGCGACGCACCTACAAAACCACGCATACAAGCCTGACGCTATGACAAACTTGAAATATATAAACAGAGAAAAACAGATGGTAACATTATCAACGAGCAACTTATTATAAATTCCGAAGCAATTTTCTCAGTACTAGACCACACTCTCCGACGATACCGGAAACAAGATGAAACAGAACAATTGGACATCCAACAATCCAAAAAACAAAAAATCAAATATCCCTCTGCCTGACATAATTTAGTACTGCCTGATTATCTGTAGTGATTTAAGGTGGTTGTAAATGTCCGGAAAGGACTGCAGCGATGGGCTGCTGCCTCGGCGAGCGAAGATGTTGGTGCTCGCCGAAATTGGCCTTATCTGAGGACGCGTGAATGCGCTGGTAGGCTAGCACTGCCATGTCGTGGGGCGGGTTCTTCTCCCCAGCACAAGGGCCCACTGCAAGAAATTTCGCATTCACGAAGTATCTGTTGTAGGACTCGGGTCGACAGGTGTTGAGGTCGAGGTAACCTACTGAAGGGATGCGTTTTGTCAAAGCAATCGACTGACTAAAGGCGAGATCCTCTCGAATCTCGCCTTTATTATGTAAACTCATGGCCCCCAAATAAGAGTGGGGTATCCAGGTGGAAGCGGTGCCCCTCACATATCAAGTTTGTTGCTATTTATTAGCGTAAAATGTGTACATCTAGTACAGTAAAATAGACATTATTTTATAGATTTAAAAAAACTTGACTGGCAAAAACTGGCTTCGAAAATATTTTTTGGAACATTATTCATTAAATCATACTTTGTGCTTCGTTTTCATGCATCTTAGGCGTTTCTTTTATTTTTTTAAGATTTACAATCAAAAAGGACAATGCTGTAACCTAAAGGTGACAATAATTGATTCACATTCATTTCCTGTAACTGATTCGCTATGCTTGGCTAATGTATTTAAATCTTATACAATCATTTTTCCAATATCTGTAACAGTTGTGATCAGTTTATTTTTCATTTTTAACGTTGTAAAACTTGTTGCGAATTAATTAATAATAATCGAAAAGGGTACTCACCCAGTCCTCCTCCAACGAGCGCTCGTGTTTGGGGCGGATCAGGGCCTTTACTGGTGATGATGCCTTGATGCTTGTACTTATATCAAATATGTATACGCTCAGTTATCTTAGGATGATTTATACGAGGTTGTGTGTGGACAGCCTAGTTCCGCTTCCAGTTCGTAATTTAGTTTATATTGCCTTCCTTTGTAAACTCTAACTGCGTAATTCCGTTCGGGTTGTAATAGCTTGATGCTCCTGTTTTGCCATTGAATTCGAAACAGAACCGTGCGTGCGTGTATTTTTTTGTTGTTCTTCTTTAGACGTTACATAGCGAGAGATATTTTGTTAATTCCATTAAGGTTTAATGTTTCAATTTATTTGTTGTTGTTTTGCATTTAAAGATGGTAATTAGTATTAGTCTGATGTTATATGAACGAGTTATGAACACTTTTTAGAAAGCGAAGAGCAGCAAGAGAACGCGCAAGCTCAATAAACACTATTCGATCATCTTTATCACACCTGATCCACTCAAGGTTATTTAATATCAACACAAAAACAAAGTTGAATTAATTCAAACGGGACTCGTAAAATTGAATCGAATAACAATTCAACGGTTCAAGAGGTAAGACCCGACAAGTGATAATTCACACTTGCTCGCGTCGACGGTGGAACAACGGTGGTTTTTGGGGTTATCAGTAGGAACTTTATTTCCGCTAAAAGATGGGCTCGAATTATCAAGCTGCGATGAGATTTAGTTTTATGGCACTACAAACTGTATCGTACAGTCTTGCAAAAATGGGGCTGACACCAGGTGACTTCACTTCACATGTGTAAGGACTGCGATGCACAAAAGTGTATAGACTAGGACAGCGCCGGATTTAGGCGTAGGCAAGCTAGGCACTGCATATAGGCCTCCACCTACTGAAGGCCGCCACCAATTGAAAGCTTCTTCCAAAACCAATATAAGAAAAATTTAAATAAATTTTTCAATAAAATACATCCTCAACAAGTTTACAAAAACTTATATATTAAACCTGTAATTGCAATTTCTCAGTTAAATTTAAGTTATTTTGTATACATATGTGCATAATTTTAGCAGAATCTTTCAAGCGAATGAAGTTGACTGCTTCATTCAACTTGAAATAATTTACCGAGATTATATATTCGGCAAATGGAAAGCGTAGTGATTCAATATATCTTTAGCAGACATAATTTAAGTCTGCTGCAAAAATCATTTCGAATCATTATGCTTTCCGTTTGCTGAGTATATCATCTCGGTAAATTTGTATGTATGCTACATCTAAATTGTGAGTGTGCATCAAGATTGCTCGCTGGATGTATACCTGGCCGTCCACCAATTGAACAAAACAGCCAAAAACACAATAATATCAGTTCCGTATTGGTCCCATATCGAGTCGCCTGGCACTCATACCAAGGCGCCTGGTCGCTCCGCCGGTGCCGCTGATGTGATGCAATATTATCACGTCGTTGTTTTCGACTAGCCTGAGCCCAGTATGCATCCAGACGGCGTACGTTTTAATATAATAGCATATTTTCTGAATCTTGTGTAAAGTGAAAATTTGTGTTATAGCCAGTGTATAAGAATATTCATAGTGTACACAGCCTATAGCCAGTATATAAGAATATTAATAGTGAGTAAACGTCAATGAAAAACGCTCCTTTTTCTTACTATTCGTATTTTCAGTTCATGTATCATACAGAATCAGTTAATCTAACTGTATATTCAGAGATGATTTGATTAACAGACCACCATAAGGGGCCTCGTAAATTTAAGTCAGGATATGACAAGGAGAAAGAAGAAAAACTATTGAAGCAAGGTGAAATAATAGCCAAAACTCATTTTTTTCAACCCGAATACATCGAAAGAGGTACTCCCGGACTGTCTTCAACTGCAAATCGTTACAATGATAAAGAGCAGGTGAGTTCCGTTTAAATTTAGTGTTGACAGTTTTCATGGTTGCAATTTAATATAAATTTGAAAAATAATTGTATCTAAAGCCGGCGCCAGACATAGCTTCGAATATTTGAACAATTTTTCGAAGACTTTGAAAAAAAGGACATAAAAATAAAGACTCCCAAAAAGGCAGATCGATTTGGTGCGACAAAAGAGATTCGGTTAAGTCCCACTATACTTCAGCCAGGTCACCACTTTTGTATTCAGGTACTACCAATTAACAACTTTAAAAATTTTCACAATGCCTAAAATGTCTACCAGCTCTCTGACTATTTTCTGGTTCGTAAGTCGTTTTTGGAGCCTACAAGGTTTGGTTGCTTTCTACTTCTAGTTGCAATACAGATTCTTCCTCTGCCATATGGCTGTGAGGTAATCAGAGCCCCAAGCTTCGAAAACGAAATGCGAACGTGTATGTTTTACGAAAAAATTGTTCTGCTACATAAAAAATATATTAATTTTAATTTATATTAATGTAAAACTTTATCTTAAAACATGGTTTCATTTTTTAAAAAGGGTGCTTCATATTTTTTAAGCTTGACACTGCAGAAATCAAATATATATTTGTGGACGCTCTCCTAAAGCAAAGAAATGGCGAATGGAAGAAGTATGAATACCGATGGCGAAGTTATTGAGTCAAGAACTATAATAAATGAAAAAGATTTGACTAATTGTTTTTACTGAAAATGATATAGCATTGTGGCCGGACAGTAACCTTCAAATGGTAAATTTTACTACTTTTACTGTAAGTTACTAAGTGATTCTTTGTTCTGGTTCAATAACGATGGATATTGTGACTGGAAAAATACCCATCCCCGTTTACAAGAGCACGAGAACTCGAAAAATCACATAGAGTCGATTTATACATTTACGAGATATAGCTAATATACTACAAGAATTTTAAATAGTTTGGTAAACGTTATTGCCGTATTTTCATACGACTATATATTTAAAAATGAAATAAAATTAATAAATACTCTTCATCATCTTTTTTATTTTGTATATTAATAATATCTTACACTAAAATTGATAACTTAGTTATATCATGAATCTCTTGAGAAGGAACCTTAGAGAAAAAAAGCGATTTTTTCATTTCCTTACGAAGGCCCCCACCAAATTTCTGCCTATAGGCTAGACTAAGTGTACATCTGGCGCTGAACTAGGGAATCCACAATGTGATGGACTACACTGATATGCATGTTTTCCTCGATGTTGTTTTCCATGCTGTCCCTGTGCCTTGGGACAGAGTAGGTAGGGTTAATTGAAATCAATTAAACGTTTCGGTGTATTCACTGCTTCCCGCGGGCGGCACAATGGAAAATGTTCACCAAATTGACTTTACCATTCGCATTACGACGCGTTTAGCTCGCATAAAATGGGATAATTTATCCCTGGATTTCAACAATTTTTTTTCTATGCACCGACGACTGTTGCGGGGAACTCGGAAAAATCAATGAATATAGACTGCAAGATTAGCCACTGGCGTATATCAGTATTCGTTCAAATAACTTCCACCGATTCATATTGACCACTTTCTGCAACTTCCCTAAAGCATCTTTTAGCAACTAATTTATATAGAAAGAAAGATAATACACATTAAAATCAAAAAATTCGCGTGTTGTCTAAGACATTGCGTGACAATAACAATGCATTTTAACATGTGATTTTCCGCACTTTATCCAACCTCAAGAATAACTTGAACGCTTCGAAACGATTATTCCAACTTTGTGCCCACCTTTTCATATACTCGGGACAATATTTATGATTCAAGAATAGGAAATTTTGTTCAAAGTTGATCACATTGCTCCACGTACGCCATACGAGCACGACGACGTCGACAATTCTTTCCGGCTCGCTGATCCAACGCTTTACTTATCTCGACGAGACTTTCCATGCCGCAACGGTAGTTTACTTGGCGAGCCCTCTGCACGCCGGTAATCGTGGTTTCTTTCCGTCGAGATAAGACTGCAATTCATTTTCTAAATTGCATTGCAAAGGGGGTTGCCGTCATCGAACTTTTGATTGTAATTTATTATTTAGTTTTTTTTATATTATAGATATAAGAAAATTTAATAAATAATTATTTAGAATTTGTATTATTAATAGCAAGACATACTTCGAAACTGATTTCCTTATTAAAATATATTTATATTTAATTTTTTTTAAATTTAAATTACAAATTAATACATTTAATTTTTTTAAATGATATTTAAAGATTTTTAAGTAAAAAAGAAAAAAATTGTGTTTTCGCCCGGGAATGTTTTTCAAGCAGTTTACCTAGGCGACTGCTCGATTACTACATAACCTATCCTACGAATATATAAAGTTATTCCCTTTAACACATCCTGTAGATACTGATGGTGACTACAAGGAGTCAAAACGCGCCTGATCACACAACAAAGTAAGGCCCGACGGCTTTTCAAGAAAAAGAGAATTGGCTTGCAGATATCAAATATATAAAATAATTGACTTAAAATGTTAAATTCAATATGCAATATTACATCTTCTTCATAGCGCTACAGCCCCTCTCGTGCCTTCGCTTCCTGAAACAAGCGCCTCCAACTGTCTCGGGCTATTGACCGCATCCTCCGATTTTGAAACCCGAGCAGCGATGAGCTGTCTTGATTGATCGAGTCAGACTAGCGTTTCCTCGGTTTTCCCACTGGCCTCCGCCCGTCAGTTCTCCCAACGAATACCTTTTTGGGTATCCGTTGTTCGTCCCTACGATTTATGTGGATAGCCTAATGTAGCTTCCGCAGCCTTACAATCGTTGAGACCTCCTATTCGTCAAAAATTTCATTCGGCTCATTTTTATATCGAATTCGCCATCGATCCCCGTCTAGCTTCGTTCCAATAATTCGCCTCAGGACTCATCTTCCGTCTTCAATATGTTCATATGTTTTGTTTTCCTGTGTATGCAGCTGGCCTTCAAGTTAACGATCTTGAAGACTAAAATATTTTATTTGCGAGCTGTGTTATTCGGCGTATTTCGTCTCTTTCATTTCTGGCTCTCGTTGTTTTAGCGCCCAAATATACAAATTCGCCAACATTTTCAACCCAAACTGCAGTTCAACCGCCCAAAATCTGCTTGAGCAGTTTGCGAGGGACATGAAAGCTGACTTCTTGCTGCTGAGTGAGCAACACCATAATAAAAGCCCTGCATTATGGTATTCTGATTAAAATGGTACTGCCGCCATCTGGGTTCGGAACAGTGACTTTCAAGCGGAGAGTTGTGGACGGAGGGGGGATGGTTTTATGTGGGTTCGGTGCTCAGGGACCACCTTCTTTAGTGTGTACCTAACGAATCCTTCTTTAGTGTGCCTAACGATTCGATATCATCTTTCCAAGCCAAGCTTCGGGCTTTAGAGAGCGCTGTCTCGAACGCAGAGGGCAAAGTGCTCGTTGGGGGCGACTTCAACGCTAAAGCAATCGAATCGGGCATGCTTCAAATGGATCCGCGGGGAAAACGAATCCTGGAAATGGCGGCCAAGACGGCCCTCGTCGTACTAAACTCCGGAAATACGCCGACTTTCCGCCGTATTGGCTGTGAGGGAACAACACCGGGCCAGACATTCGCCTCAGAGTCCTTAGTACGGAGGATACACAACTGGAAAGTATTAGAGGACTACTCAGCCAGTGATCATCAGTGCATTCTGCTTGAGATAAGTGATGCTGTCCCCCGACGTCCGTGCTCTCGGCTTTCTACAACTGGATGGAACATCAGAAGGATTGACGTCGAAAGGTTCGTCGAGGTGCTCACAGCAGGTGAGCCGCTGCAGCTAGCTTCGGAGGGGACGGAAGAACTGACAGCTCAAGACGTGGTGAACTCTACTATGAGCTATATTACGACTGCTTGCAAAGCTTCTTTGCCCCGTCGAAGACCTCGGCACGGCAAGCCCCCAGTGTAATGGTGGTCAACTGGAATCGCTGAAAAGCGAAGGGAGCGTCACAAGCTTTACGTGATGCTCAACGGGCGCGGAACCGTGACGAGGCATGCAACTGGGTGGCAGCACATAAGTCGGCCAGGAAATGCCTTCGCAAATTGATCAACAGTAGCAAGGCTCGCTGCCCGCAAGACGTAGTGGACAATGTGAACAAGGATCCGTGGGGCCTTGGCTACAAGCTAGTCATGCGGAAGCTTGGTGCCCTACGGAAGCCTTGTATACATGACGCGGAAAAGATGGACGCGATAGTGCGGGGACTCTTCCCCGCCCATCCCGTCCATGTTGACGTTGTCCATGGTGAAACAGCAGTCGAGTGTCCACTCTTCACACAGCTGGAACTGGAGGAGGCAGTCCTTTATTTGAAAGTGAGGAAGCCTCCAGGTCCAGATGGTGTTCCGGCAGAGGTGTTCCGGCAGAGGTGTTGCGGCACGTTTACCACCATTGTCCTGACTTGCTGCTCAGCACATTCAACGCTTGCCTACGGGACGGGTTTTCCCGGTACGATTGAAGGTGGCAAGGCTCGTGCTGATCAGCAAGGGGAAGGGAAATCCCGAATCGCCGTCTGCGTACCGTCCGTTATGCATGCTAGACACGGCTGGAAAAGTGCTAGAGAAACTCATCAAGGGAAGACTCAATGGCGCAATTCGTGCTGCTTGGGACCTATCTCCTCGGCAGTACGGCTTTAAAGCAGGACGTTCTACCATTGATGCGATTGCAGAGGTGGTGAACGCGGTCCAAAAGGCGAAGGCATATAGTCGCACCAAGCGACGGATCGTCCAATTGGCGACACTCAACGTCAGGAACGCCTTGAACTCCGCTAGATGGGTGGATATTCTGGATGCGCTGGAAAACTCTTTTCAAGTTCCAGAATATCTAATGCGGCTTTTGAGGGACTACCTAAAGGACCGAAGCCTGCTCTACGACACGACACAGGGCCAACGAAGGATGGAAATTACATCGGGTGTTGCCCAGGGATCTATCCTTGGTCCGAACCTGTGGAACGTGTCTTACGACGGGCTACTGAGACTTGAGATGCCAGATGAGTCGCGCTTGGTCGGCTATGCGAATGATGTTGCGGTTCTGGTCGTTGGACGCACCGTTGAACAAGCGCAACTTAGGCTAGGTATGCCAATGCGCCGAGTGAGGGACTGGATGACTGCTCGCGGGCTCAGTTTAGCACTGGAGAAAACCGAGGTGGTCATCTTGACAAAAAAGAGAATCCCTAGAGTAAGGATGATCAGTATTGGAGACATACAAATCGAATCAAAGCTATCGGTAAAGTACCTTGGGCTACTGATCGACACGAAGATGAGTTTCTCGGAGCAAATCAGGGCAACGGCTGAGAAGGCTGTTTCGGAAATATCGGCTCTGAGTCGACTTATGGCCAACGTAGGGGGACCCAGCCCGTCAAGAAGATGGCTCTTCATGAGTGCTGTAGGGTCGGTGCTACTGTACGGAGCAGAAGTATGGGGCAACGCTCTCAGCAAGGAGGTATACCGAAAACGTTTGGCACAGGTGCAGAGAAGAGGAGCATTGATAATTGCATCTTCGTATCCGACAGTCTCTGATCCGGCGGTGAGAGTTATTGCAGGCGTGATGCCTGTCACCCTCCTTGCTAGAGAGTGCCGCGCTATTTACCTGCGCTGAAACGAGGATGCGAAGGAGATGGTTGTCCGCGAGGCAGCAGTCTTGGATGAATTGGCAGCAGTCTTGGATGAATTGCACGAAGGGAAGGTGGACTGCGCGCCTCATCCCGGATGTGAGACCGTGGCTGAATCGAAGGCATGGTGAGACTGACTTCTATCTGACCCAGCTTTTGAATGGGCATGGGTGTTTTCAGTCTTACCTGCACAAGATTGGTAAGTCACGGTCCCCCGATTGTCGGTTTTGCCCAGGAGAGGAGGGCAATGCCTGCCACACATTCTTTGCGTGTACAAAATGGGTCAGACTGCGAAGGGAACTCTATAGGGAGACGGGAGAGCTCACCCCGGAAAATATAGTTGCGGTGATGCCCGAATCGGTTAACAAATGGAACCAGGTGGCACATTATGCTCGGGCAGTCCTAAATTATAAAAGGGACTCACAGCAGCTGGGGGCGTTGGGGCTGGGGGTCGCTTCTCTGGCACTTCGTCTTCCCCTCTCCCCTCCCGCTAGGAAAGGGATCCCCCAGCTTGAAGGCGCCTCACGGCGTAACAAAACGAGGCCTGGCCTGAAGTAATGTGTCAAATAGTTCCAGGCTAGGTTCTCAGGTTGACAGAGGAGGTGTTTAGTGGGTAGTCCAGTCGCCTTCTTGCGCGCATGGGAGTCCCACACTCTGTGCATAAATGGCATTCACCTCCCTACCACAAAAAAATAACTACATAAAAGCATTTTTTTGGAAGGATTGAAACCAATTTTTTCAAAAGTAATTTACTAATGTCATAAGCAACATTGAAGGGCGGTTTCTGTAACTTTCAACTGAAGGTTGATACAGTCTTGCAAAGCAATTTGGCGGGAAACTAGAAAGGAAAGACAATCTTAAGACACTGAAAAGCTTTCACTGCTCCACAGATCAGGAGATGCAGATGTTTTGAAATTGTCGGCTTCAAAGAATCCTACCATAAATTTTCTCCATCTGATTAACAACTAGAAAGATCATACTGCGAGTAAATTGAAATAAAGGTCAATAAAACATAGCATTCACCTTCAGAAGCTCACCAATCTGTACATCATTAATCCAGCAAAACTAAGGCATTAAACCCGCATCGTACCAACGCTTGTGGTCTGCAACCATAAAATTAAGAAACGAAGAACAACATCCTTCAACTTGAATTTCAAAGCAATCTTCCAACGTTTAGGCGAAGTGCTAGTGTGAATGATATCACTTCTACACTTAATTATACTTATTAAGAAATCTTGAAGATCTTTTGCCACCACAACTCTCAACCGACGGACACTCTTTGACAAGCCGTGTAATTAATGGAAATCGGTCATCCGCGCGACACGGATGAGGTGAAGATAAGAAATGTTCACATTACAGCACAAAAGAACAAAAAATTAACTGAGAAATTAAAAAAAGTGAGAAGCAAGATATAATTAAAGTTTCATGCATGTCGGGAAAGATCTTGGACTGCTACCACTTGGTTTACTTGAGTCCTCAGGGAATAGGAGACCAACAACTTAGATACATATCCAATCGGACAGATTTGATATGCTGCACTCAGCTGGGTTGCATTTGCCCAGTCTCTCCGGAGGCCGTTACGTTCGCTATATCTTCAATCTTTCTTTTAGTCATATATGAATATGATCAACCTATCAGCCTAACAACAACACAAGGCGGCTTTATATCTAAAGGGCGATCGAAACGTGTGTGGTTAAATTTGCCGGTGGCACTTGAAAAGAATGGCGTATACGGGTTGTGTCTATATAAAATGATCCGCTTTTTCGGCACAATTGCTTTGATGTTTGCACACTGAGCAACGAATTAAAAACCCACAGAGTGCCCCAGAATGCCTACAATATGTGTCCAGTTTAGTCAATGTTGAATTGAACGCGCAAATTGTATGTTTGAGAAGGAAAATTATAATCGCAACCAAACCAGCCTTGAGGGAGGTTTGGACGGATGGAGGTTATCATTTTGTGTGGAATTGATAGGTAGCGTAGGGAGGATAGTAATGATACGAAGATCAGATCAAGTATGTGTTCATCCTGGGATCATGTAAAACATTTTATTGCTTTTGAAGGGAGTGTGGGAAATCGAGATGCATTTACTGCAGCCAGATGGGCGATTTTTCAACGACAGATGTCTTAAGGAATGGAATGATGTGAAAGGACTAGCTGAGTAACAGGATGCAGTAACTTCACTGAAGGTCAAATTGAATTGTGAGATGGTTTTTATGAGCTAAAATCAAGCCTCTTCTGAAGATATTGCTTGAGCTTTTTTTGACCGTGAAAAAGGATAGACGCATATTATGTAAGGATAAAAATCTCTTCAATAGATTCAACCAATCCTGAATTAAAATTTTCTTATATTCTTCAAAATTTGAAATTAAGACCTCTTTCCTACCAATGTCAGCTACACCTAATTGGGCCTGCTTCTAACGCTTCACGGTCCACATATCACCAACAACACGTCCATACGTAAACTAACCCATTAAAATTGTCGGCTACTACAAAGGTGTAGATTTTCCTGCTCGTCATGGCATTTGTGGAATGAAAACGTTGGGGACAAGATGATGAATTGGCATTTATGCGGTGTATTAAAATAGTGGAACTAATCTAGTAACCGCGCGATGCACAAGGAGAACTCTTTCCATTTACTGTCCGCCATTCCATACCAGACAGCTGAGTAAGACTCATTAGCTCTTGTAAACATGAATCGACGGATCTCATCCATAGACTTTAGAAGCTAATGAAACGCCGGCTATTATTATTGTTATTATTGTTTAGTGAGATTAGCGCTGATGCCGCTACTATGACCAGCAAAGCGCCATCAGCCATTATAGCGGACATGGGGGTATTCATTCCTACACAATTGTATCGGCTGAGTCATTAATTTCTTTTTTATCTACCTCCTTCTCTTAGGATGACTGAGGACGCGAAAAATAACAAAAAAGAAATTAATTAACAATTAGTAGCTTATAATCCTCTCCCTCGGTGAAGTGTCGATAATTAGTCCCGGTAGTAACTTCTTATCATTGATTTAATTTCCCAGCAATAGCGGTACCGCCACAGCAGGAACTTTAGCGCTACGCCGCCTGCATGTAGGATGTACATATGCATGTGATGTGTCTTTGTAAAAAATAGAATAAATCTGGGCTTAAAAGAATGCCGCCTAGGCGACTGGGGTAGCTTTATGATAAGATTAAAATGCGGGATTTACTTTCATCTAATATTTTATTGCGATTCATTGTCATTAAAGTAATTAATTGTTTTTCACACTAGAATAATTCCGCTTTTGCGGCTTTGAAAACCAGATGCATGTCACACATATGCGGGATTATTAAAATAATTTAAATAATTGCAATTTAGAATACAAGTAGTTGGGTGGTACTCGTAGAATGGGTGGGCTTAATTATTTTAATTTGAAAAGATTGGGGTCATTATAGTATTAATTGATTGCGCAAATTTTTTGAAGAGATAATGAGGATTATTTGGGTTTTGTGCAGCACAAGAAGGTGTGTACGTTAGGGATTTGTCTGGACTTTTGCGGTAACCTTTAAGGAAAACCGTTAGAATTGTATTGACTGGGTGTAACCCCAAATGCCACATAAAATGAAAACGTGCCAGAAAATACTAATAGTCCAGGCTTCTAAGGTAACAAGTTGGGTAGACAGACCTATGCTCATGTCAGAAGGGTTTTGTACTCAATTTACAAAATGCCGTAACCAGCAACGAATAAAATTGAGAAACACGTCATGTTCGAGGATCATACTATTATTAACTATGTAAGTTGAAAGAATTTTGACTTCTGAGGTATTTGCTAAAGTTATACCCATAAATATCTGGCTTGATAATTTTTTCAGATTTTTTTAGATCACGGGTGTCCATTCGCGAGGGAGAAAATATATTTTTCATGTATATCCCCCCCCCCCCCCCTCCCGCCTGTGCCCCACTGAAGCAAAAACTGTCAATTTAAGAACTGTTTTGGAAAGCTCTCATAGAGAACTTTCATTTGATACTCATATCGGCTACCTTTCATGAAACTTTTTTCAGGGGCCACTCCTCTGTACTGTAAGCATCGATTCATGGCCTATTTTTTCAAATCCTAGAATGGCTACAAAGCCCTTTTGCTAGGAGCTCTCTCCTGCCTCTTCGACTTGTTTCAATTGTATGTACTCATCCTCATGATACCTATCATTCCTGAAATTATCATGCAAATCCTAGCAAAGCTGTAGTGTCTAAGTCGGTAAAAAGCGCATATGGTTCCATAGCCATATGTTTCCATAGTAATACAGGGCATATTGTTCCATAGTAATACAGGAAAATTCAAATCGCTATAACTTCGTTAAATACTATTCGATCTTTATGAAACTTTCAGAAAAGATCAATCTTATTAATAGTCATCTGTTTGCTAAATTTTATTGAGTTTACCATTTAGATTTTATTCAAGAAAACATAAAATCGATAAATCATACTATTACTAACAAAGTAGAGTGAATTTCGACTTCTCATGTATTTGTTGTTGTTTTACTCATTAAGGCCTACATTCATGATTTTTTTCAGATTTTTCGGATGGAAGGTGTCGAATCGCGAGGGGGGGGGTACGTGAAAAGTTCGTACATTTCCCCTTCCCCTGCCCTCCTCGGTACTCATAAGGCAATTTCAAGACCTGTTTTGAAAAGATCTCATTGAGACCTTTCCAATGACACCCTACTCGACTACCAATGGTGAAAATTTTTTTTTGAGGGGTCAACTCCCTGTATGGGGAGACCCCCTTGAACCCCTTTGAAAATTTTTTTTTACCCTTGAACTTTCAAGAAGTCACCACTTCTGACCTTTCCACAAAGTTTCATGGCTGTAGCTTCTATAGTTTCGGAGAAAAAGTGCTGTGACATACAGACGGACGGACGGACGGACGGACGGACAGACGGACGGACAGACGGACACAGGTCGTGATTGCAATAGGGTTTTGTATTTTAGTACAAAACCCTAAAAATGAGGTATAACCTCCGATTTCATAGAAGACGTATCGATTTTCATGAAATTTTGAAAATAACCTCTGCTTACCCTCCACATAAAAATCGACCCTATGCCAATATATGCTTATTGTAAATATCCCTTTTTGCAAAAAATCAATAAAATTAGTAAATGAGGCATGCAATAAGTTGAAGAACACTTGTAGGGTAAGAATTAAGGGTTTTTTATGCTTTAATATATCATTTATAATCTTTCAACCCTTTTTGACTTATTTTATCCCTTATAAAGCACCAGCTGTTTCTATAAGATTTATTTGGGAAACTCTTGTTTAAACATCTGGAGACCCCAAGTATAGTAGAATCAGCAACCAAGCTAGGAAGAAATCATCAAGCAGACACATAAAATTTATCAGACAGGAGTTATTGACAATAACATTTTACTATCTTTTTGTACACATCAGCATTTCCATACAATGTATGTATAATGAATGGAATATGCATGGTGTTTAATTACCTTTTTGACTAGTGGGACGTAACGTCTGTGCATAATACTTGTGCACAAACGAAATTTACTTAGATAAGCATGCGATGCATCGTATGATGTTTGGTAGATGCATAGATTATAAGTCGAATTAAGAATTTAAAGTCACTTGAATTCCAACCGTCATGGAATAAAGTCTGTACAATAAAAGAAAAACGTCTTTTATTAACTGGCGAAGCCGGAAACGGAAATTATAAGTGGAATATTATTCACAATAATTGCATCGGTGTATACCAAATTGTACAACTGTGATTTATACTATATCGTGTGACCAGTGTTTAGCAATTATATACAGTTTAACGCGAAAAACTTATAATTCGCTCCGAAATAAATAATTCAATTTAAAGTGGAAATATCGGAAAGAATTAACACAATAAGCCGATTACTAAATTTCCCTATTAACTTTATCCCGTCTATAATCGGTGTAAAATAACTTAACTAAAATCGAAGTAAACCGCAGACACGGGACTAATAATAATAACTGTATATAAATAACCCTAACAAGTGTAAAACTAACTAACCCGAAGTGAACGATGTACGTCATACAAGACATTCAGAATTAGAGAACATTCATTACTATCAGGAAATGTACAAAAACCTGTGATTGCAGTGAGGACGAAGTAGAGAAACTCATCAAATCATTTGAGCAGAAATTCGTGGTACAAACACCGGAAAATCATTCTGGAAACGCAATGGCGACAGCAGGACCAAGTAGTGAAATGTCTACAGAAAATAGAAAAGCTTCCTAATTTCAACGGAGATCCAGAAAAAATCGAAGTGCAACAATGGGTTGAAATCGTCGACAAGTTATTCGCCGAGGCAGAAGGACTCGAACAAACCGACATCGCCATTTTGGGATACGAAATTTCAACACACGTTCTAGGTAGAGCACAAAAAGTGGTACGTAGAGGAGTGGTTGAGGGTGCGTAAGGCATTACTCCAAGAATACGGAATTCACCAGGAACACCTGGCAATAATGGCAAATGTAGTTAAAAGTAGCGTAAAAGACCAAGAATTTACGTGATCTAAATATTAGATCATCTATGGAACCAGATTCCGGTTATACAATAAAACAGAATGAATAATTTGTTTATAATCAATTCAGAAATCAACTGACTACAGGACAACACGCTCTAGTAATGGCTTGTAACGACATTTATTCAGCATTTGACACCTTAATGAAAAGACCAGATATTTTGAATAAAATAGAGCGAAGTCGTAATTCAACCGAGAAAAATGAAAACAGTAACCAAACAAAAAAATATAACAACAACAATAAAAACTATTCAAACAATCAGTCCAAGGACAATAATAATAAATATAACAACCAAGATAAAGGATACAACCAAAATTATAAACGCGAAGCCATTATAACAAAGGAAATAAGTCCGACAAAAAAGAATATAAACCGCGGGAAAACGGCGATCATAAACATAATAATAAATACAACAACCGGGAAAACGACAATAGCCAATTAGACAGATAATCAAACCTATCTCGCAAATCAAATAAACAAAACTCGCACATATCGCGAATGTCAGTGGACAATATCAATTTAACACAGGAAGAAATACAAAAACAAATATGTGACTTACAACTATTATTACACAAGTTACCAACCGAGAGTAACCACATTCATATTAATATTGCTCCTTTCTCAAGCTCTGCTTTTAAGGAGTTTTTAAAGAAAAGTTCAATTTTAACCTTTAACTACACGGGCGGGGTCTACGTGGACCCCAAGCACAGTTTTTCCGTCTTATTTTCGATGTTACGCATGCTAGCTTGCAACGCTCTCAGCTGATCTCAGTGTGCCGAGTGGTCTGTTGAAGAGTGGATGTGCATCACATATACTGACTGGTAAGTACCTTTTTTTACCTCTTGGGGTACCTGGAGACCCCACGCGTGATTTTACGTGACTATTGTTACAAATATTATAATTGATATAATTCGGTTTACTTGCAGATAGTCTTATAAAAATGAACCGTCCATTGAGTGAAGACGATATCCGAAGAATTTTGGAGGAATCAGGCAGTTCTGAAGATGAAGAAAATACTTTTGAAGCAGGTATTGCTTAGGAAGATGGAGACCTCAGCGACCAACAATCAATACACAGTGAGCATCTATCTTCATCCGAGATGGAGCAAAGCGATGACACGGAATCCAGCTCTGATGAACAAGAAACATCCGGAAACAGCTTTTATGGTAAGAATAAATTTAAATGGGCGAAAAGTGCTCCCCATTCATCATGTACCCGCCGACATAATATAGTTGTAGAGAAAGCTGGTCTAAAAGGCCCTGCTGCAACCAATAATAATATGACCCCATTGGAGAGTTGGAAGCTGCTTTTTACGGAGGATATTATAGATAATATTGTATATCATACGAATTTGAAACTAGATGCAAAATATTCTTCCACTCTATCACGCCCATACTATGCCAAAAACATTGATAGTGGTGAATTTAGAGCATATTTGGGACTGCTATTATTTACATCAATATTCAAATCAAACCATGAAAATGTGCGATCGTTATGGGCTTCTGATTTTACAAGGAGAGACATATTTTGTGCTACTATGGGCATCAATAGATTTTTATTTATTCATTACAATCTAACATTTGATGATATCAATACAAGAGACCTTCGAAAATCGACGGATAAATTTACTTTGATTAGAGAAATATTTGAGAAGTTCATACAAAACTGTGCTGCAAACTATTCATGTTCCGAATATCTGTGTGTTGATGAAATGTTGGTCAAGTTTCAAGGTCGATGTTCTTTTAGAATGTTTATCAAAAGTAAGCCTGGAAAGTACGGCTTGAAAATTCAATGCATCTGTGACGCAAAGACCCATTATTTGTACAACGCTTTTGTTTATACCGGTAAGAATCTTGTGGCACAACAAAATTCAAGTTTGTCAGTGCCCACAAAGGATGTGTTGAAACTTGCTGAGCCATTTTATGGTACAAATCGAAATATAACAGGAGACAGTTGGTTTTCTTCTGTCGAACTTGTAAATAAACTTTTAGAAAATGGGCTGACGTATGTAGGCACATTGAGAAAAAATAAGCGGGAAATTCCACGCGAATTTCTGCCTAACAAGAATAGGCCAGTTGGAACATCATTGTTTGGATTCGTTCGAGACATGACATTGGTATCTCATGTACCGAAGGAAAATAAAAATGTAGTTTCACTTTCATCAATGCACCATGAAGAAGCAGTTAACGAGAACTCAACCAAACCTGAGATCATTGAATTTTACAATAGCACTGAAGGTGGAGTTGATGCATTGGATTTAAAATGTTCCAATTATTCCTGTTCACGTAGAACACGTAGATGGCCTAATGCAATTTTCGGTGCGATATTGAATATTTCTGTCGCAAATGGATACGTGCTATGGGTGGCTTCCAATCCAGGTAAACGTCTTACACGGCGTAAATACATTAAGTCGACGGCGAAAGAACTCATACAACAACATATTTGCAAAAGATTGGATAGCACCCCTGGACTGACAAAGGAAATAAAATCAATAATGTGCAAGATAGTAGGCAGAGACCCCATATCAACTATTTCAATCGAGGCTGGTCCAAGCTCTCCCAAAATGAAGCGAAGATGTTATGTTTGTCCTAGGTCCAAAGATAAAAAAAGCACTATTGTTTGCAAAACTTGTAAAAAAACAATTTGCAAACTACATTCAAAGTCAATAAATTATTGTGAGCCATGTGAATCAATAGAGTCTTAAGCTGTGAGAGTAGAAATATTAGCAATTTGTTAATGCTGTCAAAAAAAATTATTTTTAATTTTTTGCAATATTTAATGATTGTTTATTATAGTTCAGTACTTGCTTTAAGAGAAAAGAAAGACTGTTTTGTTTAAAGAGAATTAAAATGATTAAGTTCCTTGTTAGATATAAGCGCCTTCGAAATTGTCAGTATTTTTTAGCTATTCATTTCTAACCCTGATTGTTACTGAACAAAAAACAATTTTGAACAAAGTAAATGTAATTTCTATTCAAATAATGTTTTATTAATATAATGTAACCTTTAAATTACCACATTTAATACATAAACTTATTTTTACCCAATAAATGTATGGGGATACGTGCGGACCCCACCCGTGACGTTAGGTTACAAGAAATGATGCGTGTACTTAAAGGTTAAGATCAATCAAATGCTATGTAGATTTTCTGAAAAATAAAAAAAAAATATTAAAAACTATAACACTTTGGATACTGACTTACAAAATAAACTACACATAATCAAAACCCGTATCGTCGAAAATAATAGACCCATTAGAATTCTATTTGACACTGGAGCAGTGGTATCTATAATGAAATACCCTCTCGATTTGCCGATACGTGATTCAAAATGTGTAAAATTGACAACCATAAGTGGGGATACATATTCTTCATGTTCAGCGTCATTCACTGAAGTTGCGGAAAAACTAACCTTCAAAATAATTGATACATTTAGCCGACATTACGATGCTATAATAGATATGGACATAATCCATAAACTGCAACTAGCATTTCATCCAAGCAAAGGCGTTCTGATACCAAAGAAACAGGAACCAGAACCAACGAAGGAAAATACGTTAACGGAGGAAGAAATCAGCCGGTTTCCGCAAACGGAGACTCAAGAGGAGCTAATCCAGCAAAATTTGTATCAAAACCTCAACACAGAAGAAATTCATGAAGTGAAGAAACTACTGAAAGAATTTAAGGTCGTAATCTACGACAAGAATGAACCAATTACGGTTACAGATATTTTGGAACCAATCTACATAAAACCATACAGAACACCTACCTCACTACAGGGCGAATTGAAAAAACAAGTACAGGAGTTACTAGACTTGGGGATCATAGTTAAGTCAAAATCACCATATAGAGACACCGTTTAGTAATAGACTTTAGGAAGCTAAGTAACATAACAGTGCAAGACCGTTATCACGCAATGGGTAGTTGCACATACTTCACATCGTGAGACCTTTTTTTTTAATACCTCCATTCCCTTCCACTCTCTCCATCACACTTTCTTCGTCGCTCAAGGCTCGTGCGACCTGCATTTCACATTTTGTCGTTTCTTCAGGTGTGCCACCTTCCACGCAGGTATCACCAGATTAATATCAGGAAAGAAGACCAGGAAAAAACAGCGTTTTCAACACCCTTCGGGCATTATCATTTCACACGTTTGCCATTTGGCTTGTGCACAGCACCTGCAACCTTCCAGAGAGCGGTCAATTATATGTTGAACGAACTTATACCGGGCAAATGCGTCGTGTATTTAGACGACGTACTTATATTTGGACATAGCCTACAAGAAATAGTCGACAACACAAAAAAGTGTTAAAAATCATACGCAAACACGGATTTCGCATTCAGCTAGAGAAATGCAAGTTTTTCCAACACGAAAATATTTTTCTAGTACACAAAGTAACAAAAGAAGGACTCAAACCAGATGACAAATATCTGAAGAAAATAAAGGAGGCGCAAATACCCAAAAACATAAAACAATTGCTATCGTTTTTAGGGCTAAGCGGATATTATAGGAAATTCATCCGAAACTATGCCAAAATAGCAGAGCCGTTAACCAATAAGTTACGGAAAGACTAAGAGGTAGCCGACTTAAATCCGTGATTTATACAGTCCTTTAACAAACTAAGGAGTATATTGACTGAGGACATAGTTCTCAAGACACCCGACTAAAACATTAAATTCGAGATAGCAACAGATGCATCAGACTATGCAATAGGGGGACTTGTGGAGCAGGAAGGGCGACCCATAGGCTACGTGTCAAGAACGTTAAACAAAGCTGAAAGAAACTACTCGACGATTGAGAAGGAGCTGCTCGCGATAATATGGACATTAAAACAGTTTCGTCATTATATTTACGGACGTCAAATTATCATCAAAACCGGTCACAAGCCCCTGCAATGACTGAAAAACCATAAAGACCAACACGCTAAATTATTTTGTTGCCAATACAAAAACCAAATAATATGGGGACGCGTACTAACCAAAACTAAACAATTTAACAATAATGTGTATACAATTAATGATGAACTAATAAACGATGAAAATAAACTTACATAATGGGTAAAAGAGAACATCAATCCGAACCAAAAGCACGGAATATATACTCGTATAGAACAGGATAATCAATTTTGTAAACTACAAAACATTATTGTAAACCTATTCCCAAACAAAGTTGAGAATTTTTCAAGAACTAATATCCTGAAACAAACAATAATAAGCAGAACCGAGTTTGATAAAATCATCACCGAAAACCATATTAAGGGATACCATAGAGGATGTTAGGAAAATCTACATTTCTACAAAAACTACTATTTCCCGAACGCCAGGAAACATATACAGGAGATGATCAACAATTGCATTATTTGCCAGAAAAATAAGTACGAAAGGAGTAGCCCTAAATACAAATACATCCCATTAATCATCCCAGAACAACCGAAACAAGAAATCGTTTTCGATGTATTTACGATTGATCAAAACATGTACCTCGCCATCATGGACAGATTCTCAACATTCCCATTATCATACTACATAGAGGACGAGAACATGACGACGCAAATTGCAGTATTGCAAAAAACTATGACAATCATATCTTCATCAAATTCTTGCAACTACAGCAAATAACTTATCATATTACGTCTCCGAATAACCACAATGGAAGCGCGGATATCAACGCTGCCCACAGAACCTTAAGCGAATTAATAAGAATAATTAGAGCCCAAGACACACACTTGTCTGGAGAAGAAATAATGCGCATAGCAACGGATTCCTACAACGGAGCGTATCATGTATCACATAAGTGTACACCAGCGGAAGTCGAACTCCACACAGTCAATTGGACCACGGTGAAGGAAACATTAAATAAATATAAACAACAGTGTGCAAGGAAATATAACAAAAGCAGAGTGCAACTACCAAATCTAAGGGGAAATCAATTAGTGTTAAATAAACCGGACAAAGTGCACAGAAATAAGAGACAACCTAATAGATATATAGTGAATAAAATAAAAAATAACTTTAATATAACTAAGCAAGAAAAAGTGCATCCTAAGCTTATTAAGCAATATAAGGGTAGCAAGACACTAAAAATAGACATTTCGTACCATTGCTTGAAAGGCATACACCCATCCGCTAAAAAATTGATACAAAAAATAATAAGCAAACTTAAAAGTGAAAAGGAAAAGGAATTCGCAAAAAACTTCGTAAACGAAGAAATTAAAACAATAAAAAACCCAAGTGACCAACTAATCAAAGCAAAGGAGCTCGACAAACAGTTATTCTCAGAATGAAAATATTTCAACATTTAATATATCTTTTTACTATAGTTACAGTTAAACCACAACTTATTGAAGTACAGCCAATAGACAACTCGAAAGGATATGCGATCATCAAATGGAGAGAAGTACAGATAATCAAAGGATACAAAATGGTATACCACGTAATCGAGCCCCACGTCATCGAAAAAACATTCAACAGCATCGTTGAAACAATTAGCAAGTGCTCAACAGCAGCTTTCATGCACCAGCTAGCAGCCGAATTAAATCAAATTGAACGGGAAATCGACACCATCAAACACTTGAACAACGCAAACCACAAACCATCTAAACGCAGCGTATGGGACATGGGATTATTTCCAGTAATTGGCAAGCTATCCAAGCATTTGTTCGGAACCATGGGGTACGAGGACAAATTCAAATTGAGGCACATATCCAGGCAATTAAGGAGAACCAACAAACATTCCTACAACAAATGGACCAACAAATCCAAGTCAGTAATTTACTGTTGCTACTGTAAGCCAAGGGGATATCAAATTAAAACCCAAAAAATTAATCAATATTTTCAAAAACAAGATAGAAGAGAAACAATAATAGACCTAGAAATACACAAGCAAACTGCTCGAAAACCTTCCCATCACTTATCCGAAAGTTTAAATTGCAGGCTTGAAAAAAAATTTCATTACTTCCATTCCTAGTTATAAATTATAAAATATTTTTTATTATTGTAATTAAATGTAAATTTTATATCATTTTTCTTTATATAAAATTCAAACGTTTCCCTTTAATTATATTCTTCGTGATATTATCTTATATTATTATTTAAAATCTTTTTCATTTCTCTTTACTTCTCTTAATTAAATTAAAATTTCGGACATGGGAGCACTGATTTAGTGTATCTCATCCGTGTATTGCATTGCCGAATGCAATTTACTCGGCTGAGCGAGCAGCTGTATTCGAAATACCATTGCAACACGGAAAAAGAAAGAAAGATTTGGACAGATCGAAGAGTCCACTTAAGTTAGTGAACCAGCAAGCACGCGCGAGAACCGCAATCAAAGATAACAATTTAGGAAGAGAATTACCGTGCACGTCGTCTCCGTCACCTGGTCGACAGCTTGCCGGGAACCTTAACGCAGAATTTCGCGATAAAAAGATTTGGCCGTCCTGTAAATTTGTAAAGTGAGAAAATGTCCGCCATCGCGCCATTCGTACAGAAAAAATTTCCATCCCTCCTAAAACAGTTGAAAAGAGTCGAAACTTATGCAACGAACATTCGTGCAATATAATTTGACCGATTTTCTGAGTTCACTGCAATCGTGAACATCGTGAAAGAAACTTGCTCCCACTTTTAAAAGCGCCGATAAAAAATAGAAAACTTTCTCCATAGTGCTGCGGCCCACGAACTACAAGGATATTCGTTTGAACGCAATATTGCCATCGGTGAACTTCTTAGTGGCTTGCGTCCTCTTCACCTCGACAAGGGTCTTCAGATTTACCTGCATTTTTTGCCTTTTACAACTTCCCAGCACGCAACCGTCCGAAGTCTCAGAAACGAAAAGTACCAGTATAAAACAAAAACGATTTCACGTCGTGTTTATCACCTTGGTGCAGTGTATGTGCAGAAGAAATTGGGCTTTTTCAGACGCAGCGTTAAAAGTGAGCGTTAAACAGGTTATATGGGCAAGAAGAGTGAGAGGCATTGAGGGGACCTGATGGTAAAAACAAGCCAACATTTTGTAGGGTGAACGAGCGCTACGCACATACACAAACGCATTTTGTTGATCATTTGGTGGGGGAAATTTATACAAACGCCGGTAATCATTCCGAATTGAACATTGGGTGAAGAAGGTAGTCGTCATGAAACGATTGCCTTTCTTTAATTTGCGTGCAAAAATGGATGCGTGGAAGCGAGAAGCTACGCGTTATTCAATGAATTTATAAAAGCGGAGGCCATGTTCAATTTCAGGAAACAACACGACGAATATCTCGATTTCAATAAAGTCAAATTGCCTATTGTAAATCCATAGAAAATTAACAGTACGCATAATCTTTATAGAATCGCATTATAATATGCCAGCTGACAACACAACAAGAAAAATATGCGACTTAAAAGGATATTCAAATTTGGAATATATTTTTCAGAAAGCGGAAAAACACGGAGGGTCTAATAAATCCAATAGAAGTTTGAATCGACAAACTTTAACAATCATAAAGTGCATTTTTCATTCTAGTTTTTGTTACCTCGTGCACAATTCAAGGCTAAAACATCAATTCTCAATCGCTTATCTCTCTGTCTTCGCTTTCATGTTGTCCGCACGACGTTTAACGATCAAATGATCCTTTTGACACATACACTCGCAAGGCGTGTATCGTATACAAAAATAGGTTGGCTGAACTATGCAACGTGTAAACATAAGGGCGTAAGCGCGAAACTTGTTTGGATATAGGTTTTTACCATTCCCGTGTGAAAGAGCCCATTGATTTGCAGTCGATCTTGTTTCCATGCATGCAGTCGAACAACATCAGCCAAAATTCAACAGGTTGTGATGGGGATAGTGACTGTTTTCATTTCCTAAGTCAATTGTACTCGTATCAATATATGTTGGCTTCACCAATTGTGAAGTGATAACTCTGCGAGGAGGGAGCTATTCGAGAGGTAACGGAGATTATGCACTAAGGGGTTAAAAAAACAGTGTTGTCAGATAAACTTGGATGCTTGGATGCTAAGATTAATAAGAACTGGATGGGCTAAGCTCATATAAAATGCATGAGAGAGCATGCGACCGGTTTCTGCTCTCTTCCAAGTGAACAGTCTGTCATTTCCACCCCGTCTGCCTCTTGCTGGTCACTTTCTTGTTGCAAAAGCTGACTAGGTGTGAACTGACTGTCAAGTTGACTGGTGCAAATTGGACGCCAAATTGGCCAATTTGCAAGTTTCGTCGCGAATTTTATCCGATATTAAAACTGTGGAAAGTGTTCGCGATCTAAATTCGTTCCAAGTGTTTAAACATTCGATTGGAGTTTGTAATTCAAGTTACTTTAACGTGTGACACTGTGTAATTAACTTAGAATTTCAAAATGAAATGTGTAGGACCTTCGTGAAAAAATCATAGTGGAAAAGGATCTGTACGTGTTTCCTTTCACAAGTGAGTAGTTATTATATTAATGTTTTGCATGTTTTTCATACAATGCTGAAGGTTTCTCAAATAGAAAGCAAATTTTTGGTATTGTATGAAAATTTGTTTACATTGAGCAGCAGCCATGTTTGCTTGTGCAATTTTGCTCTCTCTAAGGTTGTAAACAAGAGCGTAGCAGTAGGAAAAGTGGTCGCAGGGGTTGTTGCAACCATATTGTCACGTGGTTGTCCACTCCAGTATTATTTAATTACTCAATGCTTGGATGAGTTTGCTAGTCATGGTGGTTGTATTGGATGGCTGTCTACGATACTGGGGAAAGATCACATGAAGGGGCTTATTATAGACGCGCTGACCGGCGGAGGTTTTTGGAATGGCATTTTACTTTTAATTCTAGTTGATGCTGATATATTCGTATCTCCGAATTATCTTCCAATTATTTTCTGAATATCACAATATCAACTGAAATCAACTTAACTGTGTTCTAAATAGGACGAAACTTAATGCATATTAATAGATCCTTTTAAAATCCTATCATTTTATTTGTCTCCTATTTTGAAATTCACTAATTTACGTGATCCAACTTATCTTTCTTAAAAATAGTCGTAGTAAGCAAATTCAATCAAAAATAATATAGCCTACTCTCTGTTATATTTTGCTGGAACTTGATCGACTTCTTGGTTTAGACATTTATAAAGTACATATGTATTTATTTCTTTGGAATTATTTTGTTATATATTTTTAAATATGATATGATTCGGCAGTAAAAAAAATGGAGATTAAATTAGCAATTTTGATCTTTCCCTTTCTTTCGGCCCGACCGTGTATAGGACCCGCAACGATGGCAGGCTCCTCCGCTAACATGGGCTAGCTATCGGGCACGCTCTTCCCTTTTTTTTGCTTAACAGGGGCTCTTGCCGGGTAGAGTGTCCTTCCGCTCGCGCGCCCTTTTATGATATAGAGTTATGTGATTCCATTTCATAACGCTATAACATAAATTGGCTACGTTTGTACTCCTCATTTGGTGGTAAAAGTCATGCAAATTATGTCTGTATTAGTTTTAAACTCAAATGGGAAATACATGGCCACGTCTACGTTTTGATCTTGATCCGGTTGGGAGGGTGCGAGGGGCACAGTTTCCACCTGGATGCCCCACTCTTATTTGTGGGCCATAAGTATCATCGGTAACAACAAAGTCTCAGGGCTCACTGCAGCCGGGGGCGTTGGGGCTGGGGGATCACTTTTCTGGCACTTCCTTTTCCCCTCTCCCCTTCCGCTAGAAGAGGGATCCCCCAGCTTTGAGGCGCCTCACGGCGTAATAAAACGAGACCTGCCCCGAAGTAATGTGTCAAGCGGTTCCACGTTTACGTTTGTATTCCTCATTTGATGGAAAGAGTCATACAAAGTACTTTTGTATGAGTTTTTCACTCAAATGGGAAATACATGGCCACGTCTACGTTTGGATCTTGATCCGGTTGGGAGGTTGTGAGGAGGCACCGCTTCCATCTAGATGCCCCACTCTTATTTGTGGGCCATAAATTTCGTCGGTAACGACGAAGTCTCCGCAAGTCCGTCCGTTTTTGCCCAGCTCAATTTGTTCGTCAAACAAGCATTTCAACCCTTACTAGGTTACCTCGGCCTCGACACCAGTCGATCGGCAGGCTGACCTGTTTAATTCGTGAATACGAAATTTTTTTGCAGTGGGTCCTTGTGCTAGGGGGGAAAGAACCCGCCCACAACACCGCAACGCTAGCCTACCAGCGCATTCACGTGTCCTCTTTCGCCAAGGCAGCAGACCATCGCTGCCGTCCTTCACGGACATTTGTACCTTTACCCATATCACTACGAAATTCTAACAATAATGCAATTGAAAGCTCATGATGTGCTTTGAGTACAACCCTAAGCCATCAGTATGACACCAATCAGCACCTGCACAGCAAGTACAATATCCTGTTATAGCAGTTTTATGATCATTGAGCACATCATGCATTGATTGCAATGTTGAGCCTAAATGGTAGCTTTTGGCATCAACAAAACTACTCTAAACGATTGTATTTTGTAAGCCAAATGGCAGTGGTATGAAACGTGTAAATAAGATTATTTTAAGTGTTCGTGGACCATCGCTGCAGTCCTGAACGGACAGTTTTCTATATATAATTCACCACATGATAAATTAAGTAATATCAAACAGCACGCTGGAGAATTGATCAGGCAGGCTGATAAATTAAACAGCATCAACTGGACTTAGATTTATCAGGCAGGCTGAAAAATTAAACCGCATCAACTGGACTTGGAAGGAAGTCACGAGAACACGAAGAACGTCATCAACCAAGCAACTACCTCTTGAGTTAACACAGTCAGGCTGGAGCATTGCATTGAAGTCACGATAACACGAAGAACGTCATCAACCAAGCTACTACCTCTTGAGTGAACAAGGTCAGGCTGGAGCATTGCTGACAACATTTGGTGGCTCAGGAAGATTATAAACAAAGTTGGTAACGCGAACATCAAGAAGACCGCAGGCAATTGAAGAAGCCGAAAACAACAGCGTCTGCTTGGATTATTGAAGAAACACGTAAATATAACTAATAATTCATTTCAGCATGGAGTCTTTGCAGTATGCATTAGGGGAAGCCCTCGGCAATAAAATTAGGCCTCAACTAAAGGCATCAACTACGCAGCACAAAACGTCATTGGCCACAACCAAACCCGAGGAGAGTGGATGCACTTATTACCGCGATGACTTCCTCAAACTTTTAATACCAGCACGGAAGCATTTCATTGTAAAAAAACATGTCTGCTTCAACTGTTTCAAGACAGGACATGGTTCAAAAACTTGCAAGTCGAGATCCTGTACTAAGTGTGAGAAAAACATAATACGCTACTGCAGCTTGAGAAGGACTCAACCGTCACATCAGCTAACACAACATTAACTACGTTATCAGGCCACTGATAGTCGGACGTCTTTCTTGGGATTGGGGTGGTAGACATATTGGACGGGCATGACACAAAATATTCCGCAAGACTGCATACACGGGGCATGCAAGACATAGCACGCATTGGAAAAGACAACAATCATCAAAGCTAGTGAATTTGACAATGATATCCAAATGCACCAGCTTTAGCATGCAGTTTGAAGCTTTTTTACTAAAGGACATAACGAGCAAACACCCCGATTGACGGATAGAAGTCAACAACTGGCCAATTCTGAAAAATCTTACGTTAGCAGATCCCTCACAACATACCTCAACGCATTTTTTTTGTGTTTGGGAGGTGAATGCCATTTACACACAGAGTGTGGGACTCTCACGCTCGCAAGAAGGCGACTGGACTACACACTAAACATCTCCCCTGTCAACCTGAGAACCCAGCCTGGAACCGCCGTGAGGTGCCTTCAAGCTGGGGGATCCCTTTCCTAGCGGGAGGGGAGAGGGGAAGAGGAAGTGCCAGAAAGCGATCCCCCAGCCCCAACGCCCCCGGCTGCAGTGAGTCCCTTTTATATTTTAGGACTGCCCGAGCATAATGTGCCACCTGGTTCCATTTGTCAACCGATTCGAGCATCACCGCAACTATATTATCTGGGGTGAGCTCTCCCGTCTCCCTGTAGAGGTCCCTTCGCAGCCTGACCCATTTTGTGCACGCAAAGAATGTGTGGCAGGCATTATCCTCCTCTCCTGGGAAAACTGACAATCGGGGGACCGTGACTTACCAATCTTGACTGAACACACCCATGCCCGCTCAAAAGCTAGGTCAGATAGAAGTCAGTCTTACCATGCCTTCGATTTAGGTACGGTCTCACATCCGGGAAGAGGCGCGCAGTCCACCTTCTCTTCGTGCAATTGACCCAAGACTGCTGCCAATCGTTGAGCGAGCGCTGTCTCTCCTCGCGAACAACCATCTCCCTCGCATCCTCGTTTCGGCGCAGGTAAATAGCGTGGCGCTCTCTAGCAAAGAGGGCGATGGGTATCACCCTTGCAATAACTCTCACCGCTGAATCAGAAACTGTCGGATACGACGATGCGATTCTCAGTGCACTCATCAAGAGGCGTCTTCTTGATGGGCTGGGTCCCCCTACGTTGGCCATAAGTCAACTCAGAGCCGATATTCCCGAAACAGCCTTCTCAGCCGTTGCCCTAATTTGCCCAGAGAAATTCATCTTCGAGTCGATCAGTAGCCCCAGGTACTTCACCGCTGGCTTCGATTCGATTTGTATGTCTCCAATACTGATCATCCTTACTCTAGGGATTCTCTTTTTTGTCAAGATGACCACTTCGGTTTTCTCCAGTACTAAACTGAGCCCACGAGCAGTCATCCAGTCCCTCCCTCGGCGCATTAGCATGCCTAGCCTAAGTTGCGCTTATTCAATGGTGCGTCCAGTGACCAGAGCCGCAACATCATTCGCATATCAGACCAAGCGCGACTCATCTGGCATCTCAAGTCTCAGTAGCTCGTCGTAAGACACGTTCCACATTTCCGGACAAAGGATAGATCCCTGGACAACACCCGATGTAATTCCCATTCTTCGTTGGCCGTGTCGTGTCGTAGAGCAGGCTTTGGTCCTTCAGGTAGTCTCTCAAAACCCGCATTAGATATTCTGGAACTTGAAAAGATTTTTCCAGCGTATCCAGAATATCCACCCATCTAGCGGAGTTGAAGGCGTTCCTGACGTTGAGTGTCACCAACAGGACGATGCGTCGCTTGGTGCGACTATATGCCTCTGCCTTTTGGACTGCGTTCACCACCTCTGCAATCGCATCAATGGTAGAACATCCTGCTCTAAAGCCGTACTGCCGAGGAGATAGGTCCCCAGCAGCACGAATTGCGTCAGTGAGTCTTCCCTTGATGAGCATGCATAACGGGCGGTATGCAGACGGCGATTCGGGATTTCCCTTCCCCTTGTTGATCAGCACGAGGCTCGCCACCTTCCATCGTATCGGGAAAACCCCGTCCCGTAGGCAAGCGTTCAATGTGCTGAGCAGCAAGTCAGGACAGTGGTGATAGACGAGCCGCAACACCTCAGCTGGAACACCATCTGGACCTGGAGGCTTCCTCACTTTCAAATAAAGGACTGCCTCCCCCAGTTCCAGCTGTGTGAAGAGTGGACACTCGACTGCTGTTTCACCATGGACAGCGTCAACATGGACGGGATGGGCGGGGAAGAGTCCCCGCACTATCGCGTCCATCTTTTCCGCGTCATGTATACAAGGCTTCCGTAGGGCACCAAGCTTCCGCATGACTAGCTTGTAGCCAAGGCCCCACGGATCCTTGTTCACATTGTCCACTACGTCTTGCGGGCAGCGAGCCTTGCTACTGTTGATCAATTTGCGAAGGCATTTCCTGGCCGACTTATGTGCTGCCACCCAGTTGCATGCCTCGTCACGGTTCCGCGCCCGTTGAGCATCACGTCGAAGCTTGTGACGCTCCCTTCGCTTTTCAGCGATTTCAGTTGACCACCAGTACACTGAGGGCTTGCGGTGCCGGGGTCTTTGACCGGGCATAGAAGCGCAGCAAGCAGTCGTAATGATGCTCATAGTAGAGTTCACCACGTCTTGAGCTGTCAGTTCTTCCGTCCCCTCCGAAGCTAGCTGCAGCGGCTCACCTGCTGTGAACACCTCGAAAATACTCGCAACTACATAATATTATGCGTTTACGTGAATCACTAAGAGGTTGCACTAGAGGTACTGTTGAATCTTTACTCTGCTTCTCTAGCAATGTCCCTGCAATTATGGAAACACTAAGGGAAGCTTTTGGAAGGTCGGATCAACTAATTAAAATCCAAATTGAGAAGATACGTGCTGTGCCCCCATTACTTGAAGGTAATCTGGACGCTTTTATTGAATTTGCAAACAAGATGGTTAATATGGCAGCATTTTTCAGAGTGCCCACGGCGAACATCGCCTTGCCAATCCAACATTGTTAAGTGAGCTCGTTGCAAAACTGCTAATCTCGCGACAAATGCTGTGGGCTAAAAAATGTATGGTGCTTGAGAGCGGCCACCAATGTTGCTTGAGTTTAGTCAGTGGCTTAAATGCTTGCGACGCCTGACAAATATGGTGTCGGATGCGCTGCCAACATCATCCTGGCTCGAATCCAAACGAGAAACCATCGTAAGCAGCCTACTAATCCTTTAAAGTACTTTGCCGGAGTAAGCGTAGCGCAAACAAAATGTTACGCCTGCAATGAGCAGTGCCCTACGTTAAATAATTGTAAATTTTCCTCGCAGCTAACTGTGGATAATCGCTGCACAAAAGTTAAAGACAGTCAAGCTTGTTTTTCCTGCTTGAAGAAGGGCCACCAGATGAATAACTGCAGGCAGCAGCACCACTGCGGAGTCGACTGATGTCAGAGGTTACACCACTGGCTACTTCAGGCAAAGCAAGAGAAACAAATTGAGATCTAACAGGTAGCAGCAGCACACACATCTTGCATAGTGGAGGTCGAAATTGCCATGCAGACGGCCACGAAAGAAGTGGAAAATTTTTGTTGCAAGTACTGCCACTGAAGATACATGGGCCCTTTGAAATCATCACTACATACGCATTTGTTGATGATGGGGCAAACGTCTCGATAGTGGACTAGAATCTTGCCCGACGATTAGGTAACCGTGGACAACACAATGTTTTAGACTTGCAGTGGCTTAATAACCAAACAACTGAGATAGTGAACCTATGTAAAAATTTCATATGAAAAACGTTTGAACGTCATTGGAGTTAGCGTTGCCAGCGCAGATTTTAACCATTGTGAGCTAAATAAAAAGAATTGTCAGCATCTCTTAGGGTTACCAATAAAGGAGTATAGCGATATACAACCACAAATAATTCTGTCTGGGTCACGCCTTTCTTACTGTACCAGTTGAAGCACCATGTACATCATTGTCCGCTGGACCAATAATAGTGAAAACTCGATTAGGTTGGATGGTGTATGGACCGACAGAAATTAAAGAGCTCAAGTCAGATACAAGACGTGTCCTACATTATAAGAGAGCGGATGACATGTTAGCAGAGATGCACAAGCTTATGTCGGATTATTTTGATGCTGAAATTGTTGGCCTGAAGCCGAATATAAAGAAAATTGCTTCAAAAGATGAAAGAGCGTTGAATATTTTGGGGTTATCAACGATGAGACTCGATGCTAGGTATGAGGCTGGACTCCTTTGGAAAGAGTTTGTTCCACCTTTTCCTGATACTTATTCAATGGCCATGCGAAGATTAGAAAGTGTTGAAAGAAAAATGCTTCGAGATACGCAATACACCAACGAATATCGCAGTAGAATCAATGATTATATAAGAAAAGGCTGCGCCCGTAAACTAACTATCACTGAAGCCGCTCAATGGTCAGAGAAAACCTTTTATTTGCCGCATTTTGGCATAAATAACCCAAACAAAAACGGATTACGCCTAGTTTTAATTGCCGCAGCTGAGGTTCAAAATATTTCACTAAACAAGGCTCTTCTTCTGGGTCCTGATATAAACCAGCCACTGATTACAGTCTGTGGAGACATAAAAGAGATGCTTCACCAAGTGGCTATCTTAAAGAAAGATCAGGATACTCAGCGTTTTCTGTGGAAAGGTGGTGACGTGACTAAGCCAGCTGAGGTGTACGTGATGGAGCGTTTGATTTTTGGTGCCACATGTTCGCCTATAATAGTGCAAAATATAAAAAATATCAATGCCAAAAATTTCGAAGAATAGTTTCTCCGTGCAGTTGAGGCAAACATTATGTTGATGACTATGTGGATTATTCCCAATCAAAAATCGATGCCATAAATGTAACACAAGCCTTCATCAAAATACACTGAGCTGGTGGGTTTGAATTACGAAACATAGTTTCTAACTTGGACAAAATTAAAGCTGCTGTTGGAAACGTTTCTGGTAACTCAAGAGAAACGGTCAACATAGAAAGTGAATTAGAGAGAATCCTAGGCATGCACTGGCTGTCACAGCCGGATGTTTTTATTTTCAAGCTGCAATTCCATAAAGTGCCAAAATAAATATTGAACTTTAGTAGAAAGCTTTGTGTGAATATGTCTTGATGGTGTCAGCAAAAGTGTTGATGCAAGCAGTGTGAAAAGCAGGATTAAAGTGGGACGAAACTTTAACTGACGACTTATACCGTCGCTGGAAACTTTGGATGGAGAAGCCGCCAATAGTGAGCCAGTTTCAGAGCACCACGATGTTACTTCCTAGATTTTGAAAAGATGCAGGTGGATCTACACGTCTTTGTCGACGCAAGCGAGGAGGCAATGGCAGCGGTAGCGTATTGGAGAGGGATAAGTTTAAGTACACTGAAAGTAGCATTTGTCGCAGGAAAAATTTCGTGTGCACCCACCCGGTACCATACTATACCGAAGCTGGATCTAAAAGCAGCAGTATTGAGCGTGAGGCTTAAGGAAACAATCGTGAAGTGCCACACAGTCAAAATAAACAAATTTGTTTTTTGGACTGACTCATATACAGTGATTAGGTGGATCCGATCAGACCACTGAAAATATAAACAATATGTTACAAATCGGATGTCGGAAATTCTGGATGGTAGTGGAGTCGAGGACTGACGATGGTGTCCGGGTTCTATCAACCGAGAAACTACCCAGCAAATGGAATTTGGCTAAATGGGCCTGATTTTTTTAAAAACGAGGAAGAGCCAAAAGAATTTTCGACAAGTTACATCAACGATAAAAGCGACGAAGAACTAAGAGCCAAACATTATCTTTTGCCAGCTTAGCAAATAAATTTGATTGTACCAGATATTAAAAGATTTTTCAAATATAACAGATTTAAAAGAGTGGTGGCTTGGGTATTCCGGTATTTTGATAATCTGCGTAGGAAAATACGACAAGCACTAAGAGACAATGGAGAGCTGACATCTTCCGAAGAATTTGCAGCCGAAAAATATTTATGTCATTGGGCACAGATGCAATCTTTTGGAAGCGAACGTGTGCGCTTACAACGTGGTGAATCAATTTCTAAGAGTAGTTCATTGTTGCAATTAAATCCGCGCATTGACAAGGATAATATCCTTCGCGTAAGTGGAAGAATAGTTCGGGCTCTAGTGTTACCAGAAGATACAAGGCAGCCGCTCATGTTAGCTAAAAATCATGCGATGACTTCCCTGATTGTACAATATTTTCATACGAAACTTCATCACATCAACCATGCAACAGTAGTCAATGAGATTAGACAACGTTTTTGGGTTCCTGCATGGAGGCGCTTGGTGAATACTGTGCAATCGCAGGGTATATTCTGCAAAATTTGTAAGGCGAAACCTAAGCAACCACAAATGGGTGAACTTCCTGTGAAGCGGCTGACTCCATACGTTCGACCGTTTTCGTATGCGGGGCTAGATTTTTTTGGCCCTATAAATGTGAAAATTTGTCGAAGCCGAGAAAAAAGGTGGGTTGCACTATTTACCTGTCTAACCATTCGTGCTATCCATTTAGAAATTGCGGCTGATCTCTCAAGCGACGCCTGTCTTGTTTGCATTAGAAATTTTATGAATAGAAGAGGTGTTCCGGTTAAAATTCGCAGTGACAATGGTACTAACTTTGTAGGAATAAGCAAAGAGTTGCAAGGTTTTCAGAGTTTTCTCAATGACGACCATCTGAAAGCCGAGTTTAGTCCACTCAGAATCGAATGGAAATTCAATACCCCTTCTAATCAGAGCAAAGGTGGAATATGGGAAAGAATGGTTCAGTCAGTAAAAAAGGCGTTAACGGTAATGTTGGCTGAACAATCACCACGTCTGGAAACGCTGCAAAGCTTCTTGATCAAGGCTGAAAACATAGCCAATGCTCGGCAACTTAACTCACCTACTTGTAACGCCAGAAGAACCGGATCTCCTTACCCCGAACCATTTCTTGCTTCGCTGCACAAATTCTACACAAACGCCATCGAAGTTTGAATCAAAATTTATGAATTTGCGAAAGCAGTGGCGTCTTGCTCAGAATCTGAAAAATGGAATGTGACATCAATGGATAAGGGAGTACTTGCCAGAATTAACCCGCCGAGTGAAATGGTGCCGGCCATCCGAGCCTATATGAACCGGTTGTCTCGTATCTCTATGTGATGTAGATGTTCCGCGAAATAAATGGAGGCGTGGCAGAGTGTGCAAGCTACATTACGGAAAGGATGGAGTGGTGTGTTGAGCTGACGTGAGCACGAGCACAGGGATCCTAAAGAGCCCAGTGTCAAAGTTGACAGTTCTAGATATCGAGACCTCAACAGAAGATGGTGAATCCTCCCTCTCCGGGTCAATTCACAGGGGTGGGGACATTGATAAGTGATTTGAGATTGTAAAGCAGAGTTACGGTCAAGCCCACCACGAGATACCCCATCGAAAAAAATATAATATTGTCATACGAAAGTATTAGTTGTAAGGTTATAAATAGTACTGTTTGAAAAATGTTCGTTCTTTTTTGTAGCAGTGATAGACCGAATAAGTAGTCTGTATGGTCTAGTGGTTAGAGCATGAACGCATAAGCCGAAGGTCCCAGGTTCAAATCTCGTGGGGAGCAACGTGATTTAGCTCAGGGGACTATGAGTGTTCGCTCAATGGTGATATGTACTGATTTAATCAGATCATATCATAGCTGAGCAGGCACACGGGTGCATGTTACTGACCAAACCAACTTCCGAAAAAATCAATATGGTCATGAAAATGAGATACTCTAACTATCTCTAAGCGAAGGACCGAGAAGGGCTGTAGTGCTACAAAGAAAAAGAAGATAGAGCGAATGAGATAATACAAAGCAACAGTTGCTCAAATTTCAAACCAGCGTTTTAAAGACAACAGGTTCAATTCTACCGAGCACGTTTTATTGAATAGCTCGAGTTACAAAAAAGCCTCACCTATCCTTAAAAAATATCCTCCATCTTAGGATTTCTTATCTTAATGTATTCTGTAAATATAAAAATTCTTCTTAAATCTCCACTTTCTTCTTTATATCCAGATTATATTTCAAATTTCAACAGGTGCTACAAATTCAGCCAACATCCTTCGATTTATTCAACACACAGTCCCTGAGAGATCCTTCAGAAATACAAACCAAACGATTAAACCACGAAAGCTTCCCACTATAATATGCAACTCATCTGTTGCACAAAATATACTTGATACTTACCGGGGACTTATGCTTCCGCACACAACTACCTAATATAGGAGTAGACAACGTATAACGTTTGCTCAGTGCATCAACAAATCCTTGCATTAATGCTACCTGATCCTTGTCTCATATGGGAACAAAACACTTGCATTTACAGTTGAGCGCATCTTTTGACATCAAATGAAAGGATAATTAGCCTCTCTTCTCAAATATGCATGTCAGATGAGTGTGTAATTTGCAGCAGTAGGAAGAATATGGTTCGTCTATGATATATGCTGTTCGTCCTTTAGCCTCTATTGTTGCAAGCATGTTATTCTTTGTCGCTCCTACGTACATTTCAAATGCAGATTCACCTTTACGTATTATTGTGCATGAAAAACAAGAAAATATGCGGTAACTTTTTAGATTTGTGTGTCGAAAATTGTTTCCTGTGTTTATGAAGAAGCCTCACCCGTGACATATATGTATGTAGGTACTCTTACCTTTTTTCAAAGGATTATACCCGTTGCACACCAATTGACTCTTGTTGCTTTTCCGTAGTAGAGTGCCGTTTTTAAAGCGGAGTGTAGTAAAGGTGGAATGAGAAAACTGAAATATATCCAACTCCTGTGACTTAGTGATAGATCCTTTTCAGCTCCTGTTTATATATTATCCTTTCTAGAACGACCGAAAAAAGGAAACATAAGAGAGCAAAGTAAAGTATTTTCGTCTTTTTGAGTTGGTTTTATGCTACTGGATTTTTTTTTTTTTGTGGCAAAGTGAAGATGATAAGATAAGCTCTTTTTTGAAACTACTGAAAAGTAAGATGCTAGTCGAAGTTTTTGTTGGAATCCGTTTTTGAAGAAACATGTGTGCATGTGTGTGTACAAAAAGAAAATGATAAACTTTAGCTTGATATATTCTTTTGGGCTTTGGGATGAATGTTTGTCTATATTTAAATTAGGTTGTTTTTGAAAGAAGCGATGCAGGGGAAGAGTGGTATCTTGAGGGAATGTAAGACATGGTCTGGATAGGATGATGTAAAGGATATGAGTCCTTCCCTTTTATGAATTAATTAAAAATGGTTGTTGAGGCAAAGTTACAAAGGCTGTTTTGTGATGAAATTTAATATGTCCTTTGTAGGAGGTATATGCTGAGCAAGTAATTACTAGCTTAAATGACTTGAAAGATTTCTTTGAAATTAAATAAGGATGCTTATAAATATGTATGAGGAAAGTAATTTATTTAGAGGACTGTTATTTTCATTTTTGATGTTGTCTCGGGCTTCTTTTATTGGCATTCTGATCGTAAAGAAAATTTTAGGGAAATTTTGAGTGCCAATTGAATACGTATAATTCCCTCCAGTACAATAAGGATTTTCATTCGAAACTAATGCAAGAGTATCAAATGATGCTTATTAAAATGATGATTTACATCACATTGCTCTGTTTGATTTGGACACTTGAATGGAAAGAAAGATTCACCTCCTGCAAATTGGAACACAATTTATCATGAAGACTCATGATCTCTAGACTAGAGTAATAACAAACGTGGGGACGATCCACCCCAGGCGAAGTGAAATATTTGGATTCTTAGTTTAGACGTATTATTCGCACATGGAGTTATATTACTTTAAGTAGATTGTGGTTTAATGTGATAATGGATGTGCTATTCTATATTAAACTGGGTACGTAATGAGGCACATAATACAGCAGTCATAAAGTAATCATGTACGCTCCTCTAAAGCAGTGCTTTTCTTTTTGAGATTTTTCAACCTCTTTATGAGAGCCAGAATGAGAATCACTAAGCTAATATCCTTTGTCCTTACAATTATTTTATGATCACTGATTCGATAATACCAATTTTACAGTAAGTACATGTTGCCGTGGAATGAGCCGGAAGGTTGATAATCTCCTATAAATCACTGAGTGCCTGACGTGTTGCCTATTTCCAAGCTGACTGCATCGGTAAGGTATGTAGCCTAGTACAGCAATGCCTTCAATTTTTCTGATATTTGAGTGAGTATAATGTCTTACCAGGTCGATTTACATCCGATGTATAAAGCAATCGAGTATATGCTGACTTTTGATGCGTAGTAGCAGTAACAGGTTACAAAATTATGACATTACGCAAGCAATACTGGGCTACAAGCAGTAGCTCCTAAGACGGTGTTCAACGTTTGGTAGGTAGAACTTATATAATTGTTATTAGCTTCTCGGGAAGCCAAAGCTACCATAAATAGTCCTCTTTTAGGATGCCACAGAAGCGCACTCGGAGTATCTATGCACACAATCCCCTCAGGAACTGTAAGATACCGTGTTCAGACAGGTTAAGCATTAATCTTGTCAAATAGGAAAATATACTTTCGGCATTATGAAACTCTGTATCTTGATCTTCGTACATAGAATTTCAAATACTTTGAGTTCCTTGTCTTTTGCTGGTGGAAGCATTCTAGAAGGCGTCTAAGTACAATATTCTGGGATCGTCTCTGTTACTCGAATGAGAATAAAAATTGTGGCGGACGAACCATATATCGAACATGCATGCTTGTGCGCCTCGGGCCATGCAATGCTTTACATGCATGATCCATATTCATGTGCTGACGACATCGTGGGGACACGCAACTTTTTCGCCGAAGTAAACACGTGCAACTATGTTGTAGCCGGATACCGCTGGCGGCACACATCCGCGCGTATTCAATATTTACACGACGACGTATCGAACGCGCGAGATACGAGCCCCGAATGTAATAATACACGTGCCGTATAAACAATCATCTTGCATATACATTTTCCCACATTTTACTTTTTCTCGAGTACACATTCCCTAAAGTTCATATTTCCACATACCCGTTTAATTTTGTCTAGCTTGAAATTGCAAGCTGATGAAGCTCTGAAAAATTGTAACGCTGCATCAGCATCTTTACATTAACTTTAACTTAATTCATGGGAAGCAAATTCACTATGTGCTTAACTTTCAACCCTGTTGGACGTGCTCAAATAAAGTAAAAGTCTCATTAAATAACCAATTCTTTTATTTCTATTTTTTTATTAAAACGTTAGGTCAGAAACGTAACTGGCGCAGTGCGGTAGGATCCCTCTCGGCTCTTTCGCTTTGACATTAAATGGACGGTTTGTCGATTCAGAAATTTCCGCGAAACTCAACATTTGAATATAATCGTGACATCGACGGTTTATCGGTGATCCTTTATTCAAACATTAACTCGTTACATATCGACGGTTTATCGGTGTGTTAACGAGAGTTAAAAGACAAGCATCGACGGTTTATCGGTGCAAAAATAAAATAAAAAGTGCTGAAAGGATATCAGCAAAAAATAATTAGTTCAGTGCCCGAAGGAGATTATTAGTTCAGTGTCCGAAGGAGAAAGTGAAAGTTCTGAAGGAGAAAGTGAAAGTTTCGAAGAGGTCTGAGCGATAAATACATTGATTGTCTTGGCAGTATACTTCACGATGGTGACCGGTCAGAGGCTAGAAATTCAAGACCTGTGAAACAACGAAGGGCTCCTGCCCATTCGACTGGGACCTGCGAGACTAAAAGCGACACACAACAACCTGCTCCAAATCATCAAATTCTAAGCCTACCAGGATAGCCCAGACAAGATACTCCCTAACTGACTTTGACAAAATCCAAAGACTTGACTTAATGACTCAGATAACGAAATTTAATCTCAATGAGTTGAGCAAAAATTTATAGGATTATTCCCTACAGTAAGAAAAAAGAGAGGATTCATAAACGTATTTGGCGCCGTAATTAAATTTATTACGGATAACATGGACGCAAATGACGCGGAACACTTAAAAAAAGAAATCAAAAATATACTTTCAAAAGAATCCGATGTTAAAAGCATAATTTACTCACAAGCATCCCTTAACCATAAAATGATACAGTGGTTTGGAAATATAACAAAACATATCAATACACAGCAAGATGCTATTAAACAATACGTGGAGAAAACTTTAGGTTCAGTAAAAAATCAAATAATACGAGAAGAGTAAATGTTTCACCAACTTCAATACCTTAACCAAATAAATTACAATATCTAAATTCTCAATAATCACGTAACGAATATTGCAGAGTCCATAATTCTTGCAAGATTAAATTTTATATCTAAACAAATATTAAGCAATAACGAACTAAATGAAATACACGAACTGATGAAGGAATAGGGGATTAAGATGAATAATCAGGAAATAATTTACGAACTTTTAGAGCTGCAAGTTACTATAACAATTCAAATATTATTTTCAACATACAGATCCCAGTACTATCATTTGAAAAAATATTCCTTATTCCACATCATTCCACTCCCTTTAGAAAATGCCAAAATGATATCTACTAAACCCTATTTGATCCTCAACCCTAACGATACTCAACAATTCGACAAGAAATGCCAACAAATCGAGAAATTATTTTACTGCCACAAGCCATCCTGTCAAGAAACCAGTAAAAGTATTGAATGTATTCGCAATATCATTGACAACAAATCGACGAACTGTAAATTGACGGAACAAGGGGAATATACCAACATATTCCAACCAGAAGACAACCATATCCTCTTCATCAATGTACCCAATATTCTCATGAACTTCATGTGCGGAGATGGTGCACAAAATACAATTGGTACAGCCCTGATCAAATTTGAAAACTGTGAAGTCCAGATCAATGACATCATCTACGATGCAACTCCCAAACGATTTTGGAACGAAATCCAAATTTACCCTGTCTTGTTTAACATCATTAATTTAACCTCCTCGGAAGCGATTTCTGCTCTAACTTTTCAGAAGCTGCAAGGATACAACTTTCGTAAGAAGGAAGATATCGAACTTCTTTGGACAGGCATGGAACAAAGGACTTATTCACTGGGAGGAATACTTACAATCCTTGGGGCGATGTCGTTTATAACTTTATTCTTCGTGCAACGATGAAGATCCCAAAGGTAGCTAAACATTGCCCAATCCATACCAGGATCTACAGGACCGACAGCACGCCTACATCAGGACCTCCCAAAATCCAGTTCCGGCTTCCGTCTTTTTTGTCAAAGGGGGGAGGAGATACGAGCCCCGAATGTAATAATACACGTGCCGTACAAACAATCATCTTGCATATGCATTTTCCCACATTTTACCTTTTCTCGAGTACACACTCCTTAAAGTTCATATTTCCACACATCCGTTTAATTTTGTCTAGCTTGAAATTGCAAGCCGATGCAGCTCTGAAGAATTGCAGCATCTTAACATTAACTTTAACTTAATACGTGGGAAGCATATTCACTGTGTAATTAAATCTCAACCCGATCGGACGGGCTCAAATAAAGTAAAAGTCTCATTAAATAACCAATTTTATTATTTCTATTTTTTATTAAAACGTTAAGTCAGAAACGTAACTCGCCTCAGCATATTTTAATTGGAACCAACAGAAGCAGAGTTTATGATGCATCGAATGTGCTGACGGATGTGCGACAAGGAGAAGTATCGTTTAGGACATGTCGTCAGCACTATCAATGAATAAAAGTGGATAACACAAGTATCAAACATTCATTCGTTCCACGTAAATCTCAACTTCGAATTTGAGACGTCGTTACCCATTTTATCTTTTGTATTTCTTATCTCAATAAATTTATTTGTAGAAATTGTCACGTGTTATTTGTTCCACACGGCAACCATCTATATTGGCGATTCTGACCTTCGAACCACGCTTCACGACATTAACGAATGGGCATCACGCAACCACTGGCCATTAAAGGAGACGTAACGAATATGCTGACGGTGAGCACAGAGCTGCAAATCCAGAGCTCCAAAATTGAGTTGCTGTTAGCGCTAGTGCCTAAATGGGTTTCACCTGCGACAGCAATACCAACGCTCGTTGCACAAGCCGGGCCTGCGCTGAAGGAAGAAGCCCATGACACGGAAGGGATCGCACGTGTTGCATTCAGAGTTCCACCTTTATGGCAGGAGGACGTGGAGCTTTAGTTCGCTTAGGTAGACGCAAACTTCGCCACCAGCCGAGTAACCGAGGACACCACCAAATTCAACCTCCTCGTGGTGGACCTCGATACGAAGGTGATGCAAAAGGTTCGTAACGTAGTAACGAATCTCCCATCCGATAACAAGACAGCACCTTGAAAAAGGCCCTGTTGGCCATCTACGCTAACTCGGCTCAACAGCATATTCAAAAGCTACTGTCCAAGATCGAGCTAGGAGACCAGCGCCCATCACAGCTCCTCAACCAGATGCGCACGCTCGCCAACGGAAATGTGTCCGAACTTTTGCCCCAATAGATGTGGCTCAACCGCCTTGACGTCACATTGAGGACCATTCCATCGGCTAATGACGCCCCCACTTGCGGGCCTCGCAACGATCGCTGTTCGCGTGCACAAGGTCACCCGACAGTCAGTCGTGGCAGTCGCTAAGGAAGATGAGCCGCAGCACAGTATTCCACCAACGCTGTGAATCACAAGCGGGCTAAGCGATCTCGCCTCCGCAGTACGCGACCTCAGCCACCGGATAACAAAGCTCGAGGACGCACTTCGAGCTATGAGTAACCAACAACGGTTAACTTCGCGACACGAAGTATATCGCACGCGGCCTACGCCGCAGCAGGCATCACCAATACGCCGCACCAGATAATCAGATGACCAGCTTTATTGGTACCATCAGTATTATGGACCGAGCGCAAAAAACTGCCGACAACCCTGCTCCCATTCAAAAATCTGTGCACCAACCGTCCACACGTAGGAACTCCCCACCGCACATTCGAGCGTTTGCAGATCCACGACAACATAAACAAAAGTGCTTTTCTTATCGATAACGACGTAGGTGTCTCAGTAATACCACCAACCATCCGAGACCTTAATTCTCCCGACGCCTCTTCCAAATTGGTGGCAGCCAATCGTTCACGGATTCGAAAATTTGGCAAAAATTCAGTAAAACTGACGTGGACCTTCACAATAGCCGACTTTCTCCCGACAAGCTGGCCGCCACTAAAGCCGAATTCGACCACCTTATCTAACTCGGAATTTACCACCCATCAAAAAGCGCATGAAGCAGCCCTTTGCATATTGTGAAAAAGCCAAACGAAGATTCACGATCATGCGGGGACTATCGTGCGTTCAACATTCATACAATCCCAGTCCGCTATCCAATCAGGTTTCTTCAGGATTGTACCGCTGCCCTCCACGGAATGATGGTTTTTTCCGTGATCGATTTTCAGAACGCGTACCACCGAATTCCCGTGGAACAAAGTGACATTCCGAAGACTGCCATCATCACACCGTTCGGATTGCACGAGTTCATATACATGACACTCGGACTTTGCAACGCAGGTCAGCCATTTCAGCGCTTCATGCACGAGGTGCTTCGTGGCTTGGACAACGTATTTGTTTACCTCGACGATATACTGATCTTATCGCCCAGCCAACAGGCGCACCTCATTCACATGAAGCAAGTTTTGGACTGACTAGTCATATTCGGCCTGATTATCAACATTCCTAAGTGCCAATTCGAAAAGCGGGAAATCAGGTTCTTGAGACCCACCATCAACAACCCCGGATTGAAGCCTTTACCTGAAAAAATGGAAGGAATTTCCGCAACACCAACTGAAGTCCTTCTTAGGGATGGTCAACTATTACCGCCGTTTCCTCCCACATACAGCTCAACACCAGCGCGCCCAGTTGCAGCTGATCACGGGAAACCGCAAACGCGATCAAACACCTCTCAACTGGATGGAAGAAGTGGCGGCTACATTCGAACAGTCAAAGGCGGACTTAGGGAAGGCACCAACCCTTACCCATCCTGACTCCAGCGCTTTATAGTCTCTTTCCGTCGATGCCTCAGACAACGGTATTGGAGCAGTACTGCAACATACGAAGAAAGGAATGACAACGCCACTTGGATTTTTCGCAAGGAAGTTGACAGACGCCCAACAAAAGCACAACACGTACGACCGGGAACATTTGGCTGTATACAAAGCAATTAAACACTTCCGGCACATGGTCAAAGGCAGAATGTTCACCATCTTCATCGACCACAAGTCATTGCAGTTTACACTCCATCAACGCTCAGAAAAAGCACTCCATCAACGCTCAGAAAAAGCAACAACGCCAGTTGGACATATCTCAGTTCACCACGGATATACGACACGTCCCAGGCCGTCGCTGACGGGGAACACCGTCGCTGACTATCTTTCAAGGATAAATATAATTTTAACACTATCGCCCTAGCACAAAAGGATGACCCCGAGCTTCAAGCGCTAATGAACGGCCGTGACCGACCACTTAAATGGAGACAACAGAGGTTAAACGACCCCTCCCTAACTCTCCACTGCATCGAGACCTCAGAGAGGATACGCCCTTTCATCTCGCAGAAGTTTCGAGCAAAAGTTATGCAGTGCATCCACGGTCTATCACACCCAGGCATCCGGACGACCAGGAAGTTTATTACCTACCAATACTTCTGGCCTTCAATGAACAGCAGTATCAACAAATTCGTTCGAGCCTGTCGACCATGCCAGTCCAACAAAATCAATCGGCACACGAAGTTACCGCTGCAGATGCACAACTTACCCGATGGTAGGTTCGAGTGCATCAGCATCGACCTCATCGGGCCAATGCCACCAAGTGAAGGAAGTCCGATATTGTCTCACTGTTGTGGACAGGTTCTCCCGTTAGCCCGAGGCGATCCCAATCGAGACGATCACGGGAACAACAGTGGCAGAAGCTCTAATCAGCATATGGATCAGCCGTTTTGGAGTCCCTGCACGCATCATAACCGACCTGGGTAGACAGTTCGAGAGCCAGGTTTTCAAGAAGCAGACTAGGACACTGAGAATCACGCACTTGTGAACGACACCTTACCACCTGGCGTCCAATGGAATAGTGGAGCGGTGGAATTGCACGGTCAAAACCGCGATTCACTGCTACGGCTTACCCCAATGGACCAAGGCGCTACCAATCTTACTACTGGGATTACAATCAACGCTGAAAGAAGACATCGGTTCGACACCAGCCGATATGGTCTACGAAACGACACTTCGCCTACCCAGAGAATTTTTCAACACCTCATGCTGGCACGAATGATTCAAGCTTCCTAAAGGATCTGCGTACGAGGATGTCTACGTTAACTCCGTGCAATACGGCGCAACACAACACGGATGACGTCAAGGATCTGCCCAAATGCACGCACTTCTTCATCCGCAACGAGTCACCACCAGCCCTGCTTATAACCGCGGCGCAAAGCACATCCAGAAATGTTAAAGCACCAATATTCGACGGGCAAACGGTCTGGAATATTTACAAAACCTAGTTTGTAGCCGCCGCTCGGAGAAATCACTGGAATGAGAAGGAACGAGCAACTGCTCTTAGAGGCCCAGCTACCGAGCTTTTCCAGACTATACCCGTTGAATTGCATTCAAACCCGGCTGCTATAATGAATGGGCTCGACATACGTTATTGAGAAGATCATCCGAAGCAGATTTACCGGTCACAGCTGCGGCATCGGATGCAGAAGTCTGGCGAAACCTTACAGCAGCTAGCCCAAGACATTGAGCGACTGGCACTTTTGGCTTACCTAGCTCACGACCCAGAACATCGAGACGACGCAGCAACAGAAGCATTCATCGGTGCACTAAAGGACCAGGAATTGCAAAAAGTCGTGCGTTTAGCTCAAAAGCAAACGATTAAGTATGCATTGGCTTATAGTCTGAACTTTGAGGCAGCGAAAAATATGACTTGTGGCACTTCCCAGGCTCGCGAGGTAATGACAGACGAGTGCAGGTGTGAGCGCGTGGAAATTGAGTGAAAGCCGCAGGTAAATGCGTCAATCTACGGATACAGTTGGGAGACCTTGCGTTCCAACCTAATTTTCTGGTTTCCCATGAGGAATGTGGTAGTATGTACCGACACTGATCTACCAAAATATTCCGAAAGCATTGTATGGGCCAAGCTTGATGGTGATTCTGGAGACCACCGATCTTATCTGAAAGAGCCAACGAAGACATCCGCATTGCGCAGTTTGTTTTTAGGACGAAGCCTTGTAAGATCTATAAGGATCGGATATGTGCCAGTCAGAGCCCTTAACGCCGCAGGCTCAACCACAAGCATCAAACCAGGAGAAGTCATCGGTAGCTGCCAACTTGTTTCCACCATCACCTCTTTGGAAGCTACTCACGACCATCATTGGAAAAGGAGGCAAGACATTGACAAAGCCCGGGAACTCATGTCTGCAGAATTGAAGCAGACCAAATTGCCAGTGTAGCTATTCAAGAAAGCCTCTCATCTGGTCACTAAGTACAATGACATCTTCTCAACAAGGCTGCATGACCAAGGCCGAATGAGTGTGGTAACTCACGTCATAGATACACAGGGAGCCAAACCGATTCGGCAAGCATCTTCCTATAGCCAAACAAGGAGAAGTGAGGGCACTGATCTCGGACATGAAAAAACAAGGTGTTATCGACCCTTCTGTCAGTCCATGGGCCGCGCCAGTAGTTCTAGTAAAGAAAAAGAATGGTAGCACTCGTTTTTGTGTCGACTATAGGCAGCTTAATGATGTCACTAAGAAAGATGGTTACCCGCTTCCACGCATCGCCGTCATCATGGACACTTTGGCCGACGCAAAATTATTTTCTACACTCGATCTCAAGAGTGGCTACTGGCAGGTAGAAATCGACAAGAAGGACCGAGAGAAGACCGCATTTTCAGTTGTGACTGAATCGTGGCAATTTGTGGTGATGCCATTTGGGCTTTGCAATGCTCAAGCCTCCTTCGAACGCCTGATGGAATACGTGCTACGAGGCCTAACCTGGAAGACCTGCTTGGTGTACTTAGATGACATCATTGTTATCGGGAGCACGTTCAAAGAGCATGTGCGGACCTTAGGAGAGGTGCTCTCCCGATCGCGACTGGCGAATCTGAAACTTAGTCCCGACAAGTGTAGCCTTTTCGCAGCTGATGTAAAATACTTGACACACGTTGTATCAACAGAAGGGGTCAAAACAGACCCTGAGAAAATTGAAGCCGTGAAAAGCTGGCCAACACCAAGCAACAAGCGCCAACTACGAAGTTTTCTGGGTCTGGTGACCTACTATCGAAGATTCATCAAAGACTTTGCCAAAATAGCTAAGTGTCTCCATCAGTTAACTGAGAAAAATCGTCCGTATGTCTGGAATGAAAAATACAAGGCAGCCGTTGAGACCTTGAAGGAGAAGTTGTGTGAATCACCCGTGCTGGCATATGCAAAACCGGGAAAATTGTTTGTAGTTGACATGGATGCGAGCAATGGTGGGATTGGAGCTGTACTCTCCCAGCAGATCGATGGCGAAGAAAGAGTCCTCTCGTATTACAGTCGAGTTCTCTCAAAAAGTGAGAGAAACTACTGCGTGACCAGGAAGGAGCTATTGGCTATAATGGAGGCACCCAATCAGTTCCACAAGTACCTATATGGCCAGAAATTTGTTCTACGAACAGACCATGCATCGCTGAGATGGCTACTTAACTTCAAAAACCCCGAGATGTGAGATGGATCGAAAGATTGCAGTCATACGACTACGAAATTGTTCATCGGAAGGGTGGAGTTCATGGAAATGCTGACACCCTATCTCGTCGTCCATGTCCAGCTAACTGCAAACATTGTCGACGGATTGAGGAAAAGGAGCCGACGTTTGATCAACGAGTGATAATGGCCGAATTCGATGAAGGTTGGTCATCGGAGGAGATTCGAAATGCCTAGTTAGCCGATGAAGACATCGGACCACTGCTCGTATGGAAGGAGACAACTGGGCGACTTGAGTGGAAGGACGTTTCGATGCAAGGGGCCACCCTGAAAAGCTATTGGGCACAATGGAACTCCCTTCAGGTGGAGGGCGGCGTACTCAAGCGGAAATGGGAAACGGTGGATGGCAGCTCCTATAGGAGGCAATCTGTACTTCCCAAAAGCTCCAAAAGCTGGATCCACGATGTGGTTAAGGAGATGCATGAAGGATCCTCAGGAGACCACCTTGGTGTTAACAAAACCTTAGCGAAATTGAGGGAAAAGGTTCTACTGGCTCCACGCTCGAGAAGACATAGAGGACTGGTGTCGCAGATGCACAATTTGCGCTTTCGTCAAAGGTCCAAAGCAACGACTGAGAGGACAAATGCAAACCTACAACGTGGGTGTACCGCTTGAAAGGATTGCTGTTGACATCGCAGGATCCTTTCCTGAATCCGAGGGAGGAAATCGATACACGCTGGTTGTGGCCGATTATTTCAGCAAGTGGCCCGAGGTCTACCCCATTCCCAACCAGGAAGCAACTACTGTAGCCGAACAGCTAGTATTAAATTGGGTCAGTAGGTACGGCGTGCCTTGCGAACTACATTCGGATCAAGGCCGAAACTTTGAGTCACTAGTTTCTGGCGAAATGTGCAAGCTGCTGGGAATACGGAAAACGAGGATAACACCGCTGCATCCCCAATCCAATGGAATGGTCGAATTTTTCAATGGCACGCTGTTGCGAATTCCGGCGTACCAACTTCCTCCCATTCGCAACTTCAAATTGCCGCCGTAACATCTTCATCTTCCTTTGGGCATTTATACCTTTTTCCCTGTTATTTATTTAATTTTATTAAAATTTTTCCAATTTCCCTATAATTTTTATTTCCCCATCATCACAATCCTACCCTTTTCCCTTATTTCCAACTAAAATAATATAATATATACTAATAATTTTAATTTTCCCACTAACAACATTCCATTGATTAATTCCCACTAACAAAACTTCATTCAATACCTTTTCCCTAACAAAACCTAATTCCTTTCCTTCATACTAATTAATTCTATTCACTAGTTCCCACTAACAAATATTTTTTATACTAACAAAAATTAATTCACGTTCCCCTACTAACAAAGTTCAAACTCATAGCCAAAGGCATCGTTGAAGTTGCTTATGAGATGAATGGGAGATCAACAATCCATGGCACATTAGCTGCGTCGCGAGTTCTCGATCGGGGGTCTGCTGGAACCCTGAGTTCAAGTTCCCCCGGGCGTAGGGAAGCACTCTTTTTGGGGTATCGGCAAAACCAATAGCTTCCGTAATGTATATGTGACACTTTGCATTCAATCAAGCGCTTCTTGGATTGTACAAATTGCCATATGTAAAACAATGGATACTATTGAGTTTGTCGATATGGAACAAAAGATGTGTGGGTAGCGGATTCGAAGTGTAATGAACTTCGATTACGTTACCCAGATGCGGCAGCGGTAATTTGAAAATGAAAAGGATTGCGGGATCGGATCGAATGAAGGTGAAATGTGGAATTAAGTGGTTAGGATTGGGGCAGTGAGTATTTGGCTAGTGAAGATAAGGAAGTTTTCGATTCGGGATAAAAGTGATTTTTTGGGGGTTTTAAAATTGGGAAAATGGGAGTTTTTGGGGGTAGAATGAATAGACTTTTTGAAGTTTAAATGACGAAGGAGATGAGTGGAAGGATTGAACAAGTGAGGTGAATGTTGGATTTTGGGAAGGGAAGGGATTTGACTTTGTGCGGTGTGAAAAAAAGGAAATTTTTATTAATTTAAAGTGCGAGAAAACAAAAATTGTGGCAGAAAAAAAGATTTTGCTAATTTGGATTTCGGGAAGACATAATTGTTGCCAGAAGTTTTGATTTGAAATTCAGTGAAAAAAAAGATAAACAACAAAAAATCAGAAGTGAAATGAATGAATTTAGGAAAACATTACTAACTAGAAATTAAAAGTGAAAGGAAAATCTGCCGATAGTAGACGGAGTGGAGGAATTACTTAGTGCGGATAAAAGTGGCCGTTACGTTTTTTTTTTCTGGTGTAGTGATTTTAAATTACAATTTAATTTTCAGCGACCCCACGCTTCTTTTGCTGTATTGCACTGAGCGCTCGGAGTTCTACGGGGAAAGAAGTCAGTACAATTTAGGTTTTTTTTCCTTTTTTGAAATACATCGTCCAGTAGTTTGATTACTATATTCTCTATAATCTTGAATTATTCTAGTTTTTTTATATTGTTTCACATTTCGAAAGGGGTTTTTAGTAGTTTTGTTTTAACTGATTTTCTTTTGTATACTTTGGATTCAGATTATAATTTGTAAATAAAAAACGGCCATTTCAGATTAAACTCATCATCTTTCATTTCTCAAGGTGACCTTCCCTTTCCCATCCTTTCCCCTTTGTGCTAGTTATTTTATGTAAGGTGGCTCAGCACGAGCAGAGGGTGTCCCGGAAGACCCACGACAAGACTTAGCGCTAGCCGGCCTCAGTATGCCACCCCGGGCTACACACCCCTCTGCTAATTCTTAATGTCTGCAACTGCGGTGACTTCCGTGGTTGCTACAACGCTCAATAAAAATCTGGCCAAGATGGTTGACGAGAACCAAAGGGACTGGAACCGACACATCCCACTATTTTCGATGGCGTACAGAGCTGCCGAACATGCGTACAGTTGACATAAAGTTCGGAACACCCCCCGAGAAACCCCAAACAATCTCGGAGTACGCAAGTGAGCTAAGCCAACGGTTGAACCAGATACATCGGAGTGCGAAAACACCTCGACCGCACGAAGACCAGGTATTATCTAAAGGCAAATTCTACTGGCTACCAGCAAGATGACTTGGTGTGGCTATATAACCCGCAACGGTGGAAGGGTAGGTCTCCAAAGTTGCAGCATAATTGGGAGGGACCACACCGAGCTACAAAGCGAATCAATGACGTCGTATATCGCATACAGGAACACCGTAAGCCAAGAGCCAAAATGAAAATCGTGCCCCTTACATCCAGGGAGAATTGACTACAACTGGCGACCCATCTTTTCGGGGCGAAAAGAACTGAGATGCAGTGCAGTGTTACATGTCCAAATAATTCTGCGAGCTACTGTTGCAATTGTTTTCACAACCATTAAGAATATTAACAAACGAATGTACTCGAAAACCCGCCAAGCATGATCAACATCTGAAAGTGACGTCACTGCCCATTCATTAAGCTGCTCAAAAACGAACCATACCCTTAAGGTCAAAATATCCGGGCACTCATTGTTTATTCCGTATTCTCCGAAAGGAAATCTATAGACTTTATTCTACTCTACCGTTGCCTTTCTGGGGCTTCCAAGAATTTAACCTAATCCTCTCAGCCGGATTAGGCTGTGGATGGTAAAATGGCATAAATTGGAGGCTACCTCCATATCCGGCCACCAATTTATCCATCTCCCTTGACCTGAATTACACGCCGTTGTCGCAAACCACTAGTGTAAGAACCCCAAATAACAAGAAAACTCGCTCCTCAAATAATCTTGCGGCCTGGGTCTCAATTGCTTTCTGGAGGGGGAAAATCAAGGGCATCTTCGTGAAATAGTCCACCACGGCCAGTATATAGGTGTTCCCCTGTGTTGAATACGGCAATGGCCCCACCAAATCGATACATAAATATTATTTTCCACGGTTGGCCGGCCCTGGTGCACATCATTCCATACGGGGGTCTCCTATCTACTTTGGTTGCTTGACAGATCACATTGAGTCACGTATCAGCGAACATCATCTTTCATCTTTGGCCAATAGAAACTTTGGGCGATCCAATCATAAGTTCTTCTTATACCCATATGCCTCGCCGTTTCGTAATCGTGACGCTGCCGTAGTATCATTTGACACTCGGGTTTGGCCACCAACTGCTTCCAGGAATTACCATTCAACTTCGCATACCGTCCGGGTAGATGCCGCCATAGTGTACCTCTTTCAATGCGCCAATCTGGTCGAGAATTTTCTACGCTCGTTCCGTATTGTGCTTGACCTTAGCAGGGAATCTTGCGGGTTTGCGGGAGTAGCAGCCTGTGAGATGCTGCAACCGAGAACCAGGTTGACGCCACAAAATGAGGCACGCTTGGAAGCGCTGGTTACAAGGGAGTTTGACTTGATGGGGGATGGTTTAGGTTTTACCAGAGGACCCATCTCGCGTGCAGGATGGGCATAATTATTACAGGGTATAAAGGCTCAATAAATTTACATGTATGTATGTATTACAGATCTTAAATACCCCACCCGACCATTTTTGGTGAATTTTAATTTTGGCTTATCTCCCTATATAGGGAGACCTCGTTAAGAACCTTTGAAAATTATTTTGATACCCAAATCTTCAAGAGGCAATCACTTCTGATATATCTACCAAATTTGGTCAGTATAGCTTCTATAGTTTTCGAGATAAGCTGCTGCGACACACAGACGGACCGACAGGTCGCGATTTGAATAGGATTTTTGTAAGTTTATACAAAACCCAAAAAAGGCAAAACAAAAACATTTTGAAGAAGGCCCGACTGACTGATAAAAACTAAAAGTATAATTCTCGATCTCCTTTAAAAAATTCGCAACATCTTCACGACTCATATCTTAAAAGAATGAAAGAAGACACAAGTCTACAAAGTCGGCCTAAGCATAAAAAGATAATCGTCACCACGTCTTCTTTGACTTGAGACAAACGTTCAAGCCAACATGCAAAAAACCGCGTCATCATCGAACCCCATCTGAAAACCGTTCAGCCAGCGTTAAAAAGATAAAAGTATGCCGCAATGAGCGGCAAGTGCCCATCTGTTCTCTGATTTTACAGCCCCCAAAAAACCACTATCGGAGGCTCTTCTGAGGGACGAAGACAATGAAGACGACTTGTTGTCTCTAGTACCAGTTGTATCTTTTATATCTTGAAGACGTGAAGAGAAAAGTTTAAGAAAGAACAAAATCTTGATTTGTTGAATCTTTTTCCAACCAAACCTCCAAGCATTGGTTTCGGAAACTCTGGTTTGTGTCTTGTCGGTGGAAAGATGGTGCTCCAGTCGACTAAGATCTTGTTCTTCTTTTTCGCGTAAACTCTGTTAAAACGCAACTTTTGAAGCAATTTTCGAGGTTGAAGATCATCAGAATGATAACCGAATTTGTGTCCATTAGCGCTCCCCGCTTGGGAATCTCAGCAAATTATTTTCAATTTAATTTTCGTGGCCGACAATGCCGCGAGACCGGGATGGATATTTGCGGGTCTTGTTTCGGACGCAAGGAAAATTAATGTTTCGGGTTCAATTGACGAATGACATCATTATTCAAAAAATAATAAACAGCAGCAGCTTTGATGTGTTGCGAAAAAGAAAGTGAAATCAATTGGCGGCTCCGTTTGAAGATGAAAAGATACTGAGTCGCGATATGAAGTTTATTAACGCGATAACGGACTTGGATTTTTCTATGGGTACATTTCAAGTCCAAAGTTCGTTGATGTATGGAAATTGAGTCAAGTGCGAGCGTCAAGTGGCATTGGCCTAGGCCTGTTTCTGATAAACCAATTATTTCGACTGTCTTCGGAGCGAGCGTTGACGTCGTTTCTAATATGTTTGAATTCTCCAATGAAAATCAATAAACATTAGATAGATATTAAGTTCATTTCAATAGTCAGATAATTTGTTTCCAAGTCATGTGGTGAATCCCGGATCCTTATCTTCTGGTTTGTCGGCAATAGACACGCTAAATTAGAGATAATTACTTCTATTCTTGGTAGGGAAGGAATTTCGAATTCGTTGGTTATCTGCTGGAGATTTGGTGTTTTGTTTATTAGAAATGCTTCACTAATTTAACGCCATCTTAAAGCCCAGACTGCCTTCCTAGAAATTCCAAGAAATTTAACCGATCTTTCGATTACAAATTCATCGATCAACCAAAATCTGAGTCAATGCCACTGCAAAGGTGAAGGTAGTTCAAATTTCGCTCCGTTTCCTCCCTCGTGGTATTTTCCAATAAAATTATCGCTTTCTTCCGTTTTTTCGTTGCCTGTTCATATCTTTCAACGCCATGAACAAGATTTTCTCTTACGTACACGATTTTTAATTCATTTGATAGTAAGGCAGATACAATTTGCAAAATATTCAGGTATGTAGGCTCCTCATTTGGCCGCAACCCACCAACACAATCGTTACGGTTTTATAACATTTTCGATAGAATTTTATCAGACATGCTTTTGCTTTTACTTTGGAAATACGAGCAATGCTTACAGCATATATAATATTGGAATGATATGTTTGTACAATACTTATATGGACAATATGTATGCTGGGGATAGTTGGTAAGACGTTAAAAATATAGAGGCAAGAATGCCGAATTTCCTTACAAAGATAAGTAAAAATTAGAGTTGTGACAACGATTTTAAATAATTTAACTCTTCCTGAAGGGAGTATTTAGAAAAACGTTTACAATGTAAACTGAAAATAGTTTTCAAACGTCCGTAAATATTAAGGAGGAGATCTGAATATATGTTAGGTGAAAGGCAGGTTCTTCTTGTGGCCATGGTATGTATTGCAGTCGCTGAATAATAGGCCGTAATAGGTTGCCATCTCAAATTCAGCTGACGGTCAGTATTGCAGCAGTACTTACCGGCAGAACTCAATGCGCGTGTCGGGCCACCCACATAGAAAATAATCGCAACTGGGGATTGAAACAGTTTATTTACATAGTTCGTGCTTTGAGTGATTCTTTGGACGGACTATAAGCCCGTTCAGTTATGATACCTACTGCTTTAAAAATCAGAACACATTGTAGCTGGGTGGAAGGTCACACGGCCAAGCGTGGCACTGACCATATCAGCTTCTTGAGTAGCAAAACGATCAAGATAATGAAATGCTCTAACTATCTCTAAGCGAAAATCCGAAAGGGGCTGTTGTGTGAAAGCAAAACAAAAACATGCATAGTTCAACATGCCCCTCTATCAGCAATGGAATTGTTTGCGCCGGGACTCTTTGTCCCGAACTTTGATTTTATTATGCGTGCGCTAAGGGAGCTAGCAGGCACATTGTTGTATCTTTAACGTGGATGGACCCTACAAATAAAGTAAAAAATTTCCCTGAAAAAATTACATGACTCACTGCGTAGCAAAACAATAATAATTTATTCTTACTACCAAACAATTCTTAAAAACTAAAAAAATGTTTACATATTCGTGCGTAAAAGCAATATTGCAAGCCTGGCATTTCGTTAATTACTTCAGAAATGCTAGACTTGCTTACATACATAATATTGCTACCGCATTGACCATTGACTCAGATTTCCTCACGTAAGTCAATGTTCCACGCGGTAATTGAACATAAACTTTTAACTATGTCACAAAATATTGCGATTGTGGCATCTTGCATGTCTTCAATTAGGTCACAAGTGTCAGAATCGCTTACACATATGAAACAATTACCGTGTCAAACATTGACATCGATTTACATGAGTCAATATTCCCAGCGGCAATATTGACAACTAAATTTAAATGAAGATTCTAAATAATATGATATTTACGTAAATTGAAATATTACAATAGAATTTTGGAATTTTGTTCGATTCTATTTAAGGTATAATACGAACTCGAAATTTGCAGAAACAATGACGGATAACAGTTTGTAATTATAACTAACTAGCTCTGAGCCTACAAATGTTTGCCTTAGAGGCGATTGCAAAACATTGTTTTGAATTGTAGCAAAAATATTTAAAATTGATTTAATTTTGACCTTTTAACACTTATTGACTTAAAATATTGTCGTTTGGGAATCTGCGCAGCAGATTCTGATAACAGATTCTAAACATACATCACTTTGTCCTCGGGATGTCCTCGCCGCTGATCTGGGACCCTTCCTTCGTCAAGTGGGAGGCACTTGCTTGTGATGGTTCTTCGTAAGACTGTGCGTCGCCGAGTACTGGTAACGGGGCCAGTTTGTGTATTGGCCTTTTCAAAGTTCCGGCGGTGGTTTTGACATCAGCGACTCGTACGAAACAATCGGCGCCTTCGTACGTTTTGATGATTCGCAACAGTAGCCACTTCATCGATGGGGTGTTATCTTCGCTTATGATGACCACTGTTTCCTGCAACTGCGCCAAATACTCGTGTGACCATTGTCTCCAGAATTCGAGTTTGAGGTGATTGATTAGGTTCCACCGGGCGTGGAGACCTCCGGTGACTGGCTCTGCGCGACCATCCACCATTGTGATTGGTTCCCCGATGAGAAAGTGTGCTGGAGTTAAGGCTGCCAAATCATTGAGATCGTTTGACATCGGAGTCAGTGGTTTAGAATTGAAGATAGCCTCCACCTCAGTCACCAAGGTATGCAGCTCCTCGCCGCCGACGAAATGTCTCGACAGAATAAATTTTTGGCTGATTTGACCGCCATCTCCCACAAGCCGTCAAAATGAGGCGCGCGTGGAGGGATGAAGTGGAAACCGATTCTCCGGCTGAAGCACGCCGTTGTTACTTCTTAATGCACTTCGTTGGAATATAATGAGGACGACAATTCTGATATCTAGCTGTGAGCTCCCACAAAGTTGGTAGCGTTGTCGGAAAATAGGTTTCGGCAGTGTCCTCGTCGTCCAACGAAACGTTTGAGAGCACAGAGGAGTGCCCCTGTGCTTAGATCGTTGACTAACTCCAGATGGATGGCCTTTGTAGCGAAACAGCAAAATATGGCTAGGTACCCTTTTTGCGGTCGGGTACCTCTACCTTGGTAATGGATCATCATAGGTCCACAGAAATCCACGCCGGAGCTGATGAACAGACGGACTGGGTGAATTCGTGCACTCGGCAGGTTTCTCATGACTTGTGAAAACAGCTTAGGCTTGACGCGGGTGCACCACACGCACTATTGAACGATCGATCTCGCGAGCTATTTTCCTCGTCTAGTGTTAGCGAGCAGTGTTTGCGCCCCTAGATTGCAGTAGTCACGATAGATGTCCATCATCAGTAGTCTGGTGAACGGATATTTGAACGATAATAAAATGGGGTGTTTGGTGTTGAACGTGATCTTGACAGCCTCCAGCCTCCCACCAACACGTATTATGCCTTCTGGATCCAGGAATGCCGCCAGTCTTATAAACGGACTTGCCTCCCCGACCTGATGTCCAAACCTTCGCAGTTAAAAGTTCGTGATTGTACATACCTCACGATGGCCTCCAGGGCTGTGGATAATTCATCACTCGTGGGCGCTTGATTTGTCAGTTGAGATTGCTTGACTGCCAGATTGAGACCACAGATAAACCGCATCATGTAGGCCACTATGCGCTGCAGCCTCTTGAAGGAGTTGCCGTGTTGGTTCTGCTGAACGAAGTGTGTTTCAGGAGCTTCTGCCGCTGCCATAGCGGTCTCAGTCCATTTCATCTCCAAGTCACAAGGGTCCCCTCTCCGATACTCAGAAGGCCAAACTGACTCTGCCTTGGATGAAAATGATGGTCCTTGCAACCACATACTACAGCGGTTCAATTCAGGCGGCGCCATTCCACGTGACAGGATGTCAGCTGGGTTGTCTTCAGACGCTACGTGTCGCCATCGGTCCGGCCTTGAGGGGGTTTGTATGGCCGAGACCCTGTTCGCCACAAAGGTATTGTACGACGATGCAGTAGAGTTGATGCACGCCAAGACAATCTCGGCATCGGCCCAGAATATCTGAAAAACCTCCTGCAGATTGAGCGCTGTCTTAACTCACCTTGTGAGCTCAGCGCCCAGTTTCACCGCACGCAACTCCAGGCGCAGAACAGTAAGTGCCATGATTGGGGCCATTCTTGACTTGGCGCACAGAAACCTGACGGCAACTTGACCGCTCCTCAGGGTTGACCGCATGTATATCGCTACGCCATATGCCTCCTCGGAGGCATCATAAAAGGTGTGCAACTGTACTTGCACGGGTTTCTCGCCTGTACTGATGTGACAAAAAATCGGGCCTGCTGTAATGATGGCAGACCACTGCGGAAATCGGACCACTGAGTATGGATCCCCACTGGTAATGCTGCATCCCAGCCCAATTCCAATCGCCATAATTCCTGTAGGAATAGCTTGACTGCTACTATCACAGGAGCCAGAATGCCCAATGGATCGAACATTCTGGCTATATCAGATGCCTTTGTCCTCTTGGAGAACTTCGCATCGGTTGGATCCAGTTTGTTTTGGACTTGGAGCTTGTCAATCTTCGGACGCCAGATGAGTCCTAACATCTTAATATAGCCCTCATGTAAACTACTCAGGTTTTATTTACTTCAACAAAAGAGGATGCAATTTCTGAAGTTCCGGTTTTTGCAGTGAAAAAGTTTAATTATTTTTATTATTTTTTTAAAAAATTCCCTTTATTTCACTAAATTTAATTAATTTTACAAATACATATTTCGGGAACCACTTGTTCCCTTCATCAGTGTTATTACTTAATTAACCTTCTAGGCGCTTTTACAAACTATATATATCTAAATCTTTTTTTGGTATGACCTTTAAAGGGATAATTTCAGGCAATAAAACTAATTAGTTTGGAAGGTATATTTCCTAATCCGTATTCATTCTACATTGTTCAGGTAGTTTGGAAATATTGATACTTTCCTACACGTTTAATTTAAATGGGGTTCTTAATCTTTTTATTACTTCTACGTCCTGAATTGATAGTGGATGATCCTCTTCGATGATATGCCGTGCGACCGTTGACCTGATACCTGTTGTTGCCCTTTTGTTCTTTTTCGGCCATCTTTCCGCTTCTTTTTGGTGTTCTTTGAAGCGTGTTGTCACCAGTCTTTTTTTGGCCAATATAAACTTTTGGGCATTGGGGGCATGAGATTTTGATTTAAAATAATAATAAATATAATTAATAGAGGATGGTTGGCACACCGTTTGCGCAAATGCATACCTGCGTTCGAGAGTATGGTGCATAGCTCTGCCTGTTTGCGAATTGCCTCCTCTAAGTTGTCTGCCCCGGTCATGACGTCGTTGATAAAGTGATCCTTCTCCAACGCGCTGCTGCCCAGGGGACCTTTCTGCTGGTTCTCTTGTGCTAGAACCTATAGACATTTTGTAGCTACATGCGGGGCACACGTTGTGCCGTAGGTTACTGTTTTCAACTGATAGTATCGCACTGGTTGCGTTGAACTATTTCTCCAAATCAAGCCATGGTGCCGGCGGTCTTCAGGATGGAGCATTATCTGCCAATACATGTTCTCGGTGTCGGCGGTGAATAAGAAACAAGGCATTCTAAAGTGCAGGAGTATCGAAAAAAGGTCATCCTGGACAGTAGGCCCGGTATGAAGGACACCATTCAACGAAACGTTTGTGGTCGTCTTACTGAATGCATCGAAAACCACCCGCAGCTTGGTTGTACTGCTGTCAGGCTTCAGGACACAATAATGTGGAAGGAAGTATCGTAATTCCTCCCGCCGCTGCGACATCACCTCCTCCATATGCCCAATCGGAATATATTCCTCTATGAAGACGTCGTATGGAAGTCTTAGATCAGGGTTCCTCTCCAGTCGACGCTCCAAGGCAAAAAATCTGCAAGTGGCCACCGCTTGGGAATCACCTAACGTCTCAGGACCCTTGCTAATTAGGAGTTTACCCAAGAAACAGCCGTCGGGACGTCTTGTCATTATCTGATAGAAATGTACTTTGCAAGCCTTTTCGGTTAACGTAAGCTATACTTCCTCAATCTCCAAAATTGCTTGATGAGCTGATTAAGCTGGTTATCTTCTGCCAGGATGCCGCATGTCACGGTAGACACTTGAGGTTTGATCACTCTACCGGCCATAATCCACCCTAGGAGCGTGTTCTGGAGCACTGCGAGCTGTGGACCTAACTTTATTTGTCCAATGGCTAGGACCTCGTAAAAGTGTTTGGCACTCAGCAACATGTCGATGCACTCCGTTCGGTGGAAGTCTGGATCTGCCAGCCTTATGTTTTTGGGAATGTGCCATCCCGATGTGTTTAAGTTCTGAGACGGTTACGGTGATATAATTTTGTACATGACGTAGGCTTCCAATTGCGCAGCATATCCTGATAATCTGGATCTTAGGCCAAGGATCACCTTATGGTATGCCTTCTCAGTACTACCGCCTACCCTTTCAATGAGGGTGAGGTGTGGTGTTGATGATAAACCCAATTTTTTGATGATTCTTTTAGTGACGGTTTATTTGTGACCTCGGCTCCAGCACAGCTCGACAATCCGTCGTCTTCCCATCGCTAGTGACCAGC